>JADLZK010009314.1:0-600000 GCA_015847255.1 Hyparrhenia diplandra | reverse complement strand
AAGAACACCCAACCTTTCGCATTGCTCCATCTTCATAAACATTCTTCTAGTATCTCACATGTGCGACATCTTGAACATAATGAAATGTGTACCTCAAGAACTTTCTTTCCACTACTACAAAAAAAATCTTTTAGGAGGTGTTTCCAAAATCTAAACCTGAAACTATCATATAGTTCCATTAACCATGACGGTTATTTTTTATTAACATGGTGGTTACAAAAAAATCCATGTAAAATACATTAATGGTGGTGGTTTTTATAAAGTAGTTCGCCTCCAAAGATAGGCCAATTAACCGACTACTTATAAAGCCCGCCTCAATTAATATTCTCGAGGCCCACAAAAAAGCCCATAACCTGTCCATACTGGGTTTATATATAAAGAGGAGTTAGAGCTTCACATCTTTACTCCACTTCTCCCTCACTCCCTCCTTTCACTCAGCCACACAATGCCTTTTACCGTGAGCACTGACTACGCAAGCGCCCACGACCCCACAATCTCTCCCTCTCCAATCAGTAACCACTCCCTCTCCCTCTCCAACCCTTCCTCCCTCCTCATGTCCCTCGTTCCTTCTGTCCTCTTCGGCGCAGATCGATCTGGCAGGGGAGGCCTCTGACGACGTAATGGCTTGATGGCGGCGGCGCCCTGCTCCACCGGTGGCGCAACTCGACGATGCGATAGGATGGCTTGATGCAGCACCGCCCTTCTCTATTGGCAGTACCCTCCACCGAATCCTCGATCAACACGCATGTATGGAATACATGGCTGCAACTTGTATGGCCCAATCATAATGGTGGAGCTTAAATAAACTTGATAAATATTGTTGCATGACCTCATGGAGAGGTAGCGCACCACTAGATCTTGCACCCGCGATGAACTGCCGAGACATCCACCCTTCCATGCACCGACGAAACCAGCCCACGCAATCATGCCATATAGACATGAAGGCACGAACAATGGGTGAACCAAAGTTTGGTGTTCTACAACTCCCTCGGGAATCTAAAGAACGAAGATAGCAAAGCACTCATGCCTCACCGAAGGTTTCTAGAAATTTTCTCCATGGGAGAAGAACGCACACACATAAGGTGGCTGTAATTTCAATCCAAAAGACATTACATTGAAGGATTACATGGGTATTTATACAATGACAAAAATACGTGGAAAGTTGTCATTTAATCTTAGTTCTGAACACCATACCAATGGTCCTTTTTACTTTTGGCCAACTGAACTGGAAACTCAAGCAATCTTTCCAATTCTCACGCAGCCACCAACAGCATGTGCAGCCTCCATTAAAAGAGACATAACTCTTAGCTCAAAAGTCCAAAAAAGATGCACCGTTTGTTGCTTTGGAAACTAGACTTCAATATATTTCTGAAGATGCAGCATATGAGGGCTTAAACCATAAATTATAATGTCAGCAAGTCACAAAAACATAGCAACAATCCTACATGCTTTTGGCCTTATGATTGACATTGTTGTCCACATCATTCTCCCTTCTTTTCGACCACGAGTCTTCCTCGACTCGTGCTTGTAGCAAAGCAGCATTGGGCCAACATTATTGAAAACTTGACTCAAGAAAGTACAAAAAAACTAGACTTGACTATAGACACAATATATCTACAATCTTGATCACAAACTGAGAACAACTCCACATAATGAGAATCAAACCATCGAATTGACGCGACGCAATGGGAGGCAACCGATGTTTAAATCTCCCAAGGTACCCTATTAGCATTAGAGGCTTGACTCAACGGGTATCTAGGAATTGAAAACCAATCTACGAAGGAAGCTTGTAAGGATAATCAACTCACACCATGGCAACCTTAGTCTCGAATACCAAATGATGAGCACGCATGTATGGAATACATGGTCGCAACTTGTATGCCCCAACCTTCATGGTGGAGCTTAAATAAACTTGATAAATATTGTTGCATGACCTGATGGAGAGGTAGCACACCATGAGTTCTTGCACCTGCGACAAACTGCCAAGACATCCACCCTTCCATGCACCGAAGAAACCAGCCCACACAATCACGCTATATAGTCATGAAGGCAAGAACAGGGTGAACCGAAGTTCAGTGTTCTACAACTCCCTCAGGAATCAAAAGAACGAAGATAGCAAAGCACTCATTCCTCACCGAAACATTCCAGAAATTCTCTCAATGGGAGAAGAACACAGACATAAGGTGGCTGTAATTTCAATCCAATAGACTCTATTACATTGAAGGATTACATGGGTATTTATACAATGATGAAAAGTATGTGGAAAGTTGGCATTTCATCTTAGTGCTAAACACCATATATACCAAAGGTTCTCTTTACTTTTTGCCAACTGAAGTGGAAACTCAAGCAATCTTTTCAAGTCTCGCCCGGCCACCAACCACATGTGCAGCCTCCACTATAAGAGACATAATTCTTAGCTCAAAAGTCCAAAAGATGCATTGTTTGTTGCATTGGAAAATAGACTTCAATATCTTTCTGAAGATGCGGCATATGAGGGCTTAAACCATAAATTATAATGTCGGCAAAGACACGAAAACATAGCAACAATCCTACATGCTTTTGGCCTTATGATTGATATCCTCGTCCACATCAAATCCGGTTTCCCCGGCGGTGGACAATCCCATTCGGCTTCCCTAATGGTGGATCGGGCTTCCTCGATGGCAAATCCGGCCAAGGCGGCGGCATGGGCATGGCAAGGCAAGCCACGGTGGCATGGGTGTAGTGGCATGGGCGCTCCCTTTCCCCTAAGATCCTCCACCGGCACGCGTATGCCTCCCCTCCATTCCTAACTTGTCGTGCTGGCAGTACTTGGCGGGGAGGCCCGAAGCGGTGGCAACAACGCATAGTGGTGGCCAGGCCCAGATCTTGGCTCGTTAGGATTTTGGATGGGCTTTTGTCTTTTTATGTTGTTTTCCATTTTATTAACCATGGCAAGCAAAAAAAACACCATAGTAATCATTTCATTTACCATGGCCCTCTCCCCATGGCGGTTGGAAAAACTGCCACGGTTAATCCAAAATGAACACCTCGGTAAATGTTTTGAGTAGTAGTGTTCACCAAAGAGCCATAGATGTGGAACTATATTAAGTGGCAAAATTAAACATTATGAGGTATATCGTTCATATATAATAAATCATTCGGCAAAAAGCGAGCTCAACTTTGGTGGTGCACTACTATATTTTTCTTTTTACACGGCGGTTTTTTAATCATGGTGGCAGTTTTTGTAACCGGTACCGAGCTAGGGTCACGGTTAATCACGTGATAGTTTTTAGCACCCCAAAATAACCGCCAACGTAATAAATAAATAAAATAATAAAACCCAATCCGAAACCCTAACGGGCCCAGATTTGTGCTTGGCCCGTTAGGATTTTCGGTGCCGCCGCCATGGGCGGATCCTCCATCCCCGCCACCGGATCCGACCTCCCCACCGCGAATCTAGAGGAACGGGAGGAGGGTCATCCCCACCGCGAGGGAGTCGTCTGGCGCCACCGTGAGGGAGCCGAGCGGGCCGAGATCCACGCATCGCCGTGCCGAAAGCTTGCCGCCACGGGCGGCCGGGTCCGCCGTTGGGAAGGAGGAGGAGCCCCGTCTTATTTCGGATTGGGGGAGGGAGGCCGCGCGAGCGCCGCCGCACATCTCCTCCGCTCGAGCTCCGACGCGCTGGGCGCGCGCACGGGACCTCCACGGACGCCGCCGGCCGCCGGCGTGCACCTCCGCACAGCACCGGGAGAGGGAAGGGGAGGAGTGGGGGAGGAGGTTATCGAGACCGAGGGTGGGTGGGTTCGAGGCCGGGGTGGGTGGGTTCGAGACCGAGGGGGCGCCGAGTGGGCTAAGGGAGGGGAGTTAGGGTTAGGGTGAGTGGTTGTTTCTTTTACTAGTAGAGATGCACGTGCGACACGCACGTGCCTAACTAAAATATAACCATTCAAATAATTCTCACTAACTAAAATGGTAAATGATGAAATAATTAAGAGCCATTGGGTAAGTAAATATTTTGGACAGATACTTAGCTTGTTCAAGTGTTGTAATAAATGTACATAAATGTTTTACATTTATATAATAATTACAACATATACAATATAAGTAAGATACTTGACTATCTCTAAATCTTAGTATTTTTATACATGTAGCTAATGAGGTCTTGAACTCTAGTTCTCTAAATTTGAGTTTTTTGATACATCTTATGAGGTCTTGAACTCCAGCGTGTAAGTTATCTTCACATTTAGTTTCATCGATAGTCGGTAGCTGTCCTAGAAAGTGCTTTATGAGATTATACAGATCGTGGTTCGTGATATAATAATAATTATAATATATAAGTTGCATATAACCGATAAAACTATAAAAATAAAAGTAATATGGATACTAATGTTTTTACCTTTAATAAGTGTGGAATGTGCAGTTTTTCATCTTTCCATGCAGACACGAACAAGGAAATGAGATAACCTGATAACACAAATATTAGTGAATTTAAGCAATCTATCTATCTATCTATCTATAAACATAATGTTTGTTCAAAATTGAGTCAAACATGTAAAGTAAATGTTATATTACCAAATAAAATAAGCTTACCTATTGTAAACAGGAATATCATTTAAAATAATGTGACACCATAAGAAAATATCTTCGTTCCATTCAGATCTTGCCATGGTTTTTGTAAGTATTCAGAAATGCATTGGAGTTTCATCACATATTTTGCATTTGGATTGTTCTTGTAAATTGGATCAGCATACGTGACATGTTTGAGACTACACATGAAGTGATAATAATAATATATTAATATATTAATTTCTATCATACCTGACATACCTACGGTTGATGCCAAGAATTTCTCAGATTTGGTGACAGCACTCAATTTAGCTGCTCTCAGTTTAGCGCGATAGTTACGTTGATATCCATATTTTTTCTCTAGGATCTCATCCTTTCTATCACCAGACATTGCATGCCTATACCTCTCCCTGGCCATGCGCTTTTCATGAGTGTCTTAATCTCTAGTGCTTTGACCTATAAATACTCAAAAAATATATTTTTTCATCACTAAAATAAACTACCAACAATTCAGAGTGAAAGCAAAACCAAAAGTGGACAAGATAAAAGAAAGAAAACTACCTATATTATCAACATTTGAACTCATGTCCCGTTTCCTTTTAGAAGAATTGCCTTCGCTGTCCATTCTAGTATCAATTTCATCAATTTCCACGCTTTCAGATGACAAAAATAATTTGGGTGCAACAACCTTGGCCTCTAGACGAACCCGACATTTGCGTTGTTTTTCACAATTTTTATTCCAAGCTTCATCCAATTTGGATGCATCAGCCTCAGCTTTCAAACGGGCCAAATGATTTTGTTGATACTCACGATTTTTAGCACGAACTTCCTCTAATTTTGATAAACCAGCCTCGTCCTTCAAACAAGTTAGACGACTACGATGATCACGTCTTTTGCCCCGGGCTTCTCCCTTCTTATTAGGAGATAATGCAGCGTACCTCTCTCTACGTTGTTGTTTTCTTCGTTCAAAAGTTAGCTTGCCAGCATTTGTTTGAGTACACCCCATGAATTTTATGCCTGTATCATATAACCTGTATGAAAGGATTAGATGTTAAACCCAACATGCTAGTCAATACAACATCGTGCTGATAGAAAAGTTCATTCTTGAAAGTTTCAATAAACAATAATACACATTCAAGAGAATTTATATAGAGTTAACAAGCATTCAGATAGTGTTTAAAATGTGTATTTGAATTGCAGTTAGTTGCTCAATTCGTGTAATAGATGATAACAATTCAGATAGAAATACATTATGTATTTGTTCTTTTGATTGAACATGCATGTACGTCATTCTAGGTATATTTTTAGTATAGTATGGAAAAGTACAACCATGAGACACACTGAACCAAACCTAACTCTCAAAATAGGCTTTTATTTAATTGGTATATGCTTCCGATAACAAGGTAGCAAGTAAACTCTTTCTGTTCATTAATTACAAGAACAGACATACCTGAATAGAAGACGCGCGTGGCTGCTGGCGGCTCTGCAGCTGTACTTCGCCGGATAGATAGATGGTTCTGCAACGATGCATGCGAACTGGTCGTCGCTGGATGCAGCCCTGCTACAAAGCGTCCACGTCGAAGGTTTACGTACGTGGGCAGGGTCTCGTCCGCAGCGATGACTGCCGGCAGTTTGATCTGGATACGAAGCCGACGCCGCTGCCGGGCTCTGCCGGGATCTGGATACGAAGCGTGTTAATGCTGCTAGTAAAGTTTTCTTCTATTATTGACTACAGGGCCAGCCAGGATCATGACCAAATTGAGCAAAATCCATATTGTGGTTCATACTTCCTACTAACTTTAGAATTAGACAAAG
Organism: Hyparrhenia diplandra; assembly: GCA_015847255.1. Lineage (NCBI taxonomy): Eukaryota > Viridiplantae > Streptophyta > Magnoliopsida > Poales > Poaceae > Hyparrhenia > Hyparrhenia diplandra. The sequence goes on along the minus strand of JADLZK010009314.1, from coordinate 593,640 downwards.
TAATTAAATACGGACAGCTCAGGATGACAACGGTTTAATTGATATTTGATATTTCTATGAATATATGAATAAAAAGAGCCGAACATGCATGATGTGGAATGGATGGAGTGAAATCGATCAAATATATAATAATAATAAAACAAAGCAGTAGCTACAAAGTACGTACTTTGGCTTTTTGTGCGTGCATGGCCGTCCGACTCGATGGGTTGTGTACTTGGGCTAATCGCCGGCGACTTGCACCTCCATGGCTCCACTTCCTGTGCCTGCGATTATATACAGAGTATTAATCAAGCTGAGCATTTGATAGCAGAGTAATGATGGAGATTGTGAGAAGGTTCAACTGGAGGACTTCGGCTTCATCAGTTGTCGCACGGACAGGCTTCTCCTACAGGAAGATAAAGGATGCCACATGTGCCAAACCAAGCTTCCATAATCCTAATCGCCGGTACCAACGCAGTTTGACGAGATGGTGGAGAGGCATGCGTGTCTAGTTGAAGGCAGCGGAACAATATCTAGGGTACGTACGCTACACTTGCCGACGCCGACCGTCGTCGTCGCTGCTTCTGATATGAACCGTCGTCGTCGCCGCTTCTGATGTGAAGAAGTATGGGCTCTCACGGGCTGGCCTTGGGCCGTTTCAGGGGAGGTACGATCGAAGAGGACAGCGACAGGGATGGGCGCTTCCAGGCGTACGCGGCGGCGGAACTCCAGCGGGCGTCCTCTTGGTTTCCTGCGGAGGAGGCCGTCCTCGATCGCTGGGGCCGGCCGGAGCACGCACGTTGTACCTCCGCCGGGCTATGCTGGGATGACGACGTGCTGGCGATTGGGAGTCCAGCGCGCTGTGCGAAACTGACCACTGGCGCTGTTGCCGCCAGCGTGTGGCGAAGAACCGATAACCGCGCGTGAAGAAGCGGAAGGGGCGATCAGCAAGGGCGATGGGAACGGTCCGACAGGGCGGAGGCGAACTGCGATGGTCTGCAGGCGAAGCGTGGCGGAGGGCACCGCTGCGGGGAAGGAAAGATCTCGCCCGTATCGGGAGCGCCGCCCGTTTCGAGGCGCTATTCCCGCCGCGCCGCATATTGTTGGAGTGAGTTGAAGCCAAAACACCCGTAACCTAAGGTCGGTCCATATCGACAACCATCGGATGGGAAATCCGCATGATCGGATGGATGAGATCGCGACACGTGGCCTCCACCTTCGCTCTTTATAGTATAGATTATGAAACCCAAGACGCATTACGCCTACCGCCCGCTCATCTTTTGCCAGTATGTGTTAGAGATTCCTTAAAGATAAACACAACTTATTAGTGTGGCGCAATGTTGCTTCTATTGAGTTCTATACATCAACCAGTTCAACCTAAAAGCTTAACCTGACGGGGAGAGGTGGACAATTCACTTATATTTCAACACTCCCCCTCATGTCAAGGCTCTGGCGAGAGATCTCAATGACGGGTGAGCCTTAGATGTGGAATAGGAGCGAGCAATAATTATTTTTATTTTAATTGTGCTAACCAGGATTCGAACTCAAGACCTCTGGCTTTGATACCATATTAAGTTGTATGCACCAACTAGTTCAACCCAAAAGCTTAAGCTGATGGGGAGAGGTGGACAATTAATCAACAACTTCTCAACAAGATAAAGCGTTAAATTGTAGTGAATGCCTAATTTCCTACAGGAAGCAGGCCCGCGGCGGAACGTTGGAGAGGACCGGTGATGGAGGGGTGACAGCAGCACTGCGGCCAGGCGTTGACGTCGATTGGCGGTGTGGCGGCCCTGATGACGCGGTGGCATGGAACCGCGGTGGTCCTTCACAGCCGCACAGGGCACGCGCGCTTTGGGGAAGCAGTGTGGCGGCACTTGGTAGGAGGCGGGACGCCTAGCCTGATGCGCGGGAGGGGCGAAGCTAATTTGGATGCGGAGCCGAGGGTGACGATAACGAGGCATGCAGGCCCAGGGTGCCCCATGGCGATGTGGTACCCGACAGGGACGTCGAGCGGCGTCGCCATTGGCGGCCAGGGAAGAAGTAGGTCCTTCTGCTCTACTTCTTATTGAGCACGATTGCGCGGCGGATCAGATGGATCGGCCACACATCCTACAGGGGCGCTGCCCCTGGCGGAGATCGGGATCGACCTTCCTGAGGGGGCAGCGTGGGGCGGAAGCCTGAACCCTAGGTTAGAACCTGGACTCGTGATACCATGTAAGATGATTAGGATGTGTATAATGTGGTGGAGGTATTGTATCGAGCCTCTAGGGTGAATATATAGGACTACATGGCTTGGAGGGCAAGTAGCCTCTCCTAGGGATAAAGAAGGTTATCCTGGGATTAAAATCAATCCTAGACTAATAATATTCGGAGTTGCCTAATATACTCTAACATGTAAGATGATTATGATGCGTACGTATAATGTGGTGGATGTATTGCATCGAGCCTCTAGGGCGAATATATAGGAGTATATGGTTTAGAGGGCAAGTAGCCTCTCCTAGGGATAAGGAAGGTTATCCCAGGATTACAATTAATCCTAGACTAACCATATCTGGAGTTGCCTAATGTACTCTAACATCCCCCCGCAGTTGTAGCGGTAGCAACACGAATGAATGAATAGACTGGAAAATAATGGAGACGTATCCCCTGCAATCATAACACTGGTGCGAATGCCGCGACTGGAGCTCAAGCAAATGGTGGCCCCTTAGTGCCGAAGTAGCCAAAGTCGAGGTGGACATGGTCGAAGCCGTGGAAGAGGGTGGCAGCCCGGGTGGTGCCGAGTAGTCGAACGAAGACGCCGAGTGGTTGACCGAAGAGATGAGTGACCGCGAGTGGCACTCACTGACCGGTGGTCGGAGGTGTCAGGTGGCTGGTCGAGGCGCCGGGTAGCCGCAAGTGGCGCCGAAGTCACCGAGCGGCCGGCCCGAGAAAGCCGAGTGGCGGGTCAATAGAAGCACCAAGTAATGCAGATGGTGCTGAAGTCACCGAGCGGCGGGGCCGGGGGGCATCGAGGGGCCGAACGGAAGCGCCGAGTGGTCAGCCGGGCGTGTCGGGTTGTCAACCGGTGGCGACGAGGGACCGCGTGTTGGTGCTGAGCCGCCGCCACTAAAAGGCGGCGACACCGGGGTAATGGCTTGATCACGAGCATCGCCGGTGCAACCTGGAAGGGCGCAGCAACAACCTCGCCCTTCGGGGTGTCGGCGAAGATCGGGCGAGGAACGGCAGGGGCGACGCAAACCGACTCGAGAGGACCGTGGTGTAGGGCGGTGGCGCGCTAGCGGCATGTCGTTGACGCCGATTGGCGGTGTAGCAGCCCGCCGCCCCGATGACGCAGCGTTGATGCTCACTAACTCATATTTTTATGCATCAACACTTCATGGAAAAGAATTAAAATATAATTAGATAACCTTATTAGGGGTTTCTACTAATGATTTCCATGAGTTTTGGTAAAGTTGTGATTTGCGTGGGACTTAACGTAAAAAATAACAGAAATGACGTGGCATACGCCCGCGTAACGCAAAGCAATCCAACTCCGAGACAAGTCCGAAAAGGCTACGATCACACCCGACGCCAAAGAGTCCCAAAACCCGAAAAATACATCATCTAGAAGACTCCGTAAGACACGACGCGATCGCGGGACCCGAAGTGGGCCCCACTCGGGCCGATCGGCCAACTATTAGGCCGATCGGCCTGCCTGTCGGCCGCCAATCACCCCGCCGAAGCTTCCTCCACCGCCTCCAAGATGCAATATAAACCGGATGATTATGGTCGGTTTGATCCGATGGCGTCGGTGGGAGCACGGATTAATCCCACACGCCTCGTTGAAGTTGAAGAGACGTAGGAAGACCCATATATAAACAGCCCAAGACCCCTCAAGTCAATTGAATCCAAGTTGATCTAAAGCTTCACGCTTCAATAAGAAGTAGATCAAGGAAGAGCCAAGACAGAGAAAGAAGAGGAGACACCACGAGATAGGATAGCTAATTCATAGCTCTAATCTAGAGCCTAGTTTAGATAGAAAGTCGGTTTAAAGAAGAGAGAGTGTATGCTCCGGTTACTCGATCGGTAAGTTACACTATGGTTCAATATAATTATTGTTCTCATACACCTTCGTGCTATTTCATTATTATGTATGCAATTAATTTACTTACACTTTATTCTAGTCATAGCATATTTGATATAGTCATTATTCATGGTAATTCGAAGTACTTATTCGTAGAGCTCCTAGTATATTATGCGCATATGCTAGGTAGTAGAGAGTATGTAAGCATGGTGCTTAGATATAATTTACTTATGATTCACCTTATATGCCGGGTCGTGTGGTAGATCGTAGTGGTGACAAAGACTATTGAGTCCTTTGCAATCCTCCCCCGTGTATAAGACTAGTCGATAATGGTTCTTGGGATTATCTTGTTTTTCGTTCTTGATTTTCTTAAGTAATCTTCGGGGTACACATTTTTATTTATGGTTTTGATTTATATATGATCTTATGCTATGCCTGCTTTATTTCCACTTCAGAAATTCTTTGTATACTACATAAGAACTGTCCCATTTGTCCTAAATCCAATCCTAATCTAACTAGGAATTAATCTTATCCTATTGTTCACCACGTGCACCTCTACCCGTCTTATATACCTTATCATTATTATCTTTTATTGGCTCACCCCTGTTTAAGTAAATGCTAAACCACCGAATCTCATTAGTCTTCTATCACCGTCCTTAATCAAATGAATTGCTTATCATATCTTCCTCGTGGATTCGATATTTAAAACCCTTCCCGGGTGAAATGCTCACTTTGGACATCCGTGCGCCTTGATCTATCTCTCTGTAAGCTAACAAATACCAACAAGCATTTAAAAGCGCCGTTGTTGTGAAGATTTTGATAGCTTTTCTTTTTGATTATTGATAGATGAATACTAAGTGTGGATTTGCTACTTAGCACCTCTCGCTAAAACAGAATTACCCGTGTATTGTCTATTAGTCTATCTTATGCGGGGGTAATTGATTAATATTTTCGAAAGCGACCGACGGTAGGAGAATCCAAAGGTACCTGAACTTCATAAACCATTAACATTGGGACTCTCGCCGGTCGTCGTCACAAGAATTCAAGTGACGAATAAAGAAGCCGCACAACTCACGATTCTATTTTGTGAGTAAAGGTAAGTATGATCGAATGTGAGAAGGTTTTTAAACTTTTAAAATCATATTAGTCTCATCATGATCATAGCCCTTCATCTCTATAAAACCTTTATGCTGCCTTTGTTTACTATAGTATGCTTAAGTTTTGAAATATCTTCATACACCTTAGACATGATGCTTAATTTATTTTCATGGCTCAAGTTAAACATGGTGTTTAGTTTGATTCCCGAAACCGCAAGGTGTGTCGATTTTATTTCTAAAGGCTTTTAAATTAAACATGGTGTTTAGATTAAATTGCCTTCTTAAATTGAGTTGGACATTATGTCTAGGTTGATTTTTGACCGATAGTATACTTTAGTAGATTTTGGTTATCTTTGTGAGACTAACCCCTAAAAAATTTGTCAAATCCAATTTGGGAAAAGAGATTAGCTTACGCAAGATATGTAATGAACTCCAACAACTCTGCACAAAAGAAGACTCAACTCACTCCTTACTTAAAGGATCGAACTGTAAGTGCCTAAATACTCAATTTGTCTTTTGTCGCAAGTTACCTTTGCCTTAGCCACGCTTTTAAGTGCAACCGCTTCATAATAAATAATAAAAACAAAAACAAATTTATATAATCGTGCTAAGTTTTTTAAAAAAAGAACCATCATTATGTTAGCACAAATAAATTATATGGACAATAACCCTATTTTCAATATCATTGCTATCCTTCGGGTATATGTCCACTAATACTGCTGCGAGAAAGAATCTGTGGTGGCCACGTTCATGGACCTACCTCACTACCACTTCCACTACAAAACAGAGGAGTACCAAGCCGGAGGCCGATGAGAAGCGTGGATCAACGTCAACCTACATCATCTTATCAAAGACTTGCTTGCTCTCATCACCTACAACAAGAAATACACCGGTAGGGGAACGCACTCCAATCAATGACGGGCGAGTACAAAGAGAAGTCACAATAATGCCTTCGCACCATGGAGGACAAGGATGTCACCAATGAGGTTTCTCCCTCGATCATCAAGACGCGACCGATTATTGCTACACATCATCAAGAAGAACACTCCACACCACGTCGTTAGAGGACAAAGCAATCAAGGAGGGACTCCAAGTTTACATCTCAAATGAGCATCCTTTTGTCAACCGTAAGTAAAAGAAGATGAAGAAGAATTGACAAAGTAAGATCAATTGGCCGTCGATCCTCCTCATCCCTTGGGCCGATTAAAAGAAGAAAAGAAAATGGATTGGTACAAGGGAGAGGACGAACACAACAAGATTCCATCAAAGACCGACAAATACAACACACTCAAGGAGATGATGAACAAATAACCCCGACTTTAAGCGCCGAGTGACACAGAGTTTGAGCTTGGGGAGGAAGACCAATTCCACTAAAAAGATGATCCGACAAGGCTCTCCCTCCTCTCGACTCCCGCCCGTTCCGACACGAAAAAATGAGAGAGAGGACAAGACACTCAACTACCATACAAGAACCACCATGAGGTGTTACGATGTTCTTTGCAATAAAGGTAACATCTTCGTAAGTGTCCTAATCGATAAAACTTTACTCTAATCATGGCATGCTTACTAAGGAGTTAAATATGTTAGCTCACAACCTCACTTGATTAATCTGAATAGCTCAACATGTTAGCTCTTAGTTGTTCTTACCCTTGTCTCTCTAGTTTTATTTTTCTCTACACTTTTAGTTTGCCACATTCATACCCGTCATCCGATCTTTTCACCTTTGTCACAAATAAATGAAACACATTATGCTAACATGGTTATATATGCTCAAGGTCGAGTAAGATGAATACAATTTTGGTTTTGTTGGTGTTTTCCCCACCCAGTGAGCCCATACACTTGATCTCTACCTTGACTTTGTGAGCAGGACACACTTTGCGCCCTTAATGTCCCTGTCTACAACATGCACAATAAGCAAGGAACATGGGTGATGCCATCCTCAGGATCACTATCCCAAGAGATGCAACTTCAAGATCAGACAAGCAAGCCTAAGAAGAACAAGACGCGGAGAAATCACAAGTTGAATACAGAGCTGATGGACAAGGAATACATTAAGAAGATTCAAGAAAAGTCCACCCGGCTCCCACCAACCAAGCACGCCCGAACCAGCTACTCGAAAAAGGTCTCCACCGAAGAAACAAGCTTGGAGGAAGAAAGAAGACAACAAGATTACACCTTCGGAAGACCTACCACCACCCGCGTCACTGACTGATCAAACACCGTCGGCTACCTCATCTACGCTACTCATCGAGATCATTGAAGGCACCGCACCAGACACAACATCCCGACGAGATTCCATAGATGACAAAGACGCCACGCGAGTAAGTACTCGAAACTCGCCGAGAGGTAACTCGGTATTTATCTCGCATATTTAATTTTCGCATAGCATATTTTAATTAGCATATTTCCTTTAAGCATATTTACTTTTCTAAAAACCTGCATTAGAAAATCATAAAATTATGTTTGCTTGCATTTGCATTAGTTCCTTAAAAGCCCCATGCAAGCACCCCTTCTTTGTGGTGGCATAAAAATAAAAAATACAAAAATATTGCACTCATATGTTTTCACATTAGCATCTCTATTGCATAGAAAAATTCTCGAAAAAAAAAAAATGTGGGGCACATGAAGGTCCACACGTTTTTTCTAAAAATCCAAAAAGAAGTGAGCACATGAAGGCTCACAACATAATCCTAGAATTTGTTCCTTCCGGTATGTGCGAAATTAATATTTGCGGGGAGAACATTTAAGGAAAACCCTGAGATGAACAAGTTCCAAGGACGAATAAAAAGACTACTTCAAGATCTAGCTTGGGGAGAGCACCCTCGCTTATCACGATAAGTATTATTATCCTATCTATTTTAAATATTAGCTAGTTAGAATATTTTGCTTAGAGTTAATGAGTCCTAAATAAAAATATTAGTTTTAAGAGTCCAATAAATATTAGAAGTTCGCGAGTTAGCTCTCTTTTCTTTAATTATAACCTTGATGACATATGCTTGGAAATGATGAATAGTTGCTCCGCCTTAATTCCTCTTAAAAGTACTTACACTTTGGACTTAGATTCTCCCAAAGCTTTAAATGCTTAAATTGCTCTAAACCCAACACCACTGGGAAGCACATGCTTAATCTAAGTCTTAGCATTGAAAGATAATAGTGCATGAAAAGTTGAGCTACTGTTTATCATATTCTTAGAGATACTTGATCCCCTGGTTTTTATCTTTAAAAATTATAAAATATTACATGATGAGTTCCTTAGCTATGACCTTTGAGAGTTTGTCACTCGCATCAAAACATCCCACTCCACCAAATACGGCTTCTAATCCGTAAGTACGCCCCCCATATTCCATCAAGCCGCTAGCCATAATTATAAAAATAATAATAATAAATTCTAGCAATTTTGGATATGTCTCTCTTAATGTTTTTATACCAATTAGATTCTGGCTACATTCAAAAAAAAAAAAAAAAAAAAAGGGGAAAGAAAAGAAAAAAATAAATATTCGAGAGAAAAGTGAGACAAGAGAGGGAGAGTAACTGACAAAAAAAGTCATACTAGGCGAGAAGGGCCTACCTCCTAAATAATAAAAATATATTTAGAGATGAATAATGGACACGTGTCCGAGGGTGAGTAGGGCCCACATCTCTAAGGAGAGAGAAAAATGGACACAAGTTCGGAAAAGCCCACCTCTCCAAGAATGGACAGCCCCCAGTCTTAGCAATTTTAGAAAGAGAGATATAGTCCAAGATGCTTGAAAAGAAAAAAAAAAATATACTAGAAAAGGCTAAAGGCTAATTACTACCTTTCATCCTCATTCATTCACCACTATCATCCCACTATGTATGACCTACTATATGTGTCACTTCACTACGCACTATCTACTTAAGAGGGTCATACATAGGATCTCTCAAGTTTTCTTTTGAAAAATAATGCAAAACCCCAGGATGATAGTTGATCAAAGAATTTGAGACATGGTACTTAACTTGATTGCTTTATCTTGCTTATGATTAGTGAAAAAGGCTACGCCCCATGGTAAAAATGTATGAGAGAGCAATCTTGTTAAGAGGAGAATTTATTTCGATAAACACGGTACTTTTGAGGTATGAAAGCGTAGTAGCAACTCCTGATCCTACTATAGCATATAGCTTTGCTAGGGACTAGCAAAGGGTAAGCTTGGGGAGTTTGTTGATGCTCACTAACTCATATTTTTATGCATCAACACTTCATGGAAAAGAATTAAAATATAATTAGATAACCTTATTAGGGGTTTCTACTAATGATTTCCATGAGTTTTGGTAAAGTTGTGATTTGTAGGGACTTAATGTAAAAATAATTGAAAATGACGTGGCATACGCCCGACGTAACATAAAGCAATCCAACTCCGAGACAAGTCCGAAAGGCTCACAGAATACACCCGACGTCAAAGAGTCCCAAAACCGAAAATACATCATCTAGAAGACTCCGAAGACACGACGCATCGCGGGACCCGTGGTGGGCCCCACTCGGGCCGATCGGCAACTATTAGGCCGATCGGCCTGCCCGGCCGCCAATCAAACTCCGCTTCGAAGCTTCCTCCACCGCCTCCAAGATGCAATATAAACCGGATGATTATGGTCGGTTTGATCCGATGGCGTCGGTGGGAGCACGGGATTAATCCCACACGCTGTTGAAGTTGAAGAGACAGAGGAAGACCCATATATAAACAGCCCCCAAGACCCCTCAAGTCAATTGAATCCAAGTTGATCTAAAGCTTCACGTTCAATAAGAAGTAGATCAAGGAAGAGCCAAGACAGAGAAGAAGAGGAGACACCACGAGATAGGATAGCTAATTCATAGCTCTAATCTAGAGCCTAGTTTAGATAGAAAGTCAGGTTTAAAGAAGAGAGAGTGTATGCTCCTGTTACGATCGAGTAAGTTACACTATGGTTCAATATAATTATTGTTCTCATACACCTTCGTGCTATTTCATTATTATGTATGCAATTAATTTACTTACACTTTATTCTAGTCATAGCATATTTGATATAGTCATTATTCATGGTAATTGAAGTACTTATTCGTAGAGCTCCTAGTATATTATGCGCATATGCTAGGTAGTAGAGAGTATGTAAGCATGGTGCTTAGATATAATTTACTTTATGGATTCACCTTATATGCCGGGTCGTGTGGTAGATCGTAGTGGTGACAAAGCACTATTGAGTCCTTTGCAATCCTCCCCCCGTGTATAAGACTAGTCGATAATGGTTCTTGGGATTATCTTGTTTCGTTCTTGATTTTCTTAAGTAATCTTCGGGGTACACATTTTTATTTATGGTTTTGATTTATATATGATCTTATGCTATGCCTGTTTATTTCCACTTCGTAAATTCTTTGTATACTACATAAGAACTGTCCCATTTGTCCTAAATCCAATCCTAATCTAACTAGGAATTAATCTTATCCTATTGTTCACCACGTGCACCTCTACCTGTCTTATATACCTTATCATTATTATCTTTTTATTGGCTCACCCTGTTTAAGTAAATGCTAAACCACCGAATCTCATTAGTCTTCTATCACCATCCTTAATCAAATGAATTGCTTATCATATCTTCCTCGTGGATTCGATATTTAAAACCCTTCCCGGGTGAAATGCTCACTTTGGACATCCGTGCGCTTGCGGATCTATCTCTCGTAAGCTAACAAATACCAACACGCAGTAGCCCGGCATCCCCGCGGTGGTTCTTTGCAGCCGCCTGACACGCACGCGCGCTGGGGGGTGGTGCGGCGGCGCAGCGGTAGGAGGAGGCGGGGAGGGCGGGGCGAATCCGGATGCGGAGCCGAGGGGGACGACAATGCAGAGGCATGCAGGCCCAGTGGCGCCCCATGGTGATGTGGTACCCGACGGGGACATCGAGCGGCGCCGCCATGGGCGGCCAGGGAAGAGGTAAGTCCTTCTGCTTTGATACCATATTAAGTTGCATGCACCAACCAGTTCAACCCAAAAGCTTAAGCTGATGAGGAGAGATGGACAGTTCACTTATATTTCAACGGCTTCTCAACAAGATTAAGCATTCTCAACAAGATAAAGCATTAAATTGTAGTGAATGCCTAATTGCCTACAGGCTAGCTTTTTCTGAAATACATAAAACCTGTAGGGTCATTTTGCCTTTCCAGTTCTCCTAAAAACATGGCAAGAACAGTTTTTTCTGTACAGAAGTTGAGATTATGAGTAGTTTCTGAATATCGAATCTATATCACATTAGTATGCAGTTTATTAAAGTAACAATAGGAACAATATTTCCTAGGCCAAACTACTAAATAGAACATGAACATCAGTACTGAGAAGATGCACTGGTAGAATAACTAAGGCGGGAATTGCAAGTATATACCTAAGCAATCCAACATTCACCTACTTGAAGGGCTCAGGTTGTGCGTAGTATCCACAAAGTGAGCATTTTTAATTTCTGTGCTTTTGCAATCATCAACACTTGCTTGAAATACTGTCTATGTCTCTGATCTGGTGCATCAAACATCCAATTCCGAGAAGTAAAGACGAAAAGCAGAAACGCAAGAAGAAACAGAGGAAATGTACATCAGAGGAAATTGGGAAAGGAGAAGAGTGACGGCAGGTTCTCAAAAGTTATTTACGTTACCTAAATGGACTTCCATCACTAATCTGTCCATATGTCAAGGGTGGGATGATTTGGATGGATTTCAATACCATGTATCAGCATGGCCTCAACTTCTTTCACCTCCTTCTTACTGGCGCCATCAGATCGTAAATAAACCTCCAAACGCTGCAGTGACGGCAGGTTCCCTAGGCCCAAGTCCAAACCACCGTTGATTTCTCTCATCCCCTGCACTACAAAACCCAACTCAAGATGTACGAGCCTTGGCATAGCTCCGTGCTGAAACACCACTGGACCTCCGAATTCCCACAACCGGCAGCTCACCAGGCATGGGAATCAAGAAGCACCAACGGTGAATCTCCCTTGGATCCCAAGACCCTTGTGTCCTACCCGCAACTCTAGATGGTAGAGGGACGGCAACCTTCCTAGGATTTCGAGATCCTCCTGCTGCAACCCCCTCACATTGATGTGGAGGTAGGAAAGGTCCTTAAGGAGCAAAGGGTCCACCTTCACCCAAACAGGCAGCCCAAAAAACCAGCAGGATCTACATAGGTCCACACTACGGAGGTAATGTGGGGCGACAACCCAACCATCCAAGCTGCATTCACCAGAATTGATCTGTATTTTTAGACTCTGGATTTTATGCAGCTTGTTTATGCACTCCACCAAGGATTTATCCAAGCAATTGTTGCATTCGGTGAAGCTGAAAATTCTCAGCACCTTCAGCTCTGTCAGATGGCCCAGCTGTTGTATGATGTCTATGGACTCATTGCGAATGCCTAAACATGAAAGATTTTCAAGGGCTGTCAAGCTTCCGACAACTTTTGGCACTTCTGTCAATTCATTTATGCGTAGGCACATCAGTTGTGTTAGCTGAACAATAGTTGATGGCAAGCTAGGAATACTGTTGTCTTGTACATCTAACGTTTGTAGAAATTGTAGGTTCCCTATTTCTCCTGGGAGCTGATCAATCCGTGTCTCTCTTAGTCCAAGGTACCTCAATTGAAGTAAATTCCCAAGATACTTAAGGCTATAGCCTTGTGAAAGATCACATTTTTCCAAATCTAGTACACGCAGAACTCTATAGCTATCAAGAGTTGATACATGATCAATAGCTGTTGGAAAGACAATAATTGACCTCACATGTTGTGTGCTCAATGATGTCTCAAGTTTAACATGACTGACATTGCCATTTTGAATGGATAGCCGTCGAACCTTTTTGATGCAGATGAGTGATCCACATTGTTCTGTATAGCAACAAAGTTTTCTTCACTTGATAAGAAACGGATAAGATCAAGCACCATATCATGTACCCGGCAAAATTTTACCATGCCTCTATATGTGGCATACACGGGTTGAATCATGCTTCTATTCACTAGCTCATAGAGGTAACTCTCCCCTATGTTAAATAGGCTCTTCTCTTGTTTTCCACACAAGATAAAACCTTCAGCTATCCACAACCATATCAAACGATCTTTGGAAATTTCATAATCTTCTGGAAACATACTTAAATATAACATGCAGCTCCTTAGATGTGATGGCATATCATAATAGCTGAGTGATAAAACTCTTCTCATATTCTGGACAGTATTACTTTCCTGTAGTCCTGCTCCAATAGAGTTGCACACATCATACCAATGCAATTTGCTTCTTCCTTTACTAACCAGCAAACTAGCAATTGTAATAATTGCTAATGGAACACCATCACATTTCTTTAGTATTCTATTTGATACTTCTTCTAGCTGTTCATCGGGGCATTTGTCTTTGTGTTCTCTGCCAAATATCCTTCCATACATTAATATTCTAGATTTCTCAAGGGAAAGGGGCTTCATCTTGTAAGGACTACCAATTTCTTTAGCAACCGTGAATATACGAGTAGTCGTGATGATCCTATATTGAACACTATCATCAGGTAGAGCACACATTTGATCATTTTCCAACATGAGATTTCCCATATGTCATCAATAATAACTAAGTACCTGCACATATATTGAATAACAAAAGGCATTTCACTAAGCAGATTAAGAAAGAAAATTCTAATCTTTCTTAATATGTGTTGCACATGTTATATAACCGAGGATACAAGATTTATTAATCGGTACCACATTCATCACAGCAAGGGGAAAGAAGATAAAAGCGAGTGTGGTTTCTGTGTTTTGTGTACCACATTGGTTGTAGTACATGACCAATACAAAGCAATAGGAGGCCTTGGCATGCCATTGCCAACATATAGTAGCCAATGGCACATCTTTTTCCACTCTTGAAAGGTTTCTTTATTGGGCTTTTCTCCTTAGTAAAAAAAAAAGTTTCTGGTTTTGCTCATGTAGAAAATCATGACATCGACTCAGTGCTTGGACTCTATTCCTATAGCCTTGAATCTGTATGTTGTTCCTCTAGACATGATCATGGAAGCAAGAGTCGGCTTTGGTAGTAGTATTTTCAGGGAAATTCTCATCACTGCTTGTTGGAACATCTGGAAAATGAGAAACAATATAATCTTTGACAATGGACAGCGGAGTATAGATCTATGGAAGATGATGTTCAAGGAGGAACTTGGTCTTGTTTGTGTCACGGCCAAACCAGTAGAGATCATTTACTCAGTGCCTGGAGAGACAACTATGTATAGTGTTCCTTTTTCTCTTTTTTGAGCCTTGAAGCTCTGTAACTCCTTTTCTATATAAACATTCTTTTATTCATTATAAAAAAGAGGGGGAGATCCTGTATTCCTGTTTCGGTAAAAAAAAAAAAAAAAAAAAAAAAGAGCTCTAGTTTAACGAATTTAATGCTAGAAAAGAGGCAATAATGGATTCTTACATGGAAGCACATCCCACAGAAAGAGAAGGTATAACAAATAGAGGAATAGATATAAACTTGAGTGGCATTGAAGTGAGTCTGGAAATACGCTCTTATTTGTAGCAGTCATTAGAATATTTGGTAAGTATAATGCCAAATTTTCTAAACAAAAACTCCATGAATTTTAAAAAATTGATGACTAGTTTTTGTGATATATCCATACCTCTTCCCTCGAAGGAATCCTCTTAACTCATCGACAATATTGATACTTGCAGTACTAAAATTGGCTAGTTGATAGAACATGTCCCTGAATAATCTATCCATATCAGGAGGCTGAGACACTGATACAAAAGCTGAGCAATCAAACTGTGGTCTAAGCTTTTCATACACAACATTAGCAAGAGTTGTCTTTCCTAAACCTCCAAATCCGACAATGGATAATATCTTGTTTTGCACCTTGGATGCTTGGTTGCCGTCTATTAGAATATTTATTACCTCATCTTTTGACTCCTCAATGCCAACAAGTTCTGTCCCCTTCTTATATCGAATAAATGCACGTGGATCAAATTTGACAAGTGTATCAACACTTAGGTTAACCTCATACCTGCGGCGCCGATCATGCACCTCTTTGACACGACTCTTGATGTCTCTAATGTCAATAGCAATCTTGCGGCGAATCTTGGGCTGTATCAAGGACCCGAGGGTCTTGTCAATGAAGTTCTTGAAGCCATACTTTTTTGGCCGGCTGATTATGGCCCTTGACTTGCACTATGAATGTGTCGATATTGTCCTCGATGTCATAGGACAGATCTCTTACGTTCCTGGCCCAAATCTTGTCCAGATTAGGAAGCTGGTCAGTCGGAGTCTTGGAGATATCCTCAAGAGCAGCTTTCATGGTCTCGAGCTCAGCCTGGAGAAATTTGATCCCTCCTTTCACCTCCTTTTTGTAGGTTGTACTCGTCGGCAAGCAGCTCACCGAGCTTGGGGATGAGGCTTAGCAGTGCACCCAACACGACCTCCATTGGTCCTCTTGGCACAGGGGATCGAGGAGCCAAGGTTGCAGAGGACTGGTTTGAGATTGAAGGATTAGACGTGGCAGTGGTTCAGTTTGAAGATGGGTGGTAGGGTACGGTTTGATGAGGTGAATCTTGTCTAGTGCTCTATCGCTGCAAGAGAATTCATTCCTCAGGGGAGAGAACAAAGAGCAGAAGGTCGTTGTTCTGCTCTGTTTGGAGAAAAAAGCAGAGTGAGGAGGCAAGAGAGAGTCGGAGAGGAAGAGGTGTTTATTGCTGCTTGCTTGTGGATGATAGCATTGGTTCGTTTTTAGTTGGTGGTACGTCTCGCTCAATTAGACTTTCTAAGCGCTAATAACTAGCTAGTACGAGTGTACGACTAATATCATCCACATGCTTGGCTGCTTCAGTGCTTGGTGACTTGATGACGGTGAATCATCATCATCGTCATTAGACCATCAGTGATGTGATTCATCAGTAATGTGATTCATCGATATCTCGCACAGAAGCGAGAGGAAGCGTCCACAATACTGCAGCATCCAGGCATTATCAGTAAGGAGGCGTACATGTCATGTCATGTCCACCAATATATCATCATGAACAGCCAATTGGATTGAATGTGCGGTTAGGGCATCAGCTGCCAAAGCCGCCCAGCTTCAGCACCACCCCACTGGCTGACACTACTTCGACTCCGTGCTCGCTCGCCCGTGGGCTCGCATATCGTGCCCAGGCCCAAGAAAAGCTGCAAGCCCAACCCGAAAATCGCAGGCACAAGCTGGGGAAAGTAGTTGGTAGTATAAGATAGAGAGGAAAGGGAAGGAGAGCATGAACAAAAATTGTAACAGACATTTTACATTATTACAATTCCTGCTAGAACTATTTCCGTTCTTCCTTCCCCTGCTCCGATTCCTTCCCCTTCTACCTGCTTGCTGCTTCCATTCCCCCCATCTTTCTCTCTCGCAAATTAACACTCACGCAGGACGGGGCACCAAGCAAGTGAGAAACCCGGAATGGAGGTAGGTAGGTAATGTGGTACCGGTGATTCAGTTCAGGCTCACCCAGCCGCCGTCTAATATAACGCTTTGCTGGGTTTTTTTTTTTTTTTTTTTTTTTTTTTTTTTGAGAAAACTGGTGCTCCACATGTATATTTGCATAAGATTATTTTCGACAGACACACATTGCCATCATCAATGTGCCGCGCGCCTCTTTTTTTAGTATCAATCATATGTTGGTCCAGCATCTTTGTTTCTTAAACTCCACTTGTAAGATAGACACTTCTTTCAGTTCTAATAAAGGCAACAAAGTAGGTAGTGGGGTGCTGTCGACCACGTTTTGGATCTCGACCACACCTACGCAAATAGGAAAAGATAGAAGGATTTGGATGACCGGGCTACCGAGGACGCAGCTGCCAGTCCTCCCACCAGTGCACAGCGCACTCGTGACTCGTGAGGCTGACGAGGCCGTCCCCTCTCTCGTATCTCTCTCAAACACACACGAGGACACTAAGGAAGTAACAAGTGAGAGCACCTCGGATAGAGCTTTCGTGAGCCAGTTTAGTCTCACCTGCTAATTCTATGTATAATTAATTTGCACAAGATTGGCAATATGTTCGGCGTTGCTGTCAGCCTGTCAATGTACCCGTCTTTTTCTAGTTTTCTAATAATATTGGTGGCAGTAGGTTGGCTAAATCATACTACTTTTATATTGACTGACTTCCTCAAACTTCTGTGGTCTTCCTCTAAACTTCTAAAAGTATATTGTATTATTACTCCTAGTCCTTTTTTTTTTTTTTTTTTTTTGATCCTCTCCTAGTCCTTTCTATTCGGAGAGAATACACAATGACTACTGGAAGGAAACACAATTTGTGTGCATATGGTGGGCTGCGATGTGTCTTGGGTTTCGCAATCATAAAAAAATTACTTCGTACCACTATTCGTCTTTTTTTTCTTCATTGTCTTTGGTCGGACTGAATGAGACCACGATTGGTCATTCTTTTATTTATTCATGTATAATTCTCAATATAAAGTTAGCTTTGAAGCACGATTGTTGGATGTGCCTGGACCAATGGGCCGGCGCAAAACCCAAAGGCTAAATATTCGACGAACTTACCTGGCCGAAAGTTGCCGGTTGGTTGTCGATCTCCATTGAGCTAGCAGCGGTGCCGTGTTGGGATTTTTATTTTATTTTATTTTATTTCTTTTTTAAACAATATTTTAAAAATAACCGCTCCAAAAGAAATATTTGCACGGCATATCTATTTTGGTCGCGCCAGCCCGTTGGTGCAACCAAATAACAGTCACGCCACATGCATTGGCGTGACGAGATCTGACTTACATTCGACGGCGTTTCCAACGTGGAAAAGCTTGTGGTGGGACAATATTGTCTTGTCGCGCCACCGGGAGTGGCGTGACAAGACTGAAATTTCAAAAAAATCATAACTCTTTGATACGACGCGTATGAATATGATTTTTATATGAAAATTATAGCTCTCAACGAGATCTACAACTTTCTAGTTTTGAGTTTTTTCATTTGATGACATTAAGGTGCTCAAAAACATTATTTAAAAAGTTCAGCACCATAAAAATTATATATGAACTTTTATATAAAAGTTCAAACCGATAGTGTTTATTGCAAGTAACACTTTGCCAGTTTGTTCGTCGTTCACTTTCGGGTCCATACTAACTGGTGTCTTGTTTTATTTTTTTTTTTTAATTTTAAATTTATTCGTGGAGGTCAGTTCTTTTTACATCCGTAAACGCATCATGCATTAATATCGTCAAATCATTACATAATCTAATGGTGATATACAACAAACTCCACCTAATGTTTTATGAAACTAAGCCTATATAACTTCTAAAATAAGAAAAACAATGACCATAGACATAAAAACATGACATCTTTCCAAGACCAATGAGCAATTCTCGCAATCTTCATATCTATGTGGGGTGGCTTCTCTTGATCTCGGGGGCGGCTAATTTGCATCGAGTAGGTG
Organism: Hyparrhenia diplandra; assembly: GCA_015847255.1. Lineage (NCBI taxonomy): Eukaryota > Viridiplantae > Streptophyta > Magnoliopsida > Poales > Poaceae > Hyparrhenia > Hyparrhenia diplandra. Next base: position 575,094 of record JADLZK010009314.1, on the reverse strand, counting down.
ATGAAAGCTTCACCTTCAATGTTGTATTTTTACGTAACAATTATGAGGGTAGCCTTTGACTTGAGCATAACAATCTTTCCGGGTTAGATAGATCCCCGGCACGCGACCAACAAACACTACGTACCACGTCATGGTTTCCTAAAAAAAGATTTTGCCCTAGACTACCGGTGAAAGAGGTGCGACAGTCTAGAAAAACAAGGCATTTTTTTCACTTCGTATGAAGACAATAAGGGACCATTTGTTTGGCATTTGTTCAGTTGTTTGTTTGAGGCGTCTCCTTGAGGCGGCGCCAATGTTGGAAAAGCGGTTCCCATGGAAAGCAAGGGGCCCTCTTCCTCTTGGGACCGAGAGGGTAGCCTCCGCCCAGGCGATGCCATTGATGGAGCAAGGGCAGCAAGGGTAAATTGACTTAGCGGAAATGTCGTGTAGGGTTTCATAGAACAGATTCACCTACCAAGCCATTGTAGCATGTACTTCCCTTTTATAGGGCACTTTTACACACATTCAGCTCATTTACAAAAAGCGCTGTGGACGGTGGCGGTATATTCCAAATAATTCTCTAGAGAAGAAGGATGCGAGGGGTTTTTGGGCAACCTATGGCTATGGTCGGGTTGTGGTATTGGGTTGTCACCTCCGGCCCATGAATGGCCCAATGCTCCGCTTTGACGGGCCATCCATCCTTGTAGCCGGCGCTTCCCCCGAGGGTGGCCCGTCTTGATGGCGGTGGCCTTTGCCCTCGGCCACTTAGGGCGCGTTTGATATAGGGCGCAAGGGTGGCTCGGCCGGCTGGCTTTGGCTATGGCCACCACGCCCGTTCCCCGGGCAAGGGCTTTTGTTTGATTGTTTTGTTTCTAGTCGGCCAGGTCGGGTTATGATTCTGTTTGATTTGGTGTAGAGATGGATCTGATGACCTTGTATCTGCGATCGTGAAGTTACCCACCTATTTCTCTTCTAGGCATTCTACCAAACACTTGCTAGGCGCCGCCATGGTCATGGTGAGCAGGCTGCCGTCGATAGATGCCCTCTCCTAGAGCTCCTTCCTGTGCCGGCTCTAAGCACAAGCAAACAAGCGATGCAAGCAATCGAAGCACATACATCAATCCAAGCACATACACGAGCAAGCAAGCAATGCAAGTAGCAACACAGGGAAGAAGAGAACAGCCACGGGCCATTGGTGACGAAGCGGGCACGGCAGGGCTCGGCACCGCCGCGGGATCCGCTCGGCGTCACACGGCCGCCGGGCATCGTGGTCGCAGCACCGAGATGCCTCCGGCCATGGCGTGGGTTGTAGCGCCCGGTGGAGCGGCGCAGTGGCGGTGCGGACGGCCGCGCGCAACCTCCTCGACGCTGAGTTCGTCGGCGCCCCGACCGAGCACCACCGCTGTGCATGGGATCTGGTTGAGGGTGCTGATGATGCGGTCACGCGGACGCCGAAGACGTCGGCGGCGAGGGCGCGATAGTCATGGCCGCCATGATGCCATGCCGAGGCTCTCCGTCACAGCTCTCCTCCTCTCCCGAGCTGGAGAAGGAGGGCGGGCGGGCGGATGCGCCATGGCTGTTGTGTGGGCGGCGTGGTGGCGACCTCCTGCTCGCCGTCGGGCCCTCGTCTTAGCCGTCGAGAGGAAGACGAGCAAGTAGCGGTGAAAGGGGGCGGGTGAGAGGAAGGTAGCGTTATCTTCCTCGTTGTCTCTCTCGCGAGCGCGGAGCGCACCTGGCTCGAGAAAAAACGGAGGTGAGGAGCGTTTTTTTTTTGGCATGCAGGAGAGAGAGTAGATTTTGCATGTGGCGAGACTGGCTCGGAACAGTGAAATGCAATCAAACACGTCGCACTGCAGCGGGAGGGCTCGAGCCACCCAAAACGCTCTACATCAAACGCCCCCTTAGGGCCTTCAGTCCCCAAGAGTTGCTTCTTGGTTCAGCTATGGCCGAGACCTGGTGACCTTCGCCCAAGCTCCGGGACCACCACGGCGTTCGCCATCTTCCCTTCGGGCATACCTGTGGCATCCGACATTCCAGGGAGAAGGTTGGGGAGAGGTTGGGTCGACCGTTGTTGCTCAGTTCGGATGGGTGGGCCATTTTGTATCTTGGGTTTCGTAATAATAATAAAAAAATTTACTCCGTCCTCATACCACTATTGGTCTTTGGTCATCATTTTCTTTGGTCACTGAGAGATCGAGACCATGATTGGTAATTGTTTTATTTATTCATTCATGTAGTATAATCTCTCAGTATATAGTTCGCTTTGAAGCACGATTGGATGTGCCTGGACCAATGGGCGGAAAACCGAAAGGCCGACGAACTTACCTGGCCGTCAGTTGAGTGTGCTCAGTGTACTATAGCATGTTTTATGAGACTTGGCATTGATGATCTATTGGAGGGCTTTAATTAGTGACTTAAAATTGACGGGGAGCTTGACCTGAGCCAGCTGCTCCTAGTATAAAGCATTGTTGCTAGCTAGGTCCTTTGTCGCTCAAAGACATTGTCCCTGTTAGTCAAGCCATCGATGGAGAATCCTCAGCCACAGCCACTGCCGCAGCCGCATGTAGACGACGGTTGGGAGTATCGGTTGAGAAAGTTGCGAAAGTATCTACTGCTGCTGGCATCGCTTGCGGCGACAGTGACGTATGCCGCGGGGCTTGATCCGCCCGGCGGATCCTGGGTGGAGAGTGACGGTGAGATGATGGCCGTGGCAGGGGACTCCATCCTTCGAGCGACCCACCACCGCCGGTACCTCGCTTTCTATTACTCCAACGCCACCGCCTTCGCTGCTTCGCTCGTCGTCATCCTCCTCCTCCTAGTCTTGGCGGACAACAAGGACAGGCCGCTGGACACTATCCACCTTGGCGCCTGGCTGCTAGACCTGCAAACTACCCACCTCCGCGTCCTGCGGATAGTCATGGTGCTGGACCTGCTCGCCCTCATGGTGGCCTACACCGCCGGCAGCTGCCGGGACAAGGTCACCACAATCTATACCGCGGCGCTGGTGGCTGCTCTGTCGGCCTACGTCGGCATCCACAACGTCTCTACGGGTTGTCCCGCCGGCAACCCTCCCAACCAGAATCACCAGGCCCAAGCTCTCCCTCCAGCTCTCCCGCCGGCAGATCTCCCTCCGCCGACCTCGACCGACACCGACCACGAGCGGCTGCGGAAGGTTTTGATGCTGCTCGCTATCTTTGCAGCGACCATCACCTACAACGCCGGGCTGAACCCTCCAGGTGGCTTCTGGGAGCACACCAACGGCCAGCACCGGCCCGGTGAAGTGATTCTCAAGCACAAGCACGGCGGCCGCTTTGCCGTCTTCTTCTTCTGCAACACTGCCGCATTCATTGCGTCGCTGTTCACTGTCGTGCTACTCCTCGACAAGAAGCTGACGGCGAGTGTGAAACCACGACTCATAGCTCTCTCTGGGTTCGTGCTAGTAACACTGGTAACACTTGTGGCGGCGTACGCTGCCGGGAGCTGCAGGAACACTGCCACCACAACCTATACTGTCGCACTGGTTGCCGCGGTGCTCGTATCCATCTTACTCGCGGCGGTAGCCGGCGAGACCGGAAAGCAGCTTATGAGGTGCCTGAGGGGAGGATTTCGCCAGCTGAGCATCAACAGGTAACTGATAAATATATAAAATTTATTTACTTTCCGACTATATATATGAAGTACTGTTCTATAGCTGACCATAATAAGTAAATAAATTATTGTATGACTAATTAATTTGAGTTTTTATTCTAATGGATGATGTACTAATTTACAGGATTACTATAACTCCTTCTAAGTGATTAAATATGACACTACATCATGGAATCTCAAAAAAAAAAAAAATATGTAACATATACCGGAATCGAGGGCTATCCCGTGAGGAAATCTTTTCCCGTGAGCGGAACAAAATGCTCACGGGATAGAGGGTTATAACCCGTGAGCTTATGATTCCGCTCACGGGATATAAACCACTCACGGGATAGATCCTATCCCGTGGCGCCAACTCACGGGGATAGGTCGTGGGCGTATCCCGTGAGGCCCAGCTCACGGGATCGTTAACCACCGTGAGCACTAAATCCCCTCCGTGCCGCTCCGTTAGGCTATCCCGTGGCGCAAAGTCAAGCTCACGGGATAGCTGTTTCTACACTCGATGTTTGTGTTTTTGGGACCCAAACTTTTTCTACATTGCCTACACATAATATGAAACTCTATGTTAAAGTTTGGTGAATTATTGACTTTATTTGGTATATTTAGAGAGTTATTCTCTTTTACGGTAATTTTGAAATGAGGTCAAATTTGAACTACAAGTGCTTGGAAATTTTGAAAAAAAATAGTAGAAAATTTATAATTCTCTTACTCAACACATAGTAAGGCCTTGTATATCAAAAAAAAAAACAAATCTGGAATATCTTAATATGAAATTAGGAATGCTATTACGTGCTCGTGTGGTTTAAAATTAATAGAAAATAAACCGATATGCAAAAAATCATGAAATTTGATAATATGTCATGATATCTTATGCCAAGGCTATGATAAAAGATTGGAAACGTTTCGCACAAGTTGGCACATACAATGTTCACAAGCTCCAACATCAACGAAGAAGTTTCATGTTTGTTGAGAATGATCCAATGTGATTTCATGTGGTTGTGGCGGTCAAGTTGTGGTTTTGGCTATGAAACTTTTTCTACATGCAACAAACATCAGAGGTTGTGTCATGTGAAAGTTTGAGAATTTTCAAGATTATTTTGATAATTATTATAATTTTATGCTACAATTAGGTAAATAGAACTAGAGATAAAACCACATGAAATAATGGTCAATTTTTCACTAAAGCATCACTTATGTATGGATGAGTGAATATGACAAGGTATTTTTTTTGATAAGCTTCGATCAAAGTTTAAAAATATTTCTTTGGAAAAGAAAAGGGAGGGAGAGGAAAAATACTTTCAGAAAATGCCTATCCCGTGAGCCGCTCACGGGATAGGTGTTATATCCGTGAGCATATTTATTGCTCACGGGATAGGCGTGGGACCCACCTCGCCCCAATGCGCGGCAATTTTCACGCCCGTGGGGGGGAATTTTAAAGCGGCGCTATCCCGTGAGCATATTTCCGGCTCACGGGATAGCCGTATATGTTTTTTTAAAAAATAAAGTCAACCTTATCCACCCCACCACACACACTCCCACACACGCACGCACGCACACACTCCACACACACGCGCGCGCCGAGCACCGCCGCCCGCCGCCGCCGCTGCCTCGCCGCCGCTTCTGCGGCCCCTCCCGCCGCCCCGGCGCTCCCGCCCCCGGCCGCGCGCGCGTCCCGGCCGCCACCGCGCCGCTCGCCCGGCCGCCGGCCGCCGGCGCTCCGCCCCGGCGGCGCCCGTCCGGCGCCACCAGCGCCCGCCGTGCCCGTCCGCGCCACCGCCAAGCCCGCCACCGCCCGTCCGGCCGCCACCGGCCCCGCCCGTCCGGCGCCCGTCCCGGCCGTGCCCCCCCCGCCCCGTCCGGCGCCGTCGGCCGTGCCCCACCGCCCACGCCCTCACCGCCCCTCAGGCCCCCCTCGCCCTCCCTTGCCCCGGCCGGCGAAGGAGAAGGGAGGAGGGGGGAGGAGGAGGAGGGTGGTGGCGGAGGAGGAAGAAGAAGGAGGTGGTGGCCGGGGAAGTGGGGAGGAGAAGGGAGGAGGGGGAGGTGGTGGCCGGAGGAGGAGTAGGGAGGAGGAGGAAGGAGAAGGGAGGTGGGGGGGGGGGAGGAGGAGGAGGAGGAAGAAGCCCGGGGACGCCGCCCGCCGCCTCGGCCGCCGCTGGCGCCGGCACACCTTACCTCGCACCGTCGTCACCCGCCGTTGTCTTCAGCCGCGGTATTGGAATGTGGTTGTCGGCCATCGTGCCGTGATGTGAATGTGGTTGTCGGCCATCGTGCCGTTTGTTTAGTTTGCAGGTGTATTGGAAACCTCCCGTGCGGGGAGGTTACTGTCGAAATTTTCAACTGAGCCCGTATGTTTCTTTTTTTATGCGAGAGGAGCCATTTGGAGCGGGCCGAGTGCCTTGCCGAGCCGGAGTGCCGTGGCGGTCCTGTTCTTCTTCCTCGTCGGCTAGCGACTCCACCGCGACCCTAGGTATAACCCTCTTTCCGTATCATGGTCGTAATTAGATGCGCGCGCAGCTTAGGTAGGCATCTCCGTTCGAAGGGAGATACGGTTGGAAGTATCGCGATCCTGCATACCAATAACCGTATCTGTTTCGAATTGTCCACGTTTTGGACAGCCCGAGGATGCGTAGATGAGGTCGGTTCCATGCTCCATTCTGTCGATTCGAGTTTTGGTTGTATCTCCCTCGTTTGTTCTTGAATACACAATCTCCTGTCGGGGCGTGTATTCGGAGAACAAACGAGGAGGTGCCGAAATTCTGTCTCGAATAGGAGTGGAGCATGGAACAAACCTCATCTACGCATCCTCGAATGGGATTAGGACCTATCTTCACCTACTAGATGGTAGGATCCTTGTGTAGATGCACTGGATTTTTATATTCTCCTGAGGATGCATTTTTATATTCGGCGCATATGATAGAGAATGGATGACCGTGCGTGGATATACAATGGTGGAGGAGTTTTGGAGATATTGACCACGAGTGGATGAGGAAGAGTAGTGCTTTTCGTGGACAAAGCTTTTCGAATCTTTGGAGGTGCGAGTAGGGTTTGGTGTCCATGCAAGAAATGTGCGAATCAAAAAGGCAAAGTAAGGAAAGAGATGTGTAAACATCTTCCCGAGATATGGATGGACGGAGGGCTATAAGCGGTGGATCTTCCATGGTGAAACGAGCGTATGAGAGACGAGGTGGTGAGACAACGCATAAATGATCTTGCTTCGACGCCGGGGTAGGAGACATGATAGATGACTTTCATGCCGGAAACTTTGGTGAAGGACTTGAAGATGAGGTGGTGGAGGAGCGGAAAGGAACCGCGAAGGCCTATTATGACATGTTGGAGGCGGCGACGAAACCCCTTCACGGCTATGTGGATGTCTCTCGACTAGATGCCATTTCACGCCTTATGGACTTGAAGGCCCGGTGCAAGATGAGTCGAGGCGGGTTTGGCGACATGTTGTCGATCTTGGAGACCTTGCTTCCTCGAGGTCACGACCTGCCAAAAAAGAACATGTACGAGTCGCGAAAAAGTCCTCGCGGTACTTAAGATGCCATACGACGGATACATGCTTGTAAAAACGAGGTGCGTCTTATTTAGGAAAGACTACAAAGAGGACACACATTGTCCAAAGTGTAAATCCTCTAGGTTCATAGAGGTAGACTCGGTGATGGTCAAAAGAGGCTGCTTGACATCCCGTGAAAATCCTCACGGTACCTTCTCTTCGTATGCAGGGTTACAACGGATGTACATGACCAGGAGTCCGCGAAGCAGATGACATGGCACAAAGGCGGGCGTCGATACAATCCGAGATAAGATGGTACACCCTTCGATGCGAAGCATGGACCCATTTCGGCCGGATTCATCACGAGAAAGCTATGGAAGCTCGTAATGTTCGTGTTGCGGCAGAGATGGGTTCAATCCTTATGGAATGATGGCTGCCCCATACACTTGTTGGCTGTATTTGTTGTCCCGCTCAATCTCCCCCCGGCGTTTGCTTTCAACGAAGAACATCCTTTTGTCTTTGATAATTCACAGGCACCCGGGAAATAAAATGGGTGTGTTCATAGAGCCCATCATTGATGAATTGATCAAAGCTTGGAACGAAGGGTTTTGGACCTACGGCCCAGCTTTGAGGAAAAATTTCGGGATGTACGTTTGGTACCACTACTCTGCATGATTTCTTGGCGTATGGGATATTACGTGGTACGGTGTGTTCATGGCAAGTTCCCTTGCCCGATATTCAAAACGACTCACGAGGTTCATCGGGTTGAAGAAGGGTGGCAAGTATTCTGCGTTTGACAAGCATCGGCAGTTCCTCCCTCTTGACCATCCATTCAGGCTAGACAAGAAGAACTTTACGAAAGGTCTCCAAGTTCACGGACCCTCCGCGGTGATGATGACAGCTGCCGAGGTACATGCTCAAGTGGATGCTCTTGTGGGCGATGAAAATGGTGTCTTTGTGGGTTATGGCGAGGATCATGCATGGACTCACAAGTCAGGCTTAGAGAGGCTCCCCTATCACGATGACCTTCTTCTTCCACATAACCTAGACTTAATGCATCTTGAAAAGAATATCGCCGAGTATTTTTTGGAACATACATGGAAACTAGCAAGTCAAAGGACAACGTTAAGGCTAGAATTGATCCGCGCGAGTTGTGTGACAGCCCAAGCAACAAATGAAGCCTCCTAGCAATGGCAAGAGATGGAAAAAACCTAAGGCCGATTACGTGTTGAGCAGGCCCCAAAGGAAGGAAATCTTGCTATGGTTTCAAAAGTTAATGTTCCACGACGGGTATGCGGCAAATCGAGGAGGGGAGTGAACTTATCTACTATGCGAATCAATAGGCTCAAGAGTCATGACTACCACATATGGATGGAGCGGCTTCTTCCGGTGATGCTTGAGGCTATGTCCCCGAGCATGTCGGCATGTGATGGCGGAGCTGAGCAATTTCTTTCGGCGACTTTGTGCTAAAGAGTTGTCTCGGACCACACTTGAAGAAATGGAGAAAATGGCACTTTGTGTTGTCCGTAAGTTGGAGAAGATATTTCCGCCCGGGCTTCTTCGTTCGATGGTGCATTTGATTTTGCACCTTCCATATGAGGCACGGATGGGTGGCCCCGCACGCAGTTTATTTGGTGCTATGCTATTGAGAGAGTTACGAAGCATGTTCGGTCGGGGCGTAAAAATAAGTGTAAGATTGAGGGTTCCATCGCGAAGCTAAGCTTCGGCGGGGAGGTGTCGAACTTCACAACAAAATACTATGGTCCCAAACTTCCTAGCTTCGCATTATCCACGCCCTCGTTACAATCTTTGAAGAAAATGAATCAACCCTCGGCCTTTTCCAAGGACAACTAGGGCGTGCAAGTGGTTCGAAATGGAAGACCTTGACGGGTAAAGAGTGGCGGAGTATCATGAATTATCTACTTACCAACCTTGACGAAGTCTTTGCCTTACGTGCAGATAAGTCACAACTCTAAGCACACTTGTCTTCCGGTGAGTTAATATTCTGCATCCAACCCAATTGTCTCTCGTTGGTGCGGGGAAATTTACACGGCAATTCGGCATTCACGAAGTGACCACGAACCGCATGAATTGGACACCACCGCTTAGACGGGGTCTTTGGTAATGGACAACCCGATTTCATTTGTTGGTTCAACGACCGGTCTTGCCCAATATATGCTAATGAACGTCTCGTTTCATATGCTAACGCGCAGCTCATTTCATATATCATGCTTGAGCTTGCGGGCACAAACCGATCGGCATATGCACCCGAGCTCATACGGGTTGCCAATGGCTTTTCCGCTAGGGGTTAGGTCATGTACGGTTATGGCGTGAATGGATATCGCTTCCCACACAATGAGCCATGAGCGAGTCGGCCAAACCGAAAAACCACAAATACCGGAGTTTTCACTAAAGGTGATGATGGAAGTAACATCAAAGGTTATTATGGAAGGATTGAAGAAATATACGAACTCCAGTTCTCGGTACTAAACGGGTTCATCTGTCGTGTTTAAGTGCCATTGGTTTGATCCCGAAATAACGAAAGATGATGATAAACTTGGGATTGTTCAGATTCGACAAGATTCTTCATATCTGGGAGATGATGTCTACATTGTGGCTCAACATGCCACACAAGTTTATTATCTCCCATGGTGTTGCCAATCCGAACGGCGGCTAAAGGGTTGGGATGTTGTGCGAAAAGGTATTGCCACACGGTAGACTACCTGTCCCCAAACAATGGCGATTACCATTTTAATGCAAACACATATGAGGGAGAGTTCTTCGAGGAAGATGGGCTACAAGGTAAATTTGTGATAGACATAGCAGGGGGCCCAACGAAATGGAAGTAGACAACGAAAGTGTTGTTGATGATGAGGAGGGCGAGGAGGTTCGAGATGCGAAGGACTTGCGGTTACTAGATAAATTACTTAAGGACCTTAGTGTTGGCGTCGCTCCTCCTCCCATGGATCCTACCAATCTTCATATGTTGGAAGAAGTAGACATGGATGATAGTGATCATGAGGATTATGATCCGACAAAGGCGACATCGTGACAATGATGAGGATTATTTCTAATACATGTAATACTATGCATCTCTTAATAATTATGTTACATTTATTATTTTCCATTTAATACTATGCATCTCTTAATAATTATGTTACATTTTATTGTTTTCCATTTAATTTTGCATATTCACTAATTATTTATATCTAATTGCGGTGATTACGAAAGATGCCTCCATCGAAGATCCTCAAGAAATTGACGGGTTTGGGGCGTAAATTCAAGAACTTGGACCGGCTAGGAGGGTCCTCAAGCACTCGCCACCACGCAGACACACACCGGGCGCAGGGCGGGGGCGGGGGGCAGGCGGCGGGGGGGCGGGGCGGTCAAGCACCACCGCCACCACCGGTGGGCGGGAGGGAGGAGGAGGAGGCGGAGGCGCGGCGCGGGACCACGACCTATCGGCGTCGCGGGACCTTGACCTTGACCTCTCGGGGTCGTGTCACTTGCGGCGGGGCGGTGTGGAGGAGGAGGGAGGGGGGGGCCGCCCGGGGGGGAGGGGCGAGGGGGTAGCGGCGGTGCGGGAGGGGTTCCTCTTCCTCTGCCGGCGCTAAGAGGAAACCCTACTTGCGAGGCCCCTCCGGACTCCCGGACCAAAAACCTCTTCCGCACCAACGTCCCATCATTATTCCGGATCCTCCAAGGTAATTTACTTTACATCGAGCACTACTTTCTTAATTGTTAGTATGAAAAGCATAATATGAACTAATAATTATTCTTGATCATTTAGGGCGGGTCTTTTGTTGGTGAGGATGGCGCTAAGTGCCGCCTTCCCAATGGCATTCTTGGTTGTTTGGTCGGGAAGCACTACCCCGGCCACATTAGGGCGAGGACGGAGAAGATGTTCCCGCCACGTGCTTTGGCCAAGATACTTGGACTTTGAAGATAACTACGATGAGCAAGGCGAAAAGTAATGAAAAACAAGGGGCCGGCGTGTGATCTCGTGGAGCTGTGGGTAAGTCTATGTCGCACTATAGTGTACAAATACATCGCTTCAATTTCACATTGTTTGAAATAATGACTGAATACATTGCTTCTATGTGCGGGATTACTTCAAGCTCGGACGGATACACTCGGGAGCGGGGAATGAAGTGGCTGCTTTCGCTTTACTTCAAACTTGTGTCGGACATGTGGTGCGAGGCACGCGACGGCGCGCCGTGTCATACTATGCTCTATACAAGAACACAACCCTCACGAAGGAGCAGTATAAATCTACGATTCGACCAAAGAACAATACATGATGGTAAATACGAAAGTTCATACTAAGTTTAATTATGCTTCGGTTGATATTCTAATATTTTCAACTTGGTGTCCTGTAGGTATGTCGGAGTGGCTTTTCAAGAAAAGAGCGGTCTGGGGGGTGATGGTGGACAGGTGGGTCGGTAAAGATTGGGCGAAGATCCGCAAAGACTACCAGGACCGGCGCCCATGATGCCCGGTGTTTCACACCATCAAGGCAACCATAATCAAGACCTACAAAAAAGATATGTGAGTATTACCCAATTCTTATTTATTGATCGCGCAACTCTGAATACTTCCTAACCATCCTACTTTTTTTTTCCACGGGGAGCAAACACATGGCGTGTCACTTTGGGCACGCTGAGGCCTTCACTCTCTCCCACCAAGGCAAGTCCTCGGATCCCAACCTCATCTACAACCACGAGGCTCCGTGTGAAGCCTCTTTGCAGCGAGAGCGCCTACGATAAAATAATCTGTTTTTTATTCAAGGTACATTTATCTTTACATACCGTTCCTCCGTGTTCTAACTTTGTGTTGAAATAGGTCACCAAGTACACCGACGTGGCGAGGGAGTATTATGGAGACAGCTTGATCCCCGCGGCCACGACATTGTGGGGGCGTTTCCATGATCGCTGGAGGAGGGAAGAAGCACGGGCGGTACTATGTGGGTGATAGCGTCATCAACCCGCGCACCACAAAGACCCTACGAACTCAAAAAAAGCGGCGGGGGCGGTGATCTGTGGCGGCCAACCACTTACCGAAAGCTCACGGTCTCCGGACTCGAGGTAATCTGTTTTTTTTTTTTATTCAAGGTTCATTTATCTTTACATATGTCTTTCTACGTGTTCTAACTTTGTGTTCAAATAGGCCCCGAGATAGAGGGAAGCGAGCAGACAGGCGTCTAGCGGAGGCCGAGGCAAGGGAGAGGGAGAGGGAGCGGTTGTTCCGTGAGGCGGGAGGCCTGAGAGGGCTGAGCGGCACCGAAAGAGCATGGAAGCTCTCCAACGGTATCTCGCGCGTGTTGGAGCGGGATTGGTGAAGCGCCCCGCCCCGCCGCCGGAGATCTTCTTCGCTCCACCTCCAATGCCGGTGTTCCCTCCACCACCACCACCACCGATGTACACTCCACCGCTCGGCGGCGGCCAACCGTCGATCTTCCCTCCGCCGCTGGAGCCTCTCTGTGAGTTTCTCAACCTTAACTCCAAATATGCATATATGAATGCGAAAATGAAATGGTATGGTGTTTTGAATGCACCATGAGATGTGCACTTGGACATGTGGTTGTCGGCCATCGAGCCGTTGTTTTGTTGCGGGTTTTGGAAACCCCTACGTGCGGGGGGAGGTCTTTGCGAAATTTCTAGCAATTATCTTGTTTTTCTTTTTTTTTTGAAGTCAATAGATCTACCTTTCATTTTGTCTCACAAATGCAATATCTTTGCCTACGTGCGGGGATCAATCACATGCCTCGAACCCAACTTGAATCGAGAACAATTGGGAGCGAGGTGCGGGCGGGCGCCAAGAAGGGCTGGCCCGGTTGGTAGTGAGGTTGTGAACTTGAAATTGTTGGATTTGAACTTGTGAACTAGTGAACTTGTGACTCGTTGGATTTTATGTAATATATGTGTCGTTGTGTGCTATATGTGTTATATATGTGTATCAATTGTCTGGCGCAACAATCTGTGTTATATATGGATATATATGTGTGTCAATTGGCAGGTTGTAACAAAAAAAAAGAAAAAAAGAAATCCACTATCCCGTGGCAGACTCACGGGATATCGATAAAGGATATCCGTGAGCTGTTATGGGGGCTCACGGGATATCGACCCACGGATATCCCGTGAGCCACACGCTCGGCTCACGGGATAGCAACCAAATATATCCGTGAGCATAGCATATGGCTCCACGGGATATGAAATGGTGGGACCCCGCCCGACCGTGGCGTGGCGGGGGGACACCTGGCGTAGCGGGGCACGCCTATCCGTGAGCTGCCCGTTAGGCTCACGGGGATAGAGGGTCGTAGCGGGGTTGCCTCCGTCCCGTTGGCGTCGCGGAGGCACCCCGTTAAGTCTTGCCCGTGGCGTTATGCGCTCCGCGGGATAGGATATCCGTGGTATATCACGAAACTCACGGGATAGCTTGCTATCCAGATGATTTCTATCCGTGAAGGATATCCCGTGAGCAACTCACGGGATAGCCGTTCCCGTGGGTGGAAGGCTCTATCCGTGGCGATGGCTCACGGGATATCTCTTGATTCGGTAGTGTATCATGGTAAATATTACCATGAGTCATAGTAACACAACATATACTGTAAATATGTATTAACTTTATCGTAATTTTATATAAACATTATTATAGATAGCCATTCAACAAGTTATTTTGTGGTCTCCTCGATTTAAGAGATAATGTTTGTACTCTTTTAGGATACAAATATATATATATATATATATATATTTATTTATTTATTTATTTATTTATTTATTTATAATATCTGTTACAATAACTCATGATGATATTTACCATATTATAGTAAATCATTTAGGAGAGAGCTATACTAATCTCTTAAATTAGTATAGTCATTATCGTAACTCAAAGTGCGTACGTGCGTAGAATAAATTATTCTATATATGGTCAGCTAGCTACAGAACAGTGCATATATACATACACACATATATATATGAATATAGTAAGTACTGTTCTATTTACAAATTACTGTAACTCTCTCTTAAGTGGTTTTATTAATTACTATAACTGCTATATATATAGGGAGAGTATATAAGTTATTCTGTAGCCACCTCTATTTACGGTAATTTTATACACTAATTTACGATAATGTCAATACATGTTTATGATAGTTAAGTTACTACAATACATATTGAGATTTACTATAACATTATAGTAAATCATATCGTAAAATAGTTACTATAATTAGCACAGTAATTATAAGTAATTCAAGGTGGCCACATAATAAGATATTTTGTAGCCAACTGATACAGGGTATTAGTTTGAGATATATAGTGCTAGTTTATTTGAGATATATAATGCAATAATAACGACTCTTCATCAACTACGAATTTATGCCAGGGGTGAACCGGCTAAGTCACTAAAGGAAAAGAAGTCTCTTATTCTACTGCTAGGCACCCTGGCCGCAAGTGTCACGTACCAAGCTGGGCTGAACCCGCCCGGGGGCGTTTGGCTGGACAACAGCTCCGGCTCCCATGGGCACTACGCTGGCGACCCAATACTTTCGAACACCGATGAAAAGCGATACAACGTCTTCTTCTACTTCAACTCAACGGCTTTTGTGGCATCCATAGTTGTCATCCTGATGGTCTAGATTAAAGCCCTGCTTAAACGAAATGCACTGCATCTAGTCATGATCATCGACCTGTTCGGGCTTATGGGTGCATACATTGAAGGTAGCAGCCGAACCTTGAGAGCCTCTGTCCATGTCCTTATCTTGGCTGCTGCTTTCCTTGTCTATGTCACCGGGACCTATCTCCATGTCAAGTTTAATAAAGAATTGGCTAATGGTGTCGAGCCCCAGCAGCACCATAATGATGATGATGATGATGCTAGAACAAAAAGAAGATTGAAGAAGAGGCGCAAGCGGCTGCTGCTGTTTGCAATTCTGATGGCCGCTATCACCTACCAGGCCGGGCTAAGCCCTCCAGGTGGCTTCTGGCGGGTAGAGCAGGGACACTCATCGATCGGCTCCCCGATCCTTGAGGACATGTACCCTCGCCGTTACAAAGCTTTCTTCTACTGTAACGCCATGAGCTTCATGGCGTCCATCGCGCTCATCATCTTGCTCCAGAACAACAAGACGTACCAGCCGAAGAGCATCAGAATCTACGGTCTTTATGCGTGCATGCTGGTGGGGACGCTGGTCTTGATGGGTGCCTACGCTGCTGGGACTGCCCGGAGGCTGAAGACGTCCATCTACGTCTTGGTGCTGGTCGTCGGAGCTGTCATCTGCTTCATAGCGGCACTGCTGTTTGCTTTGTTTCTACGTAACCAGCAGCAAGACCACCGGGTGGGCAATCGCGGCGGCGCAGTTGAGAACATCAACAACCACAACGACGACCACCGCCGCTGGCGAAAGCACGTGATGCTGCTCGCAATGCTTGCCGCGAGTGTCACGTACCAGGCGGGCCTAGACCCGCCAGGTGGTGTGTGGCCCGATGGGTACGCCGCTGGGAGCCCCGTGCTGCGTGACAGCAACCTACACCGGTACCATGCCTTCTTCTACAGCAACTCCAGCTCCTTCGTGGCTTCCATCGTTGTCATCATCCTGCTGTTGCAAAGTGAACTGCCGTGTATGCAAAGTGATGAACCGCAGCAGAACCTCCTTATGTCGACCAACATAGTTGTCGCACTTGACTTGATTGGGCTACTGGTGGCCTATGCCGCCGGTAGCAGCCGAACAGTGAAAACGTCCTTGTATATCATTGTGCTGGTCGTCGTAGTGCTGATCTACATTCTGGTCCACGTCAGGCTACGTGATGCCGTCGTGACAAGCAACACACAAGGCGTCAGCGGTGAACGTCGCAATAGAGCTCCTTTACAAGCAGCAGTCTGATGATGTGCCCAAGCAACTCTGCATCTACCTACCACTCGATTCATCATCTTGGTCCATATATATGTATTAATATAATTATATATTGTGTGAGTGTGATTTCCTTAACTTTGTCCATCCATTTGTATCGTGAGTGTGAGCTTTCTTTTCTTTCCTGGATGTTATATATATACGTACTAGCTACTGCGGTTTTATCTTGAAGCGTTTGTATTTGTAGTTCATCCGGCTTTGGATACTTACATTATATATGCTTATTTCTACTTGTTCATGTACTTTGAGAACTTGGCTGTACGTTGTATATATATACTCATAAGGTCCATTTTGTATCAATAGGAGAGACATGCATGGTGACACTTCACAGCTATTTTGGTGTTAGATGTTAGTTTAGTGAGAAATTTTACTGCGTTTGGAAATAACAAGAACTCCTCAGTCAGCTAGATCATCGAATGTTTAAAATTAGGAGAAACTAAAAATTCAAATGAGCGCATAAGATGCAGCTCAGAATAAACAATTTTTTTTTTTGAGATTTACACAGTACAACGCAGACGCTCACAACACGCACGCACACTCACCCCTATGAACACACGTACGCAAACCCTACCCCTATGAGCACCTCCGAAGGACTGAGCACCCGGCAGATCTGGAGATTCCCGAAGTCACCATTGGCGCCTCGTTGTCGACGGGAACATAAACTTACTACTTAACGCATAACTCCGGTAAATCCTGGGAAAATCCCAGATTAGATGGCTAGGAACCAGCTCCAGATTAATTTTGGAGGGTACAATAATAGTACTTTGTGGGGGGATTTCTTCTTGTTTATTCTTACCCACTCATTTCCCGTACACCTTCCTGGTGTTTTAGGTGTCCGGCTCTTTTCTGCTGATGGTTAGTTTGATGCCATGTTCTGGTTCTGTAAGGTCCGGGTGGACAAACTCTGGGTCAAAAACTCCTTTGCTGTAAATGATATTTTGATCTTTTGATGTTAATTGAAATACAACCAGAATTTCATATTTCTCCTAATGAGATGGGCTTCTCCTAGTGTTTTGCCATTTTTCAAAATTTAGTATAAACTTTCCCTACTAAATGGCTCCTTGTGATATTCCCATGTGCCATGACTAGTGTTAGTGTTTTATTACTAACTAAAAACACTAGGAGAAGTCCACCATTTTGATAGTGAAAGACCGGGGCATATGCCCTTAAACTCTAAAAAAAAATGCCGTACACCACAAATTCGTACTCCGATGATTCGAGATCCATCTCTCCTTCTATTAGTTGGCGGTGGCGCCCCACGATCCACATCGGCACTGATGCTCTGACACTACTTGGGCTTTGCTCATCAGTTTGTGTAGTTTGGTTGTAGCAGGATGCAGCGATGCCCTGGAACGTAAGGTCCTGACCTGACACCGATGAGGTTGTGCCTGTCGGTGCATATAAGGAGGAGCAAGATCGAAGAGAAGATAATGACTCTTCAGTTCAGACTCTCAAACCCAAATCAAGCAAGGTCGGCTAGATGGCTACTGGGACTCGATCTCCTTTCAATGTTATCTTTGCTTGGTTCCCTATAGCTATGTGGGTTTGTGCTACGTTTTCATTGGAATTTGGAAACTAATAATTTTTCTGTTACTGCAGCTTTTGGATAATGGTTTTGCAAGTGCATATGGATAAGATGCCATTGAATACTTTAAGCAGTTTCAGCTCCAGGTATAGGTGACCAAACTTTTTTTTTTAATGAAACAGAAGGGGCTCGCCCCTAGTGGTATTTTGTTAAAGATTTAATAAAAGAGAGAGGAAACACAGAAGATAAGCCAAGCTAGAGAGATTAAACAAGATTGTTTAACCATGATTCAATAAGGGGGCGACAACGAGAGGCATGTAGGCCCAGGGCACCCCATGGCGATGTGGTACCTGACAGGGGGCGTTAGCGGTGCCGCCATTGGCGGCCAGGGAAGAAGTATGTCCTTCTGCTCTACTTCTTATTGAGCACGATGGCGTGGCATATCGGATGGATCGGCCGCACATCCTCTGGGGAGCTGCCCCTGGCGGAGATCAGGATCGACCCGGGCGGCGTGGGGCAGCCCCCCGGGAGCAACCACACTTGCATATGCATTGAAATCACATTCATATAATCATTGTCGGGCTACTATGCCCGACAACCACAACCACCACTGCAAAACCATGAACGGAAGGGGGAGGCATAGGCTTACCTAGTCGATGGTCGCCGCCGGGCAAACTATCCAAATGCCCGACACGACGTCGAAGACTAGGGCAGCAGCGGGACGTGCCCGGCGCGACGCCGCGACGGGCAGCAGCGGGTCGGGGCTAGCGGCGTTGGGTATATATGGGGCAGCAAAGAAGGTTGGCGATCCTACCCTTCTCTCCCTGCTGCTCCTCCTCCTTTCTCTCCAAGGCCGGCGGCTCTCCCTCCGCGGTGTAGGGGGCCGGGGGCGGCGTTGCTCCTCCACGGGCGGGGGCGGGCCGGCCGCGCTCCTTCTCCCCTTCTCTCCACGGGTGCCGTGGGCGAGGCCGAAGCCGGCCGAGGGAGCGGGGGCGGGGGCGAGGCCGCCGGGCGGGGGACGGGGCGTCGGCGGCGGCGCTCGCCTCGGGTAGGGACGGGCCAGCCGGCGCTCCTCCTCCCCTTCTCTGCGCAGGTGCCGTGAATGGGGGAAGCGGGTGCGGGCGTCGGGCAGCCGGGCGGCGGTGGTGCGGGCATCGGGTAGCCCGCCCGCCGGGCGGGCGGCGGAGGAGGTGCCGAATCCGGGCGGCAACCGACCGGGGGTCGGGCGGGCGACCAGCGCGGCGGGCGGCGGGCTGCCCATGTCGTGGGGGGGACGGCGGGGGAAGGCGGGTCGTGGCGGAGGTGGTGAGGCGGCGGGGGAAGGCAGCGGTGGTGGGTGCGGAGGTCGGCCGGAGGAGGATTGAGGTGGGGGAGGCCGGATCCGGGCGGGGGGGCCTGCCGGCGCGGCGCGGAGGCGGGATCGGGGCGCGGTGGCCGACGGTGGTCGGCGCGCGGCGTGTGTGCGTGAGAGTTGAGAGAGAGTGTGTGAGTGGAGTGAGTGTTGACTTCAACGGTTTTTTGTCCTGGGAGATGTTTGCCGAGCGGCAAGTTTGACGAGCTGCAATGATTCTTTTTCCCGGTGAAATTTTTCAGCGGGAAAGCGCCCATAAAGCCGCGTTTTCTGCTTTCCCAGCGCAAAGATGTTTGCCGAGCGCAAATATTAGCGCTTCGGCAAACGTTTCTAATTTTTTTGTGTTTTTCGATCCCATAATTTTTTGTGGATCTTAAACATCACTATTGACATCATAATGAAAATTTAGATTTTTTTTTACTTTTTGATATATTTAAAAATTATTTATCCTTTTCTTGATTTTTTTTTTTCAAAGGCAAATTTGACCTACAAGTCCTTTGAATGAGTGGAAATTTTGATTGGAAAAATGATATTGTTGTTAGTGATGGTAATGTGAGGCCTCATTCAAGTACTGACATGAAATATCGAATCCGGAGTTTAGGAAACACGACAGTTTAGTTGCGGGTGCATTGTTTTAAAATTCTAAAAAGAAAAACCAATTCGAAAAATCCAAAATTTGTTCAGTTGTCCTGGAATGGTGTTTGTAAGTTGTAACCTATGAAAAAAATTTGAGAACGTTTCATTGACGTTTCAGTTTACCTCATGTGGGCATGGGAACCAACTTGACACCTACCACACAGAAACAATGGCATTTGTCTGCGTTAACGACATGGGCCCATGTGAGCACCTTTTAGCAAGCAAAGATGCACCGTGCCTCGAGAAAAGATGTTCGATGCAGCCACCTTGTCCGCTTGCCGGGCTTGCCTGCTGCGTTTCAAAAATATATACCAGACCAGCCTACACATGCGCCTGCGAAGAGAAAAAGATGCTCGATGTAGCCACCTTGTCCGCTTGTATAAGGTTGTAGCTAGACTATATATACCAGCCTACAGATGCGCCGTGCGAACCAGCCTATTGTCCTACCTACCGTAGACAGCTGCGAGTGAAGTGATGGCCGCACTTGCAGCAAATGCCGCACTAGGTCCCCAGCTGGTAATGGCTGCTCGCGGCGGCAACCTGCAAGATCTAAGGGCACCCGCAATGGGGGGTAAGAAGGGGGGACTAAGCATTAAATGCAACCTTACTACCAGGAATAAACACTGTGAGAGAAGGTAGTAAGAAATCCCGGTAGTAGCACTCCTCCTGGGAGGAAGAAAATAAACAATACTATCTATACAAAGTGTTTGTTGTAGAAAAGTAAAAACAGTTGGCCAGTTCGGCCCTTTGCATGCTATGGCCGTTATACAGTAGCACAATTTCCTCCCCGTTGCTCCCTCTCGCTTCATGTTCCAACCGTTGGTGCTGCTTCAGCCTTCACCTACAAAATAGAGGCAAACTTCGGAACATATCACCACACCACACCACCCAACTTCTCTACACGTGATGGATCCTACCAATAGAGGTTTCATGAACCTTATGAACCAAGGCTCCAGCCAACATTCTGGGAGTAGTAGACAAGACTCCCCTCCCTCAAATTCCCTCAACATTTTCCCAAGTACATCCTACCCACTCCTCCTAATCCCCCTGTCACCTAATTTCCACAATTTTCACCCATTTGGACATCCAACCAACTATCCGGATATGGCAATTCTCCTCCGAGGCTTTCATGGTTTTTCAGCGGCAAAGGAAATTGGCCACAATCTATACCAATAAGCTTCCAAGGTTTTTAGTCCTCAAGGTTTTCAGCAGGAAGAAAGTTGGGTGTACTCACCAAATCAAGTTGTTGGATCTCGCTTCTTCTCATGGATCCGAATCATCCTCTCCATGCCCCGCAACACATGAAGAGAAAACTTCATCGGGCCGAAGATTCAAGTGGTGGTGAAGAGGAAAAAGAGGATAGAAGAGGCCGGGGAGAGAAGAGGGAGGGAGGAGAGGTGTAAGGCTGAACCGGACAATGAGATGAGAACATAAGGCTCCTTAGTGCTTGGGTAAACAACTTCGGTGGATCCCATAGATGGAAATGACAAGAAGTTTGATCACTACTTTGGAGAGTTGTAACTACAGAGTTTAACAAAGAATACACCAAGCAATGACCGCAAAAGGACAGTTGTGCAATGCAAGTCACATTGGAAAGGTGTCAAGAAGGAGGTAACAAAATGGTGTGGAGTCTATTCTCAAGTTCAAAGCACTTGGAGGAGTGGAGAGTCCGATGATATGATATTTACAGAGGGCTCATGCGTGGTTTAAATCACAAAACAATGAGAAACCATTCACATTAGAGTATATGTGGAAGGAGCTAAGGAAACTACCAAAATGGCAAAGAATCGTTGAGGAGGAGAACACCAAATGAAGCAAGAGGAAACTAGTTGTTGGCATGTTCAAAAAAGCGAGAACATGGCTGTTGGATACTAGCCGTTGGCATGTTCGAAAAAGCGTAACATGGCTGTTGGAAACTAGCTGCTTTGGCATGTTGAAAAAAGCGTAACATGGCTGTTTGGAAACTAGCTGTTGGCATGTTCGAACATGGTTTCTTGCAAAGTTACACTAGCTTATAAATACAAGTAGTAGTTGAAGGCAACAACACACTACCTTCAACTTCCACACAACAAAGCATCCCACTACCAAAGACATGTCTCTTGATTCACAAGATCACTCTAGTCATTACGATGAGTCCGTGAATAGTGAGAAGATTGAAGAGATGATGTGGGAAGAATTTAATGATCCCATTGAGGCTCAAGTTGAAGCTCAACTTGAAGAGAAGTTCTTTGGCTCACCTAAGTGGTACCTCCAACCATCGGGGGCTATACACGCAGGTACATCAATAGAGATCATGAAGGTGACCACAAATGCATTGTTTGCTAAGTATTTCTCAAGCAATCCTTTATACAATGATGATCCAGTTTAAGTAGAAGATTTCGCATGAGGAAGCATCTATTTTTTCGCATTGTAGATGCTCTTGGGGTTTTGGTCTCCATATTTTCGTCTTAGGCAAGATGCATTTGGCAAGGTGGGTCTATCACCATTGCAAAAATGCACTTGCTGCCATCCGAATGTTGGCATCACGGTACCCCAGTGATCTTATGGATGAATCATTTGGGGTAGCGAAAGCACAGCAATGGAGTGCATGATCAATTTTGTTCAAGGTGTGAGGCACTTATTTGGTCATCAATATCTGCGTAGGCCCTCTTGAAGAAGATATTCAACGTTTACTTCATTTAGGTGAGGCACATGGATTTCTGGAATGTTGGGTAGTGTTGATTGCATGCAGGAATGGCAAAATTGCCCTGGTTGCATGGAAGGGGCAATTTACACGTGGTGATTATGGAGTACCCACAATCATGCTTGAAGCGATTCGTCGTTAGACTTGTGGATTTGGCATGCATTTTTTTGGGCTGTTTGGCTCAAACAATGATATCAATGTATTGGACCGCCTCCATTATTCATTCGATGTGCTACAAGGAAGAGCACCACTGTTGAGTTTACGGTTAATGGAAGACAATATAACATGGGATACTACCTAGCTAACGGTATCTATCCAGAGTGGGCGTGTTTGCCAAATCAATCACCGGACCCCAAAGTGATAAGCATAAATTATATGCACAACGTCAAGAATCAGCGAGGAAAGATGTCGAACGGGCTTTTGGTGTTTTTGCGAAACGTTGGGCCATCATACGACACCCAGCACGTCTTTGGGAAAGGAAAGAGCTTGCAGATATAATGTATGCATGTGTTATTTTACACAACATGATAGTTGAGGATGAGAGATTCCTATAACATCCCGGATGAGAACACATATGAGCAAGGCCAATTTTCTGCCCAAATAACGAGGGCTTGAACAGGGCCCAATCTATGGATTTGCTTGAAGTACTAGAGAAAAATAGGAGCCTTATTGACCGAACAGCACATCGGCGTCTCAAGGAAGATTTAATAGAGCACATATGGCAGAAATTTAGAGGTCAGCAACAACAAGTTTAGACTGTACTAGCTTCAGATCGACCATGTACTTTACTAGTTTAATTTGTTTTCACCAATCCAGCTTAGAATGTACGTGCTTATTTGAGTACTTGAATTGTAATTCATCAATGTATTAATTTCTCACCAACAAGATTAGTAGCAATACTTGTGGATTGTCATGCACGTACTAGTACTCTATGACCGGAGCACAAGGATAGCAAACGGATTTTTCAAAAAAAAAAAAAAAAAAGGATAGCAAACGGGCAAGCAGTGCTTACGATGTGTTGTCTTGCCGATGAACATTCCAGCCTTTTGGAGAGTTGACCTGCCTGCAGATCTGGCCCGGAGGACTGCACGTCCGCTCGGGTGCGCCGGCCGCCCGGTGGTTGGCGGAAACCACGACCCTCGGCTTATCTTCACGAACCAGCGGCACAACTGTGCGTAGATGGCCGTGCCGGTCGAGGACAAGTGGGGGAAGTTGCCGCCGTGGAAGACGAGGTGACCAAACGGTGCGGCGACGCCGCCCGCGAGGATATCTTGATGAGGAAGCGGTGGGCGCCGTAGGAGGAGAGGGGGCGAAGCGGCGGGCGCCGGCGATGGATTCCCGAAGTCGGGCGGCGGAACAAGAGATTGGGGATCTGAAGCTTGTTTCTCCGTCTCCCGATCCGGCCTCGCGGGAAGGATCGAGGAGGTTGGGGAATCAGATTTTTTTCCGATCACGGCCCCACCTTATACAGGGTGCACATTGAGTCGGGTATATCACTACTACCGTCGCGTGCTGGTCCCACGTTACTACCGATTGTGGTAGTAAACATCAGGATTTGCTCTAAGGACTCTCACTGCAGCAAGTCGGCGCCCAGCGGCCACGGCGAGGTGCTGGTGCACCCGTTAGAAGACCTCGATGGGCTGCTCCGCATCGTCGCGGAGGTATCCGTGGCGGCCCGACTTTCCCTTGCGCCACCGAGATCCGCGATAGGTTCGTCAGTTACAATATAATCCCGACACGCGGTCGCGTGCAACCACGAGGAAACACACCCGCATTGCGCCGCCGATCCGGGAAAGCCAATATGGTGTCCCACCGTCACTCTCAAGAGCTACGGCGGCGGCGGCCAACCGGCCGTGAAACGGCCGGCTGCGGCGCCGCGCGGCGGTAACGGCAGCGGCCGGCCGCGGCCAGTGCAGCGGTGGTAAGCGGCAGCCAGCCCGTAACGGCGCGGGTGGTTATTGCGGCCCAAGCGGTGCGGCCGCGCGGCATCGGCGGCGGCGACCCGCAGCCCGGACGGCGGCGGCCCGCGGCGGCCCGCGAAAGCGGCGCAGGCGCCCAGCGGGTGCATGCGGCGCGAGCGGCCCGCCGCCACCCGGCGCCACCTCGGCAGCCGCGGCGGTAAACCCCCGCAGTTGCTTGGCGCGCGCTCAGCGGTGGTGGCGGCCACGCGACGGCCCGGCGGTGGCGGCGAAAGTGCAGCGGCCCAGGCGGTCAGCGGGCGCAGTGAGCGGCAGCTAGGCGTCGGCAAGGCTAACGCGGAATACGCAAGACATCTCGGCGATGGCTCAGCGGCGATTTGCGGCAACAACCGCAATTAGCGATGCCTGAGGCGCCGACGGCGCCCGGCATCAGCGGCGGCGACGAGGCGACATCGCGAAGGCCCGGAGAATGCGACCAGGCGGCCATGGTCGCAGCGCGAAAGAACGGGTCGCCATGGTGGCAATGACCCGGCGGCGCCGCGGTGCTCGACCACGCGGTAGCGACCGCGCGGGCGACCGGCCGGTGGAAGCGGCGGCCATCGCCGGGTGGTGCGATGCATCAGGCCGCCTAGGCATCATCTCGTATGGTGCTCGGCGGTAGCCCGCATCGCGCACCTTTGCGGCGGCGAAGCGGCCGCAGATCGCGTGGCGGCAGCTCGGCGGCTGCTACGGTAACACCGGTGGCAGCGGCAAAGAAGGCCGGTAGCCATGGCGGCCCGGCCGCTCGACCAGCGCGGACGAGCGGCGGCACCCGCGGCGTACGCAAGTGGCGCCCATGCAACAACGACTACCAGCGGCGCCGCGTAACGGCCCCCAGAAATAGGCGCTACCGGGCGTGGCGGTGGTAACGGGCGCTCCCGCGCAGCGGCGGCCGGCGGTGGCGCTCGCGTCGGCCAATGAGGCCGCCCCCGGGCTTCACTGCGGCTGGCCGCGACACGAGGGCCCGGCTCCGGTGGCCGTGGCCCTCGACTGTGGGCGCTCATGGAGCGCGGCTGCTTGGTGCGAGCCATAGTATCGCATCGTGAAGGTCGCAGCGTGGGTAGGGCACGGAGCCTTGCGGCGGGCGGAGATTCTGCGCCGGCACCGCAGGCCTATAGCGGCCCAGCGGGGTCACGCCACAGGCCCGCTGCGCCGGTCAGCGGCGCAAGAGTTCTGCGGCAGCACGGTGCGGCCGCACCACGAGGGCCCAATGCCGGCGGTGCGCAGCCCCCGCCTGCGGCTGCACGTCGGCGGCGCCACGAGCCCGATCCGGCCAGCGCGGGCCCCCGCGGCGGCCCCAGCTCGGCGCGCCCACGGGCTCCACGCGCCGCGGCGCAGCCCTCGCGGCTGCACCAGCGCCCGGCGGCGCCCCAGGCCCAATCCGACGCTGGCGCGGGCCCTGCGGGCGTTCTGCGCCGCGGGCGGCGCCCACCGAGCTCCACGCCGTCGCGCAGCCTGCCCGCTGCCCTGCGCCCAGCGGCGCCCAGCCGAGCCAAGATCGGCGCGGCGCGAGCCCCCTCGCGGCCCTGGCCGCGGCAGCGCCGAGCCCCAATACCAGCCGGTGCAGCCCCTCACAAGCTGCCCCAGCGCCAGGCGCGCCCATTGCGCCCCGATCACGCGCCGCGCCTCACCTGCGGCCCAAATGCCAGGGGCCGCGCCCAGGGTGCCCCGGTACTGGCGCGGCGCCGTCTTCCAGCCGTGGCTCGCGCACAGCCCTGGGCGGCCGCCCAGCGTGACCCCGCGCCGGCCCCCCCCGCTGCGGCCCTAGCACCGGCCATGCCCCAGCCCCCCGTGCCGGCCCCAGGCTGCGGCACAGCCCCTCAGGGGGGGCCCGGCTGCGGCCCTGTGCGGCCCCCAGGGGGCCCAGCTGCGCCCCAGTGCGGCGGGGCACGGGGGCTCCAGCACCGGTGCCCATGGCCCTAGTGGCTCCAGCTGTAGTGGTGGCCCCGGACCCACCGCCAATGGCGCGGCAGCCGCAGCGCCGGCCCGTTATGGCGGCCCAGCGCGGCCGCGGCGTACCGCAGGACCGCGGCCGAGCGGCGGCCCCAGCGGTGATGGCGGCAGCAGCTCTCAGACAGCGGCGCGGCGGCGGTCCTATTTGTGGCAGCCCAGGCAGCCGCAACAGCGGCGGCGGCAGCGGCGATCAAGAAGCTGCTGAGGATGCGGAACAAGCGTGGGGAGACCGCCCTATGCGAGGCGGTTCGCGCTGCCAGCGTGGCCTCCATTGACAACCTCATGTTCTGGGATCCAGACTTGGCCTGCTTTCCACGTGAGGGTGAGGAGGGCGCGTCCCCGATGTACGTGGCCATTTTCTTAGGTAAAATGGACATTGGATGGCGTCTGTTTCAGAGAAGTCGCGGCAGACTATCCTACTCCGGACCAGACGGGCGAAACGTCTTGCATGAAGCTGTTTCGCGGAAAGGTGACTGGTTCATCCAACATGCATCGATTGATCGATCTGTTACGTATAACTAATCACTCCATACATATATGCAGTGCTGCCTACGCTTTTGGAATGGTTCAAGGACCAGACCGTCGCCTATGGTTACAAAATGAAGGTCATGTCGAAGCTCGCTGTCCAAAGGGACCAGCAGAACGGGAGCACCCCTCTTCACTTGGCTACATCATTTTCATTTGAGGATTTGCAGCAGAAGGAACGTCAGCAGCAGCAGGTCACGCTGCTGCTGAACGCCGACACCAGCGCAGTATACCAGCCCGACAACTATGGGTGGTATCCCATCCATGTAGCTCACAGCGTCGCGGTGGTAAGAGCTCTGCTCGAAAGGTGCCCGGGCTCCGGCACCTTGCGAGGTGGCAAGCAGGGAGTAACTTTCCTCCATGTTGCCGTGGGCAATGGAAAGCGCGATGTGGTTAGGTATGCCTGTAAAATGCCAGAGTTTTGGTCGATTCTAAATGCACAGGACACTGAGGGTAACACTGCGCTGCACATAGCTGTTATGGCTGGGATTCCGGAGATCTTCAACTTTCTAGTTCGGAATCGCCGGGTACGTTTGGATTTATCAAACAACCAGGGCGCCACACCTCTTGATCTTTCATTATTGATGGCGATGCCTAGAGGGCTTTCTCACCGATCGGTAAGTAATGCATAAAATTTCTGGTCTTTGTGGTCAATGATTGGCTTTATTTCTTCCTTTATTTTTTGATGTGCGTGTAGGGGCCGCTGTTTATTTTTGTAGTCCAGCTAGCTTATCCATGGAGTATGTAGGTAGTAGGTATATATGTAGTTCATGTACGCGAGCTAGTACCTACCTACTCCTATATTTGATTGATCATATTTATTTATTTATTGCGATGGGATCTTAATTTTATCATATGGATACACGATTCTTGCAGAACCCAAGTACTGTTATACAACAATCATTATATCTTGTGGGGGCACATCTCTATGGTGGAGGTCGGCTTGACGTGCTCGTCGAAAAGCATAGGATGCCCCCCTACTTGGAAAAAGAAGAAGACAAGTATATTTTCCGTAAAAGAATGATGGACGAGGAATCAAATAAACTAACAAATACAGTGCAGGTCATGGGCATTGTGTCTGTGCTTATCGCAACAGTGACATTTGCAGCCGCTTTCACATTGCCTGGAGGTTACTGGTCAGCTGACACTGCTGCTGCTGCTGCTCCTAATAGTCGCAGCGTTGCCGGCACGCCAGTTCTTGGAGACAAGAGCAACTATGGTTTCAAGGTGTTTATCCTCGCCGACACTATGGCATTTATCTGCTCCAGTTTGGCTACCTTCGCTCTAATCTTTGCCGGTGTGCCGGCAATGGAACTGCCTATCCGCGTCAAGTATGTCAAAATTTCTTATATCTTGCTAGTCAGTTCAGCAAGAAGCTTGGTGGTCGCTTTTGGCCTGGGGTTATGCGTCGTGCTGGCTCCGGTTAGTCGCTTTCTCACCATTGTGGTCGGCGCCATTTGTCTTATAGCTTTGTCCTTTGGACATTTGGAACTTAAGCAGGAGTTTATTACAGTACGTACGGTCGTTGCTAGACTTGGATTTTCAGGATTATCTGCACGACATCTTACAAGTGCCGCCTTATTTACGTTGGTGATGCCATTGGTGACCGTCGTAATAATCTTCGGCTTCCCATTCATTATGTGGAAGACGCATGAGTAGCATTCTACTTCATCAGGGAATAAAACCAAAACAATCTATCCACTGTTATCCCCACCGGTCACCAAATAAGTACAGTTAGTTGTTGTACTAGTTTATTATCACCAGTCGTCTCCTATTGTGTTAAGCAGCGTGTGTAATCTTTGTTTTGATCGACTATATATGATATAATTTCGGACACTTTGAGTTCAGTTCCTTGAGTTGTTATCAGTTTAACATTACAGCCTTACTGGGCAAATAATAGACACACACACGAAGCCTGAAGGTTGAAGACGGAACTCGGTAGTAAGTGATTTCGGCTCGGTTAGGTTGTCGGCCTGCACTTGCAGATTGTTTGATCTCACAACTTCAATTCGCAGGAAATTTGTCCTAAATTTTTTAAGTCATCAAGCCACATAGGGACAGGAATCGAGAGGCCTGTGTAGCTCGTCGATAGGCTGCAGATATTTTCTTTCTAAATTCAAGGGCCCTGGATGGCAGTGAGCCGAAACCCTGTGCGTGGCAGTTGGCACATTTTGCCTAATGGCCAGCTAAGTGCAGTCCATTATGCAGACGTCTAAGATTATGCAGACGTCTGATGTTGAGGGCACTAGTAGAGAACAGACGTTTACTCGAAACTCAGTTTTTGCCTTTATCCTCAGAAATTTTTGCGCCGGGACAAGAAGGACATTTTGTCCCAGTTAGGTGGCTACAAGCCTACAACGGGACAAAAGGTCCCGCCCAACGGCCGCGACGCCGTGCTTTTGTTGCAGGGGGTCTTTTCTCCCGGTTTTAGCCATTTAACCGGGACAAAGGTCAAACTTTTGTCCCGGGCTGAGCCACCAGCCGGGACTAGACCTTTTGTCCCGGGCGCACCACCTTTTGTCCCGGCTGGTGGTTCAGCCCGGGACAAAAGTCCCCTCCCTATATACTTTCCTCTTCTTTCTCCTCGCGAGCCCAAGCTGTTCTTGCTGTTCTTGCTGTTCATGGCCAAGATTTGAAGCTCTCCATCATCTTAAAAAGCCGACCTCTCCATCGAATCTTCGACCTCCTCCATCAATTTTTCAGCTGGAAAGGTTACTATCTTCATTCTCTCACATCTCATTCTCTCATCTTTCTCCACCATGGCCACATGTCAACCTCAGCTTCATATGTCGGTTTACCACCGACCTTGAGGTTGTATCTACACTGTTATTGGAGGTCGGTGTGATCCAAGGGTCCCTGTTCATCGCCGAGGGCTATATAAGAAGACCACCTGACCCCAGGGCTAAACCCTAATTCATTATCAACTCATTCTACTTCATCATCAACAGTGGCGAAGCCGGGCTAAATTATCGCCGGGGTCAAGCAGCGGGACACGTGTCCGTAAGGCGATACATCAAACGGGCCTCTAAAAAAATAGCTCCTTGTAATGAGCTCGAAGAGACGAGTTGCTTTTTATATTGGGAGCATGAGCCAAACAAAAAAAATTGGCTTCTTCAAATAGACCTAACACAAATTTTACAAAATTGCCACCAAAGCTTTCTATCTAATAGACCTAATGTCACAATTGGGACAGAAATAGGCGACTAGAGGGGTGAATAGGAGCCTCGAAAAATTCTTTCGAATTCTCGAACTTGTAGCTCTCATGTCCCCTCAAGGTAAATCACACAAGCACACAGAAGATCATGACCTAGATAACTAGGTGGATGCACTAGAAGAAGTACTAGACGCATAACGAATCAACCGAAAAAGAAATCGACACGAGACCGAGCGGAACTAAGAAAAGTCAGCACAACACACAAGTCGGCGGACAGTCCGACGACGAAATTTTCGAGCAAAGACTTGTGAAACAGCACTTCGACCTTAATTGGAAACATGGGCTCGGACTATCGAACCCCGTGTCGATTTGTCCCGGTCCCGGTGGCCAAACTGTCTTGGACCAGCGGACGACAACTACGGACTGTCCGGATTGTCCGCAGGCCAATCTCCCGAAAATGAACCGACACGGAAACTTCTTTGGACTGTCGAGGAGGAACACAAGCGGACAATCCGAGCTAAGGAGCCCGGGGTCGTCCTTGGGCAAAATCCCGAAAACCAACTTTCTGAAATCTTCTTTGGGACGAAAAGAAGTGCGGACTGTCCAGAACCTTCAAGCGGACTGTCCGCACTTGCCCCAGTCAGCCAGACGAACCAAAGCGAGCAAAGCCATTGGATGACTGGATAGTTTATGATAATAACTATAGTGACATAATAGTGAAAGAAAAACTATGGTAACATAGTAGTATAATAATAACTCGACATAATAGTATAATAAGAAAACATGCCTAATAAATCTAGGCGTAGAGGAAATGAGAACCTCTCACACACACACACACACACACTCACAAATGCCGCTAGCCGCCGGGATTCTTGGATGAGGCAATGGTGGTGGTACTACACTAATGACGCGAGGTGGGGCGTGGGAGTCTAAAACAATGATGAATGGACTTGGACTATGTTACAAAGATCATCCAAGAGGGGTGACGTATCTGTATCCGATACTCGTCGGATACGCGGATCTGGATACTTTCGGATACACCATTTTAGTGGGTTTTCTTTTGAGACCACGGGGAGGAACCATCGATGGGTGCAAAGGCTAGCCATGTTGTTGCAAAGCAACGGAACCCGAAGCTCTTGCCTAATGGGCCCTGTCGCATGCTCTCGGCCCTCCTAGCTTGCATATTCGCATTTACAAGGCTGGCCGGCCCGTGCGCCGCGGGGTCGAACGTTTTTTGGTCGGGGTCTATCTTGGCAAAAGATCATAGAGTGCGTGACGCAGTGTGCGAGTCGACGGGGTGAGGCGACCCGATGCCATAATGTAGCCGCCCACCGATCATCAACCAAGTCCAACCAAGTCTAGACCTAAGCCCTAGTTCATCATATGAGAAGTAGTTAGCTACCTAGATAGTTCTAGAGGAAGTCAAGTTCATCTTGGATTCCCGATAGTCAAGAAGTAGCGGGGCAAAGATGTTCTCGTGGCTTCTCTCTTGTATCCAATCTGTAAGTATTATTGTTGGAATACAATTGATATAACTTTGATCTATATAATGATTATATTCTTATTGATATGTATCCATGCATGTTATGATTATAAATTTAGTTTAGTGAGTTTGTCTTATATCTTATGCATGGAATCGTATAGCATCCACTTAGATGATCACTATGTGGGTGATAAGCAATGTGTAAACGTGGTGTTTATACAACGTTTATCTGCGATTGCACCCTACATTCGGGGCGTGTGGTAGATCAGCGGGAGTGGCAGTCTGTTGAGTCCTTTGGAGTCCACCCTCGAATGATAGGCCAAGTTGAGCCATAATTACGATGATGATCAAGTTTCATCCTTGATTGTCATTAGTAATGCTTACCATGTGTAGATGTATTGCAACCTTGCCATGATAGCTAGATGTATTTGCACTAATTGTAGTATTCATTGGCATATGATTAGGAGTATCTTAGAAATATTCTTTCTATTCTTTCTATATGATGTTAATAGCTCATATGATACTAGTGGCATACGATGATCTTAGACTTGGGTAGTTATCATTTATTATTTATCTTTATCTTGTGACTTATCCTGTTATGAGTATTGTTAGATGCATATGGCTACTCTGCATTATACAACTGCAAGTGGATCTCAAGTAAATCATAAACTAAATCATTAGACACTTCTCTCTCTACGTTCCATAGACTTCCCCTTCCCTGTGGTAAAATATAAATACGATACGGATTACTCCCTGAAGTGCTACGATGGTATTTCTATCTATAAACTAGCGTATATCATGTTCATTCTTTTATCAAGGCCTATCAAGAATGTCATACCTGCATTTCTTAGAGCGTTATTGCTAGGGTGACAGACTAGTGTGTAGGTAATGCCTAGAAATGAGTGGTATACCTTGGGTACATATCCTAGTGAGATTAACTCCACTATGGATAATGATACTGAGCTTACACCCCACAACTAACACCTCCTAACTCCGCCTTTGTTGGATCGTGAGATTAATTCCACATCCAAGCTAACATGATTAGATAGATACCTTATATATTTCTTTCGCCTTTCTAATTTGGATCGTGTAAGAAATATCAATAACGTCTTGGGCTTACGGGGGAAGACCACGCGCTGGAGCAAGGCCGGGGCACCAGATCCTTGCCCAGGAACCATGGATCCGGCACCCTAAGTTCGTCGGGTGGTCATCCTTGGTGCCGGAGCTCTCAAGCCGGGGGGGGGGACCTTGAGCACCAGCCCCGCATAGCACGCTTGCGACCGGCATGGGGAAAGCCCCGCCGCTGCCATCAGGGGGAAGTGGGTGACGGGGGGCCTCGGGTCTACAGTCTGTATAAACCTAGAACCGGCATTGATGTCCAAATTGATTTATACTCCCTCTATATCACATTTAGAAGACGTTTTTGGTCAAGGTTTTAGTCAAACATTGAGATCATAAATCATGAATAACTTTTAAATTTTTTAGTTTGGAAATGTTAAAATTATATCAATAGATTTGTCTTTAAAATTACTTTCATAAAATATACATATATAACTTTTCAATAAATATATTTATAAAAAAGAGAAGTCAAAGTTGTGCTTTGGAGATCGCCCACAGAGGCAATTCTTGTTTTAAGTAAGGCCACAGAGGTCGACCACCAACGAGCCTACTAAGTAGCCAATTGTTAACTGATCGATGAAGTATAGGACGAGGTTCGCACGCGCTAGAGCATGGAGGAAAGTAGTGCAGGGAAACACACCATGCACATTCCTTGCAATGTGATGAAGGTGAAGGATAAGAGATAGGACACTGGGAAGGATAGTACACTGGTGTAGATAGGACACTTAAGACGCTGGGACGCGCTGGCGCGCCGGAAACTAACCACTGATCCAATCCAGCTGCTATCTGGTGAAGGATATGCCAGGGACGCGCTGGAGCGCGGAGGAAAATGCAGGGAAACGGCCAAACGGGCCGTGCACATTGCATGCAGTGAAGAATCCCTCGGGAGATGAGAAGGAGGTTCAAACTATGGTTCCATGAACTGTCGTGAATGACTCGATCGTGAATGCCAGTTGTTCAAGAATATTCACCGTTAGCTTTTGTGCCCATTGGTCCATGCAGATCCACCTATCGTGGTTTAAAGTGAACTTTATTTAGAATCAGGGAAAAAAAACATAGACTATAACCGCGTGGTCTCTCTCACAGTCTGAACGACAGAAAAAGGCCAAAGACCAATAGTGGTCTGTAACTGAACTTTTTAGAAAAAGGACCGGGAGCTGATGCAAGCAGCTGTGCAATAGCACCTCCTGCATGCTCAATTGCGTATGAAACGTCAAACCGACAAGGACAGGTCCGAGCGTTCCTTTTCCATTGGTGCTCGCGTGTTTCTCAAGCTGCAGCCTTACGTTCAATCTTCAATTGCTCGTCAATCGTGCAACAAGCTTGCCTTCAAATTCTTTGGCTCGTTCAGAATCATCGACAAGATCGGACCAGTAGCATACAAGCTTGAATTGCCTCCTGGCGCTTCGGTTCATCCGGTCTTCCATGTCTCACAACTGAAGTTGTCACCAGGCGATCAGCAGGTATCTCCAGCCTTGCCATCAGAGTTGACTTTCCTTGCAGGTCGCAGGCAGGGTGCTTCAGCGTCGTTGGATGTCGGGAGATCACCCAGTGGAGCAGGGCCTCATTCAGTGGTCCAATTCGCAAAGAGAAGTATCCACCTTGGATCTCCTCGAAGCACTTCGCCAGCAGTTCCCGCGTGCGTCGACTTGGGGTCATGCCGCTCTGAAGACTGGGGCATTGTCAGCACCACCCCACTGGCTGACACTACTTTGACTCCGTGCTCGCCCGTGGGCTCGCATATCGTGCGCAGTCCCAAGAAAAGCTGCAAGCCCAACCCAAAGATCGCAGGCCCAAGCTGGGGAAAGTAGTCGGTAGTATAAGATAGAGAGGAAAGGGAAGGAGAACATGAACAAAAATTGTATCAGCATTTTACATTATTACAATTCCTGCTAGAACTATTTCCGTTCTTCCTTCCCCTGCTCCGATTCCTTCCCCTTCTACCTGCTTGCTCCTTACATTCCCCCATCTTTCTCTCTCGCAAATTAACACTCGCGCAGGACGGGACACCAAGCAAGTGAGAAACCCGGAATGGATTTAGGTAGGTAATATTGCATACCTACGCAAATAGGAAAAGATAGATAGAAGGATTTGGATGACCGGGCTGCCGAGGACGCAGCTGCCAGTCCTCCCACCAGTGCACAGCGCACTCGTGACTCGTGAGGCTGACGAGGCCGTCCCCTCTCGTATCTCTCTCAAACACACACGAGGACACTAAGGAAGTAACAAGTGAGAGCACCTCGGATAGAGCTTTGGTGAGCCAGTTTAGTCTCACCTGCTGTGAGTATAATTAATTTGCACAAGATTGGCAATATGTTCGGCGTTGCTGTCAATGTGCCCCGTCTTTTTCTAGTTTTCTAATAATATTAATCCTATGTTAGGTGCTCAAGGTGGCAGTAGGTTGGCTAAATCATACTACATTTTATGTTGACTGACTTCCTCAAACTTCTGTGGTCTTCCTCTAAAGTATATTGTATTACTCCTAGTCCTTTCTATTTGGAGAGAATACACAATGACTACTCGGAAGGAAACACAATTTGTGTGCATATGGTGGGCTGCGATGTGTCTTGGGTTTCGCAATCATAAAAAATTACTTCGTACCACTATTCATCTTTTGGTCATTGTCTTTGGTCGGACTGAAAGAGACCACGATTGGTCATTCTTTTATTTATTCATGTATAATTCTCAATATAAAGTTAGCTTTGAAGAACGATTGTTGGATGTGCCTGGACCAATGGGCTGGCGCAAAAC
The DNA here is from genome assembly GCA_015847255.1 of Hyparrhenia diplandra. Classification (NCBI taxonomy): domain Eukaryota; kingdom Viridiplantae; phylum Streptophyta; class Magnoliopsida; order Poales; family Poaceae; genus Hyparrhenia; species Hyparrhenia diplandra. Next base: position 539,931 of record JADLZK010009314.1, on the reverse strand, counting down.
CCAAAGGCTAAATATTCGACGAACTTACCTGGCCGAAAGTTGCCGGTTGGTTGTCGATCTCCATTGAGCTAGCAGCGGTGCCGTGTTGGGATTTTTATTTTATTTTATTTCTTTTTTAAACAATATTTTAAAAATAACCGCTCCAAAAGAAATATTTGCACGGCATATCTCTTTTTGGTCGCGTCGGTTCCGTTGGTGCAACCAAATAACATAGTCACGCCACATGCATTGGCGTGACGAGATCTGATACATTCGACGGCGTTTCCGACATGGAAAAGCATGGTGGTGGGACTATATTGTCTTGTCGCCACCACCGGGAGTGGCGTGACAAGACTGAAATTTCAAAAAATCATAACTCTTTGATACGACGTTGGATGAATATGATTTTTATATGAAAATTATAGCTCTCAACGAGATATACAACTTTCTAGTTTAGAGTTTTTCATTTGATGACATTAAGGTGCTCAAAAAAAAAAATTTAAAAGTTCAGCACCATAAAAAATTATATATGAACTTTTATATAAAAGTTCAAACCGATAGTGTTTATTGCAAACAACTGCTTGGCGTTTGTTAGTCATTCACCGTTGTGGGGCTCATGCCAACCGGTGTTTTGTTTTATTTTTTTAATTGTACATTTATTCGTGGAGTTCAGTTCTTTTTTAAATCCGTAAACGCATCATGCATTAATATCGTCAAATCATTACTGAGAATCTAATGGTGACATACAACAAACTCCACCTAATATTCTACTGAAACTAAGCCTACATAACTTCTAAAATAAGAAAAACAATGACCATAGACATAAAAACATGACATCTTTCCAAGACTGTTGACACTTGTTATCATATAAAATTATTAATCAATTAAACATGAGAAAGGGGTATAAATAATAAAAAAAACAACCTAGAATAGGGGGTCACTAACATATTTCCATCAGTTTTGGTAATGTTGTGAATTGCGAGGACTAAAATGAGAAAAAGCGGCGAGTTCGCGAGCGATGCGACTTACGCGACGTAACGCAATCCAACTCCGAGAAAGACTCTAGAAGGCTCCGGATTAATCCCGACGTGGACCAAACTTGACACCGAAGAAAACATCATCTAGAAGACTCGGAAGCCACGACGGGACCCGGAGGGGACACCCCCTGGGCCGACATCGCCCAATAATGGGGCCGATCGGCCTCCCTTTGGCCGCCAAGTCATCCCATCTTCCGAACCTTCCTCCACCGCCTCTAAGACGCAATCTAAACCGGTTGTTTAACGTCGGTTTGATCCGAGGGCGTCGGTAGAAGTGCGGATGGATCCAAGATTAATACCACATCGCGCTGAAGGGTTTAAGAGACGGATGAAGACCCATACATAAAGACCCCTAGACCCCCTCTTTTAGATCATCAAGTTCTCAATACAACAATAATACCTCAAGATCCAAGTCATTAGAAACATCGCTTTAGGAGGAGTAGCAATCAAGATTAGAACTAGTAGGAAGGGAGAAATCACTCGGATCGTCGGAGGCCGCTCAAGATCGCCCTCGTTCTTGTAAGTTCTTCATTGTAAGTAGTTTTCAAGTTCCGGACACATGCTTAATATGAATATCTTGATCATGTTTATATTCGAGATTATTTGTTCTAGTATTTACTTTAATTACACATTTAGCTTAGTTGAATTACTTGTTATGTTCATGCATGGATTCGTATAGCGCTCATCCTTTTCGCTTCGGAGGGTGAGTGGTAGAGATGATGTAATCGTGGTGATTAGATCTTATTTACCTGCGTTTGCACCCTATGTGCCGGGTCGTGTGGTAGATCGTGGTGGTGACAGCACCATTGAGTCCTTTGCAATCCATCCCCGTATATAGGCCTAGCGGATGTTATTATTCAGGTTGTTCTAAGTTTCGCCTTAGTCTTCATGGATTCTCGTCCTCATGTTTGGATTTAATTAGTCTTTCTTCGATGATTGTTAGATGTATTGCACTAATTGAGTAGGTCCTAACTTATAGTTTAGAGTTACATATTGGAGTTTCTAATGCTAGCTAGCCTATGAATTACTATCATCCACCGCATGACACTTTCTATATGACTATGGTTGAATCTATTTATCAAGAACTTTATCATTATCTTTATTGTGAACTTTGATCCTTGTTTAAGTACTTGATAAGTTTAACACTTTGCACACGAGAGATGACTAGATTAAATGATTAAGATGTTTAGCACCTATGCATAGTTAATTCTAGATAGAAGACTTCTTTCCCCTCGTGGTAGAATATAAATTCAACACCGGTTCTTACTCCCGGTTAAAATGCTACAATGGTATATTCATATCTCGTAAACGCTTATGATACCCAGTTATAATTGTTTATTTACTTATTAAGAAGTTATCAAGGCATAGCATGAATATTTTATTCCTTGCATATTAGTAGTTTAACTATAGGGATGACAACCTTTTCGGATATGCTATGAATCGCAATGAATATTTCTTTTAGTTTTATCTCAAGCAACATCATCGATATCTTTCTAAATGCCATTACTAGTTAGTGACATTAGAAATACCAACAAGCATTTTTGGCGCCGTTCTTGGAAAAAAGAAAGTCTTTAGCCCAATAAAATAAAAAAAACATAGGATTAACTTGCATACATCTCTCTCACACATCGTAAAGTATTAAATTTATCAATTGCTTAAACAAGTTTACCCTCGTTATTATTCTTCCTATCTATTTCAGGGTAATGTATGAAAAGGAATCTTCCCCGAAAACTTCCAATCCGACCCGAAAAAAAACTTTTGAAGGAGGCAAGATCCAAGTTGAAATCTCAACTCAAGAACACTACCTCGGAAGACTCCTCCACTGCGAGAAGCTTAGCACCCGTGTTCAAGTCATGGCAAACAAGACCCTTTCATGAGTACTCTGCACCGACTACGGCCAACATCCGCCTTTGGACCGACGGTCGATGTAGGAGACAAAGCTTTTGAGCTCAAGCCTGCACACTTATCAATATGGTACAAGCTAGCCAATTTGGGAAAAGCCCATGAAGATGCCAACGCCACCTACAACACTTCCTAGAGATCTGCGGGCACCTTCACCATCAAAGATGTCTCAAGTGATGCAATCCTACTTCGTCTCTGCTCCCATTCTCACTCTTGGGGACGAAATGGCAAAGGTTTCTACGCCAACAAAGACAAACTCACTACTTGGACACTTTGCTCTACCGCCTTCCCGGCAAAATTCTTCCCTATAGGCAAAACCAATGCCTTACGGGGGAAAATCTCAAGTTTTCGGCAAAAAACACGACGAATACTGCTCGCAGGCGTGGGAACGTTCAAGACTACATCACCGAATGCCCACACCATGGAATGGAGAACCGCTACTCATGCGGACCTTCTACCACGGGCTCAATAACAACACCCGTGAGACCATGGACGCCGCTGCTGGGAGGTGCTTTCCTCGTCCCTTACACTAAATCAAGCTCTTGACCTTGTGGAGAAGATGGCTTCAAACCAAGCCCTCGAATGAGGACCGCCAACCTCGCAAGAAAGAAAAGAGGAATGCACCACCGAAAGAGGTAGACATGCTTTGTCCGCCAAAATGGACTTAATTATGAAGAAGCTTGAAGACAAAACTCCCGAGAAGAAGGAAGTCATGCAACTCTTCGATTCCCCGCATGACATGTGAAGAATGTGGTAACACCGACACTCGGGCGTCAATGTCCCGAGCCGAAGAGGACGTGAACTACATCAACAATAACAACAACCCGCAAGATCGCCCTCCGAACCAACAATGGAATCAACAGAGACCCAACTACCAAGGTAACTACTGTAACTATCAAGGTAATAACTCTTTTAATAATTTCCCACCTTTAAGAGAGTTAGTACAAAACCAAGGTAGACTTATGGATAATCTGTCTAAGAAGTTAGCTTCCAATGATAAAATGCTAGAAACTATTAGTTCTAAAATGGAAAGCTTTTCTTCTCAAGCAATAAAGAACCAAAGATAGCTTTAATAAAATGATAGAATCTCGCTTATCTCACCGGCTTTATCTCTCCCTATGCCTAACCTGTAAGATTCCGCCAACCGAAGAATTAGAATCTGCAAATCTTGTCGATATGTACTATGCGGTATTCGCACCACTTATTCACAAAGAAAACTGAATTGTGCCGACCGGGGTATGCCCGCCAAGAAAGGAGATCCGGGGAGACCCGGGCGTCACCATTGAAATAGGCCCCGCACCTATGACGCGCTACGACTTTTTGGCTCAAGTGTCAACATTATGCCTAAGGTAAACCTTGAGCCGATTCAGATTTAGTATACACAACGATGTGCCTACAACTTGCGGATCGGTCGCTATGCTACCCCGAAGGCATCCCGAAGACATTTGTCTTTACATCGGTAAGCTCTACGTGGCCACCGACTTCGTAGTCTCGGATACGGGCAAAGGTAAGAACGCCCCTCGATCATTCTCGGGCCGCCCTTTCCTTGCCACTACCAAGGCCATCATCTACGCCGACACAGCGAAGATCGTCTTCACGATCCAACGGACGAGGGAGAGATTCAACCGCAAACACAAGACCCTAGCTCCCCTCGCCCCAACCGTACCACTACCGTACCACGAAGTACACGCATCACCGCCGCCGAGGAGAGGACAAAAAAGAAGAAGCAAGAACAAGAAGAACCGTCAACCTCGACCACACGTGGAATGAGTCTTGATGATCAATCAAGTCCCAAATGAACGCAAGACTCGGCGTATTCCACCACCATTAGAGAAGCTAGGCGACCACGGAGTTCCATCAATCCATTGCTCCATCAATCAATGGAACTTCCAAAGAAGTTGTCTCGCGACACGGATCGCATCAACTTAATGTCAAAGGTAACGTATCAATTAATATATGGTAACTGCCTTTTTGTGTTCCACCTATGTACATCCGCGGATGGCGGACCAATCATACCGAGTCCCGGAAGGAATTGCACAAAAACGTCCCCGTCAAAGATCGAGATGACTATGTCCTCACCGACTTTTTAGTCATGGACATGGGAGAAGAAGAACAAGATCCTCCCATAGTACTTGGAAGACCGTTCCCCGAACACTACAAGAGCTATCATCTACATCGGGACCGGGCGAAATCCACTTCCGTGATTCAAGGTAAAAAGATACTGCTGTTTCTTCAATACTTACACTAACTATGAACAGCCCCAAGAAGGACCAAGAGCCGGCGTCTTGAAACTACAACAAAAGCTGGACTCGAAGATGGAGCACATTGAGAGAATAGAGAAAGACATCAAGGAAAAGTACACTCGGCTCCTACCCATCTTGAACGCCGCACCAGCTACACCGAGAGGTCTCGACCAAAGAAGCAATCTTGGAAAAGAAAGAAAGCTGCGCCCGCTAAGAAGAGCAACAAGAGTACACCTTCTGAGACCCGACCAGCACCGGCATCAACAAATGAACAATCGACTTCCTCGGCTACTGCCGTCACGCCACCCTTTGAGATCATTGAAGGAACCTTACCAGTACAACATTTAAAAGAGGGCCCATAGACGACACCACGCCATGGGAGTAAGTGCTCTAAACTCTCCGAGAGGGTAACTCGGTATTTATCTCAAGATATTTAATTTCCCTCGCAAAGCATGTTTCAATTAGCATGTTTACTTTAGCATATTTACTTTTTCTAAACCTCGCACGTAGAAAATTTCAAAAATGTTTGCCGCATTTGCATCGCTTTCCTAAAAGCCCCATGCAAGCACTCCTTGCTTTGTGGTGGCATAAAAAATAAAAATACAAAAATATTGCACTCATATGTTTTGCATTAGCATCCCTATTGCATAGAAAAATTTCAAAAAAATATGTGGGCACATGAAGGTCCACACCTTATAAATATAAAAATAAAAATCCAAAAAAACGACGTGACCACATGAAGGCTCACATTAACATCCTAGAATTTATTCCTTCGGGTATGTGCGAAATTAATATTAACAGGGAGAACATTAAAAGGAGACCCCGAAAGAGGAGCAAGCTCTAAGGATGAACAAAGGACTACTTCAAGATCAAGCTTGGGGAGAGCACCCCCATTTATCACTATAAGTATCACTATCCTATCTCTTATTTATTAGCTAGTTATATTTGCTTAGAGTTAATGAGTCTTAGTTAAAGAGTCTTAGTTAAAAAGTCTTAGTGTTAAAGAGTCAAATAAATGCTTTGGAACTTGATAGATTACTTTCTTCCTTTTTAATTATGATCTTGATGATATATGCTAAGGAAATGATGAATAGTTGCTCCGCCTTAATTCCTCTTAAAAGTACTTACACTTTGGACTTAGATTCTCCCAAAGCTTTAAATGTTTATTTTGCTCTGAACCCAAACACCTGTGGGAAGCACATGCTTAATCTGAGTCTTAGCATTAAAAGATAAAAGTACATGAAAAGTTGAGCTACTGTTTATCATATTCTTAGAGATACTTGACTCTGGTTTTTATCTTTAAAAATTATAAAATTACATGATGAGTTCCTTAGCTATGACTCTTAAGAGTTTATCATTCACATCAAGATCATCCCACTCCATTAAATACGCCGCTTCTAACTCGAAGTACGCCTCCCCATACTCCATTAAGCCGCCACCATAAAAAAATAAACTCTTGCAATCTTTGGATATGTCTCTCTCGGTTTTTATGCCAAATAGAGGCTGGGCTACATTCGAAAAAAAAAAAAAAAGAAAAAGAGAAAAAAAAAAAAAATAAATATCTAGAGAAAAAGTGAGACGAGAGAGGAGAGTAATGGACAAAAGTCATACTAGGCGAGAAGGGCCTACCTCCCTAATAATAAATATATATATAGAGATGAATAATGGACACGTGTCCGAGGGTGAGTAGGGCCCACATCTCTAAGGAGAGAGAAAAAATGGACATAAGTCCAGGGAAAAGCCCACCTCTCCAAGAATGGACAGCCCTGGTTCTAGCAATTTTTTAGAAAGAGAGATATAGTCCAAGATGCTTGAGAAGAAAAAATACTAGAAAAAGGCTAAAGGCTAATTACTACCTTTCATCCTCATCCACTTCACCACTATCATCCCACTATGTATTTTCCAAAGACATGTGTAACTCCACTTCCACCATCTACTTAAGAGGGTCATACATAGGATCTCCGAAGTTTTCTTTTGAAAAATATTACAAAACCCCAGATGATAGTTGATCAAAGAACTTGAGACATGGTACTTAACTTGATTGTTTTATCTTGCTTATGATTCGTGAAAAGGCTACGCCCCATGGTAAATAGGTAAGAGTAATCAAGTTAAGAGGAAAATTTATTTTTGAGTAACACAAAGATTTTTTTTGAGGTATGAAAGCGTAGTAGCAACTCCCGATCCTACTAGAGCATATAGCTTTGCTAGGGACTAGCAAAGGGTAAGCTTGGGGAGTTTGTTGACACTTGTTATCATATAAAATTATTAATCAATTAAACATGAGAAAGGGGTATAAATAATAAAAACAACCTAGAATAGGGGTCACTAACATATTTCCATCAGTTTTGGTAATGTTGTGAATTGCGTGGGACTAAACGAGAAAAATGACGAGTTCGCGAGCCAATGCGACTACGCAACGCGTAGCAATCCAACTCCGAGAAAGACTCTAGAAGGCTCCGGATTAATCCCGACGTGGACCAAACTTGACACCGAAGAAAACATCATCTAGAAGACTCCGTAAGCCACGACGCACGATCGGGACCCGGAGGGGACACCCCACAGGCCGATCGGCCCAATAATGGGGCCGATCGGCCTCCCTTGGCCGCCAAGTCATCCCATCTTCCTAACCTTCCTCCACCGCCTCTAAGACGCAATCTAAACCGGTTGTTTAACGTCGGTTTGATCCGAGGGCGTCGGTAGAAGTGCGGGATGGATCCAAGATTAATACCACATCGCCGCCGAAGGCGAAGAGACGGATGAAGACCCATATATAAAGACCCCTAGACCCCCTCTTTTAGATCATCAAGTTCTCAATACAACAATAATACCTCAAGATCCAAGTCATTAGAAACATTGCTTTAGGAGGAGTAGCAATCAAGATTAGAACTAGTAGGAAGGGAGAAATCCGCCCGGATCGTCGGAGGCCGGCTCAAGATCGGGCCTCGTTCTTGTAAGTTCTTCATTGTAAGTAGTTTTCAAGTTCCGCACACATGCTTAATATGAATATCTTGATCATGTTTATATTCGAGATTATTTGTTCTAGTATTTACTTTAATTACACATTTAGCTTAGTTGAATTACCATTACGCTCATGCATGGATTCGTATAGCGCATCCCTTTTCGCTCGAGGGTGAGTGGTAGAGATGATGTAATCGTGGTGATTAGATCTTATTTACCTGCTTTGCACCCTATGTGCCGGGTCGTGTGGTAGATCGTGGTGGTGACAAAGCACCATTGAGTCCTTTGCAATCCATCCCCTCGTATATAGGCCTAGCGGATGTTATTATTCAAAGTTGTTCTAAGTTTCGCCTTAGTCTTCATGGATTCTCGTCCTCATGTTTGGATTTAATTAGTCTTTCTTCGATGATTGTTAGATGTATTGCACTAATTGAGTAGGTCCTAACTTATAGTTTAGAGTTACATATTGGAGTTTCTAATGCTAGCTAGCCTATGAATTACTATCATCCACCGCATGACACTTTCTATATGACTATGGTTGAATCTATTTATCAAGAACTTTATCATTATCTTTATTGTGAACTTTGATCCTTGTTTAAGCACTTGATAAGTTTAACACTTTGCACACGAGAGATGACTAGATTAAATGATTAAGATGTTTAGCACCTATGCATAGTTAATTCTAGATAGAAGACTTCTTTCCCTCGTGGTAGAATATAAATTCAACACCTGGTTCTTACTCCCTGTTAAAATGCTACAATGGTATATTCATATCTCATTAAACTATGGATACCCAGCTTATAATTGTTTATTTACTTATTAAGAAGTTATCAAGGCATAGCATGAATATTTTATTCCTTGCATATTAGTAGTTTAACTATAGGGATGACAACCTTTTCGGATATGCTATGAACTGCAATGAATATTTCTTTTAGTTTTATCTCGAAGCAACATCTCGATATCTTTCTAAATGCCATTACTAGTTAGTGACATTAGAAATACCAACAAAGACCAAGGAGCAACTCGCGCAATCTTCATATCTATGTGGGGTGGCTTCTCTTCGATCTCCGTGGCCGGCTAATTTGCATCGAGTAGGCGATGAAAGCTTCACCATTCAATGTTGTAGTTTTTGTAACAATTATGAGGGTAGCCTTTGACTTGAGCATAACAATCTTTCCGGGTTAGATAGAGCCCTCGGCACGCGACCAACAAACACTACGCACCACGCCATGGTTGTCTAAAAAAATTTTGCCCTAGACTACCGGTGAAAGAGGTGCGACAGTCTAGAAAAACAAGGCATTTTTTTCACTTAGCATGAAGACAATAAGGGACCATTTGTTTGGCATTTGTTCAGTTGTTTGTTTGAGGCGTCTCCTTGAGGCGGCGCCAATGTTGGAAAAGCGGCTCCAATGGAAAGCAAGGGGCCCTCTTCCTTTTGGAACCAAGAGGGTAGCCTCCGCCCAGCGATGCCATTGATCGAGCATGGGGCAGCAAGGGTAAATTGACATAGCGGAAATGTCGCGTGTAGGGTTTCATAGAATGTATTCACCTACCAAGCCATTGTAGCATTTACATCCCTTTTTACAGGGGCACTTGTACACATCCAGCTCGTTTACAAAAGCGCCTGCGACGGGTGGCGTATTTTCTACGCCGAGAAGGATGCGGGGTATTTTGGGCAACCTATGGCTATGGTCGGTTGTGGTATTGGTTTGTTGCCTCCGGCCCATGAATGGCCCAATGCTCCGCTTGACGGGCCATCCATCCTTGTAGCCGGCGCTTCCCCCTTAGGGTGGCCCGTCTTGATGGCAGTGGCCTTCGCCCCCCCAGCCACTTAGTGCCTTCAGTCCCCAGGGAGTTGTTTCTTGGTTCAGCTATGGGCCTATGGCGAGACCTTCGCCCAAGCTCCGGGACCACCGCGGCCTTCGCCAACTTCCCTTTGGGCATACCTGTGGCATCCGAAATTCCGGGGAGAAGGTTGGGGAGAGGTTGGGTCGACCGTTGTTGCTCAGTTCGGATGGGTGGGGCATTTTGTATCTTGGGTTTCGTAAATAATTATAAAAATTTACTCCATCCTCATACCACTATTGGTCTTTGGTCATCATTTTCTTTGGTCACTGAGAGATCGAGACCATGATTGGTCATTGCTTTATTTATTCATGTATAATCTCTCAATATTCCCTCCATATCACTATTAGAAGACATTTAGGATAGCGACACGGTCTCCAAAAGACAACTTTGACTTCTCTTTTCTATAAATATATTTATTGGAAAGTTATATATGTATATTTTTATGAAAATAATTTTCAAGACAAATCTATTGATATGATTTTTATATTTCCAAACTCAGCAACTTAAAAGTTATTCATGATTTATGTTCCTAATGTTTGACCGAAACCTTTTCCATTGCGTCCTCTAATAATGATAGGGAAGGAGTATAAATTTGGCTTTGAAGCACGATTGGATGTGCCTGGACCAATGGGCGCAAAACCAAAAGGCCGACGAACTTTCCTGGCCGTCAGTTTAGTGTGCTCAGTGTACTATAGCATGTTCTATGAGAATTAGCATGGATGATCATTGGAGGGCTTCAATTAGTGACATTAAGATTGACGGGGAGCTTGACCTGAGCCTGCTGCTCCTAGTATAAAGCATTGCTGCTAGCTAGCCTTTGTCGCTCAAAGACATTGTCCTTGTTAGTCAAGCCATCGATGGCGAATCCTCCGCCACAGCCCCAGCCGCATGTAGACGACGATTGGGAGTATCGGTTGAGAAAGTTGCGAAAGTACCTGCTGCTGCTGGCATCGCTTGCGGCGACAGTAACGTATGCCGCGGGGCTTGATCCGCCCGGCGGATCCTGGGTGGAGAGTGACGCTGAGAATATGGCCGTGGCAGGGGACTCCATCCTTCGAGCAACCCACCACCGCCGGTACCTCGCTTTCTACTACTCCAACGCCACTGCCTTCGCTGCTTCGCTCGTCGTCATCCTCCTCCTCCTAGTCTTGGCGGAGAAGAAGGAGAGGTCACTGGACTCTATCCGCCTCCGCTTCCTGTGGCGGCAGCGAGACCTGAACCTGCAAACTACCCACCTTCACGTCCTGCAGTTTGTCATGGTGCTGGACCTGCTCGCCTCATAGTGGCGTACGCCGCCGGCAGCTGCCGGGACAAGGTCGCCACAATCTATACCGCGGCGCTGGTGGCAGCTCTGTCCGCCTACGTCGGCATCCACATCTTCTTTATGCCACATGGGTCACCAGACCCAAGCTCTCCCGCCGCCGCCGGCAGCTCTCCCGACCGGAGTCACCAGATCCAACCTCGTCCTCCGCCGACCTCGGCCGACACCGACCTCGAGCAGCTGCGGAAGGTTTTGATGCTGCTCGCTATCTTCGCAGCGACCATCACCTACAACGCCGGGCTGAACCCTCCAGGTGGCTTCTGGGAGCACGCCAACGGCCTGCACCGGCCCGGTGAAGTGATTCTCAAGCACAAGCACGGTGGCCGCTTTGCCGTCTTCTTCTTCTGCAACACCACCGCGTTCATAGCGTCTCTGTTCACTGTCGTTCTGCTCCTTGACAAGAGGCTGACGGCGAGTGCAACATGGCGACTCACAGCTCCCTACTGGTTCGTGGTAGTGGTAACACTGGTAGCACTTGTGGCGGCGTACGCGGCCGGGAGCTGCAGGAACACTGCCACGACAACCTATACTGTGGCGCTGGTTGCCGCGGTGCTCGTATCCATCCTCCTCGCGGCGGTAGCCCGATGCACCGGAAAGCAGCTTATGAGGTGCCTGAGGCGAGGATTTGACCGGCTGAGCATCATCCACGGGTAACTGATGATAACATATATAATTTACTTTCCGACTATATATATATAATATGAATTACTGTTCTATAGCTGACCATAAGTAAATAGATTATTGTATGACTAATTTGAGTTTATTCTAATGGATTTACTAATTTACAAGATTACTATAACTCCTAATCGATTTAATATAACATCATGGTAAATATTACCATGAGTTATAGTAACACACATATATATATTGCACTCTATCGTAATTTTACATAAACTTCATCGTAGATCGCCATTCAATAAGTTATTTTTTGGTCACCTCGATTTACGATAATGTTTGTACTATTTTAGGATAAAATTAACTCATGATGATATTTACCATATTATAGTAAATCTTTTAGGAGAGAGTTATACACTATTTTAGGATAAAATTAACTCATGATGATATTTACCATATTATAGTAATAAATAGTCATTATCGTAACTCAAATTAAGTTGCGTACCTAGAATTTAAGTATTCTATATATATGGTCAGCTACAGATCAGAATACATGCATGGTCGATCAGCTACAGAACAGTGCATATATATATATACACACACACACATATGAATATTATATAAGTACTGTTCTATTTACAAATTGTTACTCTAACTCTCTCTTAAGTGATTTACAAATTTTACCTAAAAAAAAGTGATTTATAACTACGAATTCTTGCCAGGGATGAACCGGATGACTCACTAAAGGAAAGGAGGTCCCTTATTCTACTGCTAGGCACCCTGGCCGCAAGTATCACGTACCTAGCTGGGCTGAACCCGCCCGGGGGCGTTTGGCTGCAAAACCAGCAGTCCAGCTCCGGCTCGCAGCATGGGCACAACGCTGGCGACCCAATACTTTTAAACATCGATGAAAAGCGATACAACATCTTCTTCTACTTCAACTCCACTGCTTTTGTGGCATCCATAGTTGTCATCCTGATGGTCCAGATTAAACCCCTGCTTAAACGAAACTCACTACATCTGGTCATGATCATCGACCTGTTCGGGCTTATGGGTGCATACATTGCAGGTAGCAGCCGAACCTTGAGAGCCTCTGTCCATGTCATTATCTTGGCTGCTGCTTTCCTTGTCTATGTCACCGGGATCTATCTCCATGTCAAGATGAATCCTACTCCTGATCCTCCTGAAACTTTAAAGAAGAGGCGCAAGAGGCTGCTGCTGTTTGCAATTCTGATGGCCTCTATCACCTACCAGGCCGGGCTAAACCCGCCAGGCGGTTTCTGGCGGGAAGATGAGCAGGGAGGACAGGGACACTCATCATCTGTCGTCGGCTCCCCAATCCTTGAAGAGATGTACCCTCGCCGATACCAAGCCTTCTTCTTCTGTAATGCGGCGAGCTTTATGGCATCCATCGCGCTCATCATCTTGCTCCAGAACAACAAGACGTACCAGCAGCCGCCGAACATCCGATTCTACGGTCTGTACGCGTGCATGCTGGTGGGGATGCTGGTCTTGATGGGTGCCTACGCTGCTGGGAGTGCCCGAAGGCTCAAGACGTCCATCTACGTCTTCGTCCTGGTCGGAGGTGTCAGCGTCTTCATAGCAGTGCTGCTGGCTTTGTTTCTGCGTATACGACGACCACCAGGATCAAACGCCAATGGCGGCGGCACAGTTGAGAACAGCCACAACGACGACCACCGCCGTCATCGAGGAGATCAGAGAAGGCGGAAGCATGTGATGTTGCTCGCAATGCTTGCCGCGAGTGTCACGTACCAGGTGGGCCTAGACCCGCCAGGTGGTGTGTGGCCCGAAGGGTATGCCGCTGGGAGCCCCGTGCTGCATGACAGCAACCTACGCCGGTACCATGCCTTCTTCTACAGCAACTCCAGCTCCTTCGTGGCTTCCATCGTTGTCATCATCCTCTTGCTGCAAAGTGAATGGCTGAATATGATGAAAAAAGCAAAGGGGTGAACATGAACAGCAAAGTGATGAACCGCAGCAGAACCTCCTTATGGCGACCAACATAGTTGTCGCACTGGACTTGATTGGGCTACTGGTGGCCTATGCCGCCGGTAGCTGCCGAACCCTGGAAACGTCCCTGTATGTCATTGTGCTGGTCGTTGCAGTGGTGATCTACATTCTGGTCCACGTCAGGCTGGGTGATGCCATCCCTGGACCTGGAGAGGGGACAAGCAATACACAAGGCGTTGGCGGTAAAAGTCGCAATGGACCTCCTTTACAAGCAGCAGTGTGATGATGAGCCCCAGCAACTCTGCATCTACCTACCACTCGTTTCATCATCTTGATCCATATATATGTATTAATATAATTAATATATTGTACGTGAGTGTGATTTCCCTTAACTTTGTCCATCCATTTGTATGGTGAGTGTGAGCTTTCTTTTCTTTCCTATATGCTATATATACTAGCCACTGTGGTTTATATTGAAGCGTTCGTATTTGTACGTAGTTCATCTGGCTTTGGATACTTATATTATATGCTTATTTCTACATTTTCATGTACTTTGAGAACTTGGCTGTACGTTGTATATACTCATAAGGCCCATTTTGTATCAATAGGAGACACATGCATGCATGGTGACAGCACTACACAGCTATTTTGGTATGTGTTAGATGTTAGTTTAGTGAGAAATTTTACTGCGTTTGGGAAATAACAAGAACTCCTCAGTCAGCTAGATCGAATGTTTAAAAATTAGGAGGAACTATTAATTCAAATGAACTCATAAGATGCGGCTCAGAACAAACAATTATTTGGCTAGGAACCAGCTCCGGATTAATTTTGGAGGGTACAATAATAGTACTTTCACGTATGGGGGATTTCTTCTTGTTTATTCTTACCCACTCATTTCCCGTACACACCTTCCTGGTGTTTTAGGTGTCCCGCTCTTTTCTACTGATTGTTAGTTTGATGCCGTGTTCTAGTTTTCTGTAAGGTCCGTGTGGACAAACTCTGGGTCAAAAACTCCTGTGCTGTAAATGATATTTTGGTATTTTGATATTAATTTAAAGGCCAGGGTATATGCCCTTAAACTCTAAAAAAATCCCGTGCACCACAAATTCGTACTCCAATGATTCGAGATCCATCTCGCCTTCTATTAGTTGGCGGTGGCGCCTGACGATCCACATCTGCAGTGATGCTCTGACACCTTTTCTGAAAAGGGTCCAAGTGATGGCTTGCTTGCTCCATAAGTCTGGCCAGAGATAGCAAGATCTTGCATTGTTCGTGTTCACCATTGCCAATCCTTTAAATTTGTCCAACAATTTTAGAATACCTTTCTGCTAGCTAGAAAGATCTTTTCTTGGCCATTGTTGGGATCTCCCAGGTTCATAGTAACTTTCCCATACAAGTAATACCCAAGGAATGTTCCTTTATTGAAGAATTTCATCAGATGCTTCAGAAGTAGTGCCCCATTTTGAGTTCTGAAATTTATCACTCCCAACCCCCTTCTTCGTGTTTAGATTTGCACAAACCTGTCCAAGCAGCTTTTGGTCTTTGACTTGTATTTAGATATCATCTACCCCCCTCCATAGACAATGTTTCCTGAATTTGTCAATTTGGGCAGTAACTGTGTGTATATCAAGAGCAAATGTGCTCATAAAGAAGGTGGGGCCGGAAGGCTCAAAAACCGAGTTAGTTAATTCAAGTCTTCCTGCTTGGTTGAGGAAGGTTAATGTGGCAGCTAATCATTATTCATATCTGCTCACTAGTGGGAGAAATCAATGATTTAATTTGGGTTTGGTCAGGCCCAAGTGTAATCCAAGGTAAGTGAAGTGGAGTGTGCCTTTTTTTCACAGTTGAAGGTCCTTGCAAGGTGATTAAACCTATCCTCTTGGACATTGATGGGTACCATAACTGACTTGTTGTAATTTAACTTTAGACCTTTTGATTCACCAAATGAATGCAATAGGACTTTCAGGGTTAAACGCAGCTGCTGCAGGCTTCCATGACTACCAAGGTATCATGAGCATACTGGATTATTGAGAAATCTGGGGAGCACCTGAGATGAATGGGCAGCTTTAATAGGTTGAGCCTCCTAACTTTGTTTAAGATTGATTTGTAGCCACAAGAACAAACAGAACAGATGAGTAGGGTCACCCCGCTTAACTCTCCTTCTGTAGTGAAGAACCTTCCATGCTGCTCCATTTAGTAATGCTGATGATGTTCTAGAGTTCAATATATCTGTGATCCATCTGTTCCATTTCTATCCAAAAACTTTAGCTTTGAGCACTTGGTAATGGCCTCAGGTTCTACTTTGTTAAAAGCTCTTTCAAAATCCAACTCTATAATGACTAGCTACTTTCTAGATTTGTGACATAAGTGTATGTATTCCAGGGCCCATGCTAGACAGTATTGTATAGTTCTAGTCTTGATGAACCCATATTAGTTTTTATGTATGATTTGTCTAATAATTCCCTGCAACACACTACTAAAAAAACCATTAACTGTGACCTTTCAAAAACACCCTCGGAGGCGGGCATGATTTTAAACCATCTAGGTTAATGCCTCGGATTAACCGAGGCGGTCATTTTTTATTAACTGAGGTGGTTACGGTCAATTGCCTCACAAAATCGATTTACAATGGCGGTTCCTGAAATCTATTAATAGAGACGGGCAAAAAAATGGCTCCGGTGTATGGCGGTGCAGCCTGCACGACCTGGGCGGACAGCGGCACGGCGAGGCAGGGAGCCCTGCGACCGGCGAGCAGTTCCATTGCGGGCTTCTACTGCCAGCTTGTGCGTTCAAGGTGTTTGTAGAAATGTGTGAAAGAAGAGAAGAGAAGAGAAGAGAAGAGAAGAGAGAAGAGAAGGGACGGGGTGGTAACTCTATACCTTGTGACACTCCATGGTGACCAAAACCAGAGCGCTGGCTAACAAACACAATCGCGCCTCAGCCTGGCTCTGCTGGGAAAAATGAACCAAACAAGCAGGTGTTGCACCCAAGCTAGCCTGGCTCTTCTGAACGGGCCATGCTAGGAACGTCTAGGCAAACAAACACGCCCATAGTTACTCCGTAGTAATTGTATTCTACACTGTGCCGCGTCCCATGTCTATAGGACGTGTGCATCCCTTCTTATTGAGTAGCCTGCTAACCTTGATGGCGACTCGTTAATTAATTAGTTAATTTCTTTGATAATTCACACACACCCCTAGTCCATCTCGATCAGGGATCGATTAATAAATATAACAGTGATGAGTCTTGACACGCCATGGTATAGTTAGTCGCCTAATGCTGCCGATCGAGGTACCTGCTAGCTAGGCAGTCACGCTAAACAAAATGTGTAGCCATTGCCCGGCCAGCCGGCCGGCTACCTTTCACGAGTCCCCATCACGGATGGGTGTTTTAATTTCCCCAGCACATGAACAACAGCTCTAATCATAATATATACTAACTTACTGCTATAGGCAGCTCACCTGGAGAGTAGCGTGCTGGCTGCTGGATGCCGATCTTCAAGGAAAGCAGCACAAGGTTTTGAAAAGAGAAGCTAGATTCTAAATAAAAGCAGCACACGCCTTTATTTTTTTTTTTTGGTGTATTATCCATTATCTAAAAAAATAAAGGCGTGTGCTGCTTTTATTTTTGTATTTTAGATGTAAAAAATGTACAAGTGGAAATCAGCATGGTGCTGATTGATGTACATGACACTATACTGCAGAGCACACCATCTATATCTATCACACTGCCAGGTATGCTAGAGTTGGCTTCCTAAGCTTGCCTGTCATCTGAACTACAATAGTCGTTGAGATCCCGCCTGCTGGATATGCGTCAGAATTTCGTCTCCATCCACCGCGTCACCGCGCTCGTCCGACAACATGTCAAACAAAACCCTGCTGATCGATATATAACTACATACCTATAGCTATTATTATTTACCGGTAGTGCGTGATGACTCTGGCAGGTCATGCTCATCGACTTTATTGCTGTTGAGCCCCTCTCGATAATTTGCTGGAGACTTTCGTGTGCTGCATATCTTCCAGGAAAGCAGCTAAAAAAAGAGCTACTAGACGTAAAGATGTGCTGCTTTTATTTTGATATTATGGATATACAATGTACAAGTGAAAATCAGCAGCATAGTGCTGATTAATCGATATATACTTCCTCCAATTCCAATTGTTTGTCCTTAAGTAATCACATCGATATAGCTACACACATGGTGGGGATAGAATACATGTAGCACGCTGGACGCACTGAGGGACACTACACCTTTTTTAGACATTGGATCCATTAATCCGGCCTCTATATCCAAAAAGTGGATATACGCAGCCAAAGGTTACATGAGTTCTTAGACTCAAAACTTAACAACGAAGAGCAAAGCAGCCCGAAACTAAAGCTAACAAAGAAAGCTAGAAGAACTAAACTCCAAACTTCTTCTAAAACTTTGCTTCGGATCTGCTGAAACTTGTGCAGCCCAATTCTTTCGTATCACATGTCTTCTTAGAAACTTGATACTCGAAAGTCCAAAAGCAGTTGTGCCAATCCACCTCAAGAAAAAACGTCATCCCAGGACGAAGCCTGCCAGTCGAAGGAGATGATGCCGATCTGCAGAGAATCAAGCTGCTGCCCGCCATCATCACCGGGTGCCGACCACCACACAAGCGGCCCTGGGTCTCCGGTGCCCAAACCACAGCCCGTCCCCGACACCGTAGGTATACTCCGTGCTGCCATCGCGCCAGCCAAACCCGTCGCCCGACCGCGCCAAGACCCACCGGCCATTCACTGAGGGGAGGGGGGGGGGGAGGGGGAGCAGCCGCCCGAGCTCCATGGGCAGCCCCGACCGTGACCTGAGCCACCACCACCTGAAGCTCACCGGCCATCCACTGAGGGGCGGCGGCTGTACTGTTGGGGATGGGAAGAGGGAGGCGGACGGGGCGGCAGCGGTTGTCGGACACTGCACCTAATCGCACTAAACATCAGATGGCCCACCTACCTCATGATGCACACAGTAATGTGCATGCTTCCATTGTATTGGTATATATAACAGTGCATAGTATTACTTATCATTAGCGGGCCAGTTCACGCAGTCTTTCATACTTGTGTTGTGCTCGTCATTTGGAGGAAAGCAAGCAGCACGGAGATCATTACATGTGGTTGTTTTCCTCATGTGGTTTTCAAAAGGGCTATACACGCAGAGATCTGCTTGTACCAACCATTGACCGACCATTGTTGTCAAAAAAAAAAAAAAAAAAAAAAACCATTGACCGACCACCGATCAACCGGCAGTTTTATTAATTCTCTCTCTCCTCCCTCACACACTTTAGTTCCACGCTGGAGAAAAAGGAAGCCGAAAGCAACAGTCGCCCTCTACTGAGTTTGATATAATTCGATTTGTTTATAGTGCATATATGTAGTATGAGATATACTACCATGTGAATGTGACAAGGAAGATAAATTCCTCCAGTAACTCTGGTTACAGCAAATGACTTCCTTCTAATATTAACGCTTCATATCATAATAATACCATTACATAAAAAAGAATGAAAGTAAGACATTGGTTTGGTGTCACAAAATTTTCACCTCACTTCTTCCTCCGCATGCGAACCATCCACCCGTATGCAAAAAAATTGGAAAGTAAAAATCTCCTTCAATCACGCGGACCTCACTTCTCCCTCCGCATGCAACCATCCACCCGCATGTAAAAAATCTCTACACGTGAGAATAGGAATAGCCCAAAAGGAAACAAGTTTCCTCTTCTTACGTCGCACAAAAGGAAATAACCGTGAGCGTGCCGAGAAGGAAATTGCAACATGCGAGGAAACAGCTACGTCAATTAGGAAATTGCAACATGCGAGGAAACAGCTACGTCAATTAGGAAATTGCAACATGCGAGGAAACAGCTACGTCAATTAGGAAATTGCAACATGCGAGGAAACAGCTACGTCAATCACGCCCCCGATCCCCAGTCGGACAAATTTGGAAGCCAGCTTATGTCACGCATCACCGCTACCACAAATATGAAAGTCTTCTGCAAACATGCGTCTCCATCCTGACTGAGACTGTGCCGGACCTTGCCTCCCCTCGATCACCCCACACAGAAGCCACGTCTGCCTCGATCAGAAGCCGGCGCCACGCCCCGCTGCCTGCGCCGTCGTCGGCTCGTTCTGGGTCAGTGGTGCAGCGAGTTTGGCTTCTCCATCACCCCAGTTTTGTTCGCGCTCCTACGCTGGCCGTCGAGGGTAGACGAGGTGCGCCGCCACTGCCATCATGGGGCTTCCTAGCTACCGGCTACCGACATCATGGCTTCTTGGATCTTGACCTACACC
Organism: Hyparrhenia diplandra; assembly: GCA_015847255.1. Taxonomy (NCBI): domain Eukaryota; kingdom Viridiplantae; phylum Streptophyta; class Magnoliopsida; order Poales; family Poaceae; genus Hyparrhenia; species Hyparrhenia diplandra. Next base: position 519,749 of record JADLZK010009314.1, on the reverse strand, counting down.
TACAATGACACGATCGACTAATGGTCTGGTCACCGCCGTTGCCGACGATGAAGCATGCAGCTGTCGCAGGCTAGGGTGCAGATCAACAACGTGACGTTCGACGGTTCGAGAGCGGTCGAGGAACGTCGAGCATCACGGTGGAGCCGTGGAGGTGCAGCTGCTGTGCAGCGAGGAGCGCCTCGACGGCATCAAGCACCATCCCGACCGCTTGGTTGGCTCCAGCACGCAAAGGGAGCAGTTTCCGCGTACGTCCTCCGGTCAAGAGAGTTTGCCTTAGCAAGGTAGCATCCGTCCCGACGTCCTCCGTGAACAACAGGTTATTATTGTTACTCATGAGTGAGTTTTTGTATATCAGTTAATTACTCAATTATTGATATTTATCTGATTTATCTGATGATGGGCGCAGCTATGTGACTTGCTGGGGCGCCTCCTTCTGCTGATATCGACTGGATTGGTTATTAATATAGACAAATGCTATTTCAGTTCAGTGTCATATATATTAGGCTCCAACATTGCCGAGAATTAGTTGCATTCTAACATGTCTCTGTTTACTTTATTGTTAGTCATATCTTTTTATGGTTAGATCTTTAGGTAATGGTTAGATCCAGTTTTTATATATTTCACCTTCTATAGTCCCTGCTAATGTAAATCCAGAAGTTGCTATGTCATTTGCATAGCCGAGGCTTTGACAACAAACACAACTACTCATCTGAGTTTGTCCTAACAAGAATTCCGAACTTTGTTACTTGCCAAACTTTTTTATGATGTGAACTATAATACAATAGTTAATCAAGAATATCAATTTTAAATGTTTCAATTTTTTTTATGAAGGAATCATAGTGCAACCTGTCCAATTTATACATTTCAAAAAAATAAATTAAATGATCTATTCCTCATCCTTTTCATCGATGTTACTTCATAGTGCAGGTTGCATATGCAGGTCTTCAGGTCTTCTGTCTGAGAATTCTTGTGTGATCATTGAGAACATTATCGTTATTAATTAAGTTATATAATGATACATTGATACCTGTGATCTGCTATCATTAAGTGAAAAGGAAAGCAACCTTCTGCATCTGGCGGCATCACTCTTGGTTTGATTTGGTGATCTATTGTACGGAAAATGTTTAACTACCACTACTGTTTTGGAAACCACGTCTTTCACATTTATTTTAAATTTTTAGTTAAACTAGCTGAAATGTAGATCTGTTTAGAGTTCCATAATACAAATCAAAGACTCAGACTTCCTGCTGAACTTGTCAGATTTTTGTAAGATTTTTCAAGACATGTAGTATTGCCCATATGATAATATATATACATACATCCTTATGTGTATAGAATAGTATGAAGATGTAATTTAATTTATTCGTGGATTTTTTGGCCCACGAAATAAATGGTTATAAAAAACATCTTTCAGTCGATATAAAACATTATCTTAGGAAAATTATGAAAAAGTATGTACAATAGAGTTTATAAGCATGCGACTCTGCGATATTTGTGATTGTGTTAACTTCACAAAACTTGTGTGTTTGGACTAAATAACACTTTAACATCGTTATTTAATTTCACATTTGTTATCTTAACATGCGTTCTTTGTGTTTTTATATATAATTTAGTTACCCCGTAGCAACGCACGGGCGTTTAACTAGTACCATTACAAAAAAAGCAAGCACTTGCACGTATTGTATTTCTCTTCCTGACATACATCCCTTAGGCTCGCTAACAAATACACCTTTTTATTACGTCCGCTGACAACCAAAAATACCCAATATTGATAAATCTAGGGAAACCAACTTGGTCGGTTTACCCAAACATGCCAAACCAGTTTGAGAAAAATTGTCAAATAGTTGCGTCCCACTCATCTCAAGAAAATAAAAATACATATATAGTTATATACCCATACATAGTACGGTTTTGTTAGCTCAAAAGGCCAAAACCTAATCAAAATTATATTTTGAGAGATTTCCTGCTTGGGTGCCCCTAAAAAGATGGTTCACCCGCGTGTGCCGTTTAAAAAGTTTGTTGCGACTCATATATCCGCTTTTAAATTTTTTTCTTCCCTCTAGTGCCACTTCGGTCAAGTATAAGAGGTTTGTTACCTAACCAATTATCCTCTCAAAATCTGACTTGTCCCCAACTTTGCACTTTAAAACAACCACCGGCCAAAAAAAAATCATCCTTACCTTTTAAAAGGCAGGACCAAAAATGAGACAGTTTGGTTTGACAAATCTTTTTTCTTAAAAGACTTTGCCATATACTCCATGTTCATTTATGAGCCTAAATAATCATTTACTCTGTAAGTATCTATTTTGAATTTCCAGGTTTCATATGCCCAGTCCACCAAAGTCCTTGTGTTTACTCTGATAAGGGAGTTTTTTTTTTTTTTTTTTTTTGGTGCTCATCACATTATCGGAAAAAAACGCGACCAAGAGTAATCTAGTTTGTATAGGATTCCTCTAGGGACCTTGAAAAAGATAGCATGAACCTGGCTAAACTAGTTAGCACTGAGTTAATCAAAACAAGTCTGGCCTCCAATTGACAGCAACTTTCCTATCCAACAACTACTTGGTTTTTTCCTGGAACTTTAAGGCCCAATCTTTTTTTCTGATAATTTCTAATGGTTCATCAGTATACCTAGGTACCTAGAAGGAAGGCCCCCTAACTTGCATGCAAATAATTGTGTATACTCTTGTTCACACTTCTTGGCTGCTCCATAACAAAAGAGCTCACTTTTGTGAAAATTAATTTCCAGCCCCCATAATTGCTCAAGGTAAGGTTGCCATTAGATTATTACATTATTTTTCCTCTAGTATGAGCAAGGCTAGCTATAGCTGAGTTTGCATCTACTTCATATATTCTTCTACTTCATATGGATCAACCACAAGTCACAATTTCAAGATCATCTATTGCATGGCATCAAACAAGTAGTACTCCATCGGGCCAACCATTATATGCATGGCATGCTAGCTATTGCATATTCTTTTGAATTGAAGGTGAACGTGAGACCAGAGCAATTAATATTTGTCGTTGGCTTGTATATATGTTGATCTTCTCGTACGTATGTCCAGCTTGCCGGCTGTTACGTACACCTGCCTCTAACTAGTTGAGATGACATCACAAAGTGTGTGCCGCAGGGTTCATTAAACTCTAGAAAGCGGCTCGAGTTTGCGCGTGATTAGTGGTACTGTTTAATTCTCTAGTGGCTCGATCGGGCAAAGTGTGTGCCGCAGCAATTAATATTAGACGCTTGCTTTTGCGCGCAATTGTTTACGAATAGCTTTAGCAGCACATGGTGGGGCCACATGTCACTTGGGTTTCATAATTCAAAAAAGTTCGCTTTCAACAAAAATAACTCGAAAAAGTACCACTTTTGACCGTCTACTCGTCGTCTTCGGTCATTTTCTTTGGTCGGACTGAGAGAGACCACGATTGGTCTTTCTTTTTTATTCGTGTATAATTCTCATCAATATATAGAGTTCACTTTGTAGCACGATTGTTGGATCCGCCCGGACCAATGAGTGCAAAACCCACCAACCACTACGGAATCCAGTGATTTCCGTGGGTATAGGTTTTCCGTTAGCTAATAGGAAGTCAACACGGGAAATCATACAATTTCCGTGAGCAACGTGAAAACATCACGGGAAAGAAATAGCACCGAGGAAATAAGCTATCCCGTGAGAAATAGCTCACGGGAAAGACCCCCCCTTTTCCTTCGGGTGGAGAACGGGGCTCACGGTAAAGGTAACCGCCGTGAGCCCCAGCCCGCTCCGTCCCCTCCCTGCCCCTTTCCCCGTGAGAGCTCCGTCTAGCTCACGGGAAAGAGGTTCCGTGGAGCAGGTGCTTTCCGTGGGCCAAACAGGTGGGCCTCAGGAAATGGACCCCTTTCCCGTGAGTGGTACATCGTGCTCACGGGAAAGAAGCTCACGGGAATTTTTTTTTTATTTTCATCTCCAAACTTTTTCTACACTTGTTATACATCATATTGCACTCAATATTAAAGTTTGGTGAATTATTGACTTTATTTGATATATTTAGGTAATTATTCTCTTTTATGGGAATTTATGAAATTAGAACAAATTTGAACTACAAGTGCTTCAAATTTTTGAAAAAATTAGTAGAAAATTTATATTCCTCATACTCAACACAATATAAGGCCTTGCATTTAAAAAATAATGAAATCTGGAACATCTTAATACGAAATCATCAACTCTAATCCTGTCGAAAGTGGTTTAAAAATTCTAGAAAATAAACCGATGTGCAAAAAATCATGGAATTTGATAATATGTCATGATATCTTATGCCGAGGCTATGATAAAAAATTGGGAACGTTTCGCACAAGTTGGCACATACGATGTTCACAAGCTCCAACATCTACATTAGAAGCTTCATGTTTGTTGAGAGTGATCTAGTGTGATTTCATGTCAATGTGACGATCAAGTTGTGGTTTGGCTACTGAAACTTTTTCTATATGCAATAGACCTCAAATATTGTGTCATGTCTATTTTCGAGAATTTTTTGAATTATTTTTGTAATTATTATAATTTTTTTGTTGCGGTTAAGTAAATGCAAATAGAGATAGAACCACATGAAATAATGGTCAATTTTTTTGCGCAAGGATGAAATTAGGATTGGTGAGTGTATGTGGAAAGGTATTTATGAAGTTATTATGATCAAAGTTTCAAAATATATATGCTAGAAAAGAAAGAGATAGAAATAAAATTTATTTACGGAAAACTCCTTTCCGTGAGTTGTTCACGGAAATCTAAGATATTTCCGTGATCCCACGTGTGCGGATCACGGGAAATCATTGGCGGACCCACGTGGCGAGATTAGGGTTCAACGTTTTTTTTTTACTCTTTCCCGTGATGGGAGCGGGGCGCTCACGGGAAAGGAATGAGATATCCCGTGGAGCCGCTCCGCGGGAAGGATGGGTGGGACCGGCCTTGCGGGGTTACAGCCGGTGGATATTTTTTTGAAAAAAAAAAATTTCCAGCCGTGATGGATCCGGCGGCTCACGGGAAATCCACCTTCTTTCCGTGAGCCGGCCGGATCCATCACGGGAAATCTCCCTGTTGTTTTTTAAATTAAGTCAACGACGCCCACACACCACACACGCAAACACACTCACACACACTCGGCTGCCCCAACGCCACCGCCCGCCACGCCAGTTCGCCGCCGCCATGCGCCGCGCCAAGCGCCGGCTGCCGCCCGGCGCCACCCGCGCCGCGCCTGCGCCACGCCGGCCAAGGCGCCGCCCAGCTCAGCGCCGCGCCCGCCCGCCAAGCCGCGGCCCGCCAGCGGCGCGCCGGCCGCCAGCGCCCGCCGTTCGCCCGGCCCTTCCCCAAGCCGGGGAGGGGCGCGGGTGGGGCTGGGCAGAGGAGGAAGGGAGGAGGGGCGCGGTGGGGGGCCGCGGCGAGGAGCAAGGGGAGGAGGAAGGAAGGGAGGAGAACGGAGGAGGAAAAAAGGAGGGAGGAAGGAGAAGGGAGGAGGAAGAAGGAGGAGGAAGGAGAAGGGAGGAGGAAGGGAGGAGAGGAGAGGAGGAGGAGGAGGAAGGAGGAGGAAGGGAGGAGAGGAGGAGGAGGAAGGAGGAGGAAGGGGGAGAGACGGGAGGAGGGAGGAGTAGGAGGAGGAAGAGAGGCCCCGACGCCGCCACGCCGCACCCCTTGCGACCTCGGCGCCCCCGCCGCCCACGCCGGCGGAAGAGAGGGTGGAGGACCGGCCCACCGTCGCCCGTCCGCCACGCCGTCGTGTTCAGCCCGCGGGATGTCGACCATCGTGCCCTTGATGTGAATGTGATTGTCGGCCATCGTCTTTGTGTGTTTTGTTTGCGGGGTATTGGGAACCTCCCGTGCGGGGAGGTTACGTCAAAATTTTGAACTTATCCCCTGTGGTTCTTTTTATGCGAGAGAGGAACCCTCCAAAGCCGAAATGGAGTCCCTTGGCGGCCCCGATCTTCTTCCTTGTCGGGTAGCCTAACTCCACCGCGACCCTAGGTATATCCCTTCCTTCCGTGCCATGGTCGTAGCTAGATCGCGCGGCTCGGTTAAGCGTCTCCCGTTCGAAAAGAGATACGGTTGGAAGTATGCGAGATCCTGCATACCTATAACCCGAATCTGTTTCGAATTGTCCACGTTTTTGGACGGCCGGGATGCGTAGATGAGGTTCGTTCCATGCTCCACTCTGTCCGATTGAGTTTCGACAAACATCTCCTGTTGTTCTTCGAATACCAGCTCCCCCTCTCGGTGGGGCGTGTATTCGGAGAACAAAGGGAGGTGCCGCCGAAATTCGTCTCGGATAGGAGTGGAGCATGGAACTGACCTCATCTACGCATCCTCGGTGGGATTAGGACCTATCTTCACCTACTAGATGGTAGGATCGTTGTGTAGATGCCTTTGCATTCTTATATTCTCTGAAATGATAGAGAATGGATGACCGTGCGTGGATATACGATGGCTGGAGGAGTTTTGGAGATTATGACCGTGAATGGGTTAGGAAGAGCGGTGCTTTAGTGGATTATGCTTTTCGAGAATGCTCGAGGTGCGAGTAAGGTTTGGTGTCCCTACAAAATTGTGACAATAAAAAAGGCAAAGTAAGGAGGACATGTCTAAACATCTTCCCAAGTATGGATGGACGGGCGGGCTATAAGCGGTGGATCTTCCATGGTGAAACCGGGCGTATCGAGAGGCGAGGTCGTGAGGCAGCGCATCAATGATCTTGCCGATGCCGGGATAGGGAGACATGATAGATGACTTTCATGCGGGAAACTTTGAGCAAGGACTTGGGGATGAGGGGAGGAGGAGCCGGAAGAAACCGCAAAGGCCTATTATACCATGTTGCGGGGCGACACGAAAACCCCTTCACGACTATTGTGAGGTCTCCAAACTAGATGCCATTTCACGCCTTATGGACTTGAAGGCCCGATGCAATATTAGTCGAGGCGGCTTCACCGACATGTTGGCGATCTTTGGGGGCTTGCTTCCGCCCAGTCCGCGTCTTTGCCAAAGAACATGTATGAGTCGAGAAAACTCCTCAAGGTACTCAAGATGCCATACGGCGGATACATGCTTGTGAGAACGGGTGCGTCTTATTTAGGAAAGAGTACAAAGATGATACGCCTTGTCCAAAGTGTAAATCCTCAAGGTTCATAGAGGTAGACCCCAGTGAAGGCGGTGAGAAGAGGTAGCTTAAGGTCCCTGTGAAAATCCTACGGTACCTTCCCTTCGCACCGAGGTTACAACGGATGTACATGACCGAGGAGTCCGCGAAAGATGACATGGCATAAAGATGGGCGTCGCTACAAGCCCGATAAGATGGTACACCCATCCGATGCGAAGCATGGACCCATTTCAACAATATTCATCGACAAAGCTATGGAGGCTCGTAATGTGCGTGTTCGCGGCAACAGATGGGTTCAATCCTTATGGAATGATGGCTGCCCCATACACTTGTTGGCCTGTATTCGTTATCCCGGTGAATCTGCCTCAGGAGGCGTGCGCTTTCAACCGAAGAACATTCTTTTGTCTTTGATAATTCCCGGCCACCGGAAATAAAATGGGTGTGTTCTTAGAACCTGTAATTGATGAATTGATCAAAGCTTGGAATGAAGGGTTTTGGACGTCTGCGGCCAGAGCTTTGAAGAAATTTCGGGATATGCGTGTGGTACCACTACTCCCTGCATGATTTCTTGGCGTATGGGATATTACGTGGGTGGTGTGTGCACGGCAAGTTCCCTTGCCCGGTATGCAAGACGGTTTGTGAGGTTCATCCGGTTGAAGAAGGGTGGCAAGTATTCTGCGTTCGACAAGCATCGGCCAGTTCCTCCCTCCCGACCATGCATTCGGGCTAGACAAGAAGAACTTTACTGAAAGGTCTCAAGTTCGGACCCAAAACCGGAGATGATGACATCTCTTGAGGTGCGTGCTCAAGTGGAGACTCTTGTGGTGATGAAAATGGTATCTTTGTGGGTTATGGCGAGGATCATGCATGGACTCACAAGTCGAGGATTAGAGAGGCTCCCCTATTATGATGACCTTCTTCTTCCACATAACCTTGATTTAATGCATCTTGAAAAGAACATCGCCGAGTATTTTCTTGGAACATTCATGGAAACGGCCAAGTCAAAGGACAACGTTAAGGCTAGAATTGATCCGGCATAGTTGTGTGACGGACCGAAGCAAGAAATGAAGCCTCCTAGCAATGGCAAGAGATGGAAAAACCTAAGGCCGATTCGTGTTGAGCAGGCCCCAAAGGAGGGAAATCTTGCAATGGTTTCAGAAATTAATGTTCCACGATGGGTATGCAAAGAAATCGAGAGGAGGGAGTGAACTTATCCACTATCTGCGAATCCTTGGGCTCAAGAGTCATGACTACCACATATGGATGGAGCGGCTTCTTCCAATGATGCTTCGAGGCTATGTCCCCGATCATGTCGGCATGTGATGGCGAGTTGAGCAATTTCTTTCGGCGACTTTGTGCTAAAGAGTTATCTCGGACCACACTAGAAGAAATGGAAAAATTGGCACTGTGTTGGTCCGTAAGTTGGAGAAGATATTTCCGCCCGGGCTTCTTCGTTCGATGGTGCATTTGATTTTGCACCTTCCATACGAGGCAAGGGTGGGTGGCCCCGCGATTTCGTTGGTGCTATGCTATTGAGAGAGTTACGAAGCATGTTTGGTCCGTTTGTAAAAATAAGTGTAAGATTGAGGCTTCCATCGCGAGAAGCAAAGGTTGGCGGAGGTGTCGGACTTCACATCAAAATACTATGGTGACAACCTTCCTAGCTTCGCATTATCCACCCCCTCGTTACAATCTTGATCAAAATGAATCAACCCTCGGCCTTTTCCAAGGAGAACTAGGGCGGGCAAGTGGTTCAAAAATAAAGACCTTGACAAATTCGAGTGGATCGATAATGAATTATATACTTTTCAACCTAGACGAAGTGCTTCCTTACATACGATGAAGTCACAACTCTAAGCCCGGCCAGGACTTGTCTTCTACTACTTAATATTCTACATCCAACCCTTTTTGTCTCTCGTTGGTATAGGAAATTTCAAAGCGCAATTAAGGCGTCAGCGACGCCGCTTTGAAGCACATGAATTGGACACCCTACTTAGACGAGTCTTTGGCGATGGAAAACCCGATTTCATTTGTTGGTTCAAGCGCTAGGTACTTGTCAATTCATGTTCAATAACGTCTCGTTTGATATGCTAACGAACCTGTTTCATTTCATATATCCTGCTTGAGCTTGCGAGCCTGAGCCCGTCCGGGTATGCATCCCGAGCTCATACAGGTTGCCAATGGCTTTGAGACCGGGGTTAGGTCATTTACCGGTTATGACGTGAATGGATATCACTACCACACAACGAGCTATGGCGAATCGACCAAACCGAAAAACCACAAATACCGGAGTTTTCACTAAAGGTGATGATGGAACTAGCACTAAAGGTTATTATGGAAGAATTGAAGAAATATATGAACTCCATTTCCTCGGCTCTAAGCGGGTTGCTCTGTCGTGTTTAAGTGCCATTGGTTTGATCCCCGAATTAACAAATTCGGACCTTGAACAACTTGGGATTGTTGATTCGACAAGATTCGGATGGCGGAGATGATGTCTACATTGTGGCTCAACATGCCACACAAGTTTATTATCTCCCATGGTGTTGCCCGAGGCGACGGCGGTTAAAGGGTTGGGATGTTGTCTTGAGGCGGTATTGCCACACGGTAGACTACCTATCCCAAACAGGGATGATTACCATTTTAATGCAAACACATATGAGGGAGAGTTCTTCCAAGAAGAAGGGCTACAAGGTAAATTTGTGATAGAAATAAGCTGGGCCCAACGAAATGGAAGTAGACAATGAAAGTGTTGTTGATGATGAGGAGGGCGAGGAGGTTCGAGATGCAAAGGACTTACGATTACTTGAGAAATTACTTAAGGACAAATGCGGTGTTGACGTCGTTCCTCCTCCCTTGGATCTGCCAATCTTCATGTGTTGGAAGGCGAAGACATGGATGATAGTGATCATGAGGATTATGATCCGGCAAAGGTCTTGAAATGTGAGGGGGATGAGGATTATTTCTAATACATGTAATACTATGCATCTCTTCATAATTATGTTCTGATTATTGATTTTTCATCTCTTCATAACTATGTTCTATTTAATTTTGCATTTTACTAATTATGTTCTATCTAATTGCAGGTCATTCAAAAGATGCCTCGAGCGAATGTATTCAAAGAAAATGACCAGGGGAAATTCAAAAGTGTAGCCTCGCTAGGGCAAGAACCTTGAGGGAAGAGGAAGTGTCGAGCCACCACCACCGCCACGGGGTAGGGGCGGGGGCGGGCGTCGTGCACCCCGACCATCGTCGCCACCACCGGTTGTGCACCAGGAGGAGGAGGAGGAGGCGGAGGCGGAGGCGGAGGGGGCGAGGACCTCTCGGCGTCGCGGCTTGGGACCGCTCAGCGTCGCACCACGCAGGACCGCTTCGGCGTCGCCTCACGAGGAGGGGACTAGCCGTAGTGCGGGGAGGGGTTCCTCTTCCTCCGCTCGGGCGTGTCTACTTGCGAGGCCCCTCCGGACTCTCCGGATCGACAACCTCGTGAGGGCGAAACCGACCATAAGACCAGCCTGACCAAAAGGTAATTTACTTTACACCTGTGGCACTACTTTCTTATTTTTGGGGTTTCAAAATCGTAATAGGAACTAATAGTTATTCTTGATCATTTGGGCGGGGGTTTTGTTGTCACCGCGAACTTCGGTTCAAGGGCGCCTTCCGCCGGCATTCTTGGTGTTACGGTGAGGAAGCACTACCGGCCTTGTTAAAATCGACGGAGAAAAGATATCTGTCACGTCGTTCCACCGATCTGTGAACTTCGGGACAACTATGATGAGGATGGCATAAAATATAATAACAAGGCCATTCGTGTGGTCAAAAGAGTTTTGGTCTATGTCGCCTTTGTACAAATACATCGCTCCAAATTCTAATGTTAGAAATAATGACTTATTACATTGCTTCTATGTGCGAGAAATACTTCAAGTGCGAGGAGGGATCACGGGCTGAGGCGGAGGAAGTGGCTCTAAACGCTGTTTCAAGCATGTGGCGAGACATGTGAGTACGAGGCAGCGGCCGAGGCCGTCGGGGCGTGGTACGCAGCTAAAAGGAGACCGACGAAGGCTCAAAAGCATGAATGGAAAACGCTGAATCTGACCAAAGAACAATACATGGAGGTAAATATTGAATGCTCATACTAAGTTTAATTATGCTTAATGTGATTTTTATAATCACGTGTTATACTTGGTGTCACAGTAGGTGATTCCGCAGGTGGTGCTTGTCGCATAGGCGTTCTTTGGGAGCTTGGTGGACAGTGGGTCGATACAAACTATCGGGGCGTCCACAGCGACCACGGGGGGGCGTGCAATGATGCCGGTGTACCACACCATCAAGGCAACATTAATCTCGCGACCTACCAAGCTAGATATGTAAGTGTTATCCAATTCTTATTTTTGCGATGTGCAACTCAATACTTTCTTACCATTCTAGCTACTTTTCTTTTTCACACGGGAGGCGAGACACATAGCACGCCAAATCAGCACGCTCGAGGCCTTTGCTAACTCCCACACGGGCAGGTATAAAGATCCAGCGGTCGTCTTCAACCACGAGGCTGGGCACGAAGCCTACACCAACCCGACCCCTACGAGAAGATCGGTAGGTACACCGAAGTGGCGAGGGAGCGGTATGGAGAAACCTTCGATCCCGCGGCCACAACATTGAGGGGACATCGCCATGATAAGGAGGAGGCAAAAGCACGGCGGTACTATATAGGTGATAAGCGTTATCAACCCGCACAACACAAAGAAGCTATCGAGCTCGAACGCACGCTCGGGAGGCCCGGTGATCTGCGGTGGCCAACCACTTACCCGACTACAGTCTCGGACTTGAGGTTTATATATTTTTTATTTAAGGTTCATTTATCGTTGAATACTATTTCTCCGTGTTCTAACTTTGTGTTGAAATAGGCCCGGATAGAGGAAGAGAGGAAGCGGCGGGAGGAGGCTAAGGAGAGGGAGCGGGCAAGGGCTACGGCGGAGACAAGAGAGGGCTCAGCCCGGAGCAAGAGAGGGCGGGCAACACCCGAGGAAGAGCATGGAAGCTCTCTAAGCGTACCTCCGGCGTGTTGGTGGCCGGGTTGGTGTGCATTTGCCACCGGAGATCGCCTTCCCGCCACCGCCGTCTTCGTCCCACCGCCCGTCGTTGTCCCACCGCCCGTCTCACGGTCGGCCGTCGATCTTCCCTCCACCGCATGGAGCCTCTCACGTGAGTTTGTCTCCGTAACTTCGAAATATGCATATATGAATGTGAATGGATATGATCTGAAGTTTTGAATGCACCATGAGATGTGCGTGGACATGTGGTTGTCGGCCATCGAGCGTTGTTTTCTTGCAGGTTGGAAAGCCCTCCGTGCACGGGAGGTGCTTTGCCGAAATTTCTAACTATTTCTCTTCTTTTTTTCAGTTAATAGATTCTACCTTCAATTTTGTCTCACAAATTTCTAACTATTTATCTTTGCCTCACGTGCGAGGAAAATTCTCATGCCTCGAACCCAACTCCGAGCCAATCTCAACCGGACCCTTGGGAACGCTGCGAAAGATTGGAGGCCGTGGCCGTAAATTTGTCATGATTTAGGTCGAAAACTTGTGCACTTGAACTTGTGAACTTGATTTTATGTGAGTTTGTGAACTTGTGGTTGCACTCATGGACATGTGGTTGAACTTGTGACTTTGTTGGATGTTATGTAATATATATGTGGTATTATGGATTTATCGAGCTATATTTGTGATATTATGCAATCATTGCTATGTATGTGTATATATATATATATATATATATATATATATATATATATATATATATATATATATATATATATATATATATATATATCTGTGTCATTTATGTCTTTGGAACAAAAAAAAAAAAAAAAAAAAAAATCAATTTCCGTGTGTAGCTCACGGGATATCGATAAACCTATCCCGTGAGGAGTGGCGCTCACGGGATATCGGCCAAACATATCCCGTGGAGCGAGAACACGGCTCACGGGGAAAAGAGCCTAGATATCCGTGAGCCGCACCGTTGGGCTCACGGGATATCACATGAAAACGTTTTCATTCCCGAACCCGTAGGCCCAAAAGCGAGGGTTTCACCCCTCCCCGTTGGCGGCGCCAACCCCCCGTTAGGGATATCCGTGTGCTAAATGGGATCACGGGAGGCGGATATCCCGTGTGGACATGCTACTGTTCACGGGGAAAGGCTGATTTCCGGCTGTCGTTCCGTCACGGCTATCCCGGTTTTACCCCAGGGATATCCTTTCCCGTGATGAAAACCCTCTTTCCCGTGAGCATGGGGCTCCGCGGGATATCGTCGAAGTCGGTAGTGAACGGATGAATATTCTTGTACGTACAACTGGAGTACTACTTGTTTGATCCTCCCGACTCACCTTTACGATGCAGGAATGTGCATGCATGGTCTGGTGCGTTTCCCTGCATTTTCCTTCCAGTGCGTCCATCTTCCTATACTTGACCAGGTAGCAGTTGGCTAATGCCTAGTGCTTAGCTTATAGGTGAAGAACGGTCGCAACAATGAGTGTGCTCGGAATGGGATGACGGCTTTTGTACTATAGTCTATTGCTGCTGGCTTAAGCCAAAACCCCACTGGCGGAGCCGTTAAGGGCCATCCTGGGCGCCGGCCCCCTTGCTCGGGATAGAGTAGCAGAATGAACACTTGAAAGTTGCAACTACCCACATATGCCTACGAGCATTCACATTCACCTACGCCATTAAACTTGCATTAGCTTTTTTTTTTTTTTTATAGCTTCCATCCTGATGATGCTAGGAGTATATTTCAACGCATTATTATAAAAACTTATTTAGCATTTGTGTTTATCTCATCTAGCCGTTTCAAATGAGTAATAATGCTGTTGTTTCCGCTGTTTGCATGCAAATGCATTATACTAAGAACCAGCAGTGAAAAGTTTTTACTGTTGGTTAAATAGCAACCACACTGAAAATCAAATCAGTGGTGGTGAATTATTAGAGATTCCAACAGGGCCACAATGTGTGTGCCACAGGTTCATTTGTTTAATTCTAGTGGTTCTTCTACACGGTTCATTGTTTAAGTATAGTGGTTTGCTAGCTAGTTGCTTGTTTCTCGATCCACATGATTGTTTAATTACGGATAGCTTTACGACATACTCGCACATGGTGGGGGCGACATGTGTCCTGGATTTCATAATTCAAAAAAGTTCGCTTTAAAAAAAATCAAAAAGAATTCTTCGTTCCACTTTTGGTCGTCTACTCGTCTTTGGTCATTTTCTTAATTTCGTCATGCTGAGAGAGACCACGATTGGTCACTCTGTAGCACGATTGCTGGATTTGTGCGGACCAATGAGTGCAAAACCCAACGGCTAAATATTCTAGTACAACTGGCATTCACATGGGTCGACGACACAAAAAAGAACAAGTACTAGGTACTTCTTCGATCCTCCCAATGCAACTAATTGCGCAAAGCAAATGTCTCGCCCACCTTCTACTATGCAGGAATGTGTGCGTTTCCATGCATTTTCCTCCGCGCTCTGGCGCGTCCCAGCATCCTATAGGGGTGTTTTGCATGGCTCTAAAGACAAGAGCTGCCTCCAAAAAAATGTAATTATTACTAAAGCAGCTGATAATTATTTTTTATAAAACTCACAGCACGCGCACACTCACTCCTTTGAACAAATGCAACTCCAATGGCATCGAGCTCCACACCGATAGAACTACAGTTCCGCCACCTGGTTTAGGCCATGGTTGCCGGCGATGTTGTCGTGTCTACAGGTGTTTCTAACCTGTGTTTCAATTGTATATATCCGGATGTTTCGGTTGTTTTTTCTGAATGTTTCAAAAGTAAATGTTGGTGTATGTTTGAAATACATATTTTAAGTGTTCCATTGGTTTTCAGACTTATGTTGCAAATGTGTTCCTCGGATGTTTCAAAAGTCGATCTCGGTGTTTTGCACATGTTGCAATGGCTCCATATGAATGTTTCAATAGCATGTTTTTAGGTGTTTCATCTGTTTTCATATTTATGTTGCAAATGATTTATCTGGCTGTTTCACAAGTTCAACAAATGGCGCACCACCGTTTTTTTCCTGCTGTTGCATGTCTGAAAGCATGTTTTCAAGTGTTTCAGAATGATGTTTCAAGTGTTTTCACCTACCTTCACGCGTATGTTTCAAGTGTGTTGTAGATGTGTTTTTTCAAGTGTTTTAGAATGATGTTTCAAGTGTTTCAACTACCTTCATGCGTATGTTTCCGATAGTGTTTGAGGCTTGTTTTTCAAGAGTTTTTCAGAAGGATGTTTCAAGTGTTTCAACAAACTTCATGTGTATGTTTCAAGTGTGTTTTTGAGGCGCGCTTTTCAAGTGTTTGAGAGGATGTTACAAGTGCTTCAACTAGCTTCATGTGTATGTTTCAAGTGTGTTTTGAGCGCATTTTCAAGTGTTTCAGAAGGATGTTTCAAGTGCTTCAACTAGCTTCATGCGTATGTTTCAATTTTGTTCCCGGATGTTTCATAAGTAGATCAAACTCATCACCATAAACAATCGCGGAGCACCACTCCGTGGAGGAACTCAGTTTTGGACAGCAGGGAACTCCATTTTCGACAGCAGATGTGCCATGGGGGGTATGTGGATTTTAGTTAGCGATTCCCGACTAGCGATTGAGAGTCGATTTTGTGGGAATTAAAGGGGAATTAGAGGGAAAACCAGGCGGGGAAGGGAGGGAGTGTCGTCAGAGGAGCGTCGGCGCTGCATGGCGGCGGAACTGCGTCGCGGAAGCGCGCCGTGCCTGCTGAACGGGGGATTGGATGGGCCGGTTTATTTGGTGGGCTGGCTCGGCGTCGGACGCTATCGCGTCACCAAATTGCTAGTGCGATGGTGCGAGCACTCCAGTCCTGCTCCGGCCATCCGCTCGTAGCTCTGTCAACCGCTTTACCGACCCCGGCGCAAAATATATCTCTAGTCCGTATTATTAGGCAGAGCCTCCTGTCCCTGCCTAATCTCACCCTTTGTGTCTCGTAAATGATGTAGACACATTACCTACTAGTGCTTTGGCTCATGGGTAGTCATCCTCGACTTTCATGGAATATATATACTCTAACCGGAAACAATATATCAATTTGAACAATTATGTTAATTCTACCATAACACCTTGCACACGGAACTTAGGGGCGCTTCCTCTTCGTGACAAATATAAAATAATTATCAATGTTTTCTGAAAAAAATGTGACGTTCCACTATGGATAAATAATTAAAATAACTTATTTTATATGTTTTTCATAACGGCACATGGATCGGCTGGTTAAATTCATTCATTATTTGACTACCAAATTAAAGATGACATATTTCATGTTTTTTGGAAAAAGAATACTTTTTCAAGCATGTTTTATGAGAATTAGCATGGATGATCTTATTGGAGGGCTTTAGTTAATGACATTAAGATTGACTTGGAGGTTGACCTGAGCCTGCTACTAGGTGTGCCTCCTAGTATATAAAGCATTATTGCTAGATCCTTTGTGGCTCAAAGACATTGTCCTGCTTGTTCCTCTGACGCCATGCCATCGTCGATGGAGGAACAGCAGCCACCGCAGCATGGTAGTGTAGGAGATTGGGAGCCTCGGCTGCAAAAGGTATCTGCTGCTGCTGGCCTCGCTTGCGGCGACAGTAACCTATGCTGCGGGGCTTGATCCCCCGGCGGATCCTGGGTGGAGAGTGACAGTGAGATGATGGCCGTGGCCGGGGATTCCATCCTTCGGGCAACCCACCACCGCCGGTACCTCGCTTTCTACTACTCCAACGCCACCGCCTTCGCTGCCTCGCTCGTCGTCATCCTCCTCCTCCTACTCTTGGCGGACAAGAAAAGCACGCCGCGGGACTTCCTGTGGCGGCAAAACACCCACCTTTCCGTCCTGCGGCTGGTCATGGTGCTGGACCTGCTCGCCCTCATGGTGGCCTACACGGCCGGCAGCTGCCGGGACAAGGTCGCCACAATCTATACCGCGGCGCTGGTGGCTTCTCTGTCCGCCTACGTCGGCATCCACATCTTGATGGCCCTCCATGACAAGGACAATGGCAATGTCAATGGAGCTCACGAGCTCCATCAAGTGGAGCAACTGCGCAAGGTGTTGATGCTGCTCGCCATCTTCGCAGCGACCATCACCTACAACGCCGGGCTGAACCCTCCAGGTGGCTTCTGGGAGCACACCGACGGCGTGCACCGGCCGGGTGAAGTGGTTCTCAAGCACAAGCACGGCGGCCGCTTCGCCGTCTTCTTCTTCTGCAACACCACCGCGTTCATTGCATCGCTGTTCACTGTCGTGCTACTCCTTGACAAGAGGCTGACGGCGACTATAACATGGCGACAACACCACCTAAATCTCTATGGCTTCACCGTAGTAACAACACTGGTAACGCTTGTGGCGGCATACGCCGCCGGGAGCTGCCGGAAAACTGCCACCACAACCTATACTGTCGCGCTGGTTGCCGCGGTGCTCCTATCCATCTTCCTCGCGGCGCTAGCGGGATACATCGGGATGCTGTTTATGAAGCGGCCGAAGGCAGAATCTGGCGAGCGCGGCAACAACAGGTAATTAAGCTGATAATATACATATTTTACATTCCGACTATACATCTGAATTACTGTTGTTCTATAACGAGCCATAAAATAACTTATTCTATTCTATGGGTACTTTGAGTTTATATCATAACAAATCCTACGTATATCAAACGTGGTGATCGGATGAACAGTAAACCCGTTAGGATCCAAGACACAGTTCACTGTTTAAACTACAGTACGACCCGATTAGCGACAATAACGGGTTTGTATGAACAGTAATGGATGGGTTTTCATAAACAGTAAATCCGGTAACCAACAGTAACGGGTTTGTATAACATAGTAACGGATCGGGTTCTATAAACAGTAAACGGGTACAGAATACGCAAAACCCGTTGGTGAACAGTACATCCCATTAACGACATGAACAGTGCCCCGGTCCATGAAAATGCAACGGGCACCCAATAAACGTACACTCTAGACTCTACCGTTCAACAGTAAAATTCTATTTTCCATGCAACAAAAAATTCTATTTTCCATGCAACAAAAAAAAATTAACGACATAAACAGTAAAATTCTATTTTCCATGCAACAAAAAAAAAATTCCAACAAAAAATCTTAAATAAACTACGTATACTCCGGACTCTACCAAAGCTCTTACATTCGGTTTAATTAATCTAATTTCAATAACTAATTTCTAAGTTATAATCCCCATAGGAAATCCCTAATAACTCCAAATTGCATATTAGTCTCCAAATTTTACCCCATCCTTCAACACAACCAAATATTATGTATCCATAATAATTGACTCAAGTAGTTGCATATATTATACATTATCAACCTGCTCCCCGCACCCCTTCTTTTCTAAACAATTTTTCCCCACTTGCCGTTAAACATTTTTCAGATCGCCTCCATCAAAAAAAAAAAGAAAAAGAAAATGCAATTGTCGCTTCCCCAAAGAAACAATTCTACGCCTAAAAAAAACCCACAAATAAATAGTGATACTAATTACTATAAATCGTGCCAAACTTTAGTCAAATCAACCACCACGATTTCCATAATTCCATCCACTCGTTAAACATTTTTATTACTCTACAAAAGAAGTACCAATACATTATATTTTCCCCAAACAAAAAAAAAAAGTTTCGCACATAGATGCTAATTACTATAAACTTTACCAAATTTAGTCAGGTCAACCCAAGACGATTTCCATAGATCCATTTCTTAAACAAATGTAATAATAATTCACTTACTTTCCCAAATTTAGCTCCTCGCTTGCTACCCGTGCGAAAGCAAAGGGGCACATGCTAGTATACTAATTAATTTACGTTACTACTATATCTCCTTCTAAGCAATTTAATATAATATATGGTAAATATTACCATGAGTTATAGTAACACTTATATTGTAAATTAGAAGTATACCCCCAGCGTTGTTTTAAAACTTCATACATAACATTACTATAGGTATTTGTATATTGTGTATACATATATGTGAATTAAACTTCCATGTTATTTTAGTGCATCAGATGTGGTAAAAATTGATAAGGTAATAAAAAGAAAAACCAATAGAATATTTGATTATATTATAGAGGAAAGAGTACGTGATGAAACAAATAGCGTATCTAGATGACTTGTATGTTAATAGATTAAACATTTAAAAGCTTTTCACATGATAGAGATATTTTTGTAATTAGTAATAAGGGATGACATGAACTTAGTGGGGAATGATGATGTGTGTACACCTTGCATGAAGAGAGAACTCATGTAGTGCAATTTAGCTTTTATACAAGTTACTAATATGCATTCACTTTATCGTAATTTTATATAAACATTATCAAAAATTGGCATAGAGTAAGTGATTCTATGGCCACCTCGATTTCAATAATGTTTGTTTAGGATATGAATATACATCTATAATACAAATACAATAACTCGTGGTGATATTTAGCATAGTACTAGTATAGTAATAAATTGTTTAGGAGGGTGTGACACTAATCTTGTAAATTAGTATAGTTGCTATCGTAACTCAAAGTGGACGTAGAATAAATTATCCTGTGGCTTAGCTACATAATTGTACTCTTTTATTAATTTGAATGTAATTATATTTTTAACTACATTGTTATAATTGCATATAAAATAAGTATAATCATATATCCTATGTATACTTGCATACTTGAGATAGATGGCATAGTATGATCACATATTCCGTCTATACATAATTTGTCGGGACATATACACCTTAAATCTTGAAATATACACATGGCATCCTAGAGTGACAAATATTTTTCACTATACGTATACACACACAACACTGTTCTGTAGCCACACGCATTCTGTAGCTGGCTATTGAATAACTTATTTTATGGACACTTTCATTTTACCATAGCTGCTATATTAATTAATTAATTGTTTTAATTACTGTACATATATGTAGTGCTAGTTCATCATTTCGAAAATATATCATCAATCCAACGACTTGATCTGCATCAACTATGAATGCATGCGTGGCAGGGATGAACAACAACAACACCCGCAGCAGAAGAAGAAGAGGTCTCTTGTTCTACTGCTAGCCACTCTTGCCGCAAGTATCACGTACCAAGCTGGGCTGAACCCTCCCGGGGCGTGTGGCTGGAAAACCAGTCCGGCCACAAGGCTGGTGACCCAATACTTTCATACACCGACCCCAAGCGGTACAACATATTCTTCTACTGCAACTCGACTGCTTTGGTGGCATCCATAGTTGTCATCCTGATGGTCCAGATTAAAGCCCTGCTTAAATGGAACAACGCACTGCATGTGGCCATGATACTCGACCTGTTGGGGCTTATGGGTGCATACGTTGCAGGTAGCAGCCGAACCTTGAGAGCCTCTGTCTATGTCATTGCCTTGGCTGCTGCTTTCCTTGTCTATGGCACCGGGATCTATCACCATGCCAAGAAGAACCCCAGAACTAATAGTGAAGAACCCCAGAACGACCCCACCCCAACACCACCAGCGACATCTACTACTCCTCCTCCTCCACCTACCACTAATATTAATAGTGAAGAACCCCAGAACCTCACCCCAACAACAGCGGAGACATCTACTCCTCCTCCTACCAATAGTCAAAATCACGATGCTGAAAGAAGTTTAGAGAAGAGGCGCAAGAGACTGCTGCTGTGTGCAATTCTGATGGCCGCTATCACCTACCAGGCCGGGCTAAGCCCGCCTGGTGGCTTCTGGCGGGTAGAGCAGGGACACTCATCGGTCGGCTCCCCGATACTTGAGGACATGTACCCTCGCCGTTACAAAGCATTCTTCTACTGTAACGCGATGAGCTTCATGGCGTCCATCGCCCTCATCATCTTGCTCCAGGACAACAAGACGTACCAGCCGGCTGGCATCCGATTCTACGGTCTGGATGCGTGCATGCTGGTGGGGATGCTGGTCCTGATGGGTGCCTACGCTGCTGGGACAGCCCGGAAGGTGAAGACGTCCATCTACGTCTTCGTGCTGGTTGGAGGTGTCATCGGCTTCATAGCAGTGCTCTTTGCTTTGTTTCTACAAAGATCACGCAACAAGGAGGTGGTGGCGGTGGCGATGCCACCGGCGCCGTCACCGATGACACTAGCGGCAGAGGCTCATCAGTCGTCGTCAAACGGCAACTGCAGCACCAGCATTGCTCAGAACAACAACGACCACCACCAGTCGACAGCGTCGACAAATGCCAACGGCGGTGACACAGCTGAGAACAACCAGCGCGGTGACACAGCTGACACAGCTGAGAACAAACAGCACATGACGCGCAAGTACGTGATGCTGCTCGCGATGCTTGCGGCGACTGTCACGTACCAGGCGGGCCTAGACCCGCCAGGTGGTGTGTGGCCCGATGGGTACGCCGCCGGGAGCCCCGTGCTGCATGACAGCAACCTACGCCGGTACCATGTCTTCTTCTACAGCAACTCCAGCTCCTTCGTGGCTTCCATCGTTGTCATTATCTTCTTGCTGAAAAGTCAATGGCTGAATATGATGCAAAGGGCGGACGAACGGCAAAAATGCTCCTTATGGCCACCAACATAGTGGTCGCACTGGACTTGATTGGGCTGCTGGTGGCCTATGCCGCTGGTAGCTGCCGAACATTGGAATCGTCCTGGTATATCATTGTGCTGGTCGTCGCAGTGGTGATCTACATTGTGGTCCACGTCTTGCTGCCTGATGCTGTCAACCCTGGAACTGATGGAGAGACGACAAGCAACACGCAAGCCTTCAGTCGTGAACAACGTCGCAATGGAGCAAATGGACAGCACCCATAAGCAGAGTCTGATGATGAGCCCAAAAGCAACTCAGCGTCTACTACACCATTCGGTACATCATATCTTGGTCCATCTACTATATGTATAAATTATATATTGTGAGTGTGATTTCCCTTAACCTTATTGTGAGTGTGAGTTTTATTTTCTTTTTCTTTTCTTTTCTGGATGTTATATATACTAGCTACTGCGGTTTATCTTGAAGCGTTTGTACTTGTAGTTCATCCGGCTTTGGATGCTTATATTATATATGCTTATTTCTACTTGTTCATGTACGTTGAGAACTTAGATGTACGTTGTACACTTAAAGGCCCATTTTGTATCACTAGTGAGCAGGCACGTGCGACACGCACGTGTCTATGGTATGACAAGCAACATCCTATTATTGTAAGGGAAAACTGAGATTGGAAATCAATAAGTTAGCATAATTACATGGAAGAAATCTACAAGAGTCACCAGATCTAACGTCATCATCTCTTGAGGTTCTAGTTCATGATGTGCTAATTGTAGCTCTTTAAATGACATAGACATGACTTACATTCCCTTATTAGGGAGAAACAAAAAAAAAGAAGCACTGGGACTACTCCAATTCTGCACCAAGACCATACGAGAACAATACCTGCCAAAATTCTTAGTAGTTAACTAAGAAGAGATCTTCCATAGAGAATGAATTAATTTATTTTGAACAAAAATTAGAGAATGAATTAATGATTTGAACTTACATACATGTATAAACTAATTTCGGTAGAAGCTGTATCTAATCAACACTCGGTTTCTTTTTCTGCTTTTACAGGCCATCAAATTATGAACATTAATGGAAATGCTTTTGTAGGACCAAATTCATTCAATTTAGAACATTCATTGTCCACAACAAAGGGTTGAACCTGAACACCGATGAAATTCAGTTTCAACTCACCCACTGGGACATTCTTCTTTCTCTAGAAAAGATTCTCTAGCAAAGATATCCACTGGGTACATTTGTTTACTCTAAGTAGCTCAATAATAATAAGGAAATTTATGACAATTTAGGAAAACATGGAATGAAGGCATTCCATTACCTGCTTTCGTCTTTTCATGTAGGACCAGATCTGAATCTGAACAAGTAAGCAAGAAACAAAAGATAAGCTGAACAAATGTTTCTAGATCCTAACAACCTGTCGTTTTGAGACAAATGTTGTACCAATATTTATGAGGTTGTATCCCGAATGACTGGGGACTCAAATAGAAAATGGAGCTGAGAACCTTTAGTTTGTTCGCAGCCTTCCCAATAATAGAACTCCAACTAATTGCATCAACTTTGAAAGGCATGTTATCTATGATCTCAACTGCTTCGTCCAGTCGACCTGCTCAGATTAACAGGTCAGTCACACACATAATGCTCAACTGATGGACCATGCCAAAATCTTCCCTGTATCCGGTAAAACTTTTTGTCCCTTGTTGACGATGAAACCGGTAACACACCAAAACAAGAGCTAGATCGCTCTACATAGGGCAAGCCGAAATCGGGGATCGGCAAGCGCCTAGGGATATCCACACCTGGACCGTGTGCCTCCAACGATGAGCGATCGCAAGACGCCGTCGTCGAGGAGCCTCGTCGGGGCGCGATACGCAAGACATGTCGGGCGAAGTCTCTTGAGACCGAAAACCCCACACGCCCAGGACGGACCCCGTGAGGGCGTGCGGCGGCAATGGGCAGCCCTAGCCGGCCTGACCGCTCTAGGGTGTTGTCGTCGTCGATCACCTGTTCATGGCAGCGGCGGCGAAGAAGAAAGAGAGGAAGATGATCCACACGCAAGTCTGTAGTAGATGTGTTTGACGATTGGATGTAGATGGGATCAAATCGGCCATGAACCTCTTTATTATATAGAGGAGGGTGGTCTTATCCTTTTAGGAAACCGTCCTTGGACGTTTCCAAGCTCCAAAAACCGACCTAAACACGATTGGAAAGAAATCGGTTCGGGATCGTGCACGGACACGCGGTGGCGCTGCGGTCGACCGGACGCTGAAATCGGGACGACGGGGCGTCACTACTAGCGTCCGGTTGGTTCCAGAGCTTTGAAACCGCGCCAGAACGCTGGCTAACGGACGCCGCGACGGACGCAGGACCGACGCTGCCGCGTTGACCGGACGCGCCGGTGGCTCTGCGTCCGGTCACTTCCAGAAAGTCCTGGAAATGCGCCTTTTTTGACCGGACGCGCTGGTGGTTGACCGGACACGCAGGTCGCCAGCGTCCGGTCACTTCCAGAGAAGCCCGTTTTGATCTTCCTCCACAATTGGCTAAGTCTGGAAATTTGCTGTGACTTGGACCAAGCCAAATTTGGCTAAGTTTGGGATTTTACCATGTCTTAGACAAAGCCATTTTTGGGTGTCAACATCCCTCTACCACAAGCACAGAATGGCAGCATGCACCCCTCGTTTGCATTAAATTAAGAAGTTTCAGTGCCTCAAGTTCATCCCGTTAGAAGCATAACCTATAACCATTGAGTTCCACAAGACTTCGACTGGATTATTAATTCTACCAAAGATTCTGCATCCCTTGGCCAATTTGCCACATTAGTGCTACAGGTCAATGAGCGAGAGGAAGCTACAATATCGTCAGGCTACAGGAAAATCTACTCCTCAAAACTTATAGTGCAGATGCTGCTTGATGCACCCAGAACACTGGATATGGGTACATTGTCAAGCTGTAAAAACTGTAGCCATAACAATTCATCAAAACTGGAGCATGCAACACGGTAAAAACAATTCTTTGAAACAAAGTGCCATCTGAATTTTCCAATAGATATTATGTGTGCTGAATCAGCTTGGAAACAAACTTATTATGAATCAAGTTTGAGCACACAGATCGTCAGTGCATCACAGAATCTTCCACTTACAAAGCTGACCTGAATCCCATGCAAGCACATTAGTTAAAGTTTTGTTTGCTAATGGCTGCAGTAACAGCAGACCATCCAGCATAATTTGTTAATTATTAGATGCTTCTTTCTTTTCTTTTCTGCAAACATATCCATAACAAAAGATATGAGGGTTGGTCATTCTATTGATCTATTCTACATTGATTTGACCTAACCTGTATGCTATGATACTGAGAGCCGACATGTGATGCTTTTCTGATTTCTTGCTTTGGCAGAAACTGCATAGTGCACAGATCAAAGCTAACAAACCTGCCGACATGGTCTCACATAAATCTATGTATAATACGGTTAATCCCATCACACGGGCATTACCCATAAAGCCAAAACATTCACAAGCTCTTTTTTTTTTTCCATATAATAGTCGAGATCTCCCTCCTCGCCCATTGTCTGCTTATAAACTTGCTAATGCTAATGTGAGAACCGTGGGGAAGAGGTGAGAGGCGACCAGACCTCCGACGATGGAATTGACGCTGCCGGCCGCTGCCGCTACGTAGATGGCGTACTTCCACCCTAGCGCCAAGTACATACACGGAACAAAAAAAAAAAAAAAAAAAAAAGAAAGAGACGTCTAAATTTTTAGAGGAAATAAAGCAGTGAGAGGCAGGCAGGCAGCAGCACACACAGGATTTGTCAGGCGCAGCGCCTGCAGACCCCGGCGGCAGGCAGGTTCTAGATGGGGAAGTGCGATCCTGCCGGCACCCCCACGAATGACCGCATATCTGTCGATTAGCCCGTAGCCGTAGCCGTGGACGTCGCCGCCACGCGCGTCATGTCTCTCGTTCGTCGGGGAGAGGACAGAGGACTGTAGATGGAAGTGCGGTGGTGCCTTTCCGGAGCCTGCCGCCAAGCCATGAGGCCAACAGAAGAACAGGCGGAGGAGGCGGCAGTTGCCTGTGCGTCGTCGCCCCCGGCGTCCGCGGCAGCGGCGGCGAACGGGCAAACACTGCTGTCTGCTGCGGTGGGAACCGGACTCGACATGTGAAATCGTTCTGACTCCTCTTCCTCTCTCTGGGAGACGGCAGTTGCCTGACCGCCTGGGTTGCGGACGGGATGAAGGCGTGGGAGGTTATGCGGGAGCGCGTGCGTCGTTTTGGCGAGACAGGAGAAAAGAAGAGGGAAAGGGGAACGGCTGAGTGGGTACGCGGGCGGGTAAGGATTCCATCGGTGAGAAAAAAACGCAGCGGAGGCATCGTCCGTACTGGGAAACACAGGTGTTTCATATGTTCCTGCCATAATTTTGTGTTGGGCCCATTTGTCAATACGAAATCTAAGACTGGTAAGTAAGATCGGTAAAGTTTTTTCTGGGTAACAAATGATTTCAATTGTTTCACTCTTTTATAGTATAGATATAGAATAGAATAGATAATATGGTGACACCAGACACTAGCCAGCTATTTTGGTGTTAGATGTCAGTATATATAGTGAGAAATTTTACTGTGTTTGGAAATAACAATAACTCGTCAGTTAGCGAGATCGAATGTTTAAGAATTAGGAGGAACTAATAATTCAAATAAACTCATAAGATGCGGCTCAGAACAAAAAAACTAGCTGTTGGCTAATCTTCTTTGTTTTCTTTTTTGTCTGAGCAAGCCATCACTGTCGAAGGCTCAGATAAAAAAAAAAAAAAAAATAGCTGGCAACAATACCCTGCTGTTAGGGGTGACCCTCGCAGGCACCCCGGCAGCCCCGCGGCCCCCCCTCTGTGGAAGCCGCGCAGCCCGCCGTTTAGGCCTAATCTCCGACGCGCTATCTGGCTAAGGCTGCGATAACCAGCGAGGGTACCTCCGCATTTACACCCCCAAACCAGATGGCTCTGTGAATCTCACAGCATCTCCAACCTTCAGCGTTGCTCTATCTTCAGTAGAACTCTTCTATCACATCTTGTGTGCACCATTTTGCTGGACTATGACGCACAATGATATTTGTATGTGGAGGGCTTTCTCCTAGAGAGTGGCCATATCTATGTACATAAAAGATTGGCAAATCACAGAAAATGTGTCAAAATACATTGCAATGATCATATGTACATGTATTAGAGTATATAAAAATAATGTGAAGATTTACACATTAATGCTAAATGATGTATAATAAATAAAAAATAAGATCCACCATTCTATCTACCACACATTTGTATGTTTATTAATAAAACATGGAATGATCTACACATTTAGCATTGAAAGATTGGAAGATGAAGTTGCTAACATTTTGAAGATTGAAGATGAAGCTCACAGCTTTGGGCAAGGACTACTGTCCCCCAAGCAAGAACACGGATGAACACACACGCACAAGCAAAGACTAATAATTGAGCTATGTCTTGGCCTTTGGGGACAGATAAAAGCGGCTATATATAGTGTGGGACGTTTAGTCCCGGTTGGTAGAGTTCACCGGGACTAAATGATCAACCCCTAGTCCCGGTTGTAGCCACGAATCGGGATAAGGATGTTGGTTTGGAAAGAGCAATCGGGAATGAAAGTATACCTTTAGTCCCGATTGAACCTATCAACCGGGATAACGGTCTACGCTCACGAAAAGCCTCTTTGCACTTTCCGTTTAGCGAGGGGCGTTAGTCCCGGTTTGAGATATCAACGGACTAAGTCTTTCTCTAGTCCCGGACTAAAGCCCTTTACCGAAAGTCTATTATGTGCTAGTGCTTGAACAATGAATGTATTTAAAATTGTATTTTTTTTAAACAAAGGTTATATCGATATACACTACCGGATCCGGCGGCTTTGCCGTGTGCCGCGAGCACACGGCGAAAGGCCCGAATAGACTTCGGCTTAGGCTAAGCCGAGTGTTACACTCGGCTTAGGCCACACGGCACATTTTCACGGCAACGACCGCCTAAGCCGAAAGTGTCAAATATCGGGCACTTTCGGCTTAGGCTAAGCCGAAGTGTCTTCTGGTCTTTGCCGTGTAGGTGGCGTGCACACAACGTAGAAAAGCGAAGTGACGGCAGCCATTTTTGACGGAGTTCTAAGCCGAGTGTCAACACACGGCAAAGGGTTGTGTCTTTTGGTTGTGTCTTTGCCGAGTGTCAACACACGGCAAAGAAGCAATTGTGTTTTTTTAGTTAATTTCTACTAGTCCATCAACCCGTGCTCGCGCACGCGCGGTAAAATCCTAGAATACATAAGCATTAGTTATTGTTTAATACCTCCAATTACTTAAAAAATAATATTAAATTTTTATACTTCATTTTAACCAAAATGGACACATAAGATACTATTTTATCTATCTATTTGTCACAAACATAAAAAATATCAAATTATATTATTGATCTTTAAGCCTTTTCATTTGTATCCATAGTTTTTTCCATTAATTTTCATGGCACCTGAATTTATTTTACTATGCGTTTAGTATAACATTAGCATAAACTATTGTGGTTCTTGTTGCGGTTCTATGAAACTAAATTTTTATTTTCTTAATTCTCATTCATTACAACTTGTTGCACCCTTGAGGTTAAGTTCAAACTCTTCTTGAATATTTTATTACATTTCGTTTTGTACATAATTTCTAGGATTGATTTTTCTTTAGCACGATATGTATTTAGTTGAAATATAATCATAAGTATATAAGTTTTTGTTTCACCCCTCCTGCAACATCATAAATCAATATTTTTGCTTTATAAACTTTTAATCTAGTTCTTGCAATTTTTAATCCACATGTAAAGTTCAAATTCTAGTGCTTATTACATCTTTGGTCCAATATTTTCACTTTTTATTTTCTTTTTTTTAGAAAGACCTTAGGTCATACAATATCCTTTAGTTTCTACAGTGACGTAAATAGGCATTTTGGCTTGCCCTGCAGCACTTAAAAATGTTGAATTAGATACATGAAAGACTTGTCTGCATATATAATATTATTTTATAAATCTAGACTGCTCAAAGATAAATTATGAGTATTAAAGTGACACATTTTTTTATGTCAAATTGTATAAATTTATTTGAGGTAACAACCTACGGGTTTCAGAATTATGGAGTATTGCTATAAATTTAAGTGAGTTAGTTGTCTGTGTTGTCACTATGTGGTTTTGTTAAGGGTCCATTTTCCATGTTTGATAAGATATTAAAAAGAAATATTTGTTCAAATGTATACATGGTTTCTCGTTCTACATAATGGAACAAAGCATATACTCAATTATTTTATTAAGAGTGCAGAAGTCTGCGATTGAGAGAGATATGTAGGGTACTTTATAAACATTGGATTATTTTTCAAGATATTTTTACATGATATATTTTATATATAATATTGTTTTATAAATCTAGACTGCTCAAAGATAAATTATGAGTATTACAGTGACACATTTTTTATGTCAAATTGTATAAATTTATTTGAGGTAACAACCTACGGGTTTCAAATTATGGAGTATTGCTATAAATTTAAGTGAGTTAGTTGTCTGTGTTGTCACTATGTGGTTTTGTTAGGGTCCATTTTCCATGTTTGATAAGATATTAAAAAAGAAATATTTGTTCAAATGTATACATGGTTTCTCGTTCTACATAATGGAACAAAGCATATACTCAATTATTTTATTAAGAGTGCAGAAGTCTGCAATTGAGAGAGATATGTAGGGTACTTTATAAACATTGGATTATTTTTTCAAGATATTTTACATGATATATTTTATATATAATATTGTTTTATAAATCTAGACTGCTCAAAGATAAATTATGAGTATTACAGTGACACATTTTTTATGTCAAATTGTATAAATTTATTTGAGGTAACAACCTACGGGTTTCAGAATTATGGAGTATTGCTATAAATTTAAGTGAGTTAGTTGTCTATGTTGTCACTATGTGGTTTTGTTAAGGGTCCATTTTCCACGTTTGATAAGATAATAAAAAGAAATATTTGTTCAAATGTATACATGGTTTCTCGTTCTACATAATGGAACAAAGCATATACTCAATTATTTTATTAAGAGTGCGAAGTCTGCAATTGAGAGAGATATGTAGGGTACTTTATAAACATTGGATTATTTTTTCAAGATATTTTTACATGATATATTTTAATAGTATTTGCATGTAGATTTGAAAGAGATTTTTATTTATTTTTGTATAATGACAAAGATGGATAACTTTGATTCAAAGGTGTTGCTTTGTAGCGAATTGGCTTGTAGTCCAATGGTAGGACAGTCCGGTGGGGCGCTACCCACCAGGGTTCAAATCCTGGTGCTCGCGCGCTTTCCTGGGGATTTTCCCAGGATTTCTGCCGGCGTTATTGCATTAAGTGGTAGCGGCGTTCCGTCGGCGGCGAGGCGCCAATGGTGACTTCAAGAATCTCGGATCTGCCGGCTGCCCGGTCCTTCGGAGGTGCTCATAGGGGTAGGGTTTTGCGTATGTGTGTTCATAGGGATGAGTGTGCGTGCGTGTGTGTGAGTGTCTGCGTTGTCTTTGTGTAATTCTCAAAAAAGGTGTTGCTTTGTATTATTTTCATAATGGCATATATGAGCTGAGATTTTTCATAATGATAAATAAGGATAGTTTATAAAAGATATTAGAGATGGAAAGTTTAGTTATAAACTTAGGTCATTATTATGAATCATCTTTTCATAATGAAAGAGAGTTGATCTCTCATTTGTTACAATTTCACAAAATACTCATATTGTTGGGGGTAGGGGTGCGGTGCACCACCCTCCCTGTAAAAGGCCCAATACTCAACTAGTGTGAGGGGCTCGCTTGTAAATTTCAATCTAAGGGGGGTGGATGGAAAATGTACTTTCCAATCACCCCTCTATAAATACAACCCCAAGACCAAGGGGGAAGGAGACTCTTCCCCACTTTCTCATTCCTGTTTTGCTTCCTTCCTTTCCTGTGGGAAGTCCTGCGCCCCCTCTCCCCGGCGCGCTTGGCTGCGAAGGTCAAGGGAGCAGGTGCGAATCCCTACAGTTGGCGCCGTCCGTGGGGATCGATACAAAAAGCACGTCTCTTCTAAACAGCCCCAAGCGCAAAGCTACCTCAGTAAAGGCTCCGCAACTGTCCACCGGTCCTGAGAGACCTTCGACGGGCCGCGAAGGCTCATTTGCTTTGGCAGCGAGGCCCACTGCGTTTGGTCGTCCATCCGAGCACTACTGCTTTATGCATACTCACACGTGCTGTAGACTCCAGTCGTTGCTCATGCAGGTTCTTCGTTCCCCTGCGGCAAGCTAGCAGGAGCTCGCGAGGGCGCATAGGGGCGAGCCCACGCGAGGGTCTCTCCGCTGAGGCCACGCTGCGATGCTATTCTGTCCGGCCACCCGTGATGCGAGGGTGCAGCTACCGCCAGCCAAGTCCGTGCTCGACGGCTCGTGTCTCCGCCGCTCCAGCGAGGACAGGGCCCAAACATGAGTGTGGCCTCCGCGAGGCATAACTCGTGTCACGAAGAATCCTCGGAGGCCAGTCCTACCGCAGCTACCTTCGACAGGAAAGTACCGTACTGATGCATGCAGTTTGCCACCGCTGTTTTCAAAGCCCTTGTAGGCAACCTCTTTCGGCAAAGCCTCCGCCATGCGAAGGTCGATATGACCCTGAAGACAACATCTTCCACGCGAAGTTTCTGGCCAACAAATGCATGACGCACGCCCACGATCGAAAAGACGCACAGTAATTCAGGCTCCACCAAGGGAAACTGAACCTCGCACTATTTTCTCACTCGTTTAATGAAAAATTCTGTTGCTTTCATGTGTAACCGTGTATATCTATACTATAAAAGAGTGAAACAATTGAAATCATTTGTTACCCAGAAAAAAACTTTACCGATCTTACTTACCAGTCTTAGATTTCGTATTGACAAATGGGCCCAACACAAAATTATGGCAGGAACATATGAAACACCTGTGTTTCCCAGTACGGACGATGCCTCCGCTGCGTTTTTTCTCACCGATGGAATCCTTACCCGCCCGCGTACCCACTCAGCCGTTCCCCTTTCCCTCTTCTTTTCTCCTGTCTCGCCAAAACGACGCACGCGCTCCCGCATAACCTCCACGCCTTCATCCCGTCCGCAACCCAGGCGGTCAGGCAACTGCCGTCTCCCAGAGAGGAAGAGGAGTCAGAACGATTTCACATGTCGAGTCCGGTTCCCACCGCAGCAGACAGCAGTGTTTGCCCGTTCGCCGCCGCTGCCGCGGACGCCGGGGGCGACGACGCACAGGCAACTGCCGCCTCCTCCGCCTGTTCTTCTGTTGGCCTCATGGCTTGGCGGCAGGCTCGGAAAGGCACCACCGCACTTCCATCTACAGTCCTCTGTCCTCTCCCGACGAACGAGAGACATGACGGCGCGTGGCGGCGACGTCCACGGCTACGGCTACGGGCTAATCGACAGATATGCGGTCATTCGTGGGGGCTAGGTTTTTCTACCGGTAGAAAAAATATCGGCACTTGCCGATAAATGCGATATTTTGGAAATTTCGGAAATATCGGGTCAAATTTAAACAAATTCAAAATGCGTTTTGAAAAATTTGGCATCATCTTACTAGAAAAAACTCCCAAATCCATCTTCCATCACAAATTTATATAACATGAATGAAACAACACAATATATCACATACGTTGTGCAGTGATAATGCAACGGGCTCACGGTGGGCAACTTGCACAAATATTCAAGTATCATCGAATGTGTTAGTGAGAAAATTAAATAGATTTGGAAAAATATAAGTCTTTATTAAGACTAGAGAATATGCAAATTTTCGGATGGTTTGGTGTAATTTTTTTGAGTGAAATATGAATTTAGCGAAAATTTTTGACCAATATAAAAAATTTTTCGGACCTCACTGAAAAATGCGATATATCGGAAATTTCGGCGATATTTCGCGAAAAAAATTTCACAGCGTGGGGGTGCCGGCAGGATCGCACTTCCCCATCTAGAACCTGCCTGCCGCCGGGGTCTGCAGGCGCTGCGCCTGACAAATCCTGTGTGTGCTGCTGCCTGCCTGCCTCTCACTGCTTTATTTCCTCTAAAATTTAGACGTCTCTTTTCTTTCTTTTTTTTTTTTTTTGTTCCGTGTATGTACTTGGCGCTAGGGTGGAAGTACGCCATCTACGTAGCGGCAGCGGCCGGCAGCGTCAATTCCATCGTCGGAGGTCTGGTCGCCTCTCACCTCTTCCCCACGGTTCTCACATTAGCATTAGCAAGTTTATAAGCAGACAATGGGCGAGGAGGGAGATCTCGACTATTATATGGAAAAAAAAGAGCTTGTGAATGTTTTGGCTTTATGGGTAATGCCCGTGTGATGGGATTAACCGTATTATACATAGATTTATGTGAGACCATGTCGGCAGGTTTGTTAGCTTTGATCTGTGCACTATGCAGTTTCTGCCAAAGCAAGAAATCAGAAAAGCATCACATGTCGGCTCTCAGTATCATAGCATACAGGTTAGGTCAAATCAATGTAGAATAGATCAATAGAATGACCAACCCTCATATCTTTTGTTATGGATATGTTTGCAGAAAAGAAAAGAAAGAAGCATCTAATAATTAACAAATTATGCTGGATGGTCTGCTGTTACTGCAGCCATTAGCAAACAAAACTTTAACTAATGTGCTTGCATGGGATTCAGGTCAGCTTTGTAAGTGGAAGATTCTGTGATGCACTGACGATCTGTGTGCTCAAACTTGATTCATAATAAGTTTGTTTCCAAGCTGATTCAGCACACATAATATCTATTGGAAAATTCAGATGGCACTTTGTTTCAAAGAATTGTTTTTACCGTGTTGCATGCTCCAGTTTTGATGAATTGTTATGGCTACAGTTTTTACAGCTTGACAATGTACCCATATCCAGTGTTCTGGGTGCATCAAGCAGCATCTGCACTATAAGTTTTGAGGGAGTAGATTTTCCTGTAGCCTGACGATATTGTAGCTTCCTCTCGCTCATTGACCTGTAGCACTAATGTGGCAAATTGGCCAAGGGATGCAGAATCTTTGGTAGAATTAATAATCCAGTCGAAGTCTTGTGGAACTCAATGGTTATAGGTTATGCTTCTAACGGGATGAACTTGAGGCACTGAAACTTCTTAATTTAATGCAAACGAGGGGTGCATGCTGCCATTCTGTGCTTGTGGTAGAGGGATGTTGACACCCAAAAATGGCTTTGTCTAAGACATGGTAAAATCCCAAACTTAGCCAAATTTGGCTTGGTCCAAGTCACAGCAAATTTCGGACTTAGCCAATTGTGGAGGAAGATCAAAAGCGGGCTTCTCGGAAGTGACGGACGCTGGCGACCTGCGTGTCGGTCAACCACCAGCGTCCGGTCAAAAAAGCGCATTTCGGGACTTTACGGAAGTGACGGACGCGAGGCCACCGGCGCGTCCGGTCAACGCTCGCGCGTCGGTCCTGCGTCGGTCGCGGCGTCGTTAGCCAGGCGTTCTGGCGCGGTTTCAAAACTCTGGAACCAACCGGGCGCTAGTGACCGTCGTCCGGTCGTCCGATTTCAGCGTCCGGTCGACGCGCGTCACCGCGTGTCCGTCAGATCGAACCGATTTCTTTCAATCGTGTTTAGGTCGGTTTTGGAGCTTGGAAACGTCAAGGGCGGTTTCCTAAAAGGATAAGACCACCCTCCTCTATATAATAAAAAGGGTTCATGGCCGATTTGATCCCATCTACATCCAATCGTCAAACACATCTACTACAGACTTGCGTGTGGATCATCTTCCTCTCTTTCTTCTTCGCCGCCGCTGCCATGAACAGGTGATCGACGACGACAACACCCTAGAGCGGTCAGGCCGGCTAGGGCTGCCATTTTAGTCCGTCCTGGGCGTGTGGGGTTTTCGGTCTCAAGAGACTTCGCCGACATGTCTTGCGTGTCGCGCTCCCGGCGAGGCTCCTCCGGCGGCGCGTCTTGCGTGTCGCGCTCATCGTTGGAGGCACACGGTCCAGGTGTGGATATCCCTAGGCATCCCGATTTCTTGCTTGCCCTATGTAGAGCGATCTAGCTCTTGTTTTGGTGTGTTACGGTTTCATCGTCAACAAGGGACAAAAAGTTTTACCGGATACAGGGAAGATTTTGGCATGGTCCATCAGTTGAGCATTATGTGTGTGACTGACCTGTTAATCTGAGCAGGTCGACTGGACGAAGCAGTTGAGATCATAGATAACATGCCTTTCAAAGTTGATGCAATTAGTTGGAGTTCTATTATTGGGAAGGCTGCGAACAAACTAAAGGTTCTCAGCTCCATTTTCTATTTGAGTCCCCAGTCATTCGGGATACAACCTCATAAATATTGGTACAACATTTGTCTCAAAACGACAGGTTGTTAGGATCTAGAAACATTTGTTCAGCTTATCTTTTGTTTCTTGCTTACTTGTTCAGATTCAGATCTGGTCCTACATGAAAAGACGAAAGCAGGTAATGGAATGCCTTCATTCCATGTTTTCCTAAATTGTCATAAATTTCCTTATTATTATTGAGCTACTTAGAGTAAACAAATGTACCCAGTGGATATCTTTGCTAGAGAATCTTTTCTAGAGAAAGAAGAATGTCCCAGTGGGTGAGTTGAAACTGAATTTCATCGGTGTTCAGGTTCAACCCTTTGTTGTGGACAATGAATGTTCCTAAATTGAATGAATTTGGTCCTACAAAAGCATTTCCATTAATGTTCATAATTTGATGGCCTGTAAAGCAGAAAAAGAAACCGAGTGTTGATTAGATACAGCTTCTACCGAAATTAGTTTATACATGTATGTAAGTTCAAATCATTAATTCATTCTCTAATTTTTGTTCAAAATAAATTAATTCATTCTCTATGGAAGATCTCTTCTTAGTTAACTACTAAGAATTTTGGCAGGTATTGTTCTCGTATGGTCTTGGTGCAGAATTGGAGTAGTCCCAGTGCTTCTTTTTTTGTTTCTCCCTAATAAGGGAATGTAAGTCATGTCTATGTCATTTAAAGAGCTACAATTAGCACATCATGAACTAGAACCTCAAGAGATGATGACGTTAGATCTGGTGACTCTTGTAGATTTCTTCCATGTAATTATGCTAACTTATTGATTTCCAATCTCAGTTTTCCCTTACAATAATAGGATGTTGCTTGTCATACCATAGACACGTGCGTGTCGCACGTGCCTGCTCACTAGTATGTATAAACAAGGCAAACAGCACAGCTATGAACCCGATGACAGCTCCGACCAGGACGAAGTCGTAGATGGACGTCCTCACCCTCCAGGCAGTTCCAGCAGCGTAGGCACCCATCAGGGCCAGCATCCCCACTAGCATGCACGCATACAGAGCATAGAATCGGATGCCCCCAGCAGCAGGCTGGTACATCTTGTCACCCTGGAGCAAGATGATGAGCGCGATGGACGCCATGAAGCTAATGGCGTTACAGTAGAAGAAGGCATGGTATCGGCGAGGGTACATCACTTCAAGGATTGGGGAGCCGGCCGATGAGTGTCCCTGGTCTACCCGCCAGAAGCCACCTGGCGGGCTTAGCCCGGCCTGGTATGTGATAGCGGCCACCAGAATTGCAAACAGCAGCAGCCTCTTGCGCCTCTTCTTTAAACTGCTAGTTTCAGCATGGGGAGTTCTAGTAGATGGGGCTGTTGTTGTTGGGGAGAAATAGATCACGGTGACATAGACAAGGAAAGCAGCAGCCAAGATAATGAAATGGACAGAGGCTCTCAAGGTTCGGCTGCTACCTGCAATGTATGCACCCATAAGCCCGAACAAGTCGAAGATCATGGCTGCACGCAGCGCGTTCTGTTTAAGCAGGGCTTTAATCTGGACCATCAGGATGACAACTACGGATGCCACCAAAGCAGTCGAATTGCAGTAGAAGAAGATGATGTACCGCTTGTTGTCGGTGCTTAACAGTATTGGGTGACCAGCGATGTGCCCGTCCGAGAAGGAGCTGGACTGCTGGTTTTCCAGCCACACGCCTCCAGGAGGGTTCAGGCCAGCTTGGTACGTGATACTTGCGGCGAGGGTGCCCAGCAGCAGAATAAGAGACCTCTTTTCCTCTAGTTTCTTTTCAGGTACAACCCTGCCATATGCATTCAGAGAGTTGATGAAGGATCGCGTTATTGCATTGATCATTGTATTCCAAATGATGAACTCGTAGTATCTAAGTATATAGTGTAAAACTTACGGTACATGATCATCTTATTATGACTAATTAGATCCCCAAAGAAAATACCTATTGTACCATGTAACTATCACTCCGTCTGGAAAAAATAAACTATATAGATTTTTTCAAACTAATCAGAAAAAATCAATTTTTAATTTGGTAGGCAACCCCTAATTTTACACGTAAAGTATCCACCTCTACGTTATACAAGATAATTTAAAGAACTCTTTAAATTTATATATAAGTTACACACATCTATCTTTATGAAAGATAATTCAAAATAACGCCACATATTTGCATCTCAGTTGCACTTCTTTCTAATTATTAAACATAATTCAAACATCACAATGCATCTACCACCTTTTGCCATTATGAAAGATAAGTTAAAATAACCCTCAAACTTATATATAAATTACCCAACATATACCATTATAAAAGATAATTTAAAATACCATTTAATAATTAACATTCAAGCTTCTAAATAATCATCAAGTATGTATATACTATTATGAAAGATAATGCAAAATAACCTTCTAAATTAGCATTCAACCTACAACCGTGAAATTAAATAACCATAACACTACATTTCACCATGCATGCTTGTATGTTCCGTTAGCTAAGAACATATTTTTCTTAAAAACTCATATACTAATGATACTATATAACAAGTTGTTGAAAACCATATTATAATGAGTATAATATAAATAAATAAGTAAATATCCTCAAACATACGGTCGTGTGTGTTCCTGGCTGCTGTACGTTCCTATATGTACATAAATTAAACCAACGCAAGTTGCATATAGATATAATTGCAAATAAATAAATACATTACGTGGAGATCGAAATGAATTACCCGTTTTTTTTAATAGAAAATGAATTACCCGTTGGTGCTCGGCCGGGGGATGAACCGCTTTCCGATCGCGCCTGCCAGCGCCGCGAGTAAGATGGATACGAGCACCGCGGCAACCAGCCCGACAGTGTAAGCTGTGGTGCCAGTTTTCCTGGAGCTCCCGGCGGCGTACGCCGCCACAAGTGTTACCAGTGTTACTAGCACGAACCCATAGAGAACTTTGAGTCGCCGTGTGGCACTCGCCGTCAGCCTGTTGTCGAGGAGTAGCACGACAGTGAACAGCGACGCAATGAATGCGGTGGTGTTGCAGAAGAAGAAGACGGCGAAGCGGCCGCCGTGCTTGTGCTTGAGAATCACTTCGCCCGGCAGGTGCAGGCCGCCGTTGGTGGTGTGCTCCCAGAAGCCACCTGGAGGCTTGAGGCCGGCATCGTAGGTGATGGTCGCCGCGAAGATGGACAGCAGCATCAACACCTTGCACAGCTGCTCGTGCTCGGTTCACGCCGCCGCCCGACAGACGAGGAGACTCAACCGCCCCTGACCGCTGACGGAGGAGGCCCTCCAAGATGTGGTAGCCGACGTAGGCGGACAGAGCAACCACCAGCGCCCCGGTATAGAATGTGGCGACCTTCTCCCGGCAGCTGCCGGCGGTGTAGGCCACCATGAGGGTGAGGAGGTCTAGCACCATGACTATCCGCAGGACGCGGAGGTGGATAGATTGCAGGTTTAGCCGCAAGGCGCCAAGCTGGATAGTGTCCAGCGGCGTGTCCTTCTTGTCCGGCAAGACTAGGAGGAGGAGGAGGATGACGACGAGCGACGACGCAGCGAAGGCGGTAGCGTTGGAGTAGTAGAAAACGAGGTAGAGGCGGTGGTTTGTTGCCCGGAAGATGGGGTCACCTGCCACGGCCATCTTCTCATCGTCACTCTGCCCCCAGAATCCCCCCGGCGGATCAAGCCCTGCGGCATAGGTTACTGTTGCCGCAAGCGAGGCCAGCAGCAACAGATACCTTCGCAGCCGATGCTCCCAATCATCTGGCTGCTGGTCCATCTGCTGCCGATGCCAGGAACAAGGACAATGTGTTTGAGCGACAAAGGACCTAGCAAGAATGCTTTATACTGGGAGCAGCAAGTTCTGGTCAAGCTTCCCAGTCAATATTAATGTCACTAATTAATAGTGTTCCGTTGGTTTAGGCTGACGGCTGATTTCGGCAGATTTAATAGTATTCTGTGAGGTAGAATCAGTTGAAATAAGCTCAAGCAAGCACAAGCGAACACGTTCTAAATCCCTCCATTAGGTCACCCATCTTAATTCTCATAAAACAATCTCATCTTTGGCTTTGGTCCAAGTATATATGTTTTGAACGATTTTGTTTTTCACTGAAATAAGATGACATTGGTATATCTATATACTTGCTCTCTCGTTGGTTCAATCTATTTACAGTCGTGAATCTATATGCTCTTGTCATCTACATTTCTACTAATAGTACATATTTTGAATAGATGAATTAATGGTAATGATACTTCTCCAAACCTTGAAAAATCATAATGGTACCAATCCAAATAACTGAATGATGCTAGTATTTTTTTTATAACAGCAGTGATATGGGTAAAATTTTTTAAAACATCATAGATCCGATAGCTACGACTATTGACAAATGATGATACAGCTACTATCTGTTCGCCAAAGGCTAGATGTTTATGATTATCATGAGAGCTCGTAGATTTTTTTTTCCTTATAGGGCATCCGTTGGAAATTAACGTGAAGAGTGATAAAATTAGTAATACCAAGATATATAAGATTTGTTACGTTTTTTTTTTTGACACCATAAGGCAAGCTTTATTGATCATTGAAAATGGTTACATCATGTGCGACAGCACCAAGAATAAACTCTGGGATTTCATCAACCCATATACAAGAATTCTTCAAATTAAAAGCTTGCCTAGCCAAACTATGGGCAACCATATTAGCTTCCCTATCGATATGAGTGATTGAAATTTCATTGAAATCTGACCACAAACTCAAACACTCATCATAGATGGCTGCAGCCGGAGAAGCTGAAAATCCCCCATCTCTCATGGTAGACACTACATCTAGGCAATCAGATTGGATTATCAGTTTACTAATGCCAAGACTCTGGGCTAGATTCAGACCTTCGCGCAAGGCTAGAGCCTGCCATATGTGCATCAATCACATGAGAAATATATCCATTTGAAGCAGCTATGACCCCTCCATGGTTGTCTCTGATCACAATGCCGGTGCTCCCACTGTGAGACAACTCATCAAAAGATGCATCTGTATTTACTGATACTTGTCCTTCCACTGGCCTAACCCAGCCACTTCTGATCTTGGTGGTTTTCGCCATAGACTGTTTGTAGTTCATTGTTAAAGCAACAATCGACATGGCCGATCTATGGGGGCTCTGAATTTCCTCACCATGGCCAGCACGACGTCTTTCCCACCAAATATACCAGCTGCCGGTAAGGATTAATTCTATCAAACCGATTTGAAATCCCCTTGCCATACCTCCTCGTCCCAAAAACTTTCATCATCGAACTTCAGCTGCGGTCGACAGTTTTCGACAATAGCTCAATTTCATCACTAATTCCCACTGTTCTCCATATAGCTCGTGCCCGATCACAAGTAAAAAGCATATGTTTCGTATCCTCTTGATCCGACAGACATAAAGGACAGGATGAGTCATCCCCAATATGTTTTCTAACAAGAACTGCACGACATGGTATATGATCATGTAGAACTCGGCGTCCATGTATCTTGATTTTACCAGGGACATCAGAATTCCAAAGTTTTTTCCATACATTCCTTCGCCATCTGATTCATGGGCTCGACTACCATCCTCCTCAAACTTCCTCGTCCCACCGACAATGATAGGCCGACTTCACCGAGAACAAACCATTCTTGTTATAATGCCACGCTACTAGATCCTCTCTTTCAGTTTGTAAGTGCAATCAAGCTCTAAGTGGGTTTTTGGCGTTGATGACCACCGAATTAGGGGACTAATGAGATTTACTGAAGATGACATGCAGGGATTAAAATATGGAGTTGGTGAACAGGTCCAAAGGTACCAAATACGCTAGACAATGGTGTTTCCGGATCAAGGCGTTTAAATCATTTTATATTTTGAATCTTGAGTTTAGGAAATGCCGTACTATTAAGAGGGATCATAGGATTCTCGGGTATCGGGACCAAGTGCTCTAAACATCAAATCCGCACACCACACACAACTCCCAGCCCGACCGGCCCGGTAGAAATCACCGTGTTTCACACTTCGTCAGTCGGGCGCAGGCGCTGTCACAAGCAATGGTGCGGGCGGTGCAGCGCCTACGCAAAGATGCCGGCGTGTCGATCTTGGCGTTAATATTTTAATCGCACCGTTGGGTCCGTGGGGTATAAATACCCATTCTACCCCTCCCCAACGGTCACCTGGCTCACTTTCTTCTTCCTCCCGACCGGAACAGCCGAGAGACCACCTTTGCTCTCTCTCACCTCCATTGAAGCACCTTGAGCTCCCCACTCAATCTCTCACTTCCCACCTGGGATTCTTGAGGGAAACAGCTGCAAACTTCGATTGGAGACCGGATCTACGACTTCCCCCACTCAAAAGAGCATTTGGTTCACGTTTGGCCGGAACCCTAGGGTTCTTTCTTCTGGAGCTTGCTCCTAGACGGCTAGGGCGTCGCCCTTGAGCTTGCCCCCCCTTCGTGTGGCAGCCTTGGGAGGTTTGTAACCTCGATCTACAGCAATACATTACCCCACATCTCTAGGGTTAACTCCCTAGACTTGTGAACGAGGGAAAAAGCAAGCCGGTGGGCAAGCTAAGCCTTGTGTGGCAACCTCAACAACGTGGACGTAGCCCAGCCTGTGTGGCGCGGTGAACCACGGGTTAAATCCTTGTGTCACCTTGTCCCTTTACTTTTGTTGCATATTTGTCTTGTGAGAAAGGGCTTCGACCCGATCTACTTTGTGACAAGGTTTTACGCCAGGATATAGCTTGTGTTCTGTGGAGATACTTGTGTGCGGGAACCTAGAGGAGAATCATCTTCAAGCAAGTGCAAGCTCCTGTTCCACCTCGAGGTCACCTCTCGTGAAGTGACCCGCGGCGGTGCCGCCCATAGACCTTGGCGATTGCAGCGCCACCGGCCAGAGAGAAAGTTCCTTTTCGGTTTCGTCTCTCTCTGTCGATTTTGCGCTGGCGGTGCCGCTCCTACTACAAGGCGATGCCGCGCATGTAGTGTCTTGGCGGTGTGCTTAAGTTTTAACAGTCGATTATCGGGGGTTAAAGCCTATTCACCCCCCCTAGGCTTCCATCGGATCCTACCACGTTGTTAAGGGAATCTGCGGTATCGTTGGACATCAATCAAGCTAAAGATTGAACTCACTAGGTCAACATCCCACCGTCCTGTAACAGGGTTAATTAGCTCATACACTCTTGTAACTATATTGTTCCCACGTGGGGTTTGCACTTTCGGATCTGGGATTTTGGGAATCCATTTATCATCCCATATGTCAATTTTTGAGCCATCACCCACTCTCCGGATATATCCATTTTTTGAAGCACTCTAAGCTCATAGCACACTCTGCCATGTGTAGGAACTTCCTTGTTTCGGTTTTGCATTCAGCAAATCACCATCAGGGTAATATTTAGCTCGAAGCACCCGTGCACAAAGAGAATCAGGCTCAGACATTAATCTCCACACCTGTTTAGCCAATAGAGCAAGGTTGAAGCTTTGGAAGTCTCTCAAAGCCCATACCTCCTTTATCTTTTGGCATACAAAGTTTCCACCATTGTTGCCAATGAATTCGTTTGTGATCTTCATTATCTCCCCACCAATATTGGGCAATGGCATCAGCCATACTTTTGCAGATCTTATTTGGGAGTCTGAATACCATCATGGCAAACACTGGTATTGCTTGTGCAATAGCCTTGATCAAGACCTCCTTCCCACCTGTGCTGAGAAGTTTTTCTTTCCAGCCTGATATTCTAGCACGCACCCTGTCAACTAGGTGCCGGAAGCAATCAGACCTATCCATACCAACCATAGCTGGTAGCCCCAGATATTTATCAGAAATTGACTCAGTCATTATATTCAGTATGTTACAGACTTGAGCCTTTTCCTCTACATCAGTATTCCTGGAGAAATAGATGCTTGATTTTCCTTCACTTATCTTCTGTCCTGAGCTATCACAGTATTTAGTTAGGATGCCCATCAAGCAGTCAGCATTTCTCCTATTCGCTTTCATAAGAATCAATGAGTCATCAGCAAAGAGTAAATGGGAAATCTGAGGTGCATCCCTCAAGATACCTTAATTCCCTCCAGTTCCCCTCGGTCTTCTGCCTCTCTCAGCATACAGGAGAGCCCTTCGGCCACCAAAAGGAACAAAAATGGGGACAAAGGGTCACCTTGGCGTATGCCTCGAGTTGGGATAAAAGATTCAGTTTCAATCCCATTAAATCTTACACTGTAGGAGACAGATTTAACACAGGCCATGATCAACTTTACCCAATTAATATGAAAGCCCATCTTCAGCATAATCTTCTCAAGATAAACCCAATCCACTCTATCATATGCTTTGTGCATATCTAATTTGACAGCACATAGCCCAGTTTTTCCTGACTTCTTCTTTATCGAGTGAATGCACTCATATGCCAACAATATATTGTCTGTGATGAGACACCCCTTCACAAAAGCGCTTTGTTGTTCACTGATAATATCGGGCAAAATAATTCTCAGTCTACTTGCCAACATTTTTGATATCACTTTATATACTACATTGCACAAACTAATTGGCCGAAACTGTTCAACTCTTTCAGGGTTCTCTATCTTTGGGATCAGCACAATAGTTGTGTTATTCCACCCTTCCGGAATAGTACAGGTATTAATCGCTTGTAATACTTCTGTAACCAAGTCACTACCAAGCAATGTCCAAAATCTTTTATAAAATATAGCATGCAATCCATCCGGACCTGGAGCCTTGAGGTCCCCAATACTGAATAAAGCTTTCTGTACCTCCTGTTCAGTGAATGGAGCTAGCAACAAATCATTCATATCAGCTGTGATTCTACAGGGGACAGAAGCCAATACCGAGTTATCGAATTCTCCTGTCTCTTTTGTGAACAGCTGACTGAAATAGTTCTTTATCATTGTACACATCACCTCTTGATTCATCTGCTTGGTACCATCCTCATCTACTAAGCCATCAATTTTATTCCTTTTCTTCCTCATGGAAGCATAGCGTTGAAAGAAAGATGTGTTACGGTCTCCATGCTTAAGCCAGTCTGCACGGGCTCTCTGAACCCAGATCAGCTCCTCCTGCTCCATGAGCAATTCAATTCTGACAAGCAATTCTTTTTGAGCAGATAGGTTTTCGTCAGTTAAGGGACCCCGACGCTTTTGTTCTAGCTCTCTCTTAAGTTTCTTCATTCTTCTCATCGGGGCCTTTAAAGTGCCCCGATCCCAGGCATGTAACTCCTCATGAACCAAGCTTGTCTTCTGCATAAAGTTCGGTGCTTCTCCACAGGCTACCGCACGTGCCCATGCGGCCTGAATCATCGCTTCAACTGTATCCTCCTTTAACCACCGAGCTTCGAATCGCTTGGGATAGCTCCTAACAGCATCCCCTTCCAATCCCTCTGTGTCAACCAAGATCGGCCGATGGTCCGATTTGGTCATGCCTTCGTGGGTTAACTTTGCATTTGGGAACAGTCCATTCCACATTGCACTTGATACACCTCGATCTAATCTCTCCCTTATTTTCCCCCTCTGCCAAGTAAACATATCTCCATAGAACCCCATGTCGGACAGATTACAGTCTCCCAATGCATCATGGAAGGCCTGCAACTGCCGGTCAGTCCTTGGC
Source organism: Hyparrhenia diplandra (assembly GCA_015847255.1). NCBI lineage: Eukaryota > Viridiplantae > Streptophyta > Magnoliopsida > Poales > Poaceae > Hyparrhenia > Hyparrhenia diplandra. The sequence continues at coordinate 475,133 of JADLZK010009314.1, read as the reverse complement.
CTCCCTCCTTCTTTCTCATAATTGTATAGAATTTCATTAAAGTCTCCAAAGATCATCCATGGCAGCTGTGAGACACCATGCAAGGATCTCAGCACCTCCCACGTTTTATCTTTATGATCCCATCTCGGTTCTCCATAGATGCCTGTCATTCTCCAGTCTTGACCACCATGCACAATAGTGTCAATGTAATTCTCAGTAACACCTAGCACCGTGATTTTGAGATCATTCCTCCAACACATCAAAAGACCTCCACTTCTGCCATCACTCTCATGAAGTGATAAGCAGTTGCATCCAACCTTCCTCATCAAGTTCTCTGCCTTAACTTTACCCAAGTGTGTTTCAGACAGAAAAAACACATCGGGGTTGGTACTCCTCTGGACATCCAGGAGAGCACGCACTGCCCGGGCACTTGCGAGCCCGCGGCAGTTCCAGGCTAAGAGTTTCATTGTGCCCGGTCACTCCCCTCTAGGAGGAGCGCCGATTTTGCATTAGGGTTTGAGAGCACCGTCGCCCCCTCAACTTCCTCCCTTCTCAGTCTTTTCTTCTCCTGCACTTGCAATGGACTCATAGGTAGCACTTGATTAGCTGAATTGTCTGGCTCTTTCACCTCTGAGTCCCCAACACCCTGATTCTCATTCATCGTGGTGTCGTTATCAGTTTCAAAATCCATATCAGTTTTCTCGTCTTCATACCCCTCTCCCCTCCCATACCCTCTCCCACGTCCTCCCCCACGCCCACGGCCTCTAGTGCCGCGGTCATCTCTTGTCGGCCCCATCTGAAAGAAGGGTGCCCTCAGCCATTCACCCCAGCCACAACTCTCCTTCGAGTGGATCCCGTCACCACATTCAGTGACATCATGTCCCATACAGCCGCAGTAAAAGCAAAAGATTGGTAGCTTCTCATACTGTACCAAGCACTTCATTTTTTCCTTCAGAGTGATTGGAACAAATCGTACTAGGGGTTTATTCAGATCAAGCCAAACCCGAGCACGCAGATATGGCGTGGATGTGATTTTACCATCGTTAACTACCACATTGATTAGTTCTCCTACGTTCTTCGCGATCCTTTCTGATAATTCTTTTTTCTTCATTACTCCCTCCGGAACCCCAAGGATCCTAGTCCACACCGGAATACTGTCCAACTTGTATGATAGGGCATTGGAGAACCCATCATATTCCTCCAAAACCACTGCAGATCCTCGGAAAATCCAAGGCCTCCCGTCCATCACCCTAGACCAATCTCCCAAGCAGTGGAGTTGAGCCAGGAAAAGGTTAGGGTGATCTAGCGCCTTGAACATCACCTCCTTTGACGCCATCCATGCGTTCCGCATGGCATTGAAGAGAGCCGCGTTACTATAGGGTTTGGTTGTATGAACCCTAAAGATAGCAAGCCAGCGAACCTCCTTGACCAGACTTTCATATTCCCCGGAGAGATCCAGGTCTTCTTCTTCCTCCCCATGCAGCTTCAACCCATCCAGATGTTCTTCCAAATGATGGCCCGCTCCCCTCTGCCTCTCCCGCTACATCCTCCTTCTCCTTCATCGGTGCGCCATGAACCGTCTCCGTGCGTGTTACAGCCACGAGGGATGCAAGACGCCGATGTCGGAAGGGATCGTGGAGACCAAGATGATCTCCGCGAGATTTTTTTGGTGGACTCAAGGCGTCGCCGCCAGAGGAATACGAAAAACCCTAGAATAGGGGACTCACTAGAACACTTTGATCTTTTTAAAGTCTACTTATAAGATTTGTTACGTTATAGTACACTTATTAGCTAGGCAACCTTTGGTATTTGTCGGCCGGGGTCCTGGGAGAGAAATTAATGCAAGTAAGTCCGGTACTTAACTTAATTGCATGCTTCCGTACATCCTCAATAAGTATCATCTGCACTTCCTGAGAAACAAATTTAACTAATTTTATACTAAAAATATTAATACTCCCTCCAGGATGGTATTAGAAGTCGTTTAGGACAGCGACACGGTCTCCAAACTCAACGGCTTAAAAGTTATTGATGATTTATATTCCCGATGTTTGACCCAAACCTTGTCCAAAACGACTTCTAATACCAACCCGGAGGGAGTAGCTTATATCTTACTATTACTAATTAGAGGCTCCAACGGAGGCTCCACGTTAATCCTTACCCAGGGCCAGCTAAGAAAAAAAGATAAATCCTAGAATTTTCACAATAATCAGAGACATCTAGGGCGTCAAATCTAAATACTCCGTCATTTAGTAACCATTATTAGATGTAATTTATTTTATAGAAAATTACCCACCTTTACCATTATTATTATTATTTATAAAAAGAAGGGGAAATAAATCTATTATCCATGCTTTCCAGCCGAGGAGGAAACAAAAGGACGTCATCTCCTCCTCACGATGCCTCCGGGATAGATCTATTATTTTCCCTAAATTTCCAGCGGAGGAAATAAGAGGGCGCCGTAGTATCAATGAAAAGATATATTTGAATCTATTTCTTCCAAAAAAAAAAAAAGGTTGAATCTAACAAAATTATTCGAGACAGAAATGTTACACGTATTTTGTACAAATTGAGTCAAACTTATGGCACGCACATCAACGATGACACTTATTTAGGAACCGAGGGAGTATATCTGAATTGCAAGCTGTAACAAGCAGGTTGTCTCCATTGGAGAGGCGCGCGTCAAAGGTGTGTAGGGAATTGCAAGTGTACTAGCTTGTACGTTTGGAGCAAGAGCGGAGACTCGTTGAGAAGCCTACAATACTTATTACGTCCGTCATGGTTTAAATTGGCGCGCGACTGCCTCGGCAAGTCAGAACTAAATTAAACTCCAGTTATTATATCTGTTATATGTTCTTGATCGATCCTCGATCGATACGTACGCTTTCAGAATTGAGATTCAACTCGCTATTATGCGCTTCCGGAGTTCAGAGAGGAAAGCTAGTGCCAGCGTACGTCGTCGGAGTGAAACTCGAAAGAAACGTAGGCCAGCTGTAGGCAGACTGGCCGGACATTGTTTATGAGAAGCGTTTGGAGACGGAACACAGCACTCTAGACATACGTATGCAAAAGAGCGTAAGCAGAAGAGATAAGCAATTATAGAAGTAATAACATTATGTTTTTAATCTCGGTTGATGTGTTCTGGGCAACGTGCAATCACGTTCTCGGCATTGGAGATTGATTCAACTTGCTAGTATGGTTGATATTATCAACTTGGTAGCATTGGTAAGTAGTGGTTCGTTCCATATATAGTATATGTTTGAAAAGCATTGAGATTCTGATGGGGCGTGCAGCTGCCTCGAAAAGATCGGTGTGGTTGATGTACTTTAATTTGCTCTGCTGCTTGTTAAGGTAAAGAATGGCATCTCCAATGGCGAGAACACGTGCTTTTGCACGTTGTTATAGCCCGCGAAAGCCGCGCTTGTCGTATCTAGCAGCAAGATTGGATCTCTAGGCATGGATTCACATTGACGGTTTTGGAAGCATGCAATTAAGCACCTCACTAGACTTTCATTTGTCTCTCCGATCCGACAGGATGCACACGCCTAGCTAAGGTGTCTGCTCTGATAAATAGCTTTACGTTGTTTTATCCATCTTTAGAGCATTTCAGTTTTTTTTTTTTTTTTTGAAAAAGGAACTTTTAGTACTTTCAACCAATTACATCGAGGTGATACAACTATACTTGAAAATTCCTGGACTCTGCCCTAGGGCATACAGTCTATAATAGTTCGAACATCCATGCACACCGACTTGTCAATCCTAAGACTAGACCGCCACCCATGTGCCTGGGAAAAAAATTCCTTGGCCACCCGCTCCAAGAACCGAGATGCCTGCACAAGCAACTCCTAGAAAGTAGGCCGTTAAAGGACAACCCATGATCGTAGCCAATGCATGATCGAGTAGAGTACCTGCAAAAAGAAATTTGTTTGCTTTCAAAAACAACTAAATTACTGCAACGCTAGACAGACCAACACAAGGCCGCCGCACCAACAAGGACAAGTGATTTGAACTATTTTGGTATTCCGTTCAGCCATCCCCCAAACATATTAGCTATACTACTTGGCTTTTTTAGTCCCCATGCATCATGGACTATTGCTCAAACCATCCTCGTGTCGAGGAACATATGTTGTATGGATTCACTTTCATTTTTCTTTTTCTTTTTCCCCAGCTTTGCCGAGCACTATGACCAAAGCACTCGGCAAAGACCCCCCTTTGCCGAGCGCGGCACTTGTCAAAAGGCCAGAAAACATCTGTTTTTCTTTTTTTCCATTCCACCCTGACAAACAGTAAACATCACAAGTTCACAACCACAAGTTTGTAGCTCATATATATCACAACCACGAGTCCTAAAAGTGCATCTCAAGTTCATGTGAAATGTGGAAACTAAACGCCTGGTGAGTTAGTGCCTCGATCAGCTGCTGCAGGCATAGGATTCAAACGCAACGACGGCTGCTACAGAAAAAAAAAAGAAGAGGTTGCATCTGTTAGACAGGATTACCGCAAAGAAGCGAAAACAATGAAGTTTCATACTCACGGGAGTAGGGTGAACAGGCTAAGGTAGAGAGAGGGGAGCTAGGAGCTCAGGTGGCAAACTGAAACCCGACTTTTGGCCAAGATTTGTTAGGAACTTCGTCAGGTCCTCCAGCCGCGTTTGCTGCAATGCCAACATCACATTCTTGTCATGTAGCTAGGCGTCCATCTCCTGATGTTGCTTCTTTTCATTTTCTAGCTCGGCCTACAACATAGAGTACCAATGTTTTAGTAATGCAAACCTAACTAAGGTGTAAAGATCAACAGACGGTGAGTAATATGGAACTAACCTAGAGTGTGTCGACCTGCTGCTGTGAAGAGTTTGACTGTGGACATATGGATCGGTCAGAAGTGATGCTACGTGCTCAAATCTGGGATAGTGAGAGACGGAACTGCCGATGACGTTGTCGGCAATCCACGACCGCTCGTGCTTCTTGACTCCTCCATGCCTCATGACGATCTTTCTACATCGATCTCCTGTGTGCATGGATCGTAGTCCTCCCTATGGCGCCTTTGCCGCCGCCGAGTACTTTATGATGCGTTTGTCGATGATTGGGTTGGTGTACGCCTCAAGTGGTTCCTGCCCAGTGCAGGTTACGTCCACCGCCACCATGCCCATGTAGGAAATATGGTACGCCCGGAATTCATTGCAGACTTTGCCTGGATGTGACGCCAACTACGAGAAAGACAACAACCTAATTAGAAACTATACAGAATTGAGCGTAAAAGTCCTAAACTAGGCTATGCGTACCCATGCAGCTTTGTATGCGGTGAGGCTGCAGCTGCCTTGATGGTGTGTTGGACCATGCATCTTCAAACGATGCTCCCGGAGAGTGTCATGCTACTTGATGTAGTCCTCCGTGAACCCCCTGTCAATGATCCTCACCCAACAATCGGGATAGGAACGACACCAGTTAGGAATCATCTGCACTAGTCCATGAAGTATTTGACATATAATAAGATCAAGTTAAATTGACTTAATCTCAAAATGAATCAATATCAATGTTCTTCGACTACCTCAAGGTACTGGTGTAACACCCTGATCTAAAAAATACAAATAAAATAAAATAATATTCATGTTGACCGGGTGGACTATGGATAGGATGAAAATTTGACTTTTTGAAACATAAGTCATATGGGCAATCAGAGACGGTGGTTGCGTAGATCTCGTCAAGACGAATTTGTTAGACTACTAACTTGTTTCATTTGGAGATCGAATGGGTTTTAACGGAGCCATTAAATTGGGACCGTTGGTTGTAACTTAGGGTAATCCCTTATCCTCCCGTTCAATGGAAAATAAATAAATAAATAAATTTCTTTCACCTTCCGGCTCCTTCTACCAGTGCCGCCACCCTTCCGGTCCTTCCTTTCCCTCACGCCGCCGCTTCCATCTCATCCTGACCCCATCCTTTTTGCCCCAATCCAACCACGCGGCCGCCTAATCCCGACGCCGCCTCTCCTGGTCGGCGCACCTCCATCTTCACCGATTGGTGCTTCCCCAAGCCTGAGGCCAGCCCCTGCTGGAAGGTGTGTTCGACATCTCTCTGTCCCTTCCTGCTAGCTGCTGCTAAGGCGTCTTGGTCGCAGCTGCTGTTCATCTGCTTTGGTTGAACGATGGGGCTTGCTGCAGGTCCGTCGCTGCTCACATCTATAAGTAAAGGACCAAGGAACCAGCCCTGGGAGTCAAGGTCGGCTGCTGCTAGCTGCTCTAATCTGGTACAGGCTGATTCAAGATGCATTAGTTTAATTGGCCTGGAGATTACTGACTTACGTAGGCTTTCCTAGTGGATGGGAGGTAGAATATTTTTTATTCTGAATAGCACATGATCTGGGTGCTAGTCGTTTCTATAAACAAAGTTAGATTAAGGAACTTAATTTATTTTTGGGTTAGATCCAGGAGGGTGTCAGGCTGTGTTCCTGTGCTCTTGGATTTCAGTAGACATCGACATCGACATCTCCTTTGAATTATCTGTCGTACAACTAACTGATGGATGTCTTTTGGACAGCTCGGGCATAATTGGGAATGTATAGGTCCTTATGTGTCTTCTGCAGCCGAGAGCCTAGAGATCTGTTTTTTTACGGTCATACTAGTGAGTAATTTTTCTAATAGGGCAAGCAAATAATTTTGTTTGGAGTTTAGAGGAACAGGAAACTTTTGCTAGTGTTTTTGGCAACTACGAGATTACTCCTGCATATCGTACAGTATAGATATTGTGATAAACAAAATAATTGTTTGTGTCACCTTTGGATTAGTAGAATTTTGGATTGTTTTTGAGTATGTGCAAACCATTAATGTACAGGTGCTGGCGAAGTCAGTAGGCAGGTCCTAAGTTGCTTTTCAACGAGCTCGTTGCATCGTTAAGGCAAGTGCATGATGAACATTGTTTGGGCTTTACGCCTATTGTTCGAAGTTTTTATTGCTCTCCAATATTCAAGCGATATATTTCTCGTTCACGCTCAAGTTTCGTTCATGAGATTCAAGTTTTATGGTTCCGCTTTACATTCAATTCTGGTGCCGGTTTATCCGGAGGTGCAATTTGGTTCTTATATTCAGTGCTTCGTGAGTAAGTGCTGGCCCCACTTGCTCGGCTTTACCGGTAAATGCTAAGGAGTATTCAAGTGCTGTCCGCTTCGCACGGAAACTACCGCTTAATCGATGTTCCGCTTATTTCTCATGGATTTCTACATGGCATTCGCTATTTTGGTTCTAATTGTGCTTGCTGAGTATTTTACTCACCCTTGTTTTATTTGCTTATTAGGTACCGAATGATCATGACATGCATGGGAATAATGGGGAGTAGCTTCTTCATGAGCACGAGCCTTTAGTCTTCTCATAATTCATCTGCTTAAAACCAAGTTTGGCACTTGTAATATCTTAGTTAAATGTCACCTAAAGGTTGTTAGCAGCTTTTAGAGTTTGCACTTCAAATACTTCTTTTATTTCATCTCGAAATGTGATGTTATGATCTATATGATAAACCAAGCAAGTCTTGAGCTGTGATTTAATTGTCTCGGATGTCTTGTTTTTAGTGGAAGTGCTTTGCCGAAATTTTTAGTAATTTCCCGATTATTAGAAACTAGGTGTGAAGTGGTAGCCCCCAGTGGTTTTTCCTAGCTGGGCGTTACATTTGGTATCGAGCTTAGGTTAGTTAGAGTAAAAGCCTTAAAACTTGACATATACTAAAATTGACACACTTTTGCACTATAGGATGGGTTGCATGGGTTGCATTGCATTTATGTTTTTGTTTATTTTTTTTCCCCTTGTATCTCTTAAGTAGATATGATAATATGTTGATAATTGTGTCCTTGTTTTGGTGGATTATAGCTATGCCGCCAAGGAGGAGTGCTCGTGTAGCTAATCGCGGTCGTGGTAGAGGTCGTGGTGGTGATAGAGGTCGTGGTGGTGGTAGAGGTCGTGGTGGTGGTAGAGGTCGTGGCCGCAATGACCAAGAAGTCCATGAACCTGTTATTGATGAAAATGAAGTAAACGAGAGGGCTATAGCAGAGTCAATTGCTATTGCTCCTGGCGGTGGTGGTGGTGGTGAAGTTCCTATTGATCCTCCTGTTAAGAAGATGACTTTCACCAAGTGGACGCCTATGCAAGTTGAGAAATTTGATGGGTCGGGGACACCAACCGATGGCGTGATCGGCTCCGCAAGGTGGAGAAAGTCATGACTGGTGCAGTTGACTCGAGGAGAAAGTTTTCTTTGCGCCACACCAGCTGATAGGCCCGGGCCGATATCCGGTGGGTGGTGTTTCGAGGCGTGGCCCCGATTCTCGTGGTGCTATCACTTGGGAAGTTTTTCTCGAACAATTTAAAGCCAAGTATTATCCGTAATCGTTCAGGGGATAAGATGAGCGATGCATTAAATCATATCCAACAGGGAAGAAGACAAAGGATGAGTATGAGAGGGACTTTAGCAATATGGTTCGTTTTGTACCGCTTTGGCCGATGAGCGTGAGAAGGCGAGGAAGTTTTTCGTAGGGCTTAATGCACGATATAGAGAAGTGATGGAAGGAACCCACCCACTACATACCTTGCCGCAGAAGGAGGAAGCTAGGGTATGGAATCTGAAATTCAGCTTACTACACTCCAGCAAAAATCATTATGGTAATGAGAGTGGAATAGGCACAAACCAAAAGAGGGCCCATCGAGGGTGGGCGTCCTCTCTCACGACCCCTTTCAAGAAATTCAAGTTAAACCAACACTCTCAAGACTCTCGGTCATTCAAGCCAAAGCGCCGTGGGGACAATCTTCAAGTTCACGCCCTACCGGATCTCAATTCATGCACCCAAAGGCCTGGGCAGGGTTTAATTTGCTTCAAGTGTGGGAAGTCCCACCATTCTTCGTGGTGTGGTTTTTCCGGAGCTTGTCGCGACGTGTGGTAAAGATGGACACATGTCCATTGTTTGCAAGAAGAACCCGCATTCTATTATCAAGGGCGTAAGTCTAGTTCATCTCCATTATCCGCAACTAGCTCTCATGGGGTCGGCCCCTTCCGTTGGTGGTGGTCGAGGTTCGCCCAAATGATGGCTGCTTCTTCAGGTTCTTATCGCCAGTATCCACAACAAGATATGCCTCCCGGCTACTACCGGCCTCCTCCCCCCCCTACTGCTCCACATGCTCATACCGAGCTATCTACTTCATATGCTCCACCTCACTTGATCGCACCTTATGCTCCACTTCGCTTGCCCGCACCACCTACCATCAAGCGGCAAAAGATCACGCATCGGGCATGTTCTAGTGCTATGAATCCTTCTCAAGAGCTTTACACCATGCCTACTTCTCTTGGACGTCCGATGTGGTCTCGTGTACTTTTACGCTTGATTCACATGAAGCTCTAGTGTTATTTGATTCCGGTGCTACTTTCTCGTTTGTTTCATTGAATTTGCCAAAAGGGTCAAACCGCCTAGTCAAGAAATTTCGAAGTCCTTGCTCGTGAGTTCACCGGGGTCTAATATCTAGTTCAGTGGTCCGTCCAGGTTGTGTGATATCCATAGATGAGGATGATTTTGTTGCTAACCTAATGGTGATTCCTCTACCAAATTTCGATGTGATCCTTGGCATGGATTGGTTACATCGTTATCGGGCCATTATATCTTGTTTTTGGAAGACAGTTTCCTTAGAGTCTCCCCTCGGGCCATACCATAACTTTCCAAGCAAGTGCTCCCTCATATTCTCTATTTTTGTTGGCAAGCTTATTTCCCCGTCGCGATCTTGAAGACCGGATTTCTGTGGACATTAGCTGAGAAGCCATCTAAATCCAAAATGATTGAAGAAATTCCTATTGTTCGAGAATATCCTGATGTTTTCCCAGAAGAGCTTCCAGGAATGCCGCCCAAGCGAGAGGTAGAGTTCCGTATTGATATTATACCTGGCACAAGGCCTGTTTCCATAGCGCCATATCGTTTGTCTCGCCCTTTTCAAGATGAATTGAGGAGGCAATTGGATGATCTCTTGTCCAAGAAGTTGATTCGTCGTAGTGTGTCTCCTTGAGAGCTCCCCGTTCTCTTCACTAAGAAGAAGGATGGGAGTTGGCGCATGTGCGTGGATTATCGGGGCTTGAATGCGCGGACGATCAAGAACAAGTACCCATTGCCACGCATTGATGAGTTGTTTGATTGGCTCAAAGGTGCTAAGGTATTTTCCAAGATTGATCTACGATCGGGGTACAATCAAATTCCGGTAAGAGAGGAAGATATTGAGAAGACGGCATTTGCGACCATGTATGGCCACTACGAATTTAGAGTTATGTCTTTTGGATTGACAAATGCACCTCCCTACTTTATGGAAACAATGAATAACATGCTATGCAAATTTGATCCATTTGTGGTGGTATTCATTGATGACATACTCATCTTCTCTAAGACGAATGAAGAACATGAGCAACATATAAGAATGGTTCTTCAAACCTTGAGAGATAACAAGTTTTATGCCAAATTGAAGAAGTGTGAGTTCCGCTATCGGTTGGTTTCTTAGGGCATGTCATTAATGAGAAAGGTATCTCGGTTGATCCCAAAGAAGGTTTCGATGTAGTAGATTGGGAAAGACCATCTAGTGTCAAAGAGGTGAGAAGTTTCTTAGGAATGGCCGGTTATTATCGAAGATTTGTGAAGGATTTCTATAATTGCTAAACCTTTATCTATGCTCACTCATAAGAATGCAAAGTTTGAATGGACTAGTGAGTGTGAGCGTAGTTTCCAAGTATTGAAGGAGAAGTTGGTTACAGCCTGTTCTCACCCTACCTGAACCAGGCAAGCGATTCACCGTGTATTCCCGATGCTTCACGAGTAGGCCTTGGGTGTGTCCTTATGCAGATGGGAAGGTTATAGCCTATGCATCAAGGCGCTTGAGAACACATGAACGTAATTATCCTACTCATGACCTAGAGCTTGCGGCAGTTGTGTTTGCCTTGAAGATATGGAGACATTACCTTTACGGTGAGCCTTGTGATATCTTCACCGACCATAAGAGTTTGAAGTACATCTTCACTCGTAAGGATTTGAATCGAGACAAAGGAGATGGCTAGAACTAATCAAAGATTATGATCTTACCATCCAATACACCCCCGGTAAAGCCAATGTTGTGGTCGATGCTTTGAGTCGTAAGGCTACCCCTCGCTACATTGAATTATTTGATAACCGAATTTGAGCGGATGGATATATCATACTTGTTATGTGGGAGTGGCAGAGACCGAAACAAGGGTTATCCTTGAGTCTTCCTTACCAAAGCGAGTGTTGGAGGCACAACAACATGATCGGTTATTGCAAGATGTGAAGAAGCGCATTATTGAAGGAAAAGTTGGGAATTTCAAAGATGGATGTTTCGGGTGCCATTCGATTTTGTGGACGCCTTTGTGTGCCACGTAAGGCTGAAGTCAAGGATGAAATTCTTTCGAGAGGCACATCGCACCCGATACAATCGCGGCACCCCGGTGAGAATAAGATGTATCAAGACTTGAAGAAAAGCTATTGGTGGAAGAGGATGAAAGTGGATGTGGCAAAGTATGTGGCATCATGTGGGGTATGCCAACCGGTTAAAGCCGAGAATCAACGCCCAAATTGAAAACCGCAACCACTAGAGGTTCCTACGTGGCCATGGGAGGATATCACTATGGATTTTGTGGTTGGTTTACCACGCACTCCTAAAGGGAAGGATGCTATTTGGGTTGTTGTAGATCGCTTGAGTAAGGTAGCTCATTTTATTCCTTACCGCTCTACCAATTCAGCAAGTGACTTAGCTCCAATCTATATGCGTGAAGTTGTGAGACTTCATGGGGTGCCAAAAACCATTGTTTCGGATAGAGATGCTAAATTTGTTTCCAAGTTCTGGGAGAGCTTGCAGGATGCCTTTGAACTGAAGTGATACTTAGCACCGCTTTTCATCCTCAAACAGATGGACAATCCGAGCGCATAATTCGGACTTTAGAGGATATGCTAAGGTCATGTGTTCTATCATGGAGAGGAAGCCGGAGGATCATTTGCCTCCGTGGAGTTCGCACAACAATAGTTACCATGCTAGCATTAGATGTGCACCTTTTGAAGCCTTATATGGAAGGAAGTGTAGATCACCACTTTGTTGGGAAGTCAGGGGTGAAAAGGTAGTCCTAGGACCGATTGGGTTCTAAAGACGACCGAGCGTATTGCTGAAATTCGACAACAAATGCTAGCCGCACGTAGTAGGCGTAAAAGCTATGCTGATGTGCGAAGGCGAGGTCCGAGTTTCAGTTTGGGGATCACGTACTTTGAAGGTTTCTCCTAATAAAGGTGTCATGAGATTTGGAGTTAAAGGAAAGCTTAGCCCAAGGTATATTGGTCCTTTTCCAATAGTGGAGCGTGTTGGGAAGCTAGCTTACAGTTGGAACTACCTAATTCTATGAATGGAGTGCATAATGTATTTCATGTTTCCATGTTGAGAAAATACATACGAGATCCGTAACAACATATGACTTTGGAACCGTAAACCATCGAGGAAGACTTAACCTTTGAGGCACATCCCGTAAGAATTCGAGGAGTCTCGAAAAAGTCTTGCGAGGAAAGACACTCAAGCAAATCAAGATCCTTTGGACTAATCAAAACGAACGAGAAGCAACGTGGGAGCTTGAGTCTCGAATGCGGAGAAGTACCCCGGAGTTCTTCTCATTTGGTAAGCAGCTCAGTTTGTTGATGTCTATTCCTTTCAAAGAGTAAAGAATTCGAGGACGAATTCTGTTGAAGGAGGGAGGAATGTAACACCCTGATCTAAAAATACAAATAAAATAAAATAATATTCATGTTGACCGGTGGACTATGGATAGGATGAAAATTTGACTTTTTTGAAACATAAGTCATATGGGCAATCGTGAGACGGTGGTTGCGTAGATCTCGTCAAGACGAATTTGTTAGACTACTAACTTGTTTCATTTGGAGATCGAATGGGTTTTAACGGAGCCATTAAATTGGGACCGTTGGTTGTAACTTAGGGTAATCCCTTATCCTCCCGTTCAATGGAAAATAAATAAATAAATAAATTTCTTTCACCTTCCGGCTCCTTCTACCAGTGCCGCCACCCTTCCGGTCCTTCCTTTCCCTCACGCCGCCGCTTCCATCTCATCCTGACCCCATCCTTTTTGCCCCCCAATCCAACCACGCGGCCGCCTAATCCCGACGCCGCCTCTCCTGGTCGGCGCACCTCCATCTTCACCGATTGGTGCTTCCCCAAGCCTGAGGCCAGCCCCCTGCTGGAAGGTGTGTTCGACATCTCTCTGTCCCTTCCTGCTAGCTGCTGCTAAGGCGTCTTGGTCGCAGCTGCTGTTCATCTGCTTTGGTTGAACGATGGGGCTTGCTGCAGGTCCGTCGCTGCTCACATCTATAAGTAAAGGACCAAGGAACCAGCCCTGGGAGTCAAGGTCGGCTGCTGCTAGCTGCTCTAATCTGGTACAGGCTGATTCAAGATGCATTAGTTTAATTGGCCTGGAGATTACTGACTTACGTAGGCCTTCCTAGTGGATGGGAGGTAGAATATTTTATTCTGAATAGCACATGATCTGGGTGCTAGTCGTTTCTATAAGCAAAGTTAGATTAAGGAACTTAATTTATTTTGGGTTAGATCCAGGAGGGTGTCAGGCTGTGTTCCTGTGCTCTTGGATTTCCAGTAGACATCGACATCGACATCTCCTTTGAATTATCTGTCGTACAACTAACTGATGGATGTCTTTGGACAGCTCGGGCATAATTGGGAATGTATAGGTCCTTATGTGTCTTCTGTAGCCGAGAGCCTAGAGATCTGTTTTTTTTTTTTACGGTCATACTAGTGAGTAATTTTTCTAATAGGGCAAGCAAATAATTTTGTTTGGAGTTTAGAGGAACAGGAAACTTTTGCTAATGTTTTTGGCAACTACGAGATTACTCCTGCATATCGTACAGTATAGATATTGTGATAAACAAAATAATTGTTTGTGTCACCTTTGGATTAGTAGAATTTTGGATTGTTTTTGAGTATGTGCAAACCATTAATGTACAGGTGCTGGCGAGTCAGTAGGCAGGTCCTAAGTTGCTTTTCAACGAGCTCGTTGCATCGTTAAGGCAAGTGCATGATGAACATTGTTTGGGCTTTACGCCTATTGTTCGAGTTTTTATTGCTCTCCAATATTCAAGTGATATATTTCTGGTTCACGTTCAAGTTTCGGTTCATGAGATTCAAGTTTTATGGTTCCGTTTACATTCAATTCTGGTGCCGGTTTATCCGGAGGTGCAATTTGGTTCTTATATTCAGGTGCCTGTGAGTAAGTGCTGGCCCCACTTGCTCGGGCTTTACCGGTAAATGCTAAGGAGTATTCAAGTGCTGTCCGCTTCGTGACGGAAACTACCGTTTAATCGATGTTCCAGTTTATTTCTCATGGATTTCTACATGGCATTCGTTATTTTGGTTCTAATTGTGCTTGCCGAGTATTTTACTCACCCTTGTTTTATTTGCTTATTAGGTACCGAATGATCGTGACATGCATGGGAATAATGGGGAGTAGCTTCTTCATGAGCACGAGCCTTTAGTCTTCTCATAATTCACTGTTTAAAACCAAGTTTGGCACTTGTAATATCTTAGTTAAATGTCACCTAAAGGTTGTTAGCAGCTTTTAGAGTTTGCACTTCGAATACTTCTTTATTTCATCCGAGCTGTGATGTTATGATCTATATGATAAACCGTTGTCTTGAGCTGTGATTTAATTGTCTCGATGTCTTGTTTTTAGTGGAAGTGCTGCCAAATTTTTAGTAATTTCCGATTATTAGAAACTAGGTGTGAAGTGGTAGCCCCAGTGGTTTTCCTAGCTGGGGTGTTACAACCGGTGTCGGGTCAGCCGTAATCCTTCTCGCCGCTTGCTTATCGATCTTCCTCCCAAGCTTCTCCCCCGTTGTCCGTTATGGTGCACCGGTGTTTCAGCTCGTGATGCATATCGGTGACACGCTTTCTTGGTATATTTGATAAGCACCTCGCTTGCCCCCGACCTCATATCCCTCCTCACATTTGAAATAAGTCTGCATACAAAAAGCGACGTATCCTTTCATTATTCCAAGAAACTTTTAATGAATGCAATAACAATTGCGAGCGAGACTCACCCTAAAAAGAGCTTTCACCCACTTTGCCATGTTGCGGTACTCGGCATCCTTGGTGACCTTGTAGTGCTCAAACGTGTAGGCAGGCTTGTGCTTGTCCTTGTATGTGACAAGGACGGGGTAGTCTGTTCAAGACACAACCCAAGGATGTCATTGACGCTTCATGCGCCAAAGACCATCCAACACAACCAACCTGTTCCTGCACAAGTAAGTCAAAATTTTAGTTTCTCTCAACATTCGAACTGTAGTAGTAATAACATCTCAAGTTACTTACACTTGGACAATTAGGCGAATCACTAGGCGTTGGTTAGAAGGCGGAGGGTCGGGATCCTTGCAGGACCTTGCAAGTAGACAGCCGACGCACTAGAGGAACTAGAACCGCCTCTCGCCCCGCGCCTCCTTCTCCTCCTCCGCCCCATCCTCAACAGCCTCCTACGCCTCCTCCTCATCCGTCCCCGCACTAACACCTCTTCCTTGTCGCCCATACGCCGCTCCTACTCCTTAGCAAAAGGAATAAAGCTAATTGCCAAAAGTAGCCTAGTTTTGTGCATTGGCCAGTGCCCAAAGTAAGGTTATAATAGCCGAGTGTACCCCCGCCTAAGAACATCAGCCCCATAAAGATATCTCACTACCCATAGTTATCTCACCTTGCTCGGGGTAGACTTTGTTAAGAGAACCCTCTACAAAAAACTGTTCTTGTGAAAATATACAAGTGAAAATATACGATACCCTTCATACCACCGTGAAGTGCTACAATGGTCTTTCCGTGCACTTACGGATTTCTTGCTTTCGCTAAGAAACACCAACAATCCCCATCACGCCGGATCGCACCACCAACAACTACAATAATGGGCGTAACTCGTCCCCGCCATTCTCGTGAAATACGTGCTCACCGACCATGTCCTCTCCGACTCCATCTACCCGTAGCGCCGCTGTGGCTGCAGATGGATTGCACCGCCCCTCGATCTCCTGGTTCTATGACACCATCGCCACCCGACCTGTAGCAGCAGCTTCATGCTCAAAGACCCTCCGCTCATGTCTCCCGGGCTATCCTTGACAACGAATTCCTCGACCAGCGAGTCACGTGCCCTCCTCATCTCCTCGCAAATCCCATACATTCAAGCAGGGGGTGCTCAACGTTATCGACTACTATCGGCGCCCTCGAAATGATGGCGCCCCTCTCACCGAATTTGGGGATCCCTTCGACGACCCGCGATGCCGGCAGGCCGATGCTCCTCCGTGGACTCAATAGGACCACGCCATCCTCGACGCCGAGACCTATGTTATCGCCCCATTCAACAAAGAATCCCTTGGACTCCGATTGGTGGCGGTTCATGGAATCAAAGGTCCTTGATTGACAATTTCAACACAATGTCGCTGCAACCACCTTCACCCTCGGCTAAGTGGTACGTCAACTCGGGGGTCGGTTCCCACATGGCTCACAACGCCGGTATACTCACCTCCTCCCATCCTCCGGCCTCCGCCCCTTCTATCATTGTCGGTAATGGGGCCTTACTCCCCGTTACTTCCATTGGGTCCTCCTCCTTTCTCATGCCACATTGGTCACTAGTTCTTTCCAAGGTCCTTGTTGCTTCGGACATTATTAAGAATTTGATTTTCGTTCATCACTTTACCACTGATAACAATTGTTCTATTGAGTTTGACCTGTTCGGTCTTTCTATGAAGGATCTTCAAACATGGAGCATGATCGGCAGGTGCAATAGTTTGGGCAACCTCTACCTATTATTTCTCCCACCAGCACCACCGCCCTCACATCCACTACAGCCAGCACCACTCTTTGGTACCGTCGCCATGGTCATCTAGGTTCCGACGCATTTATGCCGTGAAATCGGAGGATAGGATTTACTCACTTAGCAATTACAGTGACAAGTGTTGGGGAGCCACTTTTGGCATGCCCAAGGCCCATTGGGCTTACAGTCTAACATGGAAAACAAATATAAGAGATTTTTGTAGGTCTAGAAATCTCACGCCTAGCTATGGACACAAGTACGTAGACCCTACCCCTATGAGCACGTCCGGCGGACCGCCGAAAAATCCCAAGGTTCATGAAGTTACCACAGTGCCTGCCTTTGTCGATGGGGACGCCGCCTACCACTGAAGTTGTAGCGTCATTAAATCATAATGTGAGCACCCGCATGTCAAGTCAAAGACTTGAACCTGGATGGGCAAGGTCCACCACAAGCAATTCAACCAACGGATGTATATATGATCTGTTCGTGACATATATGTCATTATGAATAGTATGTGTTGACACCAGATTTTCATCAAGAAGGATTCACCCGTAAATCGTGGTGAAATGTAATCGCTAGCTAGGAAGGGTATGATTTGTCGAAAGAATGGTAGAAGCGCCGCGGCTAAGATGATGTCATCAAATCCGGTTAAAATCAACGAAGGAGATCTTAGTGTGCCGCCACGAGATAAAAAGGTGAAACATGTGCGAATCTTTGAAGCCATGGTGGCATGATGGAACGACGGTCGTAATCCGTAACGTAAAGGAAAGGTTGGAGCCCAAGTTATCTTCGGTTAGGTTTAGCTTTTCATTATTCAGATTCGTATTCTACTAGGACTCATGTTTAGGCCTTGGGCTATAAATGTGTAAGCCCCGCTATTGTAAGGAACAACATTCAATCAATCAAACAAACAAACCGCTCCGGCCACCTTATCGAATCCTTTAGTCGAAGTCGCCGAGTTCCTCCAGTAGCTTCTCGTGATCCGCTCCACGCCGCCGAAGTCCCGACAACAACCTTCGTTATATCTTGCCTAGCAATCGATGGCGAAGTAGCTTTGTTAATGTCGATGGCTTCAATTATCGGTCATGACGCCTTAGCATTGAGTTATCGGCACTATTAGATCTCGCTAAGTCTAGTAGATTCATTAAGTTACCCGTGGTGTTCATGCTCGATTTGCTTATATTTTACATATGAACACATCTTTTGCCCGATCAGATTGATATGTGCTTTGGCCTTAGGTTTATATTGTTTACGATCGTCTTTATGCATGATTTCCTAACTTTTACCATTGATGGTTGTTAATTTTCACGTGATTATTGGCCGAGTCTATCAATCTAGATCGTTACGTGTTGTGGGTTCCGATTCATCTATGCATTGCTAGGGTGGACGGTTAATAGATGACCGCCGGAATACCCGGTCTGTTTAGCCATGTAAGATCTAGTCATGTTTAGATGCGTTTGTTCAAACACATGGACCCCAATTCGGCTAATCTGGCCGATAGTGAAAAACGCTTTCACGTGATGTGTGTGTGGATTTGTCATAGCTTGGTGCGCCAGAGTTTTACAGTAGTCATGTACGTTCGGCAGTCGATTGCGGTAGATCCGAGGATTCCCAATGTCTAGGCATCGAACAACACATGCATACACCCCATCTTTAGTTGTTTTAAGGTATACATGAGCCTTGGATTAGTATAGATCTGTTTTAGATGCCAAATGATATAGCTTTATGTTTTGAGTTTACTGAAGCCCGCTAGCTGTTAGACGGGGTGAACGTAGATTTGATATGTTTAGCGAAAAAGGCTAGTCAAGACTGCCGACCTTTTAGTCCATCTTGGTGAATCTCTCGCTTGTTTGCTATTTAGAATAGATATATATGAGTGCTTTGCTTGTTTATATCAAAGGCGAGATTGTTTGGATATTCCTCATATATGTTCATATTTATGGAATGTTTTCGCTCTTATGTTATGCTAAACTGTGATAGCCGGTTAAAATGTATTACACTTTTGATCGGTTGTAGTGAAGGATTTTTGCCATGCTCATCATATACATCCTACAGCTCAATACTAGTCGGGTATTTTGTGCTCTTGACACGTTATCGATGATATTGCCGATCTAGTACGTTTTATCGATCGCTTTGTCATGTGAACTCTCTGAGTCATCTTTTTGGAACTATCCGGCAACACCGGGCATGTTCCGCTCATAATTACTGATAAACGTTTCTCTCCTTGTCAATTGCAGGGTGAAATTGACCGGCACGTCCGAGTTCGCAGGCTTGCAGTCATCCAGCCTCTTTTGGTGTGTTCGCAAGGAGCCTACCACTTTCTGCGTCACAGTATGTATCATTTTTAATCCAAAATCGATGTTCGAATGGGTTTTATAAAGCAACTCCAAGATGATTGTGCATATATAGTAGTGTTCAAATTGAACATCAATGCTGTTATTAATGGGTATTATAAAGCAACTCCAAATATGTTAGAACCGGCACTGATGTTCAAATTGATTTATGGTGTATATTGTTTCCCATTAGAGTACATATATTCCTCGCAATTCTTGTTTAGTAAGGCCACAGAGGCCGACTAACAACGAGCCTACTAACTAGCCAATTGCGAACTAATCGATGAAGTACACGACGACGTTGGGACGCACTAGAGCACGGAGGAAAGCGCAGGGAAACGCACCATGCACATTCCTTGCAACGTGATGAAGGATAGGACACTGGGAAGGACAGTACACTGGTGTATGATAGGACACTAAGACGCTGGGGCGCGCTGGCGCGCCGGAAACTAACCACTGATCCAATCCAGCTGCTATCTGTTGAAGGATATGACACTCTGGGCCGTTCACACATTGCATGCAGTGAAGAGTCCCTCGGGAAATGGGAGAGGAGGTTCAAACTATGGTTCCATGAACTGTCGTGCAAGACTCGATCGATCGTGAATGCCAGTTGTGCAAGAATATTCACCGTTAGCTTTTGTCCATGCAGATCCACCTATCGTGGTTTAAAGTGAACTTTATTTGGAATCAGAAAAAAAAAACATAGACAGACCGCGTGGTCTCTCTCTCAGTCTGAACGACAGAAAAGGGCCAAAGACCAATAGTGGTCTCAAGTGAACTTTTTCGAGATTTTGAAACCTAGGACGACGAACAAATGCCGGCCCGCCACCATGTGCCAGCATGTGTTAAAGCCATCCATAAACAATAATTGCAAAAATGAGCATCCTGGGTTCGAGTCCTCGAGTTAGCACAGGTCCGTATTTTCCTAGATTTATTTATATCAGAATTTACCAACGCTATGCATTAAGTGATAGGAGACGTTCGGATGATTGCGAGGCGCCGGTGATGACTTCATAAACTTCAACATTTGTCTGCTCAGTCGTTCGAAAGTGCTCATAGAGGTAGAGTTTGAGTACATATGTGTGTTTAGACGTGAGTATGTGTGCATGTTATGGACGTCTACGTTAAAAGAAATAATGATAATGAATCACAAGAACTAAGTTGCCAATCTGTTATGCATGCACTTTGTGATGGCATAAAATTGCCAGACTTAATATTTTGAACGGAGGCAGCTAAAACAGACAACAAGCTAGCTGCTATAAATTAAATATAGAAGATGAACATAAAACATTCTGCATATATTGCACTAATGTCTAATCTCATTTTACCTTCGAAAGAATGCAATTATGCAATACAAGGACGGGGTCCTTTCTGCCATGCATATTCACCGTTACGTATTACCCCACGGCACACAATATAATGCATGTTACCTACCTACTGTCGCCGCATGCGAGGCCAGCAGCAGCATGTCTTAAAGTGTCTTAAAGTGCCTCGGCAGGAAACTGGCAGGGAGGAACGCACCATGCACATTCCAGCTGTGCAAGAATATTCAGCCGTGTTGGGTTCCCTCGTGAAAGATAAGGTTGCCTCGATCGGGAGTTGGTTGCCCTCCGTCCCTAAATGTTTGTCGCTCTCGTTTCCAAAAAACTACTGCCAGCAATTATATATTAAAATATATAAATATTTATGCTAAGTAACTAGTATCATCGGAAAGATCTTTTCGTCTAGTGTTTTAATGAATTTATTTGGAAATATAAATGTTGCATGTATTTGGTACAAATCGAGTCAAACTTGTGGCACGGAAACCAACGGCGACAGTCAATTAGGGACGGAGGGAGTAGTTCAAAACTACAGTATGGTTTCAGGACGTGTCGTGAATGACAGTTGTGCAAGAATATTAAGCCGTGTTGGGTTTTGCGCCAGTTATATAGAAAACAAAACAAAGACCAACCGTGTTCTATCTGTCTGACCCAAAGAAAAAGGGCCAAAGGCCGACCTAGTAGTATGTGAGCTTGTTTCAGATTATTATGAAACCCAAGACGTACACGCCTACCGGCCGGCTCATCTTTTTGCCAGTATGTGTTAGAGATTCCTTGAAGATAAACACAACTTATTAGTGTGGCCCAATGTTGCTTCTATTGAGTTGCATGCACCAAGCAGTTCAACCTAAAAGCTTAACCTGATGCGAGAGGTGGACAATTCACTTATATTTCAACACTCCACCTCAATTCACCAATGGAGGTCGTGTTGGGCGCACTGCCAAGCCTCATCCCCAAGCTCGGTGAGCTGCTTGCCGACGAGTACAACCTACAAAAAGGAGGTGAAAAGGAGGGATCAGATTTCTCCTGGCTGAGCTCGAGACCATGAAAGCTGCTCTTGAGGATATCTCCAAGACTCTGACTGACCAGCTTCATAATCTGGAGAAGATTTGGGCCAGGAACGTAAGAGAACTGTCCTATGACATCGAGGACAATATCGACACATTCATAGGTCAAGTCAAGGGCCATAATCAGCCAGCCAAAAAGCATGGCTTCAAGAACTTCATTGACAAGACCCTCGGGTCCTTGATACAGCCCAAGATTCGCCGCAAGATTGCTATTGACATTAGAGACATCAAGAGTCGTGGTCAATGAGGTGCATGATCGGCGCTGCAGGTACGAGGTTAACCTAAGTGTTGATACACTTGTCAAATTTGATCCACGTGCATTTGTTCGATATAAGGTGACAGAACTGGTTGGCATTGAGGAGTCAAGAGATGAGGTAATAAATATTCTAATAGACGGCAACCAGGCATCCAAGGTGCAAAACAAGATATTATCCATTGTCAGATTTGGAGGTTTAGGAAAGACAACTCTTGCTAATGTTGTGTATGAAAAAGCTTAGACCACAGTTTGATTATGCTACTTGGGAGGTTATCCAAGTTTGATTAACCACACTCCTCCTCAACACTCCTGCTTCACTCTCAAACCAGTCCTCTGCAACCTTGGAGGTCGGGCTATCTTGGCAGAAGGTATTGAGCTCTCTTGGCCTTGGGCACTTGACTCAGTGTCTTGTTCACTTCCTGCTGGGAGGTTGAGGTCTCTGGACTTGGTCGGCCTCTTGTTGCCCTCAAGTGTTGCTTGGAACTTCTGCGTATGCCTCAAGGTCAGCCAACATTGCAATTATCAGAGATATGCCAGACAGTTTACACTCCAATATAGAGTGTTTGAGATGAACTTTTTGCCGTCAGCTTATTGAATGACTGAACAAGATCTAGTCCAGAAAGGTTCTCCAAATGCCTATTTGCTGAAACTTGTACAGTTTTCTAGAATTAACACTTTGCATCAAAATAAAATTGAACAATCATACACAGTTTCTGCATCCCAAGGTGTTTATAGCACTGAACTGCATACACATAGTTCCCATGACTTAACAGATTAGCACACAACAGAAATGTGCATCACACAACAGAATAGCACGCATTCATGATCCAACTGAACTGAACTGTCAAAGAACAAAAGCACAAGCAAAGCAAACTCACCGAGTAGTCGGGCGCCCAAAGGGTTGGGGGCTCAAGTCGCCGCTGGCGACCTCGTAGACCTCTCGCTATTGATGTTGTGCTGCTGCTATGAATGTGAGGATCAGTGAAGGTCAGAGCGCGAGTACCGAGAGAAGGCTGGTCGCTAGAGAGCCGACGAGGCAAGCCGCTGCTGCCACTGCCGGGAGATGGCATCCTACCACAGCTGCCGCCGGTAGAAGGACCTTCATGGCGACGCAGGTAAGCTGCGGCCACCACTGTTGAGAAGAACCGAGGCAGGTTGGCGGCGAGGCGCCGACGAACGCACGACGCCGCGTGGCACCCACTGTTGGATGGGGAGGCAGTCCACCTCCTCCGAGGATCCCAGGGCCCCCATGTGCCTACCGGGACCTTCATGGGGCTCTCGCCGGACTCGCACGCGAGTCATCATCGCCATCGAAATGCAGCATGGATCTGAACTGAACTGAAATGAAATGTACCTACTAGTTGATTAGCCATGTGCATGGATGCTGCTCACTCACCGGCCGGAGCAACACAATCGGCCTTTTGAGGAATTCAAGGATGAATGAAAAAACAAAGAAACCATCCGAGCAACACCATCGCCTGTTCGGGCGGCGCAAAAGACGCCGCGCCTATGGCACATGCGCATAACGAGACAACGGGCACAAGAGGGACAAAGACGCAACGCGCCGATGATAGTGAGGATGTACACACCTCGCCGCGTAATCGACAGGAGGAGACGCGCCGTGGCTAACCGATGGCGAGGCGGCGGCGCGACCGACGGATGGCGAAAGCGCCGGCGCTGCGGGAGGCGACGGCGGTGGGGCGGCGCGAGATTGGCGAGGGCGGCGGGGGGGTGGAGTAAACGCCGGCGGCGGCGGCGCAGTGCCGCAAGTGACGGATTCCCCCGTAGCCGTCGACCGGAAGAAAATGGTGGAACCCACGGAAACTAAAATTTGGGGCTTTTTAAAATTTGAGGTCCCACTAAGGAGGTCCATTGAGTTGATTTTTGGCCAAACCCTCTAAAATTTAAGGTAGGGGCTCAAATGGGGGTGGACTGGAGTTGCTCTTAAAAGTTCAAACAATCGTATACAAAGAAATCTTACTATTACTAATTGAGGCTCCAACGGAGGCTCCACGTTAATCCTCACCAGATGTGCTAGAAAAAAAGATAAAATGCTAGAAATTCCCACATTAATTAGAAACATCCAACCATTAAATCTAAAGACTCAACCATCCACAACCATTGGATCTATTGTTTGTCTAGAAAATTACCCACCTTTGCCATTGGAAATAAAAAATAGCCTAAAATATTATTGTTGGGGAGGAAAAACGCTCTCATTACGTGGAAAAAAAAGATGTAACCACCGTCCATCTAAATATCTATTATTTATTTTTTTTGAAACTTAAATATCTATTATTTCTATTAATATATAAAACACTCTCATTACGTGGAAAAAGATGTAACCACCGTCCATCAAAATATCTATTATTTCTTTTTTTTTGAAACTTAAATATCTATTATTTCTATTAATATATAAAACAATAGATACGGCCGACGGTCGTTGGGTTGGTTAATAAATTATCTAAATAAATAACTTGATCACCTCGATGACAAGGAAATAACAAACAAATCCATGTGCCAAGAAAGATCCTACCATCGTCGTCCCATTGCTAGAGGCCCTAGGCTGTGGCACCGGCTGCCCCTCCCATAATCTATCCCTGATGTCGATTGGCTTTTCACCACTAAGAGGAAGGCAACCATCGGTGTTGCTCCAATCCATGGAGAGGAGCGGTAGTGTCGCAGCTCAAACCAAACGCCTCAGGGATAGGACCCAGGACCAAGTGAAGGACGATTGGGACCAGTAGCAAGGGATCAAGAAGAACATCGATGGCTTTACATCGGACCCAGGACCAAGAAGGACGATTGGGACCAGTAGCAAGAGATCAAGAAGAACAATGATGTCTTTACATCATCCTCCATAATAATGGGTGAGAAATAGAACTATCGGATTATTATCTTCTTCGATCCAGACTTGCATTGCAGCGTGCACGTTGGCCGGGTGTCAATGTTTTGGTCGAGAAGTGTTGGGCACAACAACCACATGATTCATATATGATGGTGCTGGACTGTAAGAGGCGTCACGGTATTAACAAGTCACACATCGCCGGTAGACTCCGGATTGGCGACGTGAAGATATATAGGAGGTAGGACATTGGCCTGGTCATCGGAGCGCGCTTGAGAGCACTGGGCAGAGGCACATGAGAACATGTACCGTAGGTGTATGCATCATCCATGTGTGACGCATGCATCTACTTGACAATCACCTACATCTTAGCGAGCAAGTACACACAAAACATCTGTAATCAGTAAGTACACGCAAAACAGGTCATTCACACATCTGTAATCGGAAAGTACATGCAAAACAAGCAGCCATGAGCGCGGAACAAACATGTTCGCCTCAAGTGCAGCGTCCAAAACATATACATCATTGTTGGCACTAGTTGATCCTGCAGACTAAAAGGTGTGACCATCTTGCTAGATTCCATATTTACAAATTAATATATCTCTCCTAGGATGTGCAAAATGTGGCCATTCCATAACTACTTTTTAGTTTGTCTTCTTCGACTACTTATTCTGTACTATCTAAAACTAGAGGTGAGATTGGACTAGGGAAAGAATAATTACTTTGAACAAATAAGTCTTCTTGATATAATAAATGTTACTGACCATGATTCATATTTTTATGATAAAATGACTCATAACTTTTTAATTCAATTTAATACAAATTCATTAGATTACTTCAAGTTTACATGTTAATGATGCTAGAAAGTTAGGGCCCACCATGACTCATGGAGTTATCGATAAAGCCTATATGAAAAAAAAAAAAGACTCAAACCACCACAAATATAAAAGACAAATAACTAATCCCATAATATTTCTTTGGTAAGTTATCTTCAACCTTATGTTTGCATTTTAAATAAACCATGGGGCTACCAATTTTATGAAAGATAATGTTATATATATGTACTTATATATTTTTGCACCTAAATTATATCCATCTCAACCATTTACAAAAAAAAAAACAAAAATCTCTCAGATCTACATGTAAATGCTAATATATCCTATTATGAATCAATTTAACATCCATAAGTACGATATATGGTATTTGAAATACACACTTTGCAAATATTAAGCTAAAACTATGCATAGTAGACTAAGGACACATATCATGAACAAATCGTATACTAATGACCCCTATGCTTCACTTTAAGTTATATTAATACTCATGATAATAAATTTTGCAAGTCCTTATCTTAAAAAAAAAAAATTTGATCAAAACATTATATAATAAATTCCACAACTTACGTGTCATGGTGCATGGTAAAACAACTATTTATGCTATTGTAAGAACTTAGAGGGTTGCCTAGGTCCTAAAATAAAGAGATACAATAAGCATTGGAATTTCAAATTAACACGTGATCAAAAAGCTAAAAGTAAAAATAAAGTTTTTAATGATGTCACATAAAGTGTTAAGAGATTATATACTTTAAGTTTATGTTTCAACCAAACACATATCATGTCGGACAATAAGATTAGTTCTAGAAATTATTACTAATGAAACCGCTAGAAATTAAAATATAGATCATAAAATTCTTAAAAACCAAAATATTTTACCGTCAAATTGTTCGATTATAACCACCATCATAAATAATAGTTTTTTTATATGAGAAATTAATAAGCCTAAAATTTTGGAAAAATAATAAAAATTCAGGTCCATGTCGTTAAAATATAGACTACAACTAAAGTCGTCATATAGTTTAAAACAAATATTTCAACTAAATGAATATTGCTGATAAACATAGGTGTTTTTGAAAAGAAAAGAAAAGAAAAGAAAAGTAATGGATATGGCGAAAACTACATAAACCAATAATTGATAGATTATCAAAATCAAATATAAATTACAGAGTACCTATTGTAGCTATTATTTTTGAACATTAGTGAAGAGAGAAACAAATTAATATATGTATATTTTATTATTTATTGTCTCCAAAAGATTCTAACCCGTGCGAGAGCACGGGTTGGTGAACTAGTTAATATAAATAATTATAAAAAAATATCCAACATATATCATCTTTCTTAATTATATTATCCCGCTTTTCCCATATGAGAAATTTTACAGACTTGAAATGAAAACAGTGAGAGCCCTTCATTTATCAAGATTTAAACTGCTCTTAGTATATATACATCCGACAATGGGGAGAAGACTTAAATCGATCCCTTCCCTTTACACTGGTGGTCGTTATTTTTTGAAAGAAACCGGCAGAAGAGCTGCCTATTTGTATTAATGAGAAGAGGTTGCCGACGGCACTGTACAAGCAGAGAAAACCGAAAAAACAGAAACACGTAAAAGGAAGGAAAGAAAAGGCAAAAAGGAGACGAAAAGGCAGCTAAACTAAAAAACTGTGCAAGCAAGAATCAAGCGGGCTGAAGAAGGGTCGCCAGTGCTTTGCCCCCGCGCAGACCGCCACGGGACGCCCCGTCTTTGATTCTCTGAGTACCACAAAATTTACGCCTCGGCGCTCCAAAAACTCTTGCATTTCTTTCCTTCCAAATCTCCCGGCAGACCAACATGATTAGGCTGCGCAATCCTCGCCTGCTTCTCGAAGGCGTGCTGGACATACAGGTCCACCACGAATGGAGTGAGTCGAACGGGACCATGCATCCGGTGTAGCCTCTCATTTTGCGCCCATGTTGCAATAGCTTCCCAGAGCCGCTTTACAAATCTGCATTCCTTGAAAAGATGCAGCCCCGTCTCCGCATGATTCCGCATAAGGCGCACGCTTCCTTGATTCAGCCAATTCGAGAGCTGCAGCCTATCCGCCGTCGTGTTCTTGCGTATCGCCACCCCGGTGAAAAATTTACATTTTGGTGGCGCCCACGGCTTCCGGAGATGAGTGAAAGAAAATTGGTGGTTGTTGCCCCGATGAATTGCGCATGGTAAGCCGACGAGGCGCGAATATTCACCGGTTGCTCCAAATTTCCGCACGATGGAGTCCGCATTATCTGGGGCCTTCGATACGGCGTGCCTCTCTCCATAGGTCCACGTGACTTTTCGGCGCGGCGCATAGTGCTGAAAAGCAGTGTGTTGGAGGTTGATGTCCCCGATCCATGCATTACCCACAAGAGCGTCGTAGAATCTAACGCTTTTCCTCTTCGAGATGGCGAAAAGGTTTGGCGCGACGTCGCATGGTCTACGCCCATGCATCCACGGACTTGTCGAAGCGGGCCTTGCTCCCATCCCCGATGGTCAAAGTGGTGGCAGCTGCAAAACGGAGCTTGTCCGTTCTGTTGCACGGTGATTCCTCGTCAATTAATGCATCGGCATTACGCGCCATTGCCTCCAAAGCCATCTCGGCCGCAAGGCTCTCGCGAATCTTCCGATGTGTAGGATTCCGAGCCCCCGACTTTTTAGGCCTTGCGATCTTGACCGCTTGACTTTTGCATTTTCCTCCCCCTAGCCTCTCCGCCCCGCCCACAAGAATTTCCTCCTCTGCTGGTCGACCTGCGTCAAGCACTCCGCCCGTGCTCGTGAGTGAGGTAAGGAAATAAACCGCTGCAAGCCGTTAGCACGGCTTTTACCGAGGGTCGGGCCGGCAAGGTTGATCTGCCGTCCGCTCCATAGGGTGATTCTACCGACGGCTTTGTCTACTAGCGGGCCGGAAATCGACACGCCGCGCCTTCTTACTCGGAGAGCGGTAGTCCAAGATACTTGGTTGGGAAGGATGAGACACCCGCCGGCAAGTTTTGAAGCACATCGATAAGGTTTACTCCCTCGCATCGTATAGGAATTATCGTGGATTTTTGGGAAATTTGTCCTGAGGCCTGAGGCGTCTCCAAAGAGCTCCAACAGTCGAGTCACGGAGGTTACGTCTTGCCGCGTAGGCCTAATAAAAATGGCCGTGTCGTCGGCGTACATGGAGACTCTGAGCTGGGTCGGTCTCCCTCGAGCCGCGAAAGATGGCCATCATCCATTGCTTTGGTAAGTAATCTTTGCAAAGGGTCCATTGCAATGACAAACAGAGAGGGGAGAGTGGGTCTCCTTGGCGGAGTCCTCTTCCGTGTCTGATCGGAGGGCTGGGGATACCATTGACTAGGACTCTCGTGGACGGGGTGTAGAGTAGCGTGGCAATCCAGTCCGTCCAGCGCGTCGGGAAACCCAGCTTGCTAAGGAGTGTTAGGAGGTACTCCCACCTGACGGAGTCAAAAGCCTTAGTGATGTCCAACTTTAGGAAGAGGGTTGGCTGTTTGGCTCATGGTACCGCTCACCGCGTTTTCGTATAGCCATGTAGTTATCACGGATGCTTCGCTTGATGAAAGCGCTTTGCGTTGGTGAGACGATACGGGACATGTGCGGTGCCAGCCGTCTTGCCAACACTTTGGCGATAATCTTGGCAAAGGAGTGGATGAGGCTTATGGGTCTGAAATCGGCGACGCTCTCGGCCCCATCTTTTTTGGGGATCAGGATCACATTTGCCGTGTTGACAATGGCCAGGCTTTGTGATCGCAGTGAATGGAAGGAGTTGGCCGCTGCGATGAAGTCGGTTTTGATGATTTCCCAAAGAGGTTTTGAAGAACAATCCTGTGAACCCATCCGGCCGGGGGCCTTGTCCGAAGGCATCCGGTGGATGGCGCATTTTAATTCTTCCTCAGTAAATTCCGAATCCAGGCCCGTGAGGTCGTGGAGTGGCAGCCCTAGCGCGTCCCAGTTAAGATCATGGCCCCTTGCCGGCGGTCTTCCCATGAACTCAGAAAAGTGGCTGTGAACTAGCGTCGCTTTGTCATCGTCGGCGAAACGGCCCACCCTTGTCCATGCCCGAGTCTTTGGATATGGTTCTTCCTTCTTCTAGCGCTCATTCTCCTCGGTGGAAAAATTTTTGTGTTAGCGTCCCCAAGTTTGATTGAGGTTATTCTAGACGCTTGCTTGCATCTTGCCCTTTTCGATCACACCTAACCCCAGGACTCGCCTTTTGAGCCTCGCACGCAGCGGGCGCCGGGGGTGAGGACGCGGCTTTCTTGCGCTATGTCTAGCCTCAAGATGACCTCTTGCGCCATGAAGAAACTCTTTTTTCGCGATCGAAAAGTAGGTCATTGCTCCACAGCCCGTAACTTTTTGCCATTGACCGCAACTTGTGGTAGAGAATGTGGAAAGGCTCGTGATGGTCGACTTGTGAATCCCAAGCCTCCTTGACTTTTTCTTTGAACCCCTAGGCGGGGTCCAAAAGTTTTCGAACCTGAAAGAGCGCGCCTCCTTGGACCCGTCGGCTTGACAACAATAAAGGGCGTGGTCGGACGGTGATGTCGACAAGGCGTTCAGGACATGGGAGTTAAAGGTCTCATCCCACTCGGCATTGCGGAAGAAACGATCAAGCCCGGCCATTGCGGGCGCTCCTCGTTGCTCCGTGAATTTCCTGCTCGAGGCTTATCTCGGCGATACCGCTCGCCGAGGGCTTCGCGGAACTGTCGCATCAAGTTATGGCTCAAACGGTTGTTGTTGTTTTTGTCGGCTGCTCGTAGATAAGGTTGAAGTCACCGCTGATTAGCCAACGTGTGCCCGGCTGCGCGCTTCGGGATTTGAGCTCACGTAGGAAGCCGTGTTTGTCCGCTCTCCTCGTTGGGCGTAGACCACGCTTAGCCGGGAAAGTAGTTTCAATATCAAGTAGCCGCACTTGTGTAGTTAGGTGGTATTCCCCAAAGAACGACATCGGTCGCGTGCAGAGACGCGGGCATCGTTCCATAGTAATATGATCCCCCTTGTTTGGGAGGGCCCCGACGCAGAGCTTGAAGGTGAAGTTCCTCAATCTATACCCCCCGCAGGTAAGCCGCATCACGATGGCGCATTTGCGCCGCTTTGGACTCTTGCGAGCACGCGATATTGCAAGTCGTCCCTCGCGATAACTTGATGCACGTGTCTCTCCTAGCTTGCTGGTTGAGGCCTCTAACATTCCAGAGATGAGGTCAATGCTTGGCGTACTATCCATTAAACAGATGAAGCACATGAGAGGTTGCACAGCAGCAGCCAAACTTGATGTAGCGTTGACACTTAGCGTAGCCGATCAACATGAACAACATGAAGCGCGTCAAGTTCCACTTACACAGAGGCACACATTGCTCCGGCACACATGCAGGGAGCTGCATAATACAAGCCACGACGACGACAAAGACACATGGATGAAGTTCTAGACGAAACAAACACTGGAGTTCGAGTAGCATGACGACTTGATACATTAATCAAAACAAAAGGACGCGCTTGTCTTGCTTCACGCCGCCAGGCAGCTCGGGGCCCCCCGGCGAGCCGAGCGCCTCATTCTCGAGGTCGCCGACCCCTCCTCCACCATGTTGGTCGTGGCCTCGTCCACCTCCTCGCCTCCCTCATCCCCTAGGTTGAAGAGCCTCGGTCAGGCGGCAATGATCTCAGGCGGCAAGGGGCCATTGAACATGGCCACAAATTCCTCGCAATGCACTCAACAAAGTTGGAGATCATCTTTGAGGAAGCCTAACTTCCTCGGAGAGATTGTGTTGTGCTCGCCGCATTTGTGTCATAGGGGGTGAGGAACGTGAGCTTGCCGACGGGCACTACGGCGTATCATGGACATGTCGTAGACGCGGCGAAGCACGGCGATGTCGCAGGTTCCTCGCCTCGACCACCGCCGCTTCGGGCTTCCCCTTCCCGGCGGGCCGGAGAAGTGGTGCAGGCGGGACGACGGCGAGAGTGTCAACCCCGGCGCCCACCATGTCAATGTCCCGAAGCGACCTGGTCGTCGTGGTAGGCTCCACCGAGCCGAGCGCAAGGGAGGACAGAGCCTCCCCACCTCGTGCCGGGGCCCCTTCATTTGCCTTCTCTCGCCGGAAGGTCGCTCAGATCCGCCAAAAACCGTGCGCACGGGATGCGGGTTGGTGGAGCACGCTCGCAGCTTGACCTTGTTGGCTGGTGTGGACCAGGCTTCATTCTCCTGGGTTGGGAGGCCACCAGCCCTAGGCCCTATGCCGGGGCAAACCGCCTTGCCTAGGTAGTCGTGGGCGAGCCCCTTGATCATCGTAGTTGCCGCGTCGCCGCCTGGCCGCAGCCCCCGGCTCCACGGCGCGACGAGGACGTCGTGGAGTGCCGCCGCGTGGGTCCTAAAGACGTTGTGCAGGTCCAGGCCGCCCAGCGCTTGCAGCGTCGTCATGGTCGGGAGCGTGGGCGACCCCGGGTGGCTCGAGGCCCTCCGGTAGCCTCCCCGCCTTGCCACCGCCCATAGCCGGCGTTGGGGGAGCGCTCACGCTCACGGTGCCCACCGCGTGCGAGGAGCGGTCGTTTCGCCGTAACGGCCGTGTCGAAACCAGCCGTCGCCGCGTCGCGTGCATGTCGTTGTCATCGTCGTCATCGCGTCGCTTGGCGTGGCCCGTGAAGAAGCTCGGGTGGTCGTTGTTGTAGCATGTCTCGCCTCCCTAGACGCCTGTTGTCCTGACGCACCAGCGCTGGCGTGTCTGGCTCCGCCCTCGTGTCGGGCCGCGCGGACGGGGGGTGTCGAGGAACTCCTCAAACGCCGCTGAACCCTGGTTGCCATCCAACACACCGAGGTGCCACTTGGGGAGTCGACGAATACCCGGAGCAATCTTGCCGTTGAGTCGATCGTGGAGACCGTGTAGTCGTGGATCTCATCGATGTGGAGGATGACGGGGTGCTTGGTGCCGTGCTGCCATTTCTCCAGCGGCGTCTCAGTCACCAGCACCGACTCGAGCCTGGCGTCCTTGGTCCTGTTGGTGAAGATGAGCCACATCTTCTTCGGGATGGTGCTCGGGTTGGCCGTCCAGGCCCACAGGTCGATGGTCTTGGTCTCCGAAGGCTGGAGCAGGTCGGTCTCCACCGCCTCGAGCGCACACCTCCTGCCGATGAAGCGGCCGACAATGTCGCCGCCCCACGCGTGATGGCAGTGGCCTTTGCCCTCAGCCACTTAGGGCGCTTTTGATATAGGGCGCAAGGGTGGCCAGCCACGCCTGGTTCCCCCGGCAAGGCCTTTTGTTTGATTGTTTTGTTTCTAGTCAGCCAGGTCGGGTTATGATTCTGTTTGATTTGGTGTAGAGATGGATACAGTGACCTTGTATCTGCAGTCTGGTGAAGTTACCCACCTATTTCTCTTCTAGGCATTCTACCGAACACTTGCTAGGCGCCTGCCATGGTCATGGTGAGCAGGCTGCCGTCGATAGATGCCCTCTCCTAGAGCTCCTTCCTGTGCCGGCGCTCTAAGCACAAGCAAGCAAGCGATGCAAGCAATCGAAGCACATACATCAATCCAAGCACATACACGAGCAAGCAAGCAATGCAAGTAGCAACACAGGAAGAAGAGAACAGCCACCAGGCCATTGGTGACGAGCGGGCACGGCAGGAGCTCGGCACCGCACGGGACTCCGCTTGGCGTCACACGGCCGCTCGGCACCGCGGGTCGCAGCACCGAGATGCCTCCGCCATGGCGTGGGTTGTAGCGCCGGTGGAGCAGGCAGAGTGGCGGTGCGCCGACGCGCGCAACCTCCTCGACGCTGAGTTCGTCGGCGCTGACCAGGAGCACCACCGCTGTGCATGTGGATCTGGTTGAGGGTGCTGATGAGCGCGGTCACGCCGGACGCCGAAAGACGTCGACGGCGAGGGCGCAGTAGTCATGGCCGCCATGACTGCCATGCTCGAGCTCTCCACGCCACAGCTCTCCTCCTCTCCGCGCTGGAGAAGAAAGGGGCGGGGCGGCGGATGCGCCATGGCTGTTGTGTGGGGCGATGTGGTGGCGACCTCCTGCTCGCTGTCGGGGGACTCGTCTTAGCCGCCGAGAGGAAGACGAGCAAGTAGCGGTGAAAGAGGGCGGTGGGTGAGAGGAAGGTAGCGTTATCTTCCTCGTTGTCTCTCGCGAGCGCGGAGCGCACCTAGCTCCAGAAAAACGGAGGTGAGGAGCGTTTTTTGGGATGCAGGAGAGAGAGTAGATTTTGCATGTGGCGAGACTGGCTCCGGAACAGTGAAATGCAATCAAACACGTCGCACTGCAGCCGGAGGGCTCGAGCCACCCAAAACGCTCTACATCAAACGCCCCCTTAGGGCCTTCAGTCCCCCAAGAGTTGCTTCTTGGTTCAGCTATGGCCGAGACCTGGTGACCTTCGCCCAAGCTCCGGGACCACCACGGCGTTCGCCATCTTCCCTTCGGGCATACCTGTGGCATCCGACATTCCAGGGAGAAGGTTGGGGAGAGGTTGGGTCGACCGTTGTTGCTCAGTTCGGATGGGTGGGCCATTTTGTATCTTGGGTTTCGTAATAATAATAAAAATTTACTCCGTCCTCATACCACTATTGGTCTTTGGTCATCATTTTCTTTGGTCACTGAGAGATCGAGACCATGATTGGTCATTGTTTTATTTATTCATTCATGTAGTATAATCTCTCAGTATATAGTTCGCTTTGAAGCACGATTGGATGTGTCTGGACCAATGGGCGGAAAACCGAAAGGCCGACGAACTTACCTGGCCGTCAGTTGAGTGTGCTCAGTGTACTATAGCATGTTTTATGAGACTTGGCATTGATGATCTATTGGAGGGCTTTAATTAGTGACTTAAAATTGACGGGGAGCTTGACCTGAGCCTGCTGCTCCTAGTATAAAGCATTGTTGCTAGCTAGGTCCTTTGTCGCTCAAAGACATTGTCCCTGTTAGTCAAGCCATCGATGGAGAATCCTCAGCCACAGCCACTGCCGCAGCCGCATGTAGACGACGGTTGGGAGTATCGGTTGAGAAAGTTGCGAAAGTATCTGCTGCTGCTGGCTTCGCTTGCGGCGACAGTAACATATGCCGCAGGGCTTGATCCGCCGGCGGATCCTGGGTGGAGAGTGACGCTGAGAAGATGGCCGTGGCAGGGGACTCCATCCTTCGAGCAACCCACCACCGCCGGTACCTCGCTTTCTACTACTCCAACGCCACTGCCTTCGCTGCTTCGCTCGTCGTCATCCTCCTCCTCCTAGTATTGGCGGAGAGGAAGGAGAGGTCACCGGACTCTATCCGCCTCCGCTTCCTGTGGCGGAAGCGAGACCTAGACCTGCAAACTACCCACCTTCACGTCCTGCAGTTTGTCATGGTGCTGGACCTGCTCGCCCTCATAGTGGCCTACACCGCCGGCAGCTGCCGGGACAAGGTCGCCACAATCTATACCGCGGCGCTGGTGGCAGCTCTGTCCGCCTACGTCGTCATCCACATCTTCTTGATGCCACATGGGTCACCAGACCCAAGCTCTCCCGCCGCCGCCGGCAGCTCTCCCGACCGGAGTCACCAGATCCAACCTCGTCCTCCGCCGACCTCGGCCGACACCGACCTCGAGCAGCTGCGGAAGGTTTTGATGCTGCTCGCTATCTTCGCAGCGACCATCACCTACAACGCCGGGCTGAACCCTCCAGGTGGCTTCTGGGAGCACGCCAACGGCCTGCACCGGCCCGGTGAAGTGATTCTCAAGCACAAGCACGGTGGCCGCTTTGCCGTCTTCTTCTTCTGCAACACCACCGCGTTCATAGCGTCTCTGTTCACTGTCGTTCTGCTCCTTGACAAGAGGCTGACGGCGAGTGCAACATGGCGACTCACAGCTCCCTACTGGTTCGTGGTAGTGGTAACACTGGTAGCACTTGTGGCGGCGTACGCGGCCGGGAGCTGCAGGAACACTGCCACGACAACCTATACTGTCGCGCTGGTTGCCGCGGTGCTCGTATCCATCCTCCTCGCGGCGGTAGCCCGATGCACCGGAAAGCAGCTTATGAGGTGCCTGAGGCGAGGATTTGACCGGCTGAGCATCATCCACGGGTAACTGATGATAACATATATAATTTACTTTCCGACTATATATATATAATATGAATTACTGTTCTATAGCTGACCATAAGTAAATAGATTATTGTATGACTAATTTGAGTTTATTCTAATGGATTTACTAATTTACAAGATTACTATAACTCCTAATCGATTTAATATAACATCATGGTAAATATTACCATGAGTTATAGTAACACACATATATATATTGCACTCTATCGTAATTTTACATAAACTTCATCGTAGATCGCCATTCAATAAGTTATTTTTTGGTCACCTCGATTTACGATAATGTTTGTACTATTTTAGGATAAAATTAACTCATGATGATAT
Source organism: Hyparrhenia diplandra (assembly GCA_015847255.1). NCBI lineage: Eukaryota > Viridiplantae > Streptophyta > Magnoliopsida > Poales > Poaceae > Hyparrhenia > Hyparrhenia diplandra. The sequence goes on along the minus strand of JADLZK010009314.1, from coordinate 439,230 downwards.
TTACCATATTATAGTAAATCTTTTAGGAGAGAGTTATACACTATTTTAGGATAAAATTAACTCATGATGATATTTACCATATTATAGTAATAAATAGTCATTATCGTAACTCAAATTAAGTTGCGTACCTAGAATTTAAGTATTCTATATATATGGTCAGCTACAGATCAGAATACATGCATGGTCGATCAGCTACAGAACAGTGCATATATATATACACACACACACACATATGAATATTATATAAGTACTGTTCTATTTACAAATTGTTACTCTAACTCTCTTTAAGTGATTTACAAATTTTACCTAAAAAAAAAAAGTGATTTATAACTACGAATTCTTGCCAGGGATGAACCGGATGACTCACTAAAGGAAAGGAGGTCCCTTATTCTACTGCTAGGCACCCTGGCCGCAAGTATCACGTACCTAGCTGGGCTGAACCCGCCCGGGGGCGTTTGGCTGCAAAACCAGCAGTCCAGCTCCGGCTCGCAGCATGGGCACAACGCTGGCGACCCAATACTTTTAAACATCGATGAAAAGCGATACAACATCTTCTTCTACTTCAACTCCACTGCTTTTGTGGCATCCATAGTTGTCATCCTGATGGTCCAGATTAAACCCCTGCTTAAACGAAACTCACTACATCTGGTCATGATCATCGACCTGTTCGGGCTTATGGGTGCATACATTGCAGGTAGCAGCCGAACCTTGAGAGCCTCTGTCCATGTCATTATCTTGGCTGCTGCTTTCCTTGTCTATGTCACCGGGATCTATCTCCATGTCAAGATGAATCCTACTCCTGATCCTCCTGAAACTTTAAAGAAGAGGCGCAAGAGGCTGCTGCTGTTTGCAATTCTGATGGCCTCTATCACCTACCAGGCCGGGCTAAACCCGCCAGGCGGTTTCTGGCGGAAGATGAGCAGGGAGGACAGGGACACTCATCATCTGTCGTCGGCTCCCCAATCCTTGAAGAGATGTACCCTCGCCGATACCAAGCCTTCTTCTTCTGTAATGCGGCGAGCTTTATGGCATCCATCGCGCTCATCATCTTGCTCCAGAACAACAAGACGTACCAGCAGCCGCCGAACATCCGATTCTACGGTCTGTACGCGTGCATGCTGGTGGGGATGCTGGTCTTGATGGGTGCCTACGCTGCTGGGAGTGCCCGAAGGCTCAAGACGTCCATCTACGTCTTCGTCCTGGTCGGAGGTGTCAGCGTCTTCATAGCAGTGCTGCTGGCTTTGTTTCTGCGTATACGACGACCACCAGGATCAAACGCCAATGGCGGCGGCACAGTTGAGAACAGCCACAACGACGACCACCGCCGTCATCGAGGAGATCAGAGAAGGCGGAAGCATGTGATGTTGCTCGCAATGCTTGCCGCGAGTGTCACGTACCAGGTGGGCCTAGACCCGCCAGGTGGTGTGTGGCCCGAAGGGTATGCCGCTGGGAGCCCCGTGCTGCATGACAGCAACCTACGCCGGTACCATGCCTTCTTCTACAGCAACTCCAGCTCCTTCGTGGCTTCCATCGTTGTCATCATCCTCTTGCTGCAAAGTGAATGGCTGAATATGATGAAAAAGCAAAGGGGTGAACATGAACAGCAAAGTGATGAACCGCAGCAGAACCTCCTTATGGCGACCAACATAGTTGTCGCACTGGACTTGATTGGGCTACTGGTGGCATATGCCGCCGGTAGCTGCCGAACCCTGGAAACGTCCCTGTATGTCATTGTGCTGGTCGTTGCAGTGGTGATCTACATTCTGGTCCACGTCAGGCTGGGTGATGCCATCCCTGGACCTGGAGAGGGACAAGCAATACACAAGGCGTTGGCGGTAAAAGTCGCAATGGACCTCCTTTACAAGCAGCAGTGTGATGATGAGCCCAAGCAACTCTGCATCTACCTACCACTCGTTTCATCATCTTGACCCATATATATGTATTAATATAATTAATATATTGTACGTGAGTGTGATTTCCCTTAACTTTGTCTATCCATTTGTATGGTGAGTGTGAGCTTTCTTTTCTTTAGGAGACACATGCATGGTGAGTGTGATAATTATATACTCATAAGGCCCATTTTGTATCAATAGGAGACACATGCATGGTGACAGCACTACACAGCTATTTTGGTATGTGTTAGATGTTAGTTTAGTGAGAAATTTTACTGCGTTTGGAAAATAACAAGAACTCCTCAGTCAGCTAGATCGAATGTTTAAAAATTAGGAGGAACTATTAATTCAAATGAACTCATAAGATGCAGCTCAGAGCAAACAATTATTTGGCTAGGAACCAGCTCCGGATTAATTTTGGAGGGTACAATAATAGTACTTTCACGTATGGGGATTTCTTCTTGTTTATTCTTACCCACTCATTTCCCGTACACACCTTCCTGGTGTTTTAGGTGTCCCGCTCTTTTCTACTGATTGTTAGTTTGATGCCGTGTTCTAGTTTTCTGTAAGGTCCGTGGGGACAAACTCTGGATCAAAAACTCATGTGCTATAAAAGATATTTTGGTATTTTGATATTAACTTAAAGGCCAGGGCATATGCCCTTAAACTCTAAAAAAAAATCCCGCACCACAAATTCGTACTCCAATGATTCGAGATCCATCTCGCCTTCTATTAGTTGGCGGTGGCGCCCGACAATCCACATCTGTAGTGATGCTCGACACCTTTTCTGAAAAGGGTCCAAGTGAACTTGGATGCCCCTCGTGAGTACTTTGATGCCTTCAAGGTGCCGCTGACGCCAACCAAGGAGCAAGCAATGGAGGTGCTCTTCGGTGAGGGCTTTGATCCAGTGGCCTGGAACCTTGACATCACCGGCCTGGATACGGAGGAGCAGTGATCCGCCTGGATTGCCTCTACCTTGAGTCGCCGATTAGTTTATCTCAGTAATCACAATCTCTTGTTGCCCTTAGGTCCCTGCAGTAATCCTTGGATTACTGCTGCTTTATTTTTTATTTTTATTTTTTGATACTATTGTATCTCAAAACATTCTCTTCATCTTAATGAATTACGTGCAATGCACGTTCGAGAAAAAAAAAAAGGGTCCAAGTGATGGCTTGCTTGCTCCATAAGTCTGGCCAGAGATAGCAAGATCTTGCATTGTTCGTGTTCACCATTGCCAATCCTTTAAATTTGTCCAACAATTTTAGAATACCTTTCTGCTAGAAAGATCTTTTCTTGGCCATTGTTGGTAACTTTCCCATACAAGTAATACCCAAGGAATGTTCCCTTTATTGAAGAATTTCATCAGATGCTTCAGAAGTAGTGCCCCATTTTGAGTTCTGAAATTTATCACTCCCAACCCCTTCGTTTTAGATTTGCACAAACCTGTCCAAGCAGCTTTTGGTCTTTGACTTGTATTTAGATATCATCTACCCCCCCTCGATAGACAATGTTTCCTGAATTTGTCAATTTGGGCAGTAACTGTGTGTATATCAAGAGCAAATGTGCTCATAAAGAAGGTGGGGCCGGAAGGCTCAAAAACCGAGTTAGTTAATTCAAGTCTTCCTGCTTGGTTGAGGAAGGTTAATGTGGCAGCTAATCATTATTCATATCTGCTCACTAGTGGGAGAAATCAATGATTTAATTTGGGTTTGGTCACGCCCAAGTGTAATCCAAGGTAAGTGAAGTGGAGTGTGCCTTTTTCACAATTGAAGGTCCTTGCAAGGTGATTAAACCTATCCTCTTGGACATTGATGGGTACCATAACTGACTTGTTGTAATTTAACTTTCAGGGTTAAACGCAGCTGCTGCAGGCTTCCATGACTACTAAGGTATCATGAGCATACTGGATTATTGAGAAATCTGGGGAGCACCTGAGATGAATGGGCAGCTTTAATAGGTTGAGCCTCCTAACTTTGTTTAAGATTGACTGTAGCCACATGAACAAACAGAACAGATGAGTAGGGTCACCCTGCTTAACTCTCCTTCTGTAGGGAAGAACCTTCCATGCTGCTCCATTTAGTAACGCTGATGATGTCTAGAGTTCAATATATCTGCGATCCATCTGTTCCATTTCTATCCAAAAACTTAGCTTTGAGCACTTGGTAATGGCCTCAGGTTCTACTTTGTTAAAAGCTCTTTCAAAATCCAACTCTATAATGACTAGCTACTTTCTAGATTTGTGACATAAGTGTATGTATTCCAGGGCCCATGCTAGACAATATTGTATAGTTCTAGTCTTGATGAACCCATATTAGTTTTTATGTATAATTTGTCTAATAATTCCCTGCAACACACTACTAAAAAAACCATTAACTGTGACCTTTCAAAAACACCCTCGGAGGTGGGCATGATTTTAAACCATCTAGGTTAATGCCTCGGATTAACCGAGGCGGTCATTTTTTATTAACTGAGGTGGTTACGGTCAATTGCCTCACAAAATTGATTTACAGTAGCGGTTCCTGAAATCTATTAATAGAGACGGGCAAAAATATGGCTCCGGTGTATGGCGGTGCAGCCTGCACGACCTGGGCGGACAGCGGCACGGGCGAGGCAGGGAGCCCCTGCGACCGGCGAGCAGTTCCATTGCGGGCTTCTACTGCCTGCTTGTGCGTTCAAGGTGTTTGTAGAAATGTGTGAAAGAAGAGAAGAGAAGAGAAGAGGAGAACAGAAGGGACGTGGTGGTAACTCTATACCTTGTGACACTCCATGGTGACCAAAACCGGAGCGCTGGCTAACAAACACAATCCCGCCTCAGCCTGGCGCTCTGCTGAGAAAAATGAACCAAACAAGCAGGTGTTGCACCCAAGCTAGCCTGGCTCTTCTGAACCGGCCACGCTAGGAACGTCTAGGCAAACAAATACGCCCATAGTTACCCGTAGTAATTGTATTCTACACTGTGCCGCGTCCCATGTCTATAGGACGTGTGCATCCCTTCTTATTGAGTAGCCTGCTTACCTTGATGGCGACTCGTTAATTAATTAGTTAATTTCTTTGATAATTCACACACACCCCTAGTCCATCTCGATCAGGGATCGATTAATAAATATAACAGTGATGAGTCTTGACACGCCATGGTATAGTTAGTCGCCTAATGCTGCCGATCGAGGTACCTGCTAGCTAGGCAGTCACGCTAAACAAAATGTGTAGCCATTGCCCGGCCAGCCGGCCGGCTACCTTCACGAGTCCCCATCACGGATGGGTGTTTTAATTTCCCCAGCACATGAACAACAGCTCTAATCATAATATATTGCGAACACATGGTTGATTTAGGTCACATGTGTTTAGTTTTGTGATTGAGTGATTGTCAACGCTCAACATTTTAATTCTATTTTCTTTTATCTTTTATGCTTCGGCTATGTTCACCGCACACGTGGAGTGTGTCGAAGACGTATTCTTGGTTCGTGTTGTGCAGGTGTGGAGCTCGGAGATGGTAGCCGACGGCGCAGGTGAAGGTGCCAAGGAGGGGCGTGCCGGGCCGACGGACCGCGGAGGTGAAGGACGGACGTGAGGCTTGGACCGAGGGACCGGAGCGCCGGGTGGCTAGCCATGGTGGCTGACATCCGGGACATCGACGGATGCAAGAGGACGTGGCAGGACCGTGGTCGACAGTCAAGACGGCGAAGCGCAGGCAGAGGGGAGCTCGGATGACTTGGCGACTTCGGGCGGTCAAGACGGCAATGACACGTGTCGAGGAGGTCTGGTGGTTTGTCCTCAAAACCATCGGGCGCTGGTTTGGTGGTTTGGGCCTCAAAACCATCATCGGGCGGGTTTACGGGTTTGGGCCTCAAAACCGGCAAAGCGTTCCGTGGACGGAAGGACGGCACGTGCGGCATCTGTGATATTGCGCGCGAGCAAGGCTACAATGAGGAGGCGCTGGTGGCCGCCGGATCGACAAATTACCCGAGTCGACCAAAATAGCCCTAGGGTTAATGGTTTGGCTCATATGTATCGAAGGGCAAAATAGGGATGAAAAATAAGGACAATATATAGAGGATGGCAGCCATCCTCCCCTTCTTGCCTCTCTCATTTTCGTTTTTATTTTCCCCTCATTTTAGGGTTCTTGTTTAGAGGTCCAAGAACAAAAATTTGTGAGGATTTGTGTTGCGATTTTTGTTCGTAGGAAGAGTGGCCCTTAGTCCACTCATACCCTCTGGGATTTGTCACTTTGATGTGTGATTTTCATTCCCTGCGTTCTTCATTTTTCCTCCTTTTCGCTCTTACCCACGATCTAAAATTCAGGGAGTTTGAGTTGATTTCGAGTCACAATTTTTTGGGGATTTGCTCGTTGCTAGTTCTATTTGACCTGTGCGAATTTTGGGCTCGAGTCCTTTTGTTTTGGCCGAGTTCCGATCGATTTAGTGGCTGCCTGTTTCTCCGTTCGTCAGTTCTGTTCTTGGTTCCAGTTCGTGCTCGTGCGTAGGGAGAACAAGCAGCAGTGCTGCAGCGCACTGAGCGCCTCCCTGCCCAAGCCTGCGCTAGTGCGTGCGACACCAATCTCAAGCCGCAGGCTTTTGCTTACACAAGAATTGATTTTTGGTTCGCTCGCCCTTCGTTCGTCAGTTCAGCCGCTCAGTTGTTTTGGTGTCTTGGTCAGCAGACCTGTTTTCTCTTGGTTCTTGTGTAGCAGATCAGCATCCGGCGCTCACGATCCTTGTGCAGGCGCTCGTCCGTGGGATCCAGCTACATCAGGGCGGCGGCTCTCTCGAGTGCCGGGAGCATCAGGCAGTCTGCAACAGCTGACTATCAACCTGCCGCTCGCTCGCTTCATCTCTGCAATTTCCACGAGACGCACAGCAAGGCATCAGCAGGAGCTGCATTTCGGCAAAGACAACAACTTGTCTCGTGTGCTACTCTCGTAGGTAAGCTGCAGGGTAACAGGTTCTTGGTCATGATAAATGTGTATGTCATTGTCAAGCTGCAGTGATGCAATAATGAATATCCTGTCTTACAATCATAAGTTGATAATTCAAGCTTCAACGTTTTATTTTAGCCTGTGAATGCAGTATATGTTTTCCAATTCACGTACTGCTGTTTTGAGTCGCAGAAAATAAGTTCAATACTGTGATTTTTACTCGAGCTAATTTGTTTGCATGAGGATATTTCCACGGCTGCTATTACGAATACTTAGTGTGTCCAAGTTTTGAAAAGCAGTTCGGTCTCGTTCTCTCACTAATCATTTTCTGCAGGCAACAGTTCGTTCCCTAATTCAGTGCTACAGCTTCAGCCGGTTGAAGGCTCTTGTGTTTTTCTGGCTCTGCTGTTTCGCTCCCGGTTTGCGCGTTTGAGCCTCAATTTGATTTCCGCCTGTTTTGCGTTCGATTTTTGAACCTAGCACTTCGTTTGATATCTTGCTACCAGTTAGCACGTGTATCATTCGTATCTTTGTGAGTTTGCTTTGGAGGTCGGGGGTTGAGCCAATGACCCGAAATTGAAAAGGAAAATCGAGGCTCCCATTCACCCCCTCCTCGCCGCCGTTTCGGTCCTTCAATTGGTATCAGAGCCGGTTAAGGATCATATCCACCTTAATCGGTCCGTGATCCGCAGAAGGCGACATGGAGAGGTTTGGTCACTATGGTGGCAAGCCTCCGGAGTTTGATGGCACCAATTATCCCTATTGGAAGATTAAAATGCAAGCACATCTTATGGGGATGGATTGGAGAGTGTGGGAGATTGTCGAGGATGAGAACTACCAAGTGTTAGCCGCTCGAGTGGGTGAGGAACAAATAGCCCAACACAATGCCAACAACCGAGCGAGGAGCGTTTTGTTCTCTAGCCTCAAAGACACTGAGTTTGAGAGAGTTGCCAGTTGTGAGACCGCTCGTGAGGTGTGGAGAACACTTGAGAGTTACCACGAGGGAACCCCACAAGTGAAGGCCCGCCTATATGAGACCTACAAGAGAGAGTACAATAACCTAATCCAGCTTGATGGCGAGTCCATCGATTCTCTCTTTGCCAGGTTTCAGACAATCTGCAACAAGCTGCGGGCGAACAAGCCTTCGGAGAGGCTTGATGAGCACGAGAAGGCGATGAGGCTCTTGTACGCACTGGATCGGAAGGTGTGGGACGTGAAGGTGTCCGCGATCATGGAGTCTGCCAACTACGACACCCTCACGCCCGACGAGCTCTACAGCAAGCTCAAGTCCTCCGAGATCGAGGCCCAGATCCAGGCGAAGCTCAAGAACCCATCTGCGCCAAACGTTGCACTCGTCTCAGGTAAGGGCAGTTCAAGTTCTTCTGCTAACCCTTCACAGATTTCGTTCGCCTTGTCTTCTTTGGTGTCTGTGACAGAGGAGCAGATGGAGTGCCTTGGGGACGACGAGCTGGCTCTCGTCATCAGTCGATTCTCGCGGTTCCACAACAACCGCTTGAACCGTCGGCGTGGCGGTGGTCCCAAGAGAGGATGCTTCGAAAAGGCGATCCGGACCACTTCATCGCCGCTTGCCCCAAGAAGAACAAGGACAAACACTCGGCGAGAACTACTACGACTCGGCAAGCGCAAGGACAAGCGTGAGTACATCGCCGACAAGTACAAGTCCAAGAAGGGCTTCGACAAGGAGGCAATCAAGAAGAAGTACCTCAAAGCGCCAAGGAGAACAAGGACGCCTTCTTCGCCTCCCTCAGCGATCTCGACAACGACGGGCAAGCTTCCTCCAGCGACGAGGAGCCCGAGCGCAAGATCGAGGACGACCTGAATGGACTTTGCTTCTTCGCCCGACTCCAAGCCCGGGGCTTACGCACCATGGCCCCTCGATGGAGCGGTGACCGACAGCGTCAAGCCACACGACAAATGACTCTTCTTCCCCGAGGTATCTCCTACAATCGAATCTCTCTCTGATGAGGTTGACACTTTGGGCGAGGCGCTTGTGTGTCAGGAGAAGTTGCTCAAGCGAGTAGCTAGAGAGAGGAAGGAGTTTAAGGAGAAGTGGGAAATGGCTATGGTTGAGATAGAGTTGCTTAGAAAGCCTGTGGATGTGTCTGATGAGACTGAGTGTGACGCTTGTGCTATGCATATGTCTAACATCATGTCTTTGCAATCCAAGTACTCTGCCTTGCTAGATGAGCATGTTGAGCTGAAGGCCAAGCCTATGTTGTTGAGTGCGTGCAAGTCTTGTCCAGGCTTGCAATCTGAGTTGGCAGAGAAGGTTGCCAAACTTGCTGTGCTTGAGAAGGCCAGCTCAGATAGCACTGTGCTGAAGTGTGCTAAGTGTGAAGCTTTGGAGATGGAGGTCATGTCTTGTAGGCATGACAAGGAGAGAGTCGAAGAGGAGAACAAGTACCTTCGCTCTGTCTTGAGTTGGGTGTCTAGTGGAGAGCCACAGCTTGGTATGATGATGAGTCAGTTCAAGAGGGGGACTGACACATCGGGATTAGGCTTTGCTATAGGTGGGAAGGGTGAAGTCATTTATGGTAAAGTTGGTCAAGGTAGTGGTTTGAGCTCGAGTGAGAAACCCACAAACACTCCCAAATTGACCAAGATCACCCCACCTGAGCCTGCTAAGACCATTGTGAAAGATGGCATTCTCCAAGAGACCCCAAAGACTCTACCTTGCAAACAAGTGTGGCTTCCTAAACCTAACCATCTCAAGAACCCACTTGACACTTTGCCCAAGATCCCTGAGGAAACCCTTCCTAGAGCTAAGGTCACAACAAGAGTGAACCATCCACCCAAGAGAGTGAACCAACAACCACCCAAGAGAGAGGTGAGGTATCACTGTGAGTACTGCCAGAGAGATGGTCACTTGTTTGATTTTTGCTTTAGGAGGAAGAGGGATGCTAGGCGTCAAGTTGAGTTTGAGATCCGTGACTTGTATCACCCACCACTTGGCATGTATGAGAGGGGTGTGCAAATGGGTTCGAGGCGGCGCTTGTTGGGCCTAGAGGTAGGATGCCTCAGAGAGCTAGGCCACAGTTTGTGCGTGGTGGTCGTGCTCCGCGAGTGGATGTTGATCCTCGCTTTGGGAGCTTTGAGTTTGATAGGAGTGCACCACGCTTTGTTGTGCGTGGTGAGCACTTTGGGAAGAAGGATCATGGGATGTTTGTTTTGCCTAACACCTATCTTGCGCAAAATGGTCAACACTGGTATTCTCCTAAGTATACTAACCCCAGTGTTGTGCCATTTGCTCATCCCATATTTTTCCAATGATGCGGGTGACCGAGTCTTGGGTTCCCAAGTTTATGCCTCATTAACCCTTTGGGATCCAAGACTTGGGTTTCTTTTGTCCTCTCATGTGTAGGTATGAGGACATGGGGTGGAGAACATGTGCTTGGTGGAACTTGATCCTTTGTATGGTGTGATCAAGACTTGATGGTTCTCTACACTCACTTTGATGGCCTCGGAGAGGCATGTGCCTAATTGTGACACCTACACACGGTCTGTGAGCTATCATATACACTCATGCCTTGTATATTCATGATTTCTCTACTTGTGGTATGAGGTAGCTGTTCATTTGCTCACTTGTATATTGCTTGCATGTATCATACTTGTATAATGCTTTTATATCCCCTTTAGCATGTGTTATTTTGTGTATTATATGCCATGCTAGCCTTTGTGCCCTTTTGTTTCCTAGTTTTCTTTTGCTAGGTGTCTTTGGTTGAGGGGGAGTTAGGAGTTTGCTATCCTTTTTGAGGGGTAGTTTTGGAGTTGATGTACACTGGTAGCTTTAGGTTTGTTTTGCTTTGTGCATCATCGTGTATCATATTGCATTCATGTACACTTTTGCACTTTGAGCTTCTTGTTTATATTGATCACAATGAGACTATGCTCGTTTAGTGTAACAACTACATGTTGGTGCTTACAGCTTATGCTCTTTACTCGCTTAATTGATATATGTTATGAGCAAAGTTGTTTTTCATGTGAACTTGCTTAATAACGATGAATCTTGCAAAATGTTCACCATTGAGATAGTTCCTAGCATGTTTAAGTTGTTGAGATCCTTTGTGCTTATCATGTATGCTAGGTGACTATGTCTCATTCACTGAGTTATACACTTGCTTAGATGACCACATGCTTTTATCTGCTAAAACCTGAAATCTAAGCTAAGTGTATGGAAAAGATCGAGATGGGTCCATACCGTCCCACATCCAAGTCTTGGGACTGCTGCTCATTGCACTTGAGTTGAACCTGAGCTTGGTAGTGTTTGACCCAGACCATTGTCTTAAGCTTCGATTGCTCACATGCATAGGCTTGACATGGTTGATTAGTAAGGCCGACGGTTGTGGATAACCACTCGCACTCATGCTTTGTCCAATGCTTGTAACCGCTGCAACTCCAATAACTTGGAATTTTGACAAGTGTTGGCTTTGTCTTTTGCATGATGTATAAACTTTGATTGGGGTAGTTCACTTGATATACATGTGTAGCATTTGGTAGATTTCAAATTACTTGTGCTATGTGCTATTCTTTGTGGTGGACACCTTTTTCAAATGCTTAAAACTGAATCAAAATGCTTTTAAGTCATTTTTCATATCTCTTGATCAGTTTGAGCACCGTGTTAAGCACTTGACCTTGTTGCCATGACACTTTTTAGAGCATCTTCTCATTTGGATTGCTATAAACTTGAAGCTCCTTCATTGCATTTTCATGCATATCATAGCTTGATTAGTGCATTTGCCAACAAGGGGGAGAAAGATACAAAGACAAAGGATCTGCATTTTTCTAGGGGAGTAGCATTTTGAGCTAGATGTGTTGAGCCTTTGCCTCTGTCTTGAGGGTCTAGCTATTTGTGTGTGAAAGTAATTGGTTTGGAGCTATGCTAGTGGTGTTGAGCCTGTTCTACCTCTTCTTGAAGACTAGCTATTTATTTAGCTTGGTTGTGTCGAGCTTTTTACCCATGTCTTTGGGAACCAAGTTTTGCTCCATGTTTGCTATCCAGTGATTTTGTCTAGCTTGTGTCACTTGGATGTGCTATCTTCTACCTTCTTTCGTCTTTGTGTTGAATGTTGACAATGCACTCATCAAGGGGGAGATTGCGAACACATGGTTGATTTAGGTCACATGTGTTTAGTTTTGTGATTGAGTGATTGTCAACGTTCAACATTTTAATTCTATTTTCTTTTATCTTTTATGCTTCGGCTATGTTCACCGGCACACGTGGAGTGTGTCGAAGACGCGTATCTCTTGGTTCGTGTTGTGCGGTGTGTGGAGCTCGGAGATGGTAGCCGACGGCGAGGTGAAGGTGCCAAGGAGGACGTCGGGGGCCGACGGACCGCGGAGGTGAAGGACGGACGTTGTTGGTATTTCTAATGTCACTAACTAGTAATGGCATCTAGAAAGAATATCGGATGTTGCTTCGTATAAAACTAAAAGAAATATTCATTGCAGTTCATAGCATATCCGAAAAGGTTGTCATCCCTATAGTTAAACTACTAATATGCAAGGAATATAATATTCGTACTATGCCTTGATAACTTCTTAATAAGTAAATAAACAATTATAACTGGGTATCCGCAAGCGCACAGATATGAATATATACCATTGTAGCATTTTAACCAGGAGTAATAACCAGGTCTTGAATTTATATTCTACCACAGGGAAAGAAGTCTGTTATCTTGAATTAACTAAGCATAGATCTTAATCTAACCATCTCTCATGTGCAAGACATCAGCATTAATCTCATCAATTACTTAAGCAAGGATCAAAGTTCATAGTAAAGATAATGATAAAGTTCTAGATAAAACAGATTTGACCAAAAATCACGTTGGTTGGCGAGAAAGTGTCTAACAATGGACGATAGCAATTCATAGGCTAGCTAGCATTAGAAACTCCAATATGTAACTCTAAACTAAATGTTAGGATCTACCTAATTATGCAATACAAATAACAATCATCGAAGAAAGACTAATTAAATCCGGACATGAGGACCCGAATCCGTGAAGACTAAGGTCGAAACTTAGAACAACCCGAAATCTAACATCCGCTAGGCCTACATACGGGGGTGGATTGCAAAGGACTCAATGGTGTTTGTCACCACCACGATCTACCACACGACCCGGCACATAGGGTGCAAACGCAGTAAATAAGATCTAATCACCATGATTACATCGTCTCTACCACTCACCTTCCGATCTAGATGATGAGCGCTATACGAATCCATGCATGAACATAACAAGAATTCAACTATGCTAAATGTGTAATTAAAGTAAATACTAGAACAAATAATCTCGAATATAAACATGATCAAGATATTCATATTAAGCATGTGTCCGGAACTTGAAAACTACTTACAATGAAGAACTTACAAGAAGAACGGCCTGATCTTGAGTCAAGGCCTCCGACGATCCGGAGCGGATTTCTCCCTTCCTACTAGTTCTAATCTTGATTGCTACTCTTCCGAAAGCGATGTTTCTCTAGCGTTGAATATGACTTGGTATTTTAATTAGAAATATCTTTGTTATAGAACTTGATGATCTAAGAAGGGGGTCTAGGGGTCCTAATATATCGGTCTTCGTCTGTCTCTCCATCTTCATTAGGCGATGTGGTATTAACCTTGAATCAATCCCGCACTTCTACCGTCGCCCTCGGATCAAACCGACTCAAATCAACCGGTTTAGATCGAGTCTTAGAGGCGGTGGAGGAAGCTTCCCGAAGCGGAGCGAGTCGGCGCGCTCGAGGGCCGATCGGCCTAACTATTGGGCCGATCGGCCCAGGGGGTGCTCCCCTCTGGGTCCCGTCGTGCGTCGCGTGTTCTGGAGTCTTCTAGATGATGTATTTCTTGGTTCCGAAGTTAGTTCACGTCGGGATTAATCCGAAGCCTTCTAGACTTGTTTCGAGTTGGATTGCGTTATGCTACGGGCCGTATGCCACGTCATCTCTGCTGATTTTACTAAGTCCCCGCAAATCACAACTTTACCAAAACTGATGGAATTATGTTAGTGACACCCTATTCTAGGTTGTTATTATTATTTATACCCCTTTCTCATGTTTAATTAATTAAAAATTTTATATGATAACAAGTGTCAACAAACTCCCCAAGCTTACCCTTTGCTAGTCCCTAGCAAAGCTACATGCTATAGTAGGATCGGGAGTTGCTACTACGCTTTCATACCTCAAAAGTACTTGTGTTTTTAAAAAATAAATTCTCCTCTTAACCAGATTACTCTTACACATTTTACCATGGGGCGTAGCCTTGTCATGAATCATAAGCAAGATAAAACAATCAAGTTAAGTACCATGTCTCAAATTCTTTGATCAACTATCATCCTGGGGTTTTGCAATATTTTTCAAAAGAAAACTCAGAGATCCTATGTATGACCCCCTTAAGTAGATGGTACGTAGTGGAGTTACACAAGTGGTAGGACATACATAGTGGGATGATAGTGGTGAAGTGGATGAGGATGAAAGGTAGTAAATAGCCTTTAGCCCTTTTTTTTTTTTTTTAGTATTTCTTTTCAAGCATCTCTAGTCTATATCTCTCTTTCTAAAAATTGTTAGGATCCGGGTGTCCATTCTTGGAGAGGTGGGCTTTTCCCCCGAACTTGTGTCCATTTTTCTCTCTCCTTAGAGATGTGGGCCTGCTCACCCTCGGACACGTGTCCGTTATTCATCTCTAAATTTATTTTTATTATTTAGGGAGGTAGGCCCTTCTCGCCTAGTATGACTTTTGTCCGTTACTCTCCCTCTCTCGTCTCACTTTTTCTAGATATTTATTTTTCTTTTTTTTTTTTCGAATGTAGCCCAGCCTATATAAAACATTGAGAGAGACATATCTAAAGATTGCAAGAGCTTTATTAATTATTTTTATGGCTAACGGCTAAGTGAAATATGGGGATGCGTACTTCGGGTTAAAAGCAAAGATATTGGTGGAGTGGGATGATCTTGATGGAATACTCTTAAGGGTCATAACTAAGGACTCATCATGTAATTTTATAATTTTTAAAGATAAAAACCAGGAGTCAAGTATCTCTAAGAATATGATAAACAGTAGCTCAACTTTTCATGCACTATTATCTTTTAATGCTAAGACTCAGATCAAGCATGTGCTTCTCACAGGTGTTGGGTTTAGAGCAAATTAAACATTTAAAGCTTCAGGAGAATCTAAGTCCAAAGTGTAAGTACTTTTTAAGAGGTATTAAGGCGGAGCAACTATTCATCATTTCCTTAGCACATATTATCAAGATCATAATTAATAGGAAGAAAGTAGTCTAACAAGTTCTAGCACTTTATTTATTTGACTCTTTAACACTAAGACTCTTTAACTAAGACACATTAAATAAGACTCATTAACTCTAAGCAAATATAACTAGCTAAAATTTAAAGACATAGGGTAATAATACTTATCGTGATAAATGGGGGTGCTCTCCCCAAGCTAGATCTTGAAGTAGTCCTTTTCGTTTCATCCTTGGAATCTGCTCCTCTTTCGGGGTCTCCTTTTAATGTTCTCCCCTGTTAATATTAATTTCGCACATACCCGAAGGAACAAATTCTAGGATGTTAATGTGAGCCTTCATGTGCTCACGTCTTTTTTTGGATTTTTATATAAAAGGTGTGGACCTTCATGTGCCCACATATTTTTGGAATTTTCTATGCAATAGGGATGATAATGCAAAAACATATGAATGCAATATTTTTATATTTTTATATATTTTTATGCCACCACAAAGCAAGGTGTGCTTGCATGGGGCTTAAGAGACTGATGCACATGCAAAAAACATATTTTTGGGATTTTTTCTAATGCAGGTTTAGGAAAAAATAAATATGCTAAAGTAAACATGCTAATTGAAATATGTTTGTGCAGAAAATTAAAAGATGCAAATAAATACCGAGTTACCTCTCGGCAAGAGTTTAGAGAGCACTTACTCCCATGGCGTGGTGTCGCCTATGGGCCCCGTATAAATGTTGTACCTGGTATGGTTCCTTCAATGATCTCGTAGGTGGGCGTAGACGAAGTAGCCGCAGAAGTCGATTGTTCATTTGTTGATGCCGGCGCTGGTTGGGTCTCCGAAGGTGTATTCTTGTTGCTCTTCTTAGCAGCTTCTTTCTTCTTCCAAGATTGCTTCTTTGGTGGAGACCTCTCCTGTAGTTGGTGCATCATTCAAGATTGGTAGGAGCTGAGTGTACTTTTCTTGGATGTCTTTTTCTATCCTCTCAATGTGCTCCATCTTTGAGTCCAGCTTCCTTTGTAGTCTTTGGAGACGCTTCTGGCTCTTGGTCCTTCTTCGGGGCTGTTCATAGTTAGTATAAGTATTAAAGAAGCAAATAAGACCTTTTTTACCTTGAATATGGAACTGGATTTCGCCCGTCCCCGATGTAAATGATTGCTCTTGTAGTATTCGGGAACGGCCTTCCAAGTATTATGGGAGGATCTTGTTCTTCGTCTCCGTGTCCATGACTAAGAAGTCGGTGAGGACATAGTCGTCTTTTGATCTTGACCTGGTGCGTTTAAGCACAATACCTTCCGGAATCGGTGTGTTTGATCCGCCAGCTGCAGTAGTACATAGGTGGAACACAAAGGCAGATTACCATAGATTAATTTATACGTTACCTTTGACATTAGGTTGATGCCTGATCCCGTGTCGCAGACGGTTGTATAGAAGTTCCATTGATTAATGGAGCAGTGGATTGCCGGAACTCCAGGGTCGTCTAGCTTCTCTACTGGTGGTTGATTGCGCCGAGTCTTGCGTGCTGAGTTGACTTGATTGATCATCAAGACTCGTTCTACGTGTGGTCGAGGTTGACGATTGTTCTTGTTCCTGCTTCTTCTTTTTATCCTCTTCTCGACAGCTGGTATGTGTACTTCAGGGTACGGTAGTGGTACGGTTGGAGCAGGGGGAGCTAAGGTCTTGTGTTTGCAGTTGAATCTCTCCCCTCTCGTCCATTAACTGTGAAGACGATCTTCGCGGTGTCGGCGTAGATGATTGCCTTAGTGGTAGCCAGGAAAGGGCGGCCCAGAATGATCGGGGCGTTCTTACCTTTACCCATATCCAGGACCACGAAGTCGGTGGCCACGTATAGCTTACCGATGTAAAGGCACACGTCCTCTAGAATACCCTCAGGGTAGCATAACGATTGATCTGCAAGTTGTAGGCACATGGTTGTGTATACTAATTCTGAATCTGGCTCAAGGTTTACCTTAGGCATGATGTTGACACTTGAGCCGAAGTCGATGAGTGCGTTGTAGGTGCGGGCGCCTATGTTGATGGTGACGACTGGTCTTCCTGGATCTTCTTTCTTAGCGGGCATTCCCCAGTCGACACAATTGAATTTCTTGTCTGAGTAGGTGGTCCGCATACCTGCATAGTAAATATCGACAAGATTTGCAGATTCTAATTCTTCCTAAGACCCGAATCTTACTGGGTTAGGCATAGGAGCGTATAAAGCCAGCTGGGATAATTGTGATTCTATCATTTTATTAAAGCTATGCTGGTTCTTTATTGCAGAAGAAAAGCTTTCCATTTTAGTACTAATAGTTTCTAGCATTTTATCATTGGAAGCTAACTTCTTAGATAGATTATCCATAAGTCTACCTTGGTTTTGTACTAACTCTCTTAAAGGTGGGAAATTATTGAAAGAGTTATTACCTTGATAGTTACCCGAATAGTTACCTTGGTAGTTGGGTCTCTGTTGACTCCATTGTTGATTCGGAGGGCGATCTTGGTTGTTGTTATTGTTGATGTAGTTCACGTCCTCTTCTAGCTCGGGACGATGGGCTGCCCGAGTGTCCAGTGTTGCCACATTCTTCACATGTCATGCGGGAATCGAAGAGTTGCATGACTTCCTTCTTCTCGAGCTTTGTCTTCAAGCTTCTTCATAATTAAGTCCATTTTGGCGGACAAAGATATCTACCTCTTTCGGTTGGTGCATTCCTCTCTCTTTCTTGGGGGTTGACGGTCCTCATTCCAAGCTTGGTTTGATGCCATCTTTTCCACAAGGTCGGTAGAGTTTGGTTCGGTGTAAGTGATAGGAAAGCACCTCCGGCAGCTAGGCGTCCATGGTCTCACGGGTGTTGTTATTAAGCCCGTGGTAGAAGGTCTGCATGAGTAACCAATTCTCCATTCCATGGTGTGGGCATTCTGTGATGTAGTCTTGAAAGCGTTCCCACGCCTGCAGACATTCGCCGTGGTTGTTCTTCTGAAAGCTTGAGATTTTCCCTCGTAAAGGCGTTGGTTTTGCCTATAGGGAAGAATTTTGCCGGGAAGGCAAGAGAGCAAAGTGCCCAAGTAGTGAGTTTGTCTTTGTTGGCGTAGAACCCACTCGCTTCGCTCGTCCCAAGAGTGAGAATGGGAAGAGACGAAGTAGGATTGCATCACTTGAGACATCTTTGATAGTGAAGGTGCCACAAATCTCTAAGAAGTATTGTAGGTGAGCATTGGCATCTTCATGAGCTTTTCCACAGCACTGGCTAGCTTGTACCATGTTGATGAGTGCAGGGCTTGAGCTCAAAAAGCTTTGTCTCCCACATCGACCGTCGGTCCAGTCGGATGTTGGCCGTAGTCGGTCTGAGTATTCGCTGGGGTCTTGTTTGCCATGTCTTCAAAAATCGGTGCTAAGCTACGCACGATGGAGGAGTCTTCCGAGGTAGTGTTCTTGGGTTGAGATTTCAACTTGGATCTTGCCTCCTTCAAAAGTTTTTCTGGATCTGATTGGAAGTTTTCAGGAAGATTCCTTTTCATACATTACCCTGCAAAAGATAGGAAGAATAATAACAAGGGTATACTTGTTTAAGCAATTGATAAAATTAATCTGATGCGTATGAGAGATGCATGCATGTTAATCCTATGTGTTTTTATTTTATTGGGCTATAGACTTTCTTTCCCCGGCAACGGCGCCAAAAATGCTTGTTGGTATTTCTAATGTCACTAACTAGTAATGGCATCTAGAAAGAATATCGATGTTGCTTTCGTATAAAACTAAAAGAAATATTCATTGCAGTTCATAGCATATCCGAAAAGGTTGTCATCCCTATAGTTAAACTACTAATATGCAAGGAATATAATATTCGTACTATGCCTTGATAACTTCTTAATAAGTAAATAAACAATTATAACTGGGTATCTGCAAGCGCACGAGATATGAATATATACCATTGTAGCATTTTAACCAGGGAGTAATAACCAGTGTCTTGAATTTATATTCTACCACAGGGGAAAGAAGTCTCATATCTTGAATTAACTAAGCATAGATCTTAATCTAACCATCTCTCATGTGCAAGACATCAGCATTAATCTCATCAATTACTTAAGCAAGGATCAAAGTTCATAGTAAAGATAATGATAAAGTTCTAGATAAACAGATTTGACCAAAAATCACGTTGGTTGGCGAAAGTGTCTAACAATGGACGATAGCAATTCATAGGCTAGCTAGCATTAGAAACTCCAATATGTAACTCTAAACTAAATGTTAGGATCTACCTAATTATGCAATACAAATAACAATCATCGAAGAAAGACTAATTAAATCCGGACATGAGGACAGAATCCGTGAAGACTAAGGTCGAAACTTAGAACAACCCGAAATCTAACATCCGCTAGGCCTACATACGGGGGTGGATTGCAAAGGACTCAATGGTGTTTGTCACCACCACGATCTACCACACGACCCGGCACATAGGGTGCAAACGCAGGTAAATAAGATCTAATCACCATGATTACATCGTCTCTACCACTCACCTTCCGATCTAGATGATGAGCGCTATACGAATCCATGCATGAACATAACATGAATTCAACTATGCTAAATGTGTAATTAAAGTAAATACTAGAACAAATAATCTCGAATATAAACATGATCAAGATATTCATATTAAGCATGTGTGTCCGGAACTTGAAAACTACTTACAATGAAGAACTTACAAGAACGAGGCCTGATCTTGAGTCGGGCCTCCGACGATCCGGAGCGGATTTCTCCCTTCCTACTAGTTCTAATCTTGATTGCTACTCTTCCGAAAGCGATGTTTCTCTAGCGTTGAATATGACTTGGTATTTTAATTAGAAATATCTTTGTTATAGAACTTGATGATCTAAGAAGGGGGTCTAGGGGTCCTAATATATCGGTCTTAAAATCTGTCTCTCCATCTTCATTAGGCGATGTGGTATTAACCTTGAATCAATCCCGCACTTCTACCGTCGCCCTCGGATCAAACCGACTCAAATCAACCGGTTTAGATCGAGTCTTAGAGGCGGTGGAGGAAGCTTCCCGGCGGAAGCGCAGTCGGGCGCTCGAGGGCCGATCGGCCTAACTATTGGGCCGATCGGCCCAGGGGTCCCCTCTGGGTCCGTCGTGCGTCGCGTGTTCTTGGAGTCTTCTAGATGATGTATTTCTTGGTTCCGGGTTAGTTCACGTCGGGATTAATCCGAAGCCTTCTAGACTTGTTTCGAGTTGGATTGCGTTGCGTTACGTCGGCCGTATGCCACGTCATCTCTGCTGATTTTCTGTTAAGTCCCCGCAAATCACAACAACTTTACCAAAACTGATGGAATTATGTTAGTGACACCCTATTCTAGGTTGTTATTATTATTTATACCCCTTTCTCATGTTTAATTAATTAAAAATTTTATATGATAACAAGTGTCAACGGGCGTGAGGCTTGGACCGAGGGACCGGAGCGCCGGGTGGCTAGCCATGGTGGTCGACATCCGGGACATCGACGGATGCAAGAGGACGTGGCAGGACCGTGTCGATCGGGTCAAGACGGCGAGCGTGCGCAGAGCGGGGAGCTCGGATGACTTGGCGACTTCGGGGCGGTCAAGACGGCAATGACACGTGTCGAGGAGGTCTGGTGGTTTGTCCTCAAAACCATCGGCGCGGGTTTGGTGGTTTGGGCCTCAAAACCATCATCGGCGGGTTTACGGGTTTGGGCCTCAAAACCGGGCAGCGTTCCGGGACGGAAGGGCGGCACGTGGCGGCATCCGGGAGATTGCGCGAGCAAGGCTACTGATGAGGAGGCGCGGTGGCCGTCGGATCGACAAATTACCCGAGTCGACCAAAATAGCCCTAGGGTTAATGGTTTGGCTCATATGTATCGAAGGGCAAAATAGGGATGAAAAATAAGGACAATATATAGAGATGGATGGCAGCCATCCTCCCCTTCTTTTCTCATTTTCGTTTTTATTTTCCCTCATTTTTAGGGTTCTTGTTTAGAGGTCCAAGAACAAAATTTGTGAGGATTTATGTTGCGATTTTTGTTAGAGTAGGAAGAGTGGCCCTTAGTCCACTCATACCCTCCTGGATTTGTCACTTTGATGTGTGATTTTCATTCCTGCGTTCTTCATTTTTTTCCTCCTTTTCGCTCTTACCCACGATCTAAAAATTCAGGGAGTTTGAGTTGATTTCGAGTCACAATTTTTTTGGGGATTTGCTCGTTGCTAGTTCTATTTGACCTGTGCGAATTTTGGGCTCGAGTCCTTTTGTTTTGGCCGAGTTCCGATCGATTTAGTGGCTGCCTGTTTCTCCGTTCGTCAGTTCTGTTCTTGGTTCCAGTTCGTGCTCGTGCGTAGGGAGAACAAGCAGCAGTGCTGCAGCGCACTGAGCGCCTCCCTGCCCAAGCCTGCGCTAGTGCGTGCGACACCAATCTCAAGCCGCAGGCTTTGCTTACACAAGAATTGATTTTTGGCTCGCTCGCCCTTCGTTCGTCAGTTCAGCCGCTCAGTTGTTTTGGTGTCTTGGTCAGCAGACCTGTTTTCTCTTGGTTCTTGTGTAGCAGATCAGCATCCGGCGCTCACGATCCTTGTGCAGGCGCTCGTCCGTGGGATCCAGCTACATCAGGGCGGCGGCTCTCTCAAGTGCCGGGAGCATCAGGCAGTCTGCAACAGCGCTGACTATCAACCTGCCGCTCGCTCGCTTCATCTCTGCAATTTCCACGAGACGCACAGCAAGGCATCAGCAGGAGCTGCATTTCGGCAAAGACAACAACTTGTCTCGTGTGCTACTCTCGTAGGTAAGCTGCAGGGTAACAGGTTCTTGGTCATGATAAATGTGTATGTCACTGTCAAGCTGCAGTGATGCAATAATGAATATCCTGTCTTACAATCATTAGTTGATAATTCAAGCTTCAACGTTTTATTTTAGCCTGTGAATGCAGTATATGTTTTCCAATTCACGTACTGCTGTTTTGAGTCGCAGAAAATAAGTTCAATACTGTGATTTTTACTCGAGCTAATTTGTTTGCATGAGGATATTTCCACGGCTGCTATTACGAATACTTAGTGTGTCCAAGTTTTGAAAAGCAGTTCGGTCTCGTTCTCTCACTAATCATTTTCTGCAGGCAACAGTTCGTTCCCTAATTCAGTGCTACAGCTTCAGCCGGTTGAAGGCTCTTGTGTTTTTCTGGCTCTGCTGTTTCGCTCCCGGTTTTAGCGCGTTTGAGCCTCAATTTGATTTCCGTCTGTTTGCGTTCGATTTTTGAACCTAGCACTTCGCGTTTGATATCTTGCTACCAGTTAGCACGTGTATCATTCGTATCTTTGTGAGTTTGCTTTGGAGGTCGGGGGTTGAGCCAATGACCCGAAATTGAAAAGGAAAATCGAGGCTCCCATTCACCCCCCCTCTGGTCGCCGTTTCGGTCCTTCATATATACTAACTTACTGCTATAGGCAGCTCACCTTGGAGAGTAGCGTGCTGGCTGCTGGATGCCGATCTTCAAGGAAAGCAGCACAAGGTTTTCAAAAGAGAAGCTAGATTCTAAATAAAGGCGTGTGCTGCTTTTATTTTTGTATTTTAGATGTAAAAATGTACAAGTGGAAATCAGCATGGTGCTGATTGATGTACATGACACTATACTGCAGAGCACGCCATCTATATCTATCACACTGCCAGGTATGCTAGAGTTGGCTTCCTAAGCTTGCCTGTCATCTGAACTACAATAGTCGTTGAGATCCCGCCTGCTGGATATGCGTCAGAATTTCGTCTCCATCCACCGCGTCACCGCGCTCGTCCGCAACATGTCAAACAAAACCCCTGCTGATCGATATATAACTACATACCTATAGCTATTATTATTTACCGGCGGTAGTGCGTGATGACTCTGGCAGGTCATGCTCATCGACTTTATTGCTGTTGAGCCCCTCTCGATAATTTGCTGGAGACTTTCGTGTGCTGCATATCTTCCAGGAAAGCAGCTAAAAAAAAGAACCTAGACGTAATTAAAGATGTGCAGCTTAATTTTATTTTTTTTTATTTTGGATATATATCTCTGTCTTTAGAAAAATAAGATTAATAAGATTTCATAGGCACCTTTTCGAATCTAATAATGAGAATAAACGTGATTGGTAGGTCATATATTTTATTAAAATATAATGTATAATAATGGACTTATTATTCTATGAGTTTTTTTTTTACTCAAATCAGCCCACGGGCCAAACAGCAGACAATCCCGGCTCTGGCCTCGCTACCAGGCCGGCACAGAATGGCCCATTAGGCCAGGCTGCCTTCCGGCCGGCGCACAAAGATGGAAGCGTTTTTTCTAGGCCCGTAACTGGCTAGTCAATCCACAAGATTATGCAAGCCGTCCTATTATCATCAATGATCTAGTAGTCCTGTGGGAGGGTTTGTTGTTGTTGTTGTTCGTTTTTGCTGTTCTCGTTGGGCTAGGTTCGAATCCTTGTAGAGCCTTTTGTTTTTAATTTTTTTGAACATTTGCAAGCCATCCTTCGCAGCTTCACATGGATTGGCTGGGGAAGCCAGTAGGGGAAACATGAGTCGGATATAGTTTGCTTTCAATTTATCTATCTTATTAAAAGATGACTTATTTATATCGCATACATTTATTTATATATGGTAGCTTCCAATACGCCAATAATAGATAATAATAAAAAAATTTAAGTGCACATCTAGACATGTAGAGTGAGTAATTTAAATGGTACTCCCTCCAAATGGTTTTGTTAGGTGTATCAACAAAATCTCAAATACCAAGGAGAGTAGTAAATCACGCATGTCGCTCTTGACTCAATACATGCAACACACAAAAACGTATGGTCATTAAATGCATGCAAGCTGTGATTAGCCAATATAGCTGCCACGCCTAATAGGCTCAATACATCCAACACATAGAGACCTCGTGACTTGCTACCACGCCTAATATAGCCGCCAAACTCCAAAACGTAAGAACGCTTAACAAAGCTGACCGAAAGGAGTAAGACTTATTCTTATCTTCCAGTTCACCGTGGGTTCGAATCCCACGTGTTGTAAATTTTCCCATGCACACAATAACTTTTAGTTTCCTATATTATGAATCATATACATGTAACAAATTAGTTTTAATAAAATACATGTTACAAATTAGCAAAATTATTTTGTTCAAATTTAACAAATCGTTTTTTGGGTTTGATTCTTCTTGCCGTCACAATTTTAATTTTTCTTTGCCCTAAATATTATAGCAGACCCATTATTTTGAGCTAACTAGAGTATGATGAATTTAAAATCATACATTGTGACGGTCTTAATAAAATCGTCATGAGTTAGCGGGCCGTGAATATCCACCGGGCTCATCTCAGTAACGGAAAACAAAATATCATCACAGATTACGCCTCATTAGTGACGATTTGTAAATCTATCACCGAGAATCCGTCACAGATTAACAAGTTTCTTGTAGTGTCATATTTATCCCGAGTCGGACCATATTGCCCTTGGTGATGTGGTTAGGCTCATTTAGTTGCTAGGGGTAGTTTAGGGATATGTATTCAAACAATGAATAGTGGGTAACCCCCTCCCTTCTCCCCTGTCTCTCATTTTGCAGTTTTTCCTTTTAGGTTTTCCTCCTCTAGTTGCTCTGCTTTGTGAGTGAGAGATCTACTGCAACTTTGTAGTGTTTGTTCGTAGGAAGCACACTCCTTAGCGTGTGCATGCCCTCTCGTGGTTTTGGATTTTATGATGATCTTGTGATTGTGTTTGTGTTTTTCGCGAGTTCATCTTTCCCCTCCCCTTTCTTGGTGCGATTTCTTCGATTCATGGCCGTTTGAGTATGTTTTTTTTTTTTGCACCGATTCGATCCATGATGTGAGGAGCATTTCCACCCAAGGAAATCGATTGAAACGTTACAAGTTCGTAGATCGGGCAAGATTTGCGTCTAGGGTTACAAGTTCATCGTTTTTCCTCTCTTTTCATTGATTTTTCGAGGATTGAGATCAAATTGGGCAATGATGTTCTATGGATAGCCTCACTACTGCCTTAAGATCTCATGGTTAAAATTTGGTGGCAGTTGGTGTTGATTTGATCAAGATTTGGATATTTTTGGGAGAGGTGATTTTGAATCGCGTGCGTTTTGCCTCTGCCTAGACAGGAGTGGACTGTCGCAGCTGAGAACAAGGAAGTCTCAACCTTCCCTATTCGGGGCGCTGACAGTCCGTGCCAAGCCGCGGACTGTCCGCCCTGCTGCCTGTGCGGCGTCCAGCAGCTCTGCCGAAAAGTTTGTTTTTGATTTTTGAACGTCGGACTGTCCGGTCGTCAAAGACTGTCCACCGTTGCTGTGTCAGCCAGCTTCTAGCAAGCTTTTTGCAAGTCTGCTTTTCAGTTTCTTGCGGTCGGACTGTCTGGCGTTGCTTGCTCTGCCCCCTGTCCAGTAGCTCATTTTCTCGGTCGGGTTTTAAGATCTTGGCTGTCGGACTGTCCGTTCCTTTAGCCATCTTGCTCGGACTATCCAGCCCCTAAGACCTGTCGACAGTCCGCCAGGGTGCCGCGAACAGTCCGCCAGTGGCATGTTAGTGTTGTTTCGCTTTGATCTTGTTCGATCTTTGCCGCTTTTCTTCTCAGTTGATCTCGTGTGTGACTTATACTTCGCGTGTGACATCTAGCTACATGTTAGCTCGTGTGTTGCATGTATCTTGAGTCGAGATCGTGTTGTGGTTTGGGTGAGAGCCAAGGAACCAAAGTTTCAAAACAAATTTTTGAGGCTTCTATTTACCCCCTTCTAATCGCCTTTCCTGGTCCTTCACTTATATAGATATGTGAGTGTTAACAATGCAAAACATAAATAAAGACAAGACCATGCAATTAGTCGGTCATGTCAAACAAAATGAAAGATAAGAAAAGGTTACACTTTTCACCTGCTCCAACATTACAAAATGACTAATATAATAATTGGTCAAGCCAATTATATAACAAGAAGCTATTGTCGATCGTGTCCAACCATGTATCGGCAGCCCCATTCGTTGAGCTTAAGAAATTAGGTGTTGTTTGGATGTAGAGGACAAGCCACCTACCCTTCAACTAGAACAATTTGCATTTGTTTACGAAACCAAATTGGGTGTTGTTTATGCCAAGTATGTACTCCAGTTAGTTGTTGGGCCGGGTCCTGCTGTGCGTATAACATATTAGTATACCTTTAAGAGAAGACCACGGAAACCAATTTGAGCAAGTCAAGAAAAATTATTATTTAGATAATAAGATGCCACTTGGAGTGCCTAGTAATATCTGTCTCATGGGAAACGCGTGGTCATGTCTAATTCTGCTGGTTGTATATACATGAGACATGAAAATGCCGCCACGCATGTATCGCTACTGATCTCTCTTGTACTTTCTGTTGCCAATATATATCAGTAGGATTAGCAGGTGAGCCTGTATGTACTGAATCACCTCTCAGTCTCTCACTTTGTGTGCCCCGGTGTTTTGTGTGAGAGAGGGACGAGAGAGATGGGCCATCTCACGAGTGCTGTGCACTGGTGGGAGGAGTCGCAGATGCGAGTCCTCGTCCTCAGCAGCCTTGTCGTCCAATTCCTTCTCTTAATCTTCACCTATTTACGTACCCGGGCCATTCCAGGGCGGATCAGGTTCCCAATGTGGTTGGCATACCTTGGCGGTGACGCCATCGCGATATACGCCCTCGCCACGCTCTTCAACCGCCACAAGGAGCAGGATCAAGAAGGCAGCAGCAGCAACGCGCTGTTGGAGGTGGTGTGGGCGCCTGTCCTCCTCATCCACCTCGGCGGACATGATGGCATGACCGCCTACAACATCGAAGACAACGAGCTGTGGACAAGGCACCTGCTCACTGCCGTGTCTCAGGTCACCGTGGCCATCTACGTCTTCTGCAAGTCCTGGCCATCAGGTGGTGACAAGCGGCTGCTGCAGGCAGCAATCGTTCTGTTCGTCCCTGGGGTCCTCAAATGCTTCGCTAAGCCATGGGCTCTCAGCAAGGCGAGCATTAAAAGCCTCGTCAGCTCACCGTCTATTGAGCGCACAACAGAACATACGAAAGAAAATATTTTTTTTCGCGATCGGGCCATTCACCCGTATTTCATTAAGAGGAGGAAAACCAAATCCAAGTACAAACTAAGCCGGGATGCCGAGCGGACATCGGGCCACGAAAGAGATAAACAAAACAGAAGAAAACACAAATGAAAAAACACAATAGAAAAGTAAGGAACCTAACTACTGGATGCAACCCGAAGGTTAATTACAAGATAACCATGTCGCGACTGGACCGCAAGCACTCTCAGGCCTTGCGCCGCTTCTTCCCCCAGAAGGAAGACCTCCATGGCCTCCATGTTGACCTCAGCGTTGGGGCCCGTGAGGGCCGCCTGCAGCTCAGCAAAGGAGACCGCATCCTCACGCTCGGCCTCGACCTCAATCCCCATCTTCTTGAGCAAAACTTTCCTTGCCTGGTCCTCTGGCCTATGGAGCCTGGACGCACTCTTTGCAGCGAGGCGTGCACTACGCTTCGCGGCATTAGCACGGAGGCGTCTTGGCGCGGGCGCGTTTTCCTCAAGACCGGCGTGGAGAGTAAGGATGGCTCCAGCGGCCTCTTGAAGGTGGCTATGAACTCTTCCACTGATGGGCTCGAAGAGTGTGTAGACCCGCCTTCATCGCCACCAGCTTCATTGCCACCAGCGTCGGCACCGGGGTTTGTTCATCCCCGACCTCGCTTTGCAACGCAGCACACCGAGCTCCCGATCCCCCTAGGCGGTGAGGCCGCCGGGGTGCCCGGTGCAGCGTCCAACACGACGGTGACAAGTGGGACGACGAACTCGGCCTCAACCAAGTTAGCCCACCGGTCGTCCACCGGCCCCCGGAGCGGTGGCTGATGGAGGAGCGCCTACGCACACAACATCCACCATGCACACGGGGCCTCGTCCCCTCCACGAAGGTAGCCGGGCGCACGATGGAGAGGCCGCGAGCTCAACGAGCATTGGGTCATCCCACGTCACGGGGGCCCCACCGCCGCCCGGCGCGAGCGCCAGAGGGTCAACGCAGCACCGTCGGTGACGTGGCGGAGCACCCTCGGGGCTTGCGTCGGCGCCGTCGGGCGACGACGACGGCAGACGCGGCCGGCGCCCCCACGCCGTGTCGGCGCGAAGGGGGGCCCCTCGGCGCCTGCGTCGTCGAAGCCGAGGGAGCCGGACAGAGAATCTCTCCGACTCGGATCAAGCCCGCGACGAGCCCGTGAGACGGAGCCCTGGAAAGAACGACGTGCACCCGCCGCGGTCCGCAAGGGCGGGCGACCGCTGCTTGGCCCCCGCCTCCGGCACCTTCATCGGGCGGACGCGCCCGATGCCCTCGCGATGGCGGCGCAGCGCGCGACGGGAAGGTGCGAGAGCGGCGTGGACGTGGTCGTTGGAGAGGCGGTTGAAACAGCGCCCGACTAGCTCTGGCGGCACGGGCCTCGGGCGGTGTGGACGACGGTGCGCCCGGCACATGCGGCTTCTGCTGAGGAGGACCTCCCCGCCAGCCGTGGCGGTCCGGAGGAGGCGCGACGGTGGGGACCCGACGCAGGTGGATGGGGACGTCCCTACCACCCCGCGACCGTCACGGGCCGTATCTGCGATGGCGCACCGGAAGTCATCATCTTCATGCTGCGGCGGGACGGCCGCCTGCGCTTCTTCTTCATGGCGGGGGTGGCGGTACACCGCCGGGCGCCCATTGCCGGACCACGGCCACACCTCGGGGCTCCTCGACGGATCCGCCACCGGTGCAGGGTGGTCGCCATCGAGGAGCACCCGGTGGCGGCGACACCCATCCCAGAGCGCGGAGACGACGGGATGGGGGAAGCGGATTGCCTCGTGGAGGAGGACCAGTGCCCCGTGGCCAGCCTGTGGGTGGAGTAGGCGGAAGGCGACAGCGGTGGCTGGCATCTCGAACTCGTCGTCGGAGCAGTCGGACATGGGGACATCGACCCAGCGCTCCTCCTTGGTCCTGCCGACGGAGGAGGGGAAGAAGGGGCGAGCCTCGACGGAGAGGCACTTGCCGGTGGAGGCCGTGGCTGAGAAAGGAGCGCCGAGGCCTCCATCCACGAACTCGCCCTCTTCGACGTCCGTGTGTCGCGGAGGGCCCCGCCACCACCGCTGAAGTCCTTCCCCACAATGGGCACAAACTCTCCTTCCTCGACATCCGCGACGGAGCGGGCGGGGATGGAGAGGCCGCCCGCGAGGGACGACCATGGTCCCGGCCTGAGGAGACGGGCTGTCATCATCGGGGCGGGCGGCGAGGTCGACGAGGAGCCCGGCGCTGCGCAGGGGGACGGGTGAAGGCCAGCGACGACCGGGTCGGCGGCCAACCCAGCGACACCGCGGTGCCACCAGGGTGCAGCAGCGACGCGCCCCGGGGCAGCCGGAAGTAGCGCCACGGCATTGAGTCGGGTTCGTCCCGCTGGTCCGCACTCCAATGCCGTGGTCGGAGGACGCGAAATCCGCTGCCGTGCAGGTTGGGGAGGGCCGGATCCGCGTCATCCCCACCAGCATGGAGGACGGAGGTGCTCGCCGGTGCCCGGAAGTCCGCCGGCTGTTGCGGGCTGGAGGCGGACCGCAGCGGAGCGCCCCCGTCACCACCACGAGCGTCGGGCTCGAAAGCGGCGCGAGCAGCCCGGGGCCGCCCATGGATCCGCTACCACCCGCGCCGATCCAAATAACTCGGCCCGAAGCGGCTGCGAGGTCTCACCATTGGCCGCGACGACGATGGGAGGCGCTGCCGGGCCGTTCCTCGCGGGGGAGGTGAAGGGAGCTAGGGGAGGAGGGGGGGGCGAGAGGAGTAGGCGGGCGCACCAGCGAGGAGGAGCGCCGGCTCGAGCGGCGCCCAGCGCCGCGGCGGGGCGTGGGGGCTCCAGCGCGTCGCGTCCGCCCTATCGCCCAACGGTCATGTTATGCGGGCCGGGTTTGCCACCGAAAGAAAATATGAAACGCCTCGGGACTACGTGCAACGACGAGCAAAGGCATCTATATATCCGACAGCAAAATGATGAAGGTGAGGACGGAGATAATATTCCTATTCCTGTTCCATCAAAATAAACGTATTTATCATTTTCAGTAGAGGTCTTCCGACCTCTCCTGTTCGTTCAAAAAAAAATGTATTTATGTATTTATTTATTTCTGGCCTTGTTCAATGAACAGGAAACCAAAATGAAGATGAGATGGATACGTTTGAGGGATACGTGAAGGGAGCAATGGCTTTTGTCAGAGAACAAAAAGATGAAGGTGAAGCACTGCAGCTCAATCCAGGGGCCTCTGTGGAGGACAGCGATCACCGTCCATCACAACAAGGCGATGATATCAGTTCCTCCCAAGACCATCGACAAGCCAAACTAATGGAAAGGCGGGATCTAGAAAGGATACTGCCCGGTGAGGCATATAAGCTATTTGTAGACCTTTCTTCTCCATATCCTCTTCGGCTCAGTCTCTTCAGATGTTTCTGGATGCTTAGCAAACAAAGAGCGGCGCCATATGGCTACGTGCGACGAGGGCTAGCTAGTGCCTTCATCCTTCTCTACACCAAAGTAAAGGTTTCATTCATCGGTATTATGGAGACAGACCTGCAGGACTTCCAGAGGGGTGACGAGATGAACTTCTTGTTTTCCTATTTTTTATTGGGGTCACGTTACTTCCTACCATGGGCAGCCATCGGCCTCTTCCACCATAGTCACAGAGAAGCTTACACTGGTATTGATGTCAAGATCACATATGCCCTATTCTGTTGCACCGCTGTGCTAGAAATGTTTTCCCAACTTTTTTTCGAATACGTGGAGCAGGAACAGTGGCCAGAAATGGTCGCTCAGTATAACCTCATAGGATACTATGCCCGCAGCAAAAATCACAGCAACATGATGTGGATTGCCAGAAAGTCTGGGTGGAAGGACTTTGTGGACCAACACTGGTGTATGGAGTCATGCTTCTCGTCTCGCACAATCACGGAGTTGGTCCTTCAGTATCTCAAAGCAGGATGGAAGGAGAAAATACATGACCCTGTTGTTATAAATGCGACAAGAGTAAACGATGAAGTAAATCAAAATTTAAATTGCAGGGACACAAGATTTAACGTGGAAAACCCTCCCAATGCGGAGAGTAAAAACCACGGGCGCCAGCCAAAGAAACACTTCTCACTATATCAAGAGTCGGGTTACAAAGCCGTATGGCGGCTTACAAGAGAGAAGGAATAATTGTGTTGTGTTGTTTCCCGGAGGATTGGTCTAAATATATAGGGAGAAAACTTATGCCTCAACATCAATTAGCAATATGGTACTAATTGATGTCGCTCCGTCTTCATCTTTAAACGGGCCTTCAGTAGTTGGCAGCCCAATATGAATTTGGAACATATTCCAACAAACTCCACCTTGAGACAAATTCCTCTTGTAGCATAAATCAACACCTTCATCCTGAACATAATAAGAAAAAATATTTCTGGCGCCACATAGCCTCTTGGGCTAATCAATTAAACCAACTAAGCCTCGAAAGCACAGCTCAAACTTAGCAACAGAAAATGTGCTTTGTCATCATATCGCCAGGATTAACATGAGTACTGATCTTGCATACCTTTAACTTACCATCTTCGATCACATCACGAACAAAATGATACTTAATATCAATGTGCTTAGTCCTCTCATGGAACATCTGATCTTTGGTAAGATAAATGGCACTCTGACTGTCACAATATAAATTAATGCAAGAATCAACTCCACACAGCTCAGCGTACAAACCTTTCAGCCAAATCAATTCTTTGCACGCCTCAGCAACAGCCATGTATTCTGCCTCAGTAGTAGACAAAGCAACAACAGACTGTAAAGTAGCCCTCCAACTCACAGCACAACTGCCAACAGTGAACACATAACCAGTAAGTGATCTTCTCCCCGTCCGGATCAGCAAGATAATCGAATCAACATATCCAACAAGTCCCTTCGAAGTTCTTCCAAACTCCAACCAAGAATCTGGCTGTCCCCTCCGAGGTACCTGAAAATCCACCGAACTGCCCTCCAATGTTCTTTTACCGGATTAGACATATATCTACTAACCAAACTCATAGCATATGATAAATCCGGACGAGAGCAAACCATGGCATACATCAAAGACCCAACAAAGACTAGCATAAGGAACTCTTGACATGTACTCAATTTCTGCATCTGTACTAGGACACACCGTACATACCGACAATTTAAAGTGAGGTGCAATAGAGTACTAACAGACTTTGCATGATGCATGTTGAAACGCTGAAGAACTTTCTTAATATAATTCTCACTGACTAAGAAATAGCAAACCAGATTTTCTATCTCTAGTAATTTCCATGCCTAGAATTTTCTTAGCAAAGCACCAAGATCTTTCATATCAAACTCACTACTCAACAATTTCTTCAATTTAGTGATTTCAACATTACTCTTGGCAGCAATCAACATATCATCAACATATAACAAAGAGATATATAGGTGATCCATTAACATGCTTGATGTAAACACAAAGCTATCATATTTTGATCTCTTAAAACCATGCGACCGCATAAATGAATCAAACCTTTTATTCCACCGACGAGGGGACTGCTTCAAACCATACAAGGATCTCTTCGCCTTGCAAACAAACTTCTCCTTGCCGGGCACTATGAACCCTTCAGCTGGTCCATGTATATGTCCTCCTCAAGCTCTCCATGCAAAAATGCGCTTTTGACATCTAACCGCCAAGCTCAAGATCATGTGAAGCAACAATACTAAAGAAAGTACGAATGGTGCTATGCTTGACAACCGAGAGAACACATCATTATAATCAACACCAGAATTTGATCAGAGCCTTTTGCTACTAACCTTGCCTTATACTTTGGAGGCTCACTTGGAGATAAACCCTCCTTTCTCTCTTGAAGATCCACTTGCAAATGACTGCCTTCTTTTCTTAGGCAATGGAACAACATCCCAAGTGCAATTCTTCTCCGTAGAGACTGCATCTCTTCATGCATAGCTGAAACCCACTTCTCACGATCACCACAACCAATAGCTTCTTTGTAAGTGGTTGGCTCATGAACATTCTCCACCTGCTCAAAGACAACTCAAGGCATAATAAGATAAGTTACATTCTTCAATAAGACGGGGTGGAGCACCACAACTTCTCTTTGATCCAAGCGTTGAGCAATAGGCAGATCAGGCAGCCCTCGAAGCCGCACACCGTGAGTTTGCTGAACATCATCATGAGCATCATCATCAAGAACTTCAGTTTCCTCGAACAGGCTCCACCTGCACACCTGCCTCAAAGATCATCATGCTCCACCCGCACACCGATATACGCAACTCTTTTTCGAAATTTCGAACATGATCTCGAGGACAAACCGTCATTAAACATCACAGATTCATTGAAAACAACACTCCTGCCATAAAGTCTTTCCTGTTTCTTTCGATTCCACAATTTATAGCCTTTAACTCCCGAACCATAACCAAGAAAAAGACATTTAACAGCTCTAGGCTCTAATTTTCCATTATCAACATGAGCATAAGCGGTGCAGCCAAAAACTCTCAACTGTGAATAATCAGCAGGTGTGTACCTGCACCATACCTCAATAGGAGTTTTCTTATTTAGTGGAATAGAAGGCTTACTGCTTATCAAGTAACATGCAAAGTGTTAGCAATTCAGCCCAAAAGCGCTTGCTCATCCTTGCATTGACAAAGATGCAACGAGCCCTTGATATGATGGTTCTGCATATGCGCTTCGGCCACACCATTCTCGCTGAGGGGTATGCGGTATGGTGTGATGTCTTAAAATGCCTTCTTGTCTGCAATAATCATTAAAAGCAACCGAACAAAACTCTCCACCATTATCAGTACGAAGCAATTTTACTTTTTTATCAGTTTGCCTTTCTATCATCACTTTCCAATCTTTAAAAGCAAAGAAGGTATCATCTTTATTTTTCGTAAAATAAGGCCAAACCCTTCTAGAGTAGTCATCAATAATAGTAAGCATGTAACGAAAGCACCACCAAGAGAAGGCTTACGAGACGGACCCCATAAGTCAAGATGTACATAATCAAGTGTACCTTTAGTGGTATGAACTGAGGTGTTGAATTTTACCCTTTTATGCTTCCCCTAAAATACAATGCTCACAAAACTTCATGCTACCGGCGCAGCCATCCGTAAGGTCTCTCTTTATCAATTCCGCCATACCAAATTTGACTCATATGTCCCAAACGCTTATGCCAAAGGTTAGTCTTACTAGGTTCATCATTAGAAACAGCAGCAGCAGCCGAAAAACAAACCATGTAAAGTACTTCCTCTAAGAACATATAACTTGGGCGTAATTCATATCACCTTTCAAACAAACAAGGGAACCTTTTGATACCTTTAGAACGCCATTGGAACCGAGTAATCGCAACCTTCGCATCAAGCGTGCCGAGCGAGATAAGATTTCTAGACATCCCCGGTATGTACCGACATTTTTCGTCGAGTGCGTGTCATGCCATCATGAGCCTTGATCCGAACCGATCCGATCCCCACAATCTCACATGGGTTATCGCCTCCCATACGCACAACATCTCCATTCTCGCACAAAAGCTTAAATGAACTAAACCAATCTCTGTTAGTGCAGATATGAAATGAACATGCTGAATCAAGTATCCATTCATCATGACCGTAGCACGCCCCGGAAAACTACCGCATAATCTCCCGAATCGTAATCATCGCCAGCAGCAGAGCAACAAAGAACCTTACCATCCGGCTTATTTTTATTCTTGTCCTTAGCCTTCAACTTCGCATAATCCTCAATAAAATGAGTTTTCTTCTTACAATACTTACAGAATTTCTTAGGTGGTCCGGACTTTGAACGACTTTTTGTGACGATCGTTGTTGTCACCGGAGGATTTATGCTCGGTTCTCGCCTCTCACCCGCAAAGCGCCGCCTTGATGACGACGTGCCATCGACACCATGCCTTTCATCTTCTCCCTAGACCGGAGTGCCTCATAAACTTCCGTAAGGGGTTAGTTCATCACGGCTCAAAGAATATGGTGTCACGAAAAATTTGCATACTGAAGAGGGCAAAGAACATAACAAAGAAAAGACCTAAGTCCTCATCATCATACTTAACCTCCATCGACACTAGGTCGGCAACGATCTCCTTGAACACGTATATGTGGCTCATCACGGAATCACTCTCCTTCATCTTGAGAGTGAACAGCTTCATCTTCATGTGCATCTTACTGGTAAGATCCTTTGACATACGTGATCGATTCCAGCTTTCAACCAAAGTTCTGCAGCAGTCTTTTTCCTGCAGCACCTCTTGCAAGATATCATTATGGAGATGAAGTTGAATTAGAGACAGAGCCTTACGATCCCTCCGCTTCTCCTCGGAAGTCCAATCGGCGGACGGCTTCTTCCCGAAACCTTCCAACGCCTCATCATAATCCTCCTTCTCGCGCCGTAATTGCCCGCATCTTGACTTGCCATAGCGAAACCGCGCCTTGTAATCCAAAGAACGGTAGATCAAACTTCATCGACGCCGCCATTGAACACTAATCTGACAACCAAAGCTCCGATGCCAATTGTTATAAATGCGACAAGAGTAAACGATGAAGTAAATCAAAATTTAAATTGCGGGACACAAGATTTAACGTGGAAAACCCTCCCAATGCGGAGAGTAAAAACCACGGGCGCCAAAATTTCCAAAGAAACACTTCTCACTATATCAAGAGTCGGGTTACAAAGCCGTATGGCGGCTTACAAGAGAGAAGGAATAATTGTGTTGTGTTGTTTCCCAGAGGATTGGTCTAAATATATAGGAGGAAAACTTATGCCTCCACATCAATTAGCAATATGGTACTAATTGATGTCGCCCGCCTTCATCTTTAAACGGGCCTTCAGTAGTTGGCAGCCCAATATGAATTTGGAACATATTCCAACACCTGTCAGCTACCACAAGTTCAACGACAACAGGGGCCAGTGGGCTCTTGAGGGCTGTGAAAACAAGCTGGGCTGGAGCCTAAAGGTGCCATTCGATAAGAGCGTCCTCCTGTGGCACATCGCCACAGATTTCTGCTTCTTCATGAGGACCCCTCGTGGAGAACAACTGACATCACAAAAAGCTATCCAATGCAGGCAGATGTCAAACTACATGGTGTACCTATTGTTTGTGAATCCTGAGATGCTATTGCCTGGCACTAGGCGGTATCTCTTCACTACAGCCTACAATGAGCTCAAGCATATCCTCAGGGACAACAAGCCGAGTTTGTTTGCCGCCGCCTACAAAGAGCTCAATGATATCCTCACGGACAGCAGGCAGAATGTGTACAGACGAGTCAGAAATGCCATGAAAGAGCTCAAGGATATCTTTGCCGACGACAAGCGGAATCCAATAAGCAGGAGTCGGTGGAAGCATGCACCACTGAAAGAGGAAGGGATTATCGAGAGAGTTATCGGTAGCATTCTGGACATGCCAACGCAAGCTTCTGAAGGCCAGGAGTCGAAACGAGGTCCTCAAGACTTCACTGATGCCTGGGCTCTTGCCCAAGGGTTGTTGGCTTTGGGTGATGACGAGGCGTGGAAAA
Organism: Hyparrhenia diplandra; assembly: GCA_015847255.1. Lineage (NCBI taxonomy): Eukaryota > Viridiplantae > Streptophyta > Magnoliopsida > Poales > Poaceae > Hyparrhenia > Hyparrhenia diplandra. Next base: position 402,644 of record JADLZK010009314.1, on the reverse strand, counting down.
TGATCGAGAGAGTCTGGGTGGAGATGCTCTGCTTCTCAGCCAGTAGATGCAGAGGATACTTGCATGCGAAGGCTCTCGGCTCAGGCGGAGAGTTCCTCTCCTACGTCTGGCTCCTGCGGTTCTACATGGGGATGGAGACCTTCTCAGAGAGGCTGCAGAGGGAGGAGCTTCCGAGCCAGGAAGCAAACAACAACAACACTCCAGCTCCACGTGCTTCTGACGCCCACAATGGCAGTGGCACAGCTTCATCATCCGCTTCCAGGATCCACAGTCGTGCCACTCCATCACCTTCCCATCTCGACACCAGCGCGTCTCCATCCAACGAGATTCGCATCGCCATGGATTGACAAGTGGCCCTCACGGGGCCTAGCTATTTCGATCGACACGTGTTTGTAAGTTTTATTCCTTTTGCTTTCTCCTTGTTGGAGACTACTGTGTTCCTGATCGATGTGGACACTTGGTCGCTATGATGCTTCCCTTCCTCCTGGTTGCCTCTAATCCTCATCTCAATAAAAGCTAGTGTTAGAGGATTCGATTGAGTATGTAGCAGTGTTTGTTTCTTGTTACTACAATGCATTCCATTTGTGTAACTAGTCCATCAGCCAAGAACCTTATAAGATATTAGGGATATAGAAATTAATTATTATTTAATGTCTTTGGATCATACATTATTTTTATATTAAATTATACTTTTTCTCCGTTCCCTTTCTAGCACAATAGGCACACCAGATACTTTATGGTGTCTATTTAATTGTAGTAAACTTGTCAATTATTGTTTGATATGTTTTTAATCTATATATTATGATATCATGGATGTTAGTTTTGATTTTAAATAATTATCCTTATTAATTGTTACATACTGTTTTTAAGTCGTAGACTATACTCTTAAGTACAATGATAACCTAAACAGTCACTTTGTTTAATTTCTCGCTTAGAGCTTGACAGGAAATCTAAGATGGAAAGGTGTGCTAACCTCAAGAGGACATTATTGTTTAAGCCTTATAATGACTATTTTGCACTTTGGAAATCTCAAAAAAAAATGAAGATTTTTTATCTAAAAAGAACAGGAAGGTATATACACTTATAGTCTGCACTATTCTCCCCACTTGTCAAGAAGTTTGAATTTGATTTATGTAGAAATGATTATGCTATTAATAAATATATGAAAAATATTTTAGTTTAAGTTTATAAATTATCTAAACATTATTTTTCCCATGTCATGGTTATTATTGATTCTAAATAATTTGTTAATATCATTAGCGTATGAAATCTTTTCCCATAATTGCTTAAACGTAATATATACATCTATCCCTCACGTATGCATAAGAATTTGATCTGCATGTACATTAATCAAATTTTGTTATATGGCCATTTATAGGTGTACATAATGTAGAACATATATATGATTTATGGCTATTTAGATATTTTTGGCAATACTATATTGATAATTTTGATATAGATTAAATAATGTTAGGAGTGGTAATTTACATGTAAAATTTAAGGGGTTGCATATACTATGTATCTAATGGCATAAGTGGTAGTTTAAATAAAGATTCTTGGGATACCTACATTTATTTACACATGCGTCATTATTTAGAAAAACAACATGGATCCTACCGTTATTACTACAAAATTGATAGCCGGATGGTTCTAATTTTTAATGAGAATTTCTAGATATTATATTTTTTCTAGTGGTCCACATAAGAATTAACATAAATACTTCATTGGACTCCTCTATTTACAAAATTTAGTAATTTTTATTTAGTGTATAGCTAACATTATGGTATTTGAGCTATTAGTCCATACCTTTGTGTTCCATCCTCAAGCTTTAGTTTAAATTCAACTTTTACTCTATGTGTTGCAATTCCTTTTATCCACGTGAATTTCTATTGCCGATTTATGCTTTATTAACATGTTTCATCTTTTATTTCATTCTAAAATATTATAGAGTCTCGGTTCTTATTGCATAAACAGTTGTTTCACCTTGCATCATGGCACTAACATGTAATTTTATTGCTAGTATCACTATTTTATAAAATACTGAGTGCGTAAAACTAAATTATCAATATTGATAAGACATTGTATTTCGCTAAAATTTATAAAGCTACTTAGAATAACTACTTATGGAATTTATTATATATCAAAGATTATTAAGATAACTTAGAGTTAATTGTCAGTAGCTTTGCTATGTGGTTTCTGGGAACTTTTGTGCACTCCATTTTTATGAACATTTTTACACACATGATAAGTTATTAAAATAAATATTTGTCTAATGTGGAACATATAATCATGCTTACTATTAATTTGACAATTGTAGAAGTGCATAATTTAGAGTATATAGCACATATTTTATGGATATTAAATTATTTTTCTTCGCAAGTTATTTTAGGTACAAACTAAGTGTGATAATTTATATTTATCATATATGGGTAGGTTGCATGCCAACGTCTAGGTTACTTTGCATTATCTTTCCAAATGCCACGTGTGGATAATTTTTCAAATAAAATATTAGATGGTTATTTGAAATGATCTTTTGTGATGAATGATGTATATATTAGACATGCAAAAGTGGAGTTATTTTGAATTCTTCCATAATCACGGAAGTGGTCAATTTATATATAAATTTAGTTGATTAGTTTTCAATTATTTTTACTATTTAGAGAGTTGTTGTATTCATTCTTCATAATGGTAAGTATCAATTTTTTTATAAAACAAATAGATTCAATGTTTTTTTGTGGATGATAGTTGAGTCTACCAAATGAAAAGATAGATGTTTCTGATTCTTGTCTCAATTTCTAAAATTGATTAGTTTTCTAATGCATTTTGTGAGAATTTAACATGGACGGTCCGTTAGCTTTTGGTTAATGTAAATATTTTATATGGTTATACACTGTTTTTGTAAATTTTAATTTTATTTACTTATGTTCCTATACTAATAAAATAATTAAGTAACATGTTTTATGGATTGTAAATGAATATCATTAATAAATAACATATCGATAATTCAATTTAAATACCATTTCTCCTCGCCGGTTGCAAAATTGTTGCAAAATTTGTTTTTAAATAATAAACTCTACTCCTACATGGTAATAAAAAATATAGCGATATATTGAGATTAGCGTTCTTTTCCCATCCTTCTGATGCACCTTTTTTTCAGATACATAGGTTGTCTTGTATTGTTATATATTCCCTCCTTCAATTTTCTTATTAATTAACATGTGATGATTTATGTATAAACATATGGGTTGTATGTATTCTTTACTTTATACTTTAATTGGCCATATGTGTATGACCAAAACTGCAGAGTAGAGATTAACTCAGATGCATGGTAATATGAGCAAGGAAAGTGGCATACCTGCAGCCTAGTAGTGACATGCCGCCAATGTAGACAGTGATCTCATTCACCCAAGCTCGCTCTTGCAGCAAAGAGCAGCATGCCTGCAGCTCCACCCATGCTTTGACAAAGGACTTTGGGTTTCGCTACGGGGATGTCTAGCACCAGTTGTCTAGAACATATAATCCAGCTTGCCATGCCGTCTATATGTCGGGGACCCAAAGAGGAGATTGATTAGGAAAACAAAACTGAAAATAGACAATTTCTTACGTTAGTAATTACACAGTCTAGCTACATTGTCATGGTATGACATATTTACACAACAAGCCAATCTAGAGTTTCTGGACTGAGGTATGGTGCCTGTAAATATTAATTTACAAATTTACATGAAACAAAACGTTAACATTGAGTACCATTGTAATAGACCAACAATAACCTAGCACCAATGGACATACAGGAATCGATGTTTTACCATTAGACTATAGCTATAGCTATAGCTTAAATGATGACAGTGTGACTATTAAACAAAGCACATACATTCTAATAACATCGAACTCTTACGGTTATGGCCTTACATGAGATGTGAAATTCATAGATTTATACTCTTCCCAAGTGATTTTAGATTCGGATCTACCGTTCTTTTCTCTCAAGATTTTCATGCTCTTCTAGAAAACACCACATAAAAAAAGATAAATTTCAATGGGATGGCAATTATTTCAATTTGTACTGCTGTGAGAATCATGATCAGTCCAATCGATCTGGTCTCGTGATGTCATGGCTAGCAAAGAGCACAAAAATAACAACAAATCAAGGGTGATGTTCTCGTTCAGTTTAAACTTTAAAGCATCACTTTGTCAGTTTGTGGATCACAAGATCGAAGCAATCTACTGCCCCATGCTCTTACGTCCCTGTACTCTGAAGCTATGAATCAAACGACTCAAAAATTGCCACTGATCAAAGGCTAGGCAGATTGTCATCTACCTCCTAAAAAAATAATAGATTATTAGATTATTACCTGCATGCATCTGTAGAGTGGGAAAGCTAGCAGCCCCCTAGTGCATGCGACGAAGCAAGCACTTCCACATGTTCCCTTCGGTGGCTGATGATAGAGCTTCCAAGAAACTGCAAGGCGTGGGGAGGGAAGCCCAGGAAAGATCGACGTGACTAAGGAGCCTGATGTAGGGTTGGAAGGTTCATCCCTCATTGATCGAGGGAAGCCCAGGAAAGATCGACGTGACTAAGGAGCCTGATGTAGGGTTGGAAGGCTCATCCCTCATTGATCGAAGCTGATGACAGGCGGCTGCGGCACCAGGCTAATATAATTTATGTTTTCTTTTTCAATTAGATCTATTATATTATATGATGCGTGACTTCAATAATGGCAGGTGGGTAATTTTTAGGGAAAACTAAATAAAATCCAATGGCTATTACAATTAATGGAGATCAATTGATGGCTAGATCCTTCTAATTATTGTGAGAATTTCTTTAAATTTATCTATTTTTTTAGCGGCCTAGTGAGAATTAACATGAAGCCTCCGTTGGAGCCTCCAATTAGTAATAGTAAGATTTTAGTTGCTATTTTTTTACTCTTTTCCTCGATTCAGTGTAATGATGACATTTTGATGGTTCATGGCCTACGGGCTAATTTCAGTACTGTATATTTTGTTTCCATCCGTCCTGTATAATGTGTACACAATCATATTGTTGCCGCTGCATCTCAAGTTCGTTCTCAACTTCGAGTGTGGTCAAATATATAGCTTCTTAAGTAGTAATGATGAGATTAACTAGTACTGGCAGTACATAATCACCAACTTGTTGTTGCATATATACTACTAGTTGTCAGTCGGCGCGGCCGCCGGAGCTGGATCAAGCACGTGGAGCTGAAACTTAGTTCCCGTTGCCATGACAGTTGAGAGGAAAGAAAGGGCCGAAAATGGTAGATTTTTGGTGAACTGGTTGATCTCGTAGCAAAATTTGTGCTAAAGGTCACATTTGCCTTCAGTTAGCGATCATCATCTTAGACAGATTTTTGTTCTTGTGAGTTTTAGTAATATTATTATCAGCGAGTTTAGTAATGCACTTCATGATTTTACTCAAATATCATAAGCGCAATGCAACGGCAATCACCGCAGGATAGTGCAGACTACAAGTGGCTATATCTTTTAGCCATTTGAGATTGCTTTGGTGCAAATAGTAATTATAAGGCTTAAATATTAATATTCTATTGCGTATAACATAACTACCAATCCTATATCTCCTATCAAGTTCTAAAATGATCTTAAGCATCATAGCATAGGTTTCAAATGACTATTCATGTCATCATTGCACCTAACGGTTCAGTTGAGACAGCCTCAAGTCTTTATCAACTATGTGCAACAGTACTCCCTCCGTCCCCGAAAAAAACATGCAACTATGAGAAGCATGTCACCAAACTTTATCAACTTTGACTATGTTTGTATAAAATACATGTAACATTTATATTTCTAAATAAATTTATTAAAAAACTAGACTTAAAGATCTTTCCGATGATACTAATTACTTAGTATAAATATTTATATATTTTAATATATAATTGCCGACAATTTAAAAATGTTAACTTCTCGGGAAGCGAGAATTGCATGTTTTCTCGGGACGGAGGGAGTACCAAAGAATGTCAAGTAATAGATATAATAAGAAATAAAAGTTTCAACTTAATTTGAGGGCTAAAATCTTGAGCAATCAATATGGGTAGTAACTGAAAATAGAAAAAAAAAATCATGATATAATAGGATATATGGGGAAAACAAATATACCAATGATTGATAAGTTTATTACAAAGACCGTATAAATATTGTTTTGCGATTATTGTGTTACAAAATGAACAGAGAGAAAATAATAATATAATTTAATACGAGCAATTTATTATTACCAGAGACATCTTACTACTATTACTAATTGAGGCTCCAATGAAGCCTCCACATTAATTCTCACGAGACTCTCTAGAAAAACAGGATAAATCAAAGAAATTCTCACAATAATCAGGAAGATCTGGCCATCAATTAAACTCTATTAATAATAATAGCCATTGATTCCATTTGGTTTTCCTAGAAAATTACCCACGTTTCACCATTACGAGGATATGTTAAAGTAACCCCCTCAACATATATCTTAATTACCCACCATTGCCATTATAATAAAACATATCATGCTATTATATACACCTTCCGTATGACACAAAGTAACAGATCTGCTAATTCCGATTTTAAAAACAATATATTCTAATTAATAAAAATAGATTATATATATTTTTAACAACAACAAACTCTATATTGCCTTCCCATACAATCACCCGTGGAAGCAGCACCATCACTGCATCCGCCGGCCATAGTTACAGAGCTCCAATCCAATCAACCAGGGAAAGTAAATTTTGCAAACTGGGTCGGGCTTCCCTCCTGGTAACTTCTTGCTTTTGCTTTCCACCTAATCATGCCCGTTCTTTGCAGCCCCAGTGACGGATAGGCCAGCTTGGTGAGCTTATTTGGAGTAAGTTGTTCCTCCGATTGCCAAATCAATCTCCAATTGAAGATTGGGCGTACATGTTTCTAAAATCATTAGGACTACCCGAGACAAAGAAGACATAGCAAGATGAATTATCATGGTCTGGACGAGCTGGTGCTGAACATCTGCAACCGCAACTAAACTTAGCGTCCCTGTGTCAAAACATGAGTGGAAAGCAAAACATGAGTGGAAAGCAGATACACTACTTTTCCTGCATGTTCGCTGCTCTTGCTCACTTATACTCCACAATTCTTGCTGCAGGTACTTTGCTCTTGCTCCAGGCGCAAGCTTTAGTGAACACCGAGATCTGTGTCTACATTAGTGGCATAGATGGGTGCCTTGCCACCACTGAGCTGTAGGTATACTGCTCTTGCCCGCTCATATACTACTACACCCGTGCAAATAAGTAAAAATGTCTCATGTCAACCATATTTATATATTAATTGGGATTGAAGAAGGGAAATTGGTGATAAGATAAGGCAGGGTGTGACCTATCTAAAAAATGTTCTTCAGAAGCAAGAGCAAAGAATGCTAATCTCCATATATTCCTATATTCTTTTAGCACCTAGAGTTTATTACTTTAAACACATTCTCTAATATATTCTAACCGATGAGGAAATCACATTTAAACTATATGACATATGTTAATTACTGGTACATGGATCATATGTAACCATGTTACAAAACAATTTCATTACTATAAGGAATTTGCAGAACAAAATGTAACCATATAAAATAAAATACCAAGTAGATCGATTAAAATTTACAAAAGACTGATACGTAGCCATATAAAATATTTACATTGACCAAAAATTTTGTGGCTAACTTCCACGTTAATTCTCATTAGCACATTAGGAAAAATAAATTTTATAAACTATCACAAGTCTCAATAATCACAAACATTTGTTCTTTTATTTAGTAGACTCCAATAATCATCATCAATAATAGCCATTGGATATATTTGTTTATAAAAAAAAATTACCCAAACTAAGCCATTATAAAGGAAATGCATAAACTAACCTGTTAATTTTACATCTAAATTACCACCCCCACCATTATGAAAAAAATAATTCAAAATAATCTGCAAAATTTGCATCTAAATTATACTCTTCTTTCATTAACAAAAACACATCAAAATAAATTCCTATTGTCACATCAAAACTACACACTTATGCCATTACAATTTATAATAAAAAAAAATAAATAACCACCTAATGCCTTTTGTAAAATACCCACGCCCAGCATTAGAAAAGATAATGCAAAGCAACCCCTATATTGGTGTTAAATTACCCATATATGCATTATGAGGTAAACTAGAAATTAACACACTTAAGTTACCCGCCTCAACCATCCTAAAAATAAACAAGTTTACAAATATATGTCACAAAATGTTCATATAAATACTAAACTTAGCTATCAAGAAAAATAATTCAAAATCAATAAACTATGAGATATATATTCTAAATTACGCATGTCTACAACGGTTGGGCTAAAATTAAGTTTAAACATATATCTATGTTCAATCATGTACACATTAGGATAAATATTTGTTTTTATGGTTTATCAAGAGTGTAAACATGTTCCCTTAACAAACCACATTGCAAATAATACATAAATAGTTAATTTAAGTTGTATTATATTAGTACTCCATGATACATAAGAAATTTCATAAGTTGTTATTCTAAACAACTAATTAATAATTTTTAAGTTAAAAATATGTCATATCAATATTGTTAAGTTATAATTTTTAAAGAACTCTATGTTTTATAAAACAACGTTACTGCAAACAAAATTATCGTAGGAACTGAGACAGACCTATCTTGTTTTTTACTAAAATCAATTATGAAATTGTAAATGATATATACGACAAGCATTAGAAATTTCAACTTAACATGCAAATAAAAAGAATCACAATATTGAGATAAAAATTTAATTATAAAGTATAGATTAATGATGGCACACAATGGTATTGAGCAATAGTACATATAACATAACCTTACATTTTTGATAATAAGTATCACAGTAAGAAAAGATACAAACCCTATAAATTCTAAATAGAGGCCGCCATTTGAGCATGTCAATCCTCTTAAATTGAGGGCTAAAAAAATCTTTAGCAATCAATAAGGTTAATAATTGAAAATGAAAAAAAAAAAAACAAACAGATCCATAATTGATAACTTTATCACAAAGCATACACAATATCCATTATACCTTTGTGTTACAAATTAAAATGTACAAAGGGAAAACAACATAATTTAATATAGGTAATAATTTTTATTACGAGAGACATTAAACAATAACTAATGATGATCTCCCATATGAGATGCTAGCCCGTGAGAGCACGGGTTAATGAACTAGTTAAACAATAACTACTGTCAATCTCCTTATAACGCACGGTTGATGGGCTAGTTAATATAATTGAGTCTCGTCGTCAGCATGCAACATCGTCAGCAAAACAAAACAAAAATAAAGACAAGACCATGCAACTAGTCGGTCATCTCAAACAAAATGAAAGATAAGAAAAGTAAAAGGTTACGCCACCTCTCCAACATTACCAAATGACTCCTGATACAATAATTGGTCAAGCCAAATATATAACAACAAGAAGCTATTGTCGTTTCCAACCATGTATCGGCAGCCTCATTCGTTGAGCTTAAGAAATTAGGTGCAGTTTGGTTGTAGAAAAGCTTAAGAAGTCAGCAAACCCTCGGTCATGCATATTGTCGCGGTCGTATACCATGGTCACAATGTCGACCGGCTAATGTGTGCAACGATGGCTTAGCTCAAGAACAATGACACGGGGATTTATACTGGTTCGGGGCAATCGGGCACCCTAGTCCAGTGTGTGGCACTATCAGAGCTCAAACTGCTCGTATCGGGGCGAATACAAGCGGGCGAGAGAGGGAGATGAGCTCCCAAGTCTCTGTGTTGTGTGCGGAATCGAGTGGTTCGTGAGTGTTTTCTGTGTGCAAGAGAGCCTGCCCTTCCCTGGTGGCCGAACCCTCCCTTTTATAGTCTCAAGGGGAGCTCACAGGACGCCATTGGGTTAAGGGACTGTTAAGTTGAAGAAATACAAGTGGTGGGGGTAAAAGGAAGAAGTCCCTGCTATGTCGGGCACGCCGGGCTGTTCGGCGTGCTCCTGCGATCGCCGTCCTATCTGCAGCACGCCGGTCGGTCGCCGTAGAGTAGAATAGGTGCAGCTCCGTTTTCCGATACGCAATACGTATGGGCGACGAGCTCGGACTTCGTCGGTCGGTGCAGAGGGAGGCAATGAGCTCGTCACGCCGCCTCCATACTCCTTGCCCCGTACTGACCGTCAGGCACGCGCCGGTGTCTGCGGTCGAGGTCGCGGAGGCGCCGCCTCGCCTTAAATGCCTGTACTTGGTGTCGCCGGAGAACGTGTGGCCAGGAGAGCTCGGTGGAGGGTTTGACCTCGTCCGCCGAGGTCATTCTTGTCGTGTAGCGGTTGTCTCTTGCGCCGGGCGTCATTTGGCGTGGTCCGACAAACCCACTCCGCGCGTGCCGTCGGCGATCTTGCGCCGTGGGTGAGATCTGATCGTAGGTTGCGGCGCCGCCGCCGTAGCTCGGTCTCACGCGCCTTTAGTCATCATGCCCCGGATTCTCCCGGACGCTCTCGGTCCGACGCGAGGGGCTCGTTCGAGACGGAAAAGAGCTCGCCGCTGAGGTGAAGCTCGCCATATCCTCGTGTTCCCTAGGGAGCTCGCTCGAGGCGGAAGTTCCCTCCAGGACAAGTTCGAGCTCGTTCCTAGGTCTTCGCGATCCGCGGGTCCTCGTTCGAGACAGAGATGCTCTCATTGCGTGCCAGCCTTTATCGGGGGTAGCACCCTATCGCTAACGAGCACGTTCTTCTCGTAACACGTTGTTTGGGATGGATTAAGATGGTTGACCTGGTCCGGAATATCTGCGTCCCACACATATGCAATCCTGCCGGCCGGTTCTATATAATATATATTAAGCAGAAAGTAATGGAGTCTACACATCGTGGCAATGCCGACTGTGCATCAGCGGGTGAGCCTGTACCGGAACTATCACTTCTCCATCTCCCGCATCTCTTGGCATCCGCGTGGGTTTTCTGAGAGGGAAGAGCTAGAGAGATGGGAGGAGTCACGAGTGCTGTGCACTGGTGGGAGGAGTCACAGATGCGAGTCCTCGCCCTCGCCAGCCTTGTCATCCAATTCCTTCTCTTAGTCCTCACCTATTTGCGTAGGCGGGCCATTCCTGGGTGAATTAGATTCATAATGTGGTTGGTATACCTTGGCGGTGATGCCATCGCGATATGCGCCCTGGTCACACTCTTCAATCGCCACAAGGAGAAGGATCAAGGTGGTTATGGAGGCAGCAGTAGTAACACGCTGTTGGAGGTGGTGTGGGCGCCTGTCCTACTCATCCACCTCGGCGGACATGACGGCATGACCACCTACAAAATTAAAGGCATTCCTATTAAATTTATGTTCCCGTGTCCCTATGATCATTGGAACACGTGTCCCTACGAAATTTATGTATTTAGGCATTCCTATTATATTCCTATTTTATGTTCCCGTGTTCCAAATTAAAGGGCTCTTAGGGCGTCTCCAATGGTTACCAAATCGCTAGCTAGAAACAATTCTATTGGCTATCAATGTCACTTTACAAATCGCTAGCTAGATGAGACATCTAAATAAAAAAAAATAAACACTATAGTTGAGAGTTATGTGAGAGAGATGTTTCTAGGAGAGCGGGCTAGATTAGATATTTATTAGTCGCTAGCTATTTGAGAGTCGCTAGCTATTTGGTCTCTCTCCTCGATAGCCAATCAACATGTTACTTTTATATTATTTTTATACCTCATCTAGCTAGCTATTTGTAAAGTGTCATTGATAGCCAATAGAATTCCTCCTAGCTAGCTATTTGAGCACCATTGGAGACGCCCTTAGCTATAATTTCTTATCACACTTCATATAAATTTCTTTATGACATCTCATCCCGTAGCAATGCGTGGGGCCGGAATTCAATCTTAGTGATATATTTATACAATATCATCTCTTGATTCTTAGGCCAGTCTCAATGGCAGTTTCACGGGCGTTTCATGCACATTAAATAGGGTGACACATCAGCAGGAATTCACTTTTTGCATGAAACTATGAGGAGAGAAGAGAAAAGTTTCACCATGGTGAAACTCTTGAGCGTTGTTTCCTAGGTGTTGGAAACAGTGTGAAATCCTCATTGAGATAAAAATAGTGTTTCATCATAGACTCCATGCATGGAAGAGTAAATATGAGTGGGTAGAAAGAGAGGTTGTGGGACCTGTGAGCCTATGAAACTGTGCAATGAAACTGTACATTGAGAGAGACATCTATTTCATGTCAAAGTTTCACATCTTGGAAACCGGGAGGTGAAACGCTCCATTGAGACTGGCCTTAGTGGTTAACATCACAACCCTTTTATATTCCTTCTTCGTACCCGCGGCAACGCGCGGGGAATCCATCTAGTAAATTAATATAACTAAGTTTTGTCAGCAACCCTCGGTCATGCATGCGCAATGTTGCCGGCCGGTTCTATATAATGAAACACAAATTAATTGAGGCTGCACATAGCAATGCCGCCTGTGTGCATAGCTAATCCTGTGCCAATATAAGTTGGCCGCATCAGTGGGTGGCCCGGTAGTGGATCTATCACCTCTCGATCTCTCGGCATCTCTTCGCATCCGCGTGTGTTGTTCTCTGAGAGAGAGAGAGAGACAACAGAGAGATGGGTGGTCTCACGAGTGCTGTGCACTGGTGGGAGGAGTCGCAGATGCGAGTCCTCGTCCTCACCAGCCTTGTTGTCCAATTCCTTCTCTACATACTCACCCTTTTCCGTAACCGGGCCATTCCCGGGCGGATGAGATCCGTAATGTGGTTGGCATACCTCAGTGGCGATGCCATCGCGATATATGGCCTCGCCACGCTCTTCAATCGCCATAAGGATCAAGATCGTGGAGGCAAGAACACGCTGGAGGTGGTCTGGGCTCCCATCCTCCTCATGCACCTCGGCGGACTTGACGGCATCACCGCCTACAACATCGAAGACAACGAGCTGTGGACAAGGCACCTGCTCACTGCGGTGTCTCAGGTCACCGTGGCCATCTACGTCTTCTGCAAGTCATGGCCAGGCGGTGACAAGAGGCTGCTGCAGGCAGCAATCCTTATGTTCGTCCCTGGGGTCCTCAAATGCTTCGCCAAGCCGTGGGCTCTCAACAAGGCGAGCATTAAAAGCCTCGTCAGCTCACCTTCTGTCCGAGAGGATGAACAGAGGGATGAAGGTGAGCGCGGTGATAATAATCCTATTCCTGTTCCATCAAAATGAATAATTTATTTATTTATTTGATTTATTTCTGGGGGAGCACAACAGGACAGACAACGAAAAAAGACATGAGACGCCTCGAGGATTACGTACAACGACGAGCAAAGGCTTCTGTCCGAGAGCAAAATGATGAAGGTGAGGAGGGAGGGACGGATATAATAATCCCATTGTTGTTCCATCAAAGTTTATTTATTTCTGGCCATGATTAATGACAGGAAAACAAAATGAAGGTGACATGGATGCGTTTCGGCGTTACGTGGAAGGAGCAATAGCTTTTGTCGGAGAACAACCAAAGGATGGAGAACAAAAAGATGAAGGTGAGGGGGCACAGGTCTATCCAACGGCTCCTGTGGAGGACAGCCACGGCCTTCCATCACAGCAGGGCAATGATACCAGTTCCTCCCAACACCATCGACAAGTCAAACGAAAGGAATGGTTGGATCTAAACAGGATACTGAAGGGTGAGGCCTGTAAGCTATTTGTAGACCTTTCTTCTCCGTATCCTCTTCGGCTTAGTATCTTCAAATGCTTTTGGGTGCTTAGCGACGAGACAGTGGAAAAGGCATATGAATCCGTGGGACAAGGGCTAGCTAGTGCCTTCATCCTTCTTTACACCAAAGCAAAGGTTTCATTTTCCCATATGTGGAAACTTGGCTTCCTGCTGAGGGATGTGGAAATGAATAACTTCTGGTTTTCCTATTTTGTATCGGCGTCACGTTACTTCCTACCGTGGGCAGCCATCGGCCTCTTCCACCATAGTCATAGAGAAGCTTACAGTGATACTGATGTCAGGATCACATATGCCCTATTCTGTTGCAGCGCTGTGCTAGAATACATTTGCCAACAATCTTTCGAGGCCATGGAGGAGGAACAGTGGCCAGAGAAGGTCCCTCAATATAACCTCACAGAATACTTAGTCCGCAACAAAAATCACAGCAACATGATGTCGATAGCGAGTAAGTCTAGGTGCAAGGACTTTGTGGACCAACACTGGTGCAGCGAGTCGTGCTTCTCGTCCGGCACCATCGCAGATTTGGTCCTTAAGTATCTCAAAGATGGATGGAAGGACAAAATACATGACGCTGTCAGCTACCGCAAGTTCAACGACAACAGGGGCCAGTGCGCTCTTCAGAGCTGTGAAGACAAGCTGGGCTGGAGCATAAAGGGGCCATTCGATAAGAGTGTCCTCCTCTGGCACATCGCCACGTATTTCTGCTTCTTCTTGAGCCCATATTCAGAGCATATAAAAGTATGTGCCTCTGCTGAAGTCCCATCAACACTGGACATTTTGCTTACGATATCTCCACGCACTCGAACCAAGACTAAAACAAAATCAATGTAGCCAAGCATTGGAATGTAAAGCTGTTCAGTGCAGGCAGATGTCCAACTATATGATGTACCTATTGTTTGTTAATCCTGAGATGCTATTGCCCGGCTCTAGGCGTTATCTCTTCACTAGAGCCTACGATGAGCTCAAGGATATCCTCGGGGACAACCATATCCTCGCGGAGGACAATCTGAATCTACAGAGCTACTGCTGCTGCTGCCTGCAGGTGGTACTGGATGAGAATGGCGTTATGCAGACATTAATCAATACAATGCGGTGCAGGTCAAACCAAGGAAACTTCATCGACCAAGCTTGGGATCTTGCCCGAAGGTTACAGAATATGGGTGAGGAGAAGAAGTGGAACGTCATCCAGGGAGTCTGGGTGGAAATGCTCTGCTTCTCCGCTAGCAGATGTAGAGGATACCTGCACGCCAAGGCTCTGGGCTCAGGTGGGGAGTTCCTATCCTACGTCTGGCTCCTGATGTTCTACATGGGGATGGAGATCTTCACGGAGAGGCTGGAGAGAGGAAGGGAGGTGTTTCGAAGCCACGAAGAGAACAACATTGCCGCTCAAGCTCCACGGGCTTCTGACGCCAACAATGGCAGTGACACAGCTTCATCATCCACTTCCAAGATTCGCAGTCGTGCCACTCCATCAGCATCCCATCTCGACACCGGCGTGTCTCCATCCACTGAGGTTCACATCTCCATGGATTGACAAGTGGTCCTCGTGAAGGCTAGCTATTTCCATCGATCCGTGTTTGTAAGTTTTTCTTCCTTTTGCTTTCTCTTTGTTGGAGACTGTTTCCTGATCGGTGTGATGCTTCTCTTCCCCTGGTTGCCTCTAATCCTCATCTCAATAAAATCTACAAGTGAGTATGTAGCTGTGTTTGTTTCTTGTTACTACAATGCATTCCATCTGTGTATTATTAGTTGCTATTTTTTTACTCTTTTTCCTCGAGTCAATGTAATGTTGACATTTTAATGGTTCATTGCCTATGGACTAATTTCAGTACTATATATTTTGTTTCCATCGAAGTTGACAACGAACTTGAGATGCAGTGGCAGCCGGAGCTGGATCAAGCACGTGGAGCCGAAACTTAGTTCCCGTTGCCATGACAGTTGAGAGGAATGGCGTGGCCGAAAATGGTAGATTTTGGGTGAAGTGGTTGATTTTGTAGCAAATTTTGTGTTAAAGTTCACGTTTTGCCTTCAGTGAGCGATCATCTTAAATGATTTTATTCATTATTAATTTTGGTAATATTATCAGCAAGGTTATCCATCTGTTCCAAATTGGAGTTCACTTTGGCTTTTCTAAATACATTGATTTTGCTATGCACCTAGTTATACACTATGTCTACATACATAGTAAAAGAAATGGATTTAGAAAAGCAAAAGTAAACTACAACTTGGAACAGAGGGAGTAGTACCTAATGCACTTTATGATTTGACTCAAATATCATAAGCACTCTGCAACGGCGATCACCACAGATACCTTATCGGTGAGATGTGCCTTATGGTGGCCATGGCGTTCAGAGTTCCCGCTCTTCTCCTACCACAATTCACACCACCTCCTCGTCATTTTCATCAGCCTCTGGGCTCTTGCCCTCTGCATCCCCAACACCATCCTCGCCACGCTTCTCCTGTGGTTCTACAAGACTTTCAGCGCTCTGAGCAGCTGGCCAACTTCCATCAGATCGGGGCTGGCTTCCTCACTTTCGCCACAGTGAGGTACGGGTATCTAGACTTGGTAGCAGTGCATGACGAGCATGTTGTTAAGCTGCATGCACCGACTAGTTCTACCAAAAGCTTAAGCTGATGCGGAGAGATGGGCAATTCATTTATATTCCGTCACATGTCCACCCTGGAGTGTTGTGGCCGTGGTGGTGGCTGCTGCTGCTGCACCGAGGAGTGTGGGATCTAGTGGACATGTATTTGCAGTTCACAACACGATTACATTTACGGCCGTGCTTTAGTACCCGAGATCATTGTCATTTTGAGCTCGGTTCTTGCGCTCTGCCAATTCTTAGTGGCGTTTGGAATGAAACCGACAATTTGAGAAAAAAATATTGAAAATACTTGCTGATCAAAAACATTGCAGGCAAAAACTCAAAACCAATCAAAAAATTTGTACAAAATCAAATTTGACACCGAACCTTATCCACTGGGCATTGCGAAACCAAAAACAAGTTGCCACTTCGGTTCTTTTTTTTACTTTAGGAAAACCTTTGATATGCTTCGTGCACCAAGATGAATGTGCTCTGCAACTGTAGGTGGATAGATGAAGAATGTGTAAGTATACGCATAGGTCGATGCAGAAGAAGAAGCAGAGGAATCAGCAAGCAAGAGAGTGGGGATAATTCAGAGGTCTCGATTAGAACAGAGTGTGCTTGCTGCTTTGCAAAGTTTACAACTTATTTTTTCGTAGCTAGCTCTCTTCCTGTCTCGAATAAGTTGGATATACTACTACTACGTCACCATCTGGGCCTTGGACACATGACCTGGGCCAGCGCAATCGCTTTCACGCCGCGGTCCAGGCTCTCCTTCTGTGCCATGGGCGACGCACAATCCTTATTTGGCGCCGCACGCGTGCTTGCTACAATTTAAATTGCACACGCCCTCTTTAGGCGCTGGCCTCTAGCATCCTTTTCTTTTTTACCTTTTTTTCGTTTCCCTGTCGGAGCGCGCTTGCCGGGCATGCGGACGCCGGTGGCAGGGCGGGTCCCGTATCTTTTTTTTTTATCGTTTCCCTTTAAAATGTAATAACTTCTTCGTCAAACATCCGTTTTCAATTCCGTTTCCACCATCGTGTTAATTATAATGAGATCTACAAAAATAGATACATGTTGGATATGTTTTGAGAAACTTTTCGTGATGACAAAAATTTACATCTAAAGTACAAAGTTTTACATCTAAGAGTACAAAGTTTATATTATTTGGAGTACAAAGTTTCAAAATTTGTATTGTAAAGTTTTCTTGAGATTAGAGTTGATTGCGTTTCTTGAGATTAGTGTTAACGTCGTATCTTGAATTAGTGTTTATGTCTTTTGTGAGATTAGGGTTCATGGCGTTTCTTGAGATTAGGGTTCATGGCGTTCTTTGAGATTAGGGCTCATGGCTTTTCTTTGAGATTAGGTTTCATGGATTTTGCTGAGATTAGGGTTCATGGCATTGCTGAGATTAGGGATCATGGCGTTTGTTGAGATTAGGGTTCATGACGTTCTTTGAGATTAGGGTTCATGGTTTTGCTGAGATTAGGTTTTATGGCGTTCTTGAAATTAGGGTTCATGGCTTTTCTTTGAGATTAGGGTTCATGAATTTTGCTGAGATTAGAGTTCATGGCGTTAGTGAGATTAGGGATCATGGCGTTTTTGAGATTAGGGTTCATGGTGTTGCTTTGAGATTAGGGTTCATGGCGTTTGCTGAGATTAGGGTTCATGGCGTTTCTTTGAGTCACTAACTGATTTTAAAATTTAGGGTTTTTTTGGGGCAAGTGTCCTTTCAAATGCATGTCCCCTATTAGGCAATGGGTTTTGGGGCAAGTGTCTTTTGAAAAGCATGCCCCTACTAGGCAATGACTTTTGGAGGCAAGTGTATTTTGAAAAGCATTCCCCCTATTAGGCAATGGGTTTTGGGGCGAGTGTCTTTTGAAAAGCATGCCCCTACTAGGCAATGGGTTTTGGGGGCAAGCGTATTTTGAAAAATGCCCCTACATTGCAATGGGTTTTGGGCTAAGTGTCTTTCCAAAAGTATGCCCCCCTACCGGGCAATGGTTTTGGTGCAATTGTCTTTTCAATAATATGCCCCCTACCGGGTTATGGGTTTTTGGGCAAGTGTCTTTTCAAAATTGGTTAAAATTTTTTTTTATAGGTTTTATGTGTAAATTTTTTTTGAACTATCAGTACAAACTTTTTTGAAGACCCTAGTCATATAAAGTGTGTAATATAGAAATGAAAAGTTTATGATTTCATATTTATTTTTTCACTTTTATGTATATATGTTGATGTTTTACTTTCACTTTCATTTATATGTGAAACCATTCCCCCGCCCGTATACTTCACCCACAAACCCGATTTCCCAAAAGAGAAAATTCTAGCTTATAGACAATAAATTTTTTTGCCCATTGAAGCTAGACAGGGAGAAACCGAGAAAACAATATGGGCTTGCGAGAAAAAAACTTGGCACAATAAAGCCTGACGAGGGGGAAACTAGGCTACGCTGACCGGGGACACTGGGCTGCTTTGTGAAGTAGTGCGCGTGCACCGATAGCTGAAGTAGTGTGCGCGCACTGCTAGCTTTCCTGGTGCGCGTGCGCCGAGGAGTGACGCTCTGGGCGACGTGCGCGCTGACCCTGGGACGCGCCGCACATGTTGGCGTCGGTGCTTGCAGTTGATGTAGTGGCGTTGCTGACAGAGTGACTACAACAAACAACAGATTACACTGTTGTACCCTATCTGAAAAATAGAGATTACAATGCGTTGCATGCAATTTGTATGACAGCACTCTTCTAAACTATGGGGTCTTCCAACCACAACTCCATGGCCTGATGTTGTGATCGTGCAGGGTTAGGCACCCCAGAATCCTCTGCACCAGATCCATGGTTAGGCTAAGAGCTAAGGTTGCCTCTAAGCAGTTGTTTGATCCATGGATAGCGCTCTTTGAGTAATCTTTTTAATTTTCTTTGTCTCTTTTGTCTCTTTTTTTGTATCTCTTGAGGCTTTTGTATGGAACCTGGTTTTATTTAAAATAAAATCTCCATGGGGCGATTCCCCTCCTGTTTACCTCAAAGAAAATCCTCCATGGCCACAGTTGTCTCCACCGGTGAGGGCGCAAGTCGTGGTCGTCTCCATTCTAACCTCCACTGGCGAGAAGTCCAATAACCCTCTATCACCAATGCTGGCATGCGAAGCGAGACCCCTGCCATCTTCACCACAATTGTCGGTGTCCCACCACCCCACATAAGCCTCTTTGGAGGGGCATTGACGAGCCGCTGCACGCAGCAGCCACATAGCTGTGTCCGTCGTCACCCCCTCCGACCGGGCCACATAGAGTCGGGACGCTCATGTCACATTGCCGCAGGCCGAGGACACCACTTACCATCGTCGTCCGTTCTAGCACCCACCTGTTGCTGTCACCATTGCTGCCAGCAGCCACCACACGACGTGTGCCTCCACGATCTTGGGCACCGCCCTCTACCCTGGGGATGCCATGCCGTGAAACCAGTGTCCCGTGTCGCCGTCGCCACCTCCATCTTGACCACAGCCGCCTCCATCTTGAGCTGACCCGTCTCCCAAATCAGTGGACTTGACATCGCGGGCATGTTAACGGGCCATCGTGGCCCAGGTCATCCCCACCACAACCCGCCATAGGAGTCCAATGGCCGCCGCTGCAGCCAAAGGCATGAAGAGAAGGGTAGGGCGAGACGCGAGCACCGCCCCTTAGTGGCACCGAACCAGATCCAGACGCCTAGGGCCCAGATCCGACCACTCGGGCATCGGATCTGACCGCTTGGGGTCCGACCTTCGCCGCCCCCAGCTAGCACCGCCGCCGCACTCAAAATTATGAGAAGTTTCAAATAGAAAAATACTAGTCAGATCATAAGTTTTGGCACCCAAGAAGTCCAAATCCAAATAAAAAGTTTATATCAGATTTGAGACCGGAGAATTAACAATAACGCCGTTTAATTTCCAGATATCTTATTACAAAGCTCCAAGCCCACCATCACTTAAAAGATAAATACTACCAGAAACCATCTAGGCTCTGGCTATAACAACATCGATGATGAAAACAAACAAAAGCGTGCAGAAGACATGCATGCTGATCATAATTGTCCTTGAGCATGCATTTTTTTCTACCCAACAAAACGTAGCCTCTGTCCATCTTCAACTGATTATATGCATTGACATCAATTAGTCACAGTGTTTAATGATTAATCCACATTTGTGGTAGCAGCACCCCAAGACTTGGTACGAAGGAAATTTTTTTTTCTTTCTGTAATATCTTGTGAATGCAATCAGACCTGCAATACAAAGTATGGACTTTAAGCGTGCAAAGAACAACCGGAGAAACATAGGAGACTGAGAGGCAAACAGAGGAAAGAAAAGGCCAGAGGAAAGGGGAAAAGCAGAATAGCAAAAACTGTTAGAAATCACGTTCTTTCTACATATGTAACACTCAAAGAAGAACGCTAATGAACACAAGAGCATAAAGAGAGACACAGAGTGTTGGAGAAGGAGAGAGACTGTTGTATCTTTATTCATTTCTGGTGATCCGTCACAACTGAAGGAGCCTCATATATATAGAGCAAGTAGCCTAGGATTCCTCTGTATGCTACAGTATTGCTACAGTATATGACAGCTTGAATTCGTCCTCATCTCCATTTAATTGGCCACCAGACCAAGTCAGTGTTCACGTGCTTTTCTGACTTGGTTTTACAACACTCCCCCTTGGCCAATTATATGCGATGTGTATGCCTCGTTAAAAACTCCGCCCAAAAACCCGTGGGAAAAAAAGGGTAGGAGAAAAGAGTACATAACATGCATTCCACTTATATTGCACTTGTTGCCTCGTCAAAAACCTTGCATGAGAAAACCCAGTGGGAAAAACTCATCAAGGGAAAAAGAGTACAACAATTTGGTCTTTAGGATCAGATCTTCAGGATCAACCGATTATTTGGGCCAGTTCATGCATATTAAGTCTTCGGGACCTATCAGTCTTTAGGACTGACTCGTGATCTCCAGGATCATGATTATGGCCTATCTCATCAGGGGATGTCTCCCCCTGAACCTTGCAACCTTCTCCCCGCTCTTCTGGAGCTCATAGGGTAAGGGAACTGTGAGTAATACACCTTTGTGAGATTTCTTATCTCATAGCCCATATGCATTTGTGCAACACAAGCAACGTTATCTCAAAGGATAACGATAGGGGAATTGATAGTACACCACATGACTACTGGATGTGGTTAATCATTTGTCACAGCCAATCATATTTTGTGTGGCTATAAATTTCGCGATTCTCCTTGAGTGGTTGGTCGATTAATTCAACCATGATCTGTCTCATAGACCGCCAAGAATTGGCTCAACCACCATAGAGAAGTATAAGCACCCAGTCTAGGGGTTGGCATTATGTAGGTCAAACATATAGCCAATATACTCATATCCCACCATGGTTGGGACTGGGTTCTTCGGAAACTACAGTCCAAGGTTTGAGTACCTTATAGGCACATGAGGATAGTCTGAGCACCAACCCAATATCTTCTAGTTGGGTAGCATTGTACCTTGCCATCTACAACAATGGGACTTGTGCGATGCCGCTAGGTACAATAACGCTCAATTGGGAAACTTTAGGTTCCAACACTCAATCATTATCCTTGGGTCCAAATAGGACTTTCTCCATTTCGGGAATCAACCCAAATATGGTGATTTTCATAGACGGGTGCATAATCCCTCCTTCAGGGGAGGTGCTCGAGCTCTTGGCTCAAGTGGGACTTGGTCTCACCAAAGTCCTCTATCTCAAATTCATTCTTAGTTAAGTCATTGCTTCCTCGATGTCCTTTGAGGTGCCAACCGACATTAATCGAGATAACGTAGAGATCCTTCTAGGATTTCATGAAGGGACAATCAACGTTGCCCATGATCCTTCTAGGATTTCATGAAGGGACAATCAACGTTGCCCATGTAACCCTCTTCGGGAGGAAGTTACTTGATTAGTTGAATGATATACATCCAGTTTGTTTCAACGAATACAACGACCGGCTGCGAGGACGCTAAACATGTTACTATTTTGATTCGGTCTAGGGATCTTGAGTCCTTCAGGTTATCTCAAAATAGATTTCCGAATCTAGTGACCCATACAATTATGTGGTCGTAGTATCCATCAACTGCATTTTAGATTCAAGTTATTAGCTGCCACATAAGTATCAGAACGTCTCTGCCACTCATAACAGGAGTATATCTCATCTTAATTGATGACGGATCTCTGCGAGAACCCATATGCCACTAGCCTCGCTTTGTGCCAAATTTATTCCTCTTCTGGAGGAGACCCATTTGCATCCTTCAGGGATGGCCTTTGGAGGTTGGTTCTCCAAACCCAATAACCTCTCTTTTATAAAGCGAGCACTGCTCTACCTTGATTACTGCTACCCTTTTGTCCCAATCTGAGTGCTTCTAGCACTTTGCCATGGACTTTTATTATGGATCCAAATCAATTGGGCTAGCAATTTTTTTATGGCGAATGTATGTCGACAATGGTGGTCTTTCAATCATGCAAATCTCCCCGATTCCACATTTTAGTGGCGATCACCCCGTGATCATCCTCTAGCTCATCATGATTTCCCATAGCGATTGAGCGAGGGCGTTCCAATCTTCCAATGCGATAATATGCGGCGTGACGCGTTGGGATTTCCATCTCCGAGGATGGCGTCCTTCAGGGACCTCAACTTCAGGTTGAGTTGCCTCTTTAGGGGCATTCTTAACCGGGTTAAGCTTCTTCAAGCCGAATCCTTAAGTGATGCAAGTGGCACGGGGACTTGTCTACGCGGACGTCTCCATGAGAACCTTGTCCCGAGCACCGGGAGGTCTCCCCTCAACCTAGGATCGGAGGAAACAATAGAGCGGGTAACCACCTAGGGTACCTATGCTCTCTCCAACACGCGTTTAATCCAAGTAAACGTAACATTGTCACTTTTATGATCAATGAAGGTATCCGGCAACTCATTTGGAAGACTTTGCAAATGCTTAATCCTCGAACTTCGGTTCGGTTTACTAGTGCGTGAGTTTGGGGAATGCAACTTGCACTCTATGCAATTTCCTGGCATTCCTCTGGATGCCTATCTCCCCCTAATGCTGGGAAATGCATTCAACATATTGAGCCTTATGAAGATCCCAATCATAGGCTCTCCATATTTGATTATGGACATCCTCCCAACTTACGGTGGGCTTTCATTGATATATCTTTGAGGTTGCGGTATGCGGCACATGTACCGCATAAATTAATATACTGCTTGATGGGAAATACTTAATCCTTTCCCACGCACTAGGTGTAAGGGGTATTATTTTCATATGCAAATTGTCTTGAGTTGGTTAGTATTACAACTTGCAATACTATGTAGCCTCAACTTCGGTTGACGTGCTATGTTTACAAGAAGAACAACAACCATATAATCTACTTGATCTTCTTGATCAAGGATTTGGCTACACCATTTTGTATGCGGACACGTGGTATTGAATGCTCTTCCTTGATGCCCATAATTAGCTTCCAACCCGACTTTACCAAAGAATATGCGATTATCGGGAAATGAAGCTTGGAGGAAACATCTTGTTTCCGGTGGGACGGCAGTCCACCTAGCTCCATTAGGTAGAGACATCACCAGTACCATCAAAATCTAACCAGCCCAACGGGGGATGAACATGTCCACAAGTGACTTATCCCTAAGCCGGGAGGGATGGTCTAGTTACGAGCTTTCCCTTTGCACATGTAATGCATTTTAAATCTTCGAGTTTTAGGGAAGCTCTCAATATCATGGGTTAGCGAGAATTGTCGATTACATTATCAACATTCCCAACTCAAGGAGATCGAGTCATGCCAACTTGGGATGACCCTCGGACCTTAACGATGGATTTCATCGCAACATATTATTTGGTGGGCTTAATGCACGTGTAGTGCGAAAACCTAGTGGCAAAGGGGTTTTTTCACCATATGCTTTTGATATCCATTAAGCTTTGTAATGAGCGGATACCTAGTATCGCTCTACCTTGGTTTCAAAGAAACCATCCACATGGACATCCTTATAGCATGAGAGGGTACACTTCACATTATGGATGCAAAGATTTAAGTACCCACGGGGAGAACTAGGGTGACACTTACGGTGCCCACTAGAATATTGTTTCTGGCAATAACCATATTGTTTCCAGTTTTCATGGAAACATCTAGTCTCCCTAGAACTATATTAGTGGTGTTATTGTCAATAGGACATATTTCCTTTCTAGCCACGGGTGCCACCGAATAATTCTTCTGCAAAATAAATTTTAATTCTAGGAAACGTTATAAGGTTTGGGGGCCTTATAAAACATCATCGCTCTTCAGGAGCATTATCCATGACCATAATATTGATGGTACAACATGCATGTAACATTTCATTGTACTCGGTAGGGAAATACTTCGGGTCCCCATGTAGTCGAGTTCTTATCAAGAAGGTCGTCCACTATCGGCATCAATAATCTTGTTATCGTGCCTTCATGAGCCTACGGGCTCGGTGACAAAGTGGGACTCATGCTCACTTTCCTTGTTCTTTTTCTCGGAAGAACATTGGTAGAACTTTGCTAGGTGTCTCAAGGTACGACAATTGGTAAACCAATGTAATTGTACCACCACATCTGCTGCGGGGATCCTGCTCATTAGATGTTTCACCCGCGACCTTTTTGGTTTTGCCTCCACCATGGGTCTTTCCATCTGCCGTCGAGTTTGACCCCGACATTGGTAGCCCAAGTGAGGTAGTCGCCGCCATATAAGCTAGCTCGGTAAACTCTCTATCCAATTCCCCGGCATGTCATCCGACAAAGTATTTACTTCGGGTAAATACAATGTGCAAAATATGAGTTGGTCATGCATAATCTTCGAGGATTATGCAACCATACATAATCTTTGAGATTATGTTGTTTCCTAGATATATATGTAATCTTACGGATTACCACACAATTTATATCAAATATAAACTTGCATAAATAAATCAACGAGGATTTAAGTAAATGCAAGAAATAAACTGCAAGAAGTAAATTGCGGTAAATATAAATTGCAGTAATGTAAAACTTGCAATATAATAAATATTTGTGTTGAGCGTGTATGGCTTCTGGCCATAATCACCCTTTATGGAATTTATACCACGCAATGGCATGATCTAGTGAATACTAGAGGTTCACTATCCACTATATACGGGCTTCAAGCCGTATGTGCGTGACTCCACAATCATTGGTGCACTAATCAAATGATTTATACCAATATCATGTGAGGCTACAGGCCTTCTTTACATAGTGACTTCGAGTCTCTTTGCAACATGATTTAGTGCATATCGGTCCAAGCAAAGATTGCTTCCCACATATATATATATATATATATATATATATATATAGCCGTGTCGTCCATAATCTCCAAGATTACATTGTGACCTTTCTCGCGGAATATAATTTGCAAATACATAATTTGCTGAAAGTAATGCGAGAAAGTAAATGGTATTTAAATAATATACGGGAATTAAATACGAAAGTAAATTTTTTTTTTGCGAAACAAATACGAAAGTAAATTGCAGTAAATAAATCTGCGGGATTTAAATACTGAAGGTAAATTGTGGTAAATAAATTTGCAGAAATTTAAATACCAAATTTAAATTTACAGTAATTAATTAAAGTAATTACGCAAAACAAGATAAATAAAGTAGAGTGGCTTTAAGCCATCACAGGCGGGCGCTTTGTGTGCATATGGACGGAGGCTTCAGGCCTCTGGGTCCATGCAGTGACTGACATGGTTTTCACATGGCCCCATGGTCACATGGCTCGAGGCCACGATTCAGTGATGCAGAGTGAGCAGCCATGACTCAGTGCTGCAGAGTGAGCATGCATCACATGGCCTGTACAGAATGGGTGCCTTTCTAGGCATAACATGCATCCTTATCTCTTCCTCGTTGTCCTTTTCTTCAGGGAAATAATCGACGAGGAAGAGCAGAGGAGCCTTCAGCTTGAAGCTCGTAGTTGCTACGGCCGGGGCTGCGACAACCCGCAGCGGAGGCTCGCGGCCACCCGCGCCGGAGCTGCACGACACCGTGCAGGGGGGCCGTGCGTGCGGTCGTCGGTCAGGACCTCCGTGCGCGCGCTCGGCCGGGCCTGCGCGTCCAGGCACCGCGCCGAGGTCCTGTGCACCGGCCGCCGGGGCCGTGCCCGCGCCGACGGTGGAGCGGCGGCGGCGGCGCATCAGGTGCCCGCGTGCCGTGCCTTGCCGGCCGCGACCGCCTTCCTGCGGCGTTGACGGAGGCGGACCGTGCCAGCCTGCCTGCTCCACGTGAGGGGCGGCAGGGTCGCGCTCGGCGCCAGCGGCCTGCAGGGCCCACATGACCTGGCAGTTGCGCCGGCGGCCAGGGTCCGCACCGGGACTTGGTCATGCCTCACGGGTCGCGTACTCGCTTCCAGGAGCCGCACCGGAGAATTGCTGCGTCCGCGTCAGGAGCCTTCCAGGGCTGCGCGTCACGGTGGCAGCGTTGGCCTGCGCGGCCTTCAGGGCCGGCAGCGGCGACGGCCCGGTGACTGGCGGTGGTAGGACCCGAGAGCACCCACACGTCCGCGGTTTTCATCATCTTCGGGATGGTAAGGACTCGATCTGCTCGTCTTCAAGACGGTGACCAAGATTTTTGGCACTTCAGGGTCGTTTCACTGGCGAGCGGAGGCAGGGCCTTCCTTGCTTCGCCTAGCAACAGCGGCAAAGCCGCCTTCGAGTTGCTCCCCAGATGGGCGGAGGCATAGCCTTCCTTACACCATCTTTGCGTTTGTGTTTATGTGTGTGTGGTGCTTGAGCATCCACCGGTGATGGTGTTCATCACCTCTCTGTAAAGAACTGATTTCTTACCTTCGTTATCTTGTAGCTCGGTAGAGTCTCGTGCTGATAACGTGTTAGAAATCACGTTCTTTCTACATATGTAACACTCAAAGAAGAACGCTAATGAACACAAGAGCATAAAGAGAGATAGAGTGTTGGAGAAGGAGAGAGACTGTTGTATCTTTATTCATTTCTGGTGATCCGTTACAACTGAAGGAGCCTCATATATATAGAGCAAGTAGCCTAGGATTCCTCTGTATACTACAGTATTGCTACAGTATATGACAGCTTGAATTCGTCCTCATCTCCATTTAATTGGCCACCAGACCAAGTCAGTGTTCACGTGCTTTTCTGACTTGGTTTTACAACAAAAAACAAACGGTTATAAGACACATGGGAAAAATATTTATCTCAGAAGAACAGAAAAAATAGAGAATTGGCGCACCTTTTTTTGGAGGAAATAATTGGCGCACCTTCATCATAATCTGTCCATGGTTGTAGATTATGGAATCTGAGAAGGACCAGGAGACATTTAAAGTTAGAAGAAAGGGGGAAAAGGATAAAATAAGCGAGTAAGGAAGAAGCAGAACAAGCAGCACCTACATCCTCATTTGCTCATAGGTAAAAAGTGGGATGATTGGGATGGACTTCAATCGCGTGCCTCATGGCAGCCTTTGCTTCCTCCACCTCCACCTTTCGCCCGGCGCCTCCGAGTTTAGGTCAAGGGCGACTTCCTTCAAATGACGCGGGTTCCCCCTGTGCCCAAGTCGAAACTGCCGTTGGTTTCTCTCTTCCGCTGCAGTTGGAATTGAAGGTAAAGCTCCATGAGCCTTGGCATGGCTCCTTGCTCAAACACCACAGGCCCTCCAAATCCCCACAACTTGCAAAGCACGAGGCATGGGAATGAGCAAGCACAAACAACGAGTGTCCCATTGATTGCAAGATCCTCATGGTCCACCGTAAGTTCTAGAAAGCGGAGAGCGTGCAACCTCCCAAGGATTTGGAGATCCTCCTGCCGCAGCCGCTTCACTCCGATTCGGAGGAAGGAGAGGCTCGAAGGAGGGTGGGATTTACCTTCAACCAAGGAGGCAGCGTAGCAAACCAAAGAAGTCACTTCCCATGTGTCCAACTCAAACGAACTATAACATACATCGAATGCACGGAGGTTTTGAGGAGTCGTCACGATCCAACCGGCCCAAGTACCATTCCCTTTTGTTTATGGCGACTTTTAGACCGTGGATTTTTCTGGAGCTTGTTTAGGCACTCCACCAAGGATTTGTCCACGCCGTGGTCGCACTCCATGAAGGGGTCGTCATCGAATTGCTAGAGCCGATCACAAGATCCAACACCTTCAACTCTGTTAGATGGGCGACTCTTCTAGCACCTTTGGTTTATAGTTGATCCACGGACCTCGAAGCTCTTCAAGGGCTATCAAGCTCCATATCCCTTCGGCACCCTTGTAAATGAATTTATGCCTAGGCACATCAATTGTGTTAGCCTTACAATACTTGACGGCAAACATGGAATTCGGGTTGAACTCACATCTAACATTTGTAGAAATTGTAGGTTTCCTATTTCTTCGGGGAGGTGATCAATATCTGTATCTCTTAGACATATGTACCTCAAATGAAGTAAATTACCAAGATACTTAAGGCAGCCTTGTGAAAAATAGTACCCTTCTAAATCCAAGACACGCAAAATGCAAAAGTTCTCAAGTATCGTTGGTATGGGGTCACCAATAGCGGATCGAAAGATAATAACCGACCTCACATGATGCTCTTTGCTCAATGTAACCTCGGATGTACCGTCACCCGGCCTTGCGGTTTGAAGAGATAGCCTCCGAACCTTTTTTGATGTAGATGAGTGAACTATATTGTTCTCGTATAGTAACCAAATTTTCTTCACTTGACAAGGAAATGATAAGATCAAGCACCATATCATGCACACGACAAGATTCTACTACCTTGTCACTATATTCATCATACATGGATGTGGGTTGGATCATGCTTCTATTTACGAGCTCATTGAAGAAATTCTCCCCTTGTTCAAATAAGCTCTTCTCTTGATTGTCATGTTGGATAAAACCTTCAGCTATCCACAACCATATCAAACGGTCTTTTTCTAATATCATAATCTTAAAACATACTTAGATATAACAAGCAAGTCCTTAGATGTGGCGGCATATCATAATAGTTGAGTAACAAAACCCTTCTCATGTTCTCTATGGTATTATCCTTCTCAAGTCCAAAGCCAATAGAGTTGCACACATCATACCAATCCAATTTGTTTCTTCCTTTACTAGCCAAAGAAACTAGCTATCGTGATAATAGCCAAAGGAACACCACCACATTTCTTAAGTATTCTATTTGATACTTCTTCTAGTTGTTCATTAGGACAATTGTCTTTGTCTTCTTTGCCAAATATTCTTCCATACATTAATACCCTAGAGTTCTCAAGAGAAAGGGGCTTCATCTCGTAAGGATGGCCAATTTCTTCAGCAACCTTGAACTTACGAGTAGTTGTGATGATACTGTATTTAGCACTGCCATTGGGCAGAGAACACCTTATCATTTCCCAGTCTGAGATTTCCCATATGTCATCAATAATAACGAAGTACCTGCACATATTGAACAACAAAAGCCATGTGTACTGTCATGTATGTCACTAAGCGAATTGAGAAAGAAAATTGAGAAAGAAAGTTGCAATCTTTCTTATATGCGCTGTGCATGTTATATAAACGAGTGATCAAAGGTTCATTAATGGGTACCATAATCATCCGTAGGGTGAAGAATATAAAAGCATCAAGGGGGCCCTTCCGATGGTCCACCACATTGATCATGTGAGCAATGCGAAGAAAAAAATAACCGTTCTCGACACGCTAGCTAGCAACGTACGAGGGCTTTTCCGGGTAATGCAACGAATTTTCCGTGTCTTGTCCATTTAGATAGAAAAACATACGAGGGCTTACGTAAGGATCAAGATCAATTATATTAGTTCCCAAAAGAATTTAACACATATTGGGATAATCCATAAATTCTTATTTCTGAAATTCTGCAATCCTATTTTCTTTTATACAAATTTTGAAGCTATGTCCATGTGCGTTGTACATCTACTGTTGGTTCTAAGTGGGAAAAAAGCCAAGCCACACTAAAACAAAGCTTCCTGTTTTGCTTACACTGAGCTAATGAATTAGTCTTTGGAAAATGCTTCATCCGCTTCACGTAATAGTCTCAATTCTGCATTTCCATAGAAGGATCTTTGCTTGTCGAAGATCATTACATGGACACATAGAATAGAGCTCTAGAGTACTGAACCGAAGACTAGACAAGTTGGCAATAATGGGTTCTCACATGGAAGCAAAAGCGACTTAAAAGAGACAGTATGACATATAAAAGATAAGAGATAAACTTGAGTGGCACTAAAGTGAGCCAGATATAATATCATATTTTTTCGAACTTCCAAAACAAAAAAACTCCAAAAAATAAATTAATGACAATTTTTTGATATATCCATACCTTTTCTCCACAAGAAATCCTCTTAGCTCGCCAATGACATCAATACTATCAGTATTCTTCTTAGCTAGTTGATAGAACATGTTCTTGAATAGCTTATCCATATCAGGAGTTTGAGACACTGATACAAAAGCTGAGCAATCAAACTGTGATTTAAGCTTTTCATACACAGCATTAGCAAGAGTTGTCTTTCCTAGACCTCCAAAGCCCACAATGGAAACTATCTTCTTTTTTCTCCTTGGTCGCTTCATCATTGTCTTCTTGCAGAATCTTGATTACCTCATCCCTTGACTCCTCAATGCCAACTAGCTCCGTTGGATTCTTGTAGCGAACCATTGCAACCAATGCAAGGGGATCAACTTTTGACAGGCTTATCAACAATGTGGTTGACCTTGTACTTGTCACGCCGGTTGTGCACCTCTTCCACACGACTTCTAATGTCTCTTATGTCAACAGCAATGTTGCGGCGAATCTTGGGCTGCATCAAGGACCCAAGGATCTTGTCAATGAGCTTCTGGAAGCCATGCTTTTTTGCCGGCTCATGGTCCTTGACTTGCACAATGAATCTGTCGATGTTGTCCTCTATGTCATAGGACAACTCTCTCACATTCTTGGCCCAAATCTTATCCCCACTTGGAAGCTGGTCAGGTGGAGTCTTGGAGATATCCTCAAGGGCAGCCTTCATGCTCTCAAGCTCAGCTTGGAGGAAAATGATCCCTCCTTTCACCTCCTTTTGCAGGTTGTACTCGCCGGCAAGCAGCTCACCGAGCTTGGGAGGAGGCTTGGCAGTGCCCCAAACATGAACTCCATTGATCTTCTTTGGCAAAAAGGAGCCAAAGTTACAGGGGTGTGGTTGAAGGCTTAAAGGTGAAGGAAGAAGGATTTCAAGTGGCACTGGAGGTGGCTGCGCTCGGCTAGTGCTCCATATATAGCTCAAAGCTGGAGCATGGAGATATATCGCTAGTGGTCTCGTGTCATCGTTGTGCTCGATGCAAGAGGCCTTGCTTCTTGTTGAACTGGCTTGCATTTAATTTCGACGCCAACAGCAACCTACTCCAGTAGTACGTCTCCTTTACTATCCTCCACATGCTTGGCTCAATATTGTGATGGTGATTCATCCATCACATGGAAGAGGCGAGGAAGCATCAATGATTTGATCGCTTGAATGAAACGTACTGTGAGCGTTGGCAGTTGGCACAGGTACTACCTAGCTGCTCTTGTTTCCTCCGAGGATGGTGGTCGTGACCGTGACTCGGCGATTGTCTACGAGAGTACAGTACTAGCTAGTGACAATCGTACCGGAGGCTTGCATTTATCGGCTCAGTAATTCATCCACCACATGGAAGGCGAAAGCGAGGAAGCATCAATGATTTCATGCAGACTGTTATGGACCTTGGGCTGAATAAATAATTCGAATCGGACTGAATATCCATTTTTTTTTCTCAGGCCCAACCGAGATGGGCGAATTTTACCGAACCCTGTAAACTATCCTTCAAAATTAAACTTAATATAAAAAAAAACCTCCAAAATCTGCGACAATGGGATCCCATTCCCATCCCAATCGGATGTACTAGGTGGGAGACTCATAAAAATTAAACACATCTGGCCATTTTTTTCTAGAATATATTGCACGAGAGTGCATATCATCTTATCTTACTATTACTAATTGGAGGCTCCAACGGAGGCTCTACGCTAATTCTCACCAAACCCTCTAGAAAAAAAAAAGATAAATGCTAGAAAAATCTCACATTAATCGAAAACATCCAGCCATCAATCAAAAAAGACTTAGACGTTATCAACCATTAGATCTATTTAACTTTGTACATAATTACCCACCTCTGCCATTATATTAAATAAAGCTTTTTTTAAAAAAAAGAGAAATACTTTTGTACGGCAATCATTTCGATCCTGAAGTGTTACGTGTTTTCCCGTAAAGGGAAGCCATCTAATCTAAACTATGACACCGACGCTCCCAAAAAAAAAAAAAAAAAAATTTCCAGCGGCACCAACATGGGTTTGCGTCATTGACAATCCTTCCGTGCCTACCCTACAGCCCCGATCCTTCCTAGCTACCGCCGCACGGCGCGCATGGCCTGCGCGCATGGCCTTCCTCGCCGCTGAAGCCCCAGCCCGATCCGCTAGCTACAACCGCAGCGCGCATGGTCTTTCCTCACTGTTGAAGCCCCAACCCGACGTGTTGTCATGCAGCGTCGACTGTCGAGTCTGTCGCACACCAATGGTTACGAAGGGCTTAGGGTCGACGAGATGATGCCGTCAAGCGGTGACGTGGAGTATGAAGGACCTGTAGTCGTCGGCACTGCATATATGTAGCAGGTGATCTTCGGTTTAGACATTGCATCCCATGCTGAGAACACTACCTATGCTGATTGCTTTTCATGGTGCTTTAATTACTCTTTCGGATTGTACTCCATCTAATGCCCGTTGGGCGCTCGGTACAATGTCCTTTGGTAGAGAGAGCCTTTACCGAGCGCTGTCCATTGGGCGCTCGGTACAATGTTTGGCGCTCGGTAGATACCCGTTGTGCGGTAGTGATGGTTGAACACAATTAGAAGAGACACATAGGAGTTTGTACTGAATCAGTTTCCTTTTCGGCTTGCATTCCATAGAGGCTTAGATTCCGTCTATACGTACTAAAGTTAGTAACTAAACCATTCTCGGATGCTGTATATCTGGACCTCCGCCTTTAATTTTGTTTCAAGTACTAAACATCCAACAAACATATACACTTAGTACAAATCACTGTATGGGTATTTGACATTAACCTGCCTTACTGACTTCCTCTTTTAATTTTGGTTACAGAAAAGTTCTTCTTCAACCCGTGGTTGCTGGCAAGATGGATGTTGTTGGTGCAAGCAAAATTGTCGGTGCGTGGCTAGGTGTGTGCATGAAAAACTTGCGAATGCCTTAGTGATCTCCTACTGGTGCTTGCCTTGCACATGTTGAGAGACAGACAGGATCGGAGGGCACCCAGCACTAACTTGCATGCATGTGTCATGTGCTAGAAGCAGTCGATTAGTATCTCTGCCCATGGAGGCCACACATCGTGACCTCTTAAACTAGGCAGATGAAATCTCATAGGCAATGGCAATCTCTGCAATCGTATTGTACCGGAGAAAACTCTTGAATACATGTGCATAAATCTTTGCATGGTGGCATCCTGGAAGGCCCGGAAGAATCAATTTCCATCGGTTGGGCTCGCACAAATGAATATCTTCAATCTCATCAAAGACAACTTCGATTATTTGTTTGCCAAAGGCATTCCATTCAGCCAATGGGCAAGACACACTAATGGGATTCAGCCAATGGGCAAGACACACTAATGGGTAATTTAGATGCTTGATCTAAAGGTTCATCACTATGCATCGCATCGACCTCAAGGATAGGCAAGACACACCAATGGGTAATAGCAAAAATCGATCAAGAGCTTGGTTTTGATTTATAAAACCCATCAAGATCAATCATGACAACTTTTTATTGTGTCCTTCCTCTATTTGTAAATTAGTATTTTTATAGATAACATAGTATGTTACTATCTTATGCTTATTTTTCCTATTTCAGGCAGAAGTTGATGCAAACATGACGTAAAATAGGAGGATTAGAGCTTGGACATAGGAATGCTTGATTCGTAATGAGTGTACATCATCCGAGTCATCAAGGTAATGCATCCATGAATCTTATTTTGTTGTCCAAGTTGCAAAACCTTTGGTTGCTCGGCAGCTTTGAGTGTTTTATATCCTTGAGGTATGAAGTAAGCTTCTACTACTCTTCAACGCAAGGCTTTTTAGCCGATGACGGGGCAACTAGAAAGGCATCGTTGAAGGTAATTTCACCCAATTGCACGGCCTCCAACAAAAATACCCTAAAATCTTAGAAAACCGAGAAGAACCTATCAACTACCAAACAAGGTGAAAAATTCCATCAAGCACGTGAACGTACAGGTGGAGGAAGCAGTGCCCGGCCATGCACCGTCCACCCATATTTGGCCTTTACCTGGGTCTGTCCAGCATCTTGGGGATGAAAGGACAAGAGTGAGTGGGTGTTCGTCAACGCTGCCGTAATCTACTTAATCCACGATGGTAGGATGGCCGGCGTCTTGGACATCGTAGTGGACATTAAATGTATGGCCATCTTGCTAGATCTCATAATTAAAATTTTATTTTTCTCATATGATGTACTATGTTCAGTCATCTTGCTAGAACCCATATTAAAATTCAATTTGTTCTCTATGACATACTAATTTTAAAGGAAAACTTTAAGTGGGATCACACCGTGAAAATTATCATAATAAATTAAAGCAAGAGTGATTAGAGTATGGAATGCAATCTAACTCTGTGGCCAACAAATAAGTCATGATATGCCATTATTCACCACTAGGTAGTATTTTCTATTGATTATTTTTAAAAATGTAGTATTTTCTATTTTAATTTTACTGCCTCATATTAGTTTGAACAAATGAGTCTTTGAAATAACCCTTACTGACCACTCGGTATAATTTTTTTTTGCTAATATTAATGTCATTGGGTTTTACTATTTTTGCCATGTTTTAAATAGTGCGCTATAGCGGCTAGAAACAATTTCCGTGGACGCTATTGCACTTTTTTGCTTATTGGTGCTATTAGCGCTATTGCGCCGCTATTGGTGCTATTTGTGCCGCTATTGGCGCCGCTATTGGCGCTATTCGTGTCGCTACTCACGCTTATAGCGCCGCTATTCGCGCTATAGCGGCAGCAGCAGCCTGGCGCTATTGTGCGTAAGCTGCCGCTATAGCGGCGCCATAGCGCCCATATAAATTCGACGCTATTTTCATAGCCCGCTATTTAAAACGTGGCTATTTTGGCATGGGGAGTAAAACTTAAGTGACATTTTTCCGATAAATGATTGTGCAAATTCAAAGCTACAGCCACAATATTATGAGATAAATCTTGATTGTGGTGAACAAAAAAATCATCATAGGATCCTTAATTATTAACCATTAGGTATAATTTTCATTTCAATTTTAATGTCCTTGGATTATTTCAAAAACATAAGTCTTGCTATAATGTTTGTTGATCATCATAGATTTTCTTTATTTTTCAATTTAAAAATAATGTCATTGGGTCACATCGAAGTTTACATGCTATTGATGCTAAAAGTTCGAGGACAAATAACCATTGACTTATCAATAAAGCATTTGTTAAAAAACTCAAACCTCCAAAATTATAAAAGATAGTTGAACTAACCCCCAAAATATTTTAAAATTATCCACCTCTATCATTATGAAAGATACTATGCATTATAAAAAAAAAAATGATGTAAAGAAATATATAACAACGTATTTTGTACCTAAATTTGAAATACACCACTTCGCAACTATTAAGTTGAAACTGGCATGGAGCTATGTTCTATTCCATAGACCAAGGAAATATGTCCGTAATAAATAATTATCTATCAAGTGTGGCAAAATATCTTTAGGAAACCACATAGTAATGACACTTAAAAATTCATTTTAACTTATATTAATAGTCATGATAATCAACATATCTTGAATGCCATATGGTGCATGCCAAAACGACTATATTTATGCCATTTTAAGAACTAAGAGGGTATTTTTTCTGACCTGGAATATTATTTTTAATAATATAAAAATGAAGATTTTGAATATATGATACAATAAGCATTTGAATTTCTAAGTATAAAATATTAGAACAACTACATCAAAAGTTGGAAGTTAAAATCAAAAGAATAAAATAAGGGCTTATACACTTTAGGTTTACGTTTCAATCAAACACATATCATGCTAGGAAAAAGATTTATGATACAAAATATTACTCGCGAAGCCACAAGAGATAAGAAAGACAAATCCTAATTTTTTTAAAAAAATCTGAAACGTTGATGCCATCAAATTGGTACACTGTAATCACCACTGTAAATAATAAGTTGTCGTATGTGAGCAATTTATAAGCATATATAAGGGGAAAATTCAAATTTGGGTTCATGTGTCAAAACATAGATAGCAGCTAAAGCCATTACAGTTTAAGAAAATTTTCAACTAAATTTATATTGAGATACACAAAAAGTGCTATGCAATAACACAATAATAAACCTGAAAAATACAAATAAATCAATAATTGATAGATTATCATTACCGAATAGACTATAGAGTACCTAATATAGCTATTATTTTAGAACAATAGAATTGAAAAATATTTAATATAAGTAAGTTTAGTATTTCTTAAGATTCTAACCCGTGCGAGAGCACGGGTTGATGGACTAGTTATATTATAATAGGAATAATAAAGTTTGCGTTACCGCTCCCGGCATTAGTTTTCTATATGGATCTACATTGGATTGACATCGTTCCACGCTGCGCATGACTAGCTGAAAAACCCACAAAAATCCAGTCGCGCTAGCATCATCCAGGACGAGTGGGGACACCTGCGCAGTCCTGCGCACATGACGCCAACCAGGAACTTGCGTGTCGCTGGCCCGCCGGTACCCACTCCCTGGAATCCAAGCGTCAGTAAATCGGCGTTGCCGTTGAGTAGCGTCGGTAATCCGAGCACAGCACCGCCTCTATCACGGTCGTGACATATTCATCCATCAAGCACGTCCACCAGCCGGATCCCTATGATCCCTGTTTGTCTTTGAGAGCTGTCAGCTATTATTGTGGCTTCCTGTTCTTCTTCATTGGAGGTACGAATACGATATCTACGACTGTCAGCTCATTTAATTTGATGGGCGACTGGCCATATTGTTAGTTGCCAATTTGAACGGCTCGGGCCGGGCGTGGGGAGGGGTCAAGCTACTTCATTATTCTATCTGCGTATAATGCATGACGATGAAATTGAAGTCAGCTTATAGGTTGCATGGTTGTAATTCATGGGTCGTAGGCCATCTCTGTTTTTCTTGTGCTTTACCTAAGACATGTATAAACTGGCTTTGTGGGTGGTTGGGAGGACAGCTAAGCATAATCAAACCAAATTGGCCCCTTCAGTGCTCTCACGAGCTTGCTTCTTCTCCGAATCCGGTGATGTCGAGATTCCTCGCCGCGCGCGTACGCTGGCAACTATCTCGCCTCCATCACGGTCGTGACATATTCATCCATCAAGCACGTCCAGCAGACGGATCCCTCTTTGTCTTTGAGAGCTGTTAACTATTATTGTGGCTTCTGATTCTTCTTCATTGGAGGTACGAAAACGATATCTAGGACTGACTACTCATTTAATTTGATGGGCGACCGGGCCATGTTGTTAGTTGCCAATGTGAACGGCTCGGGCCAGGGGGGATCGAGCTACTTCATTATTCTATCTACGTATAATGCATGACGATGAAATTGAAGTCAGCTTATAGGCTGCATGGTTGTAATTCATGGGTCGTAGGCCATCTCTATTTTTCTTGTGTTTTACATTTTTGCGTAAGAAATATAAACTGGCTTTGTGGGTGGTTGGGAGGTCAGCTAAGTATAATCAAACCAAATTGGCCTTCCTTCGGTGCTCTCAAAAGCTTGCTTCTTCACCAAATCCGGCGAAGCCGAGATTCCTCGCCATACAAGCATACGCTGGCAACTATCTCGCCTCCATCACGATCGTGACATATTCATGCATCAAGCACGTCCACCAGCTTAATCCCTCTAATCCCTCTTTGTCTTTGAGAGCTGTCAACTATTATTTTTGCTTCCAGTTCTTCTTCATTGGAGGTACGAATACGATATCTAGGACTGACTACTCATTTAATTTGATGGGCGACCGGGCTATGTTGTTAGTTGCCAATGTGAACGGCTCGGGCCGGGGTGGGGGATCCAGCTATTTCATTATTCTATCTGCGTATAATGCATGACGATGAAATTGAAATCAGACTAGACAATTGTCGTGATCATGGCAGGGCAGCTTTTTTTTTTTCTGAACGTGGCATAATTAGCTCATATTTCATTAATGGATTCCTTCATTATAAAACACAGGACCGGTGGTAAGCAACCTGGAATAAATCAAACAGCGACAGCCCTCCAAATTTGCATTCCTTTGGTGCTCTCACGAGCTTGCTTCTTCTCCGAATCCAGCGAAGACGAGATTCCTCGCAGCGCGCGTACGCCGGCAGCTATCTCGCCTCTGTCACGGTCGTGACATATTCATCCATCAAGCACGTCCACCAGCCGGATCCTTATGATCCTTGTTTGTCTTTGAAAGTTGTCAGCTATTATTGTGGCTTCCTGTTCTTCTTCATTGGTGGTATGAATACGATATCTACGACTGTCAGCTCATTTAATTTGATGGGCGACCGGGCCATGTTGTTAGTTGGCAATGTGAACAGCTCGGGCAGGGGGGATCGAGCTGCTTCAATATTCTATCTGTGTATAATGCATGACGATAAAATTGAAGTCAGCTTATAGGCTGCATGGTTGTAATTCATGGGCCGCAGGCCATCTCTATTTTCTTGTGCTTTACATTTTTACCAGAGGCATGTATAAACTGGCTGTGTGGGTGGTTGGGAGGACAGCTAAGTATAAGCAAACCAAATTTGCATTCCTTCGGTGCTCTCACGAGCTTGCTTCTTCTCCGTATCCAGCGAAGACGAGATTCCTCGTAGCGCGTACACCGGCAGCTATCTCGCTTCTGTCACGGCCGTGACATATTCATCCATCAAGCACGTCCACCAGCCGGATCCCTATGATCCTTGTTTGTCTTTGAGAGTTGTCTGCTATTATTGTGGCTTCCTGTTCTTCTTCATTGGAGGTACCAATACGATATCTACGACTGTCAGCTCATTTAATTCGATGGGCAACCGGGCCATGTTGTTAGTTGCCAATGCGAACGGCTCGGGCAGGGGCGGGGGGATCGAGCTACTTCAATATTCTATCTGCGTACAATGCATGACGATGAAATTGAAGTCAGCTTATAGGCTGCATGGTTGTAATTCACGGGCCGTAGGCCTTCTCTATTTTTCTTGTGCTTTACATTTTTACCAGAGACATGTATAAACTGCCTGTGTGGGTGGTTGGGAGGACAGCTAAGCATAATCAAACCAAATTTGCATTCCTTCGGTGCTCTCACGAGCTTGCTTCTTGTCCGTGTCCAGCGAAGACGAGATTCATCGCAGCACGCGTATGTCGGCAGCTATCTCACCTCTGTCACGGGTTGTGACATATTCATCCATCAAGCGCCCACCAGCCGGATCCCTATGATCCCTGTTTGTCTTTGAGAGCTGTCAGCTATTATTGTGGCTTCCTGTTCTTCTTCATTGGAGGTACGAATACGATATCTACTACTGTCAGCTCATTTAATTTGATGGTCGACTGGCCATATTGTTAGTTGCCAATTTGAACGGCTCGGGCCGGCGGGGGATCGATCTACTTCATTGTTCTATCTGCGTATAATGCATGACGATGAAATTGAAGTCAGCTTATAGGTTGCATGGTTGTAATTCATGGGCCGTAGGCCATCTCTATTTTCTTATGCTTTACATTTTTTCCAAAGACATGTATAAACTGGCTTTGTGGGTCGTTGGGAGGACAGCTAAGCATAATCAAACCAAATTGACCTTCCTTCGATGCTCTCACGAGGTTGCTTCTTCTCCGAATCCGGTGAAGCCGAGATTGCTTTCGCCACTTGTATGCGTCGCTGGCAACTATCTCGCCTCCATCACGGTCGTGACATATTCATCCGTCAAGCATGTCTAGCGCATCGGATCCCTCTGATCCCTCTTTGTCTTTGAGAGCTGTTAACTAAAATTGTGGCTTCCGATTCTTCTTCATTGGAGGTACGAAAACGATATCTAGGACTGACTACTCATTTAATTTGATGGGTGACCGCGCCATGTTGTTAGTTGCCAATGTGAACGGCTCGGGCCAGGGGGGGATCGAGCTACTTCATTATTCTATCTGCGTACAATGCATGACGATGAAATTGAAGTCAGCTTATAGGCTGCATGGTTGTAATTCATGGGCCGTAGGCCATCTCTATTTTTCTTGTGTTTTACATTTTTACCTAAGACATGTATAAACTGGTTTTGTGGGTGGTTGGGAGGACAGCTAAGCATAATCAAACCAAATTGGCCTTCCTTCGGTGCTCTCAAAAGCTTGCTTCTTCTCGAATCCGTGGCCGAGATTCCTCGCCGTGCGCATACGCTGGCAACTATCTTGAATCCATCACGGTCGTGACATATTCATCCATCAAGCACGTCTAGCAGACGGATCCCTCTGATCCCTCTGTCTTTGAGAGATGTTAACTATTATTGTGGCTTCCGATTCTTCTTCATTGGAGGTACAAAAAGCGATATCTAGGACTGACTACTCATTTAATTTGATGGGTGACCACGCCATGTTATTAGTTGCCAATGTGAACGGCTCGGACCGGGGGTCGAAAGCTACTTCATTATTCTACCAATTACAATGCATGACGATGAAATTGAAGTCGGCTTATAGGATGCATGGTTGTAATTCATGGGCCGTAGTCCTTCTCTATTTTTCTTGTGCTTTACATTTTTTACCGAGAGACATGTATAAACTGCCTGTGGGTGGTTGGGAGGACAGCTAGGCATAATCAAACCAAATTTGCATTCCTTGATTGCTCTCACGAGCTTGCTTCTTGTCCGAGTCCAGCGAAGACGAGATTCATCGCAGCACGCCGCGTCGCCGGCAGCTATCTCACCTCTGTCACGGTTGTGACATATTCATCCATCAAGCACGTCCCACCCGGCCGGATCCCTATGATCCTTGTTTGTCTTTGAGAGCTGTCAACTATTATTGTGGCTTCCTGTTCTTCTTCATTGGAGGTATGCGAATACGATATCTATGATTTGTCAGCTCATTTAATTTGATGGGCGACTCGCCATATTGTTAGTTGCCAATTTGAACGGCTCGGGCGATGGGGGTCAATCTACTTCATTATTCTATCTGCGTATAATGCATGACGATGAAATTGAAGTCAGCTTATAGGTTGCATGGTTGTAATTCATGGGCCGTAGGCCATCTCTATTTTCTTATGCTTTACATTTTTACCAAAGACATGTATAAACTGGCTTTGTGGGTCGTTGGGAGGACAGCTAAGCATAATCAAAACCAAATTGACCTTCCTTCTCGGTGCTCTCACAAGGTTGCTTCTTCTCGAATCCGTGAAGCCGAGATTCCTCGCCAAGGCAGACGTCCGGCAACTATCTCGCCCCATCACGGTCGTGACATATTCATCCGTCAAGCATGTCCAGCGCAGACAAGATCCATCCGATCCCTCTTTGTCCTTTGAGAGCTGTTAACTAATATTGTGGCTTCGATTCTTCTTCTTCATTGGAGGTACGAAAAACTATATCTAGGACCGACTACTCATTTAATTTGATGGGCGAATCATACCATGTTGTTAGTTGCCAATGTGAACGGCTCGGGCCAGGGGGATCGAGCTACTTCATTATTCTATCTGCGTCTGCAATGCATGACGATGAAATTGAAGTCAGCTTATAGGCTGCATGGTTGTAATTCATGGGCCGTAGGCCATCTCTATTTTTCTTGTGTTTTACATTTTTACCTAAGACATGTATAAACTGGTTTTGTGGGTGGTTGGGAGGACAGCTAAGCATAATCAAACCAAATTGGCCTTGCATCGGTGCTCTCAAAAAGCTTGCTTCTTCTCCGAATCCGGCGAAGACGAGATTCTTTTCGCCACGCCGCATATCTGGCGGCAACTATTTTGAATCCATCACGGTCGTGACATATTCATCCATGAAGCACGCCTAGTAGACGGGTCCCTCTCGATCCCTCTTTGTCTTTCGAGCTGTTAACTATTATTGTGGCTTCCGATTCTTCTTCATTGGAGGTACGGAAACGATATCTAGGACTGACTACTCATTTAATTTGATGGGTGACCAGGCCATGTTATTAGTTGCCAATGTGAACGGCTCGGACCAGGGGGATCGAGCTACTTCATTATTCTATCTCATTATAATGCATGACGATGAAATTGAAGTCAGCTTATAGGTCGCATGGTCTGTAATTCTTGGGCCATAGGACATCTCTATTTTTCTTGTGTTTTACATTTTTTACGCTGGGCGCTGTACGCCGGGCAACTATCTCACCTCCATCGCGTCGTGACATATTCATCCATCAAGCATGTCCACCACCAATCCCTCTAATCCCTCTTTGTCTTTGAGAGTCATCAACTATTA
This sequence comes from Hyparrhenia diplandra, assembly GCA_015847255.1. Taxonomy (NCBI): domain Eukaryota; kingdom Viridiplantae; phylum Streptophyta; class Magnoliopsida; order Poales; family Poaceae; genus Hyparrhenia; species Hyparrhenia diplandra. The sequence continues at coordinate 359,866 of JADLZK010009314.1, read as the reverse complement.
TTTTGGCTTCCAGTTCTTCTTCATTGGAGGTACGAATACGATTTGTAGGACTGACATCTCATTTAATTTGATGGGCGACCGCTGTATTGTTAGTTGCCAATTGTCGAAAGGACCTCAGGCGGTGATCGCTCAATCGACCGGCAAGAGTAACGGCAAGTGGCTGAGCCGATGCAATCATGGGCTTTGGGTTGTTTCCTTTGATGTCGGTATTCATTCTTGTGTTTGGGGCCGACCGGCCTTGTAACGAATTTGGCCACCATATAGGTGGAGTGGGCGGTTGGGCGGCAAGTCATCGAGAACCTGAACATTGTTTCCTTATTCATTCGTCAGTTAATCATCTCGTTCTCTGTTCTTCGTGTTGTTCATCGTTCTCGTTTCCTTGCCATCGAAGTTCCGTAGATTAGGTTACTGTTGGCATTTGTTAAGTGCTAAAAGAATATGAAGGATTCTCAAGCGCACGAACACCTACCATTGTAGCTTTTCCCTAGGATGAGTATTCTAGAGTATCGTATCCACAGGGAAGCTTTGGCTAAAGAATTCTAATAAGTCACAATCATATATCTACTAACTTAGCAAACCACTAAACTATAGTGAGGGGGTAATTGTTAGAGGATAAGTAAATATCAAAGCATAAAATACTAACCTACTTAAGATATCAAGGAGTAACTAAGCTAATCAAGAGGTCAAAGGGAGAGATCAAGGTTCCCGGGTAATTCTCTATTACTTAGGTTCTATGATAGCAATTATACTAATGCACTTTGGAGCAAAGAGATCCGTCCAAACTCTCAAGAAGACTGGGAAAAAGGTAGTTGGGAGAAGGCTGCCAAAAGCTCTACGAAAACACCAATCCGAACGTGGTGGACTACAAAGGCCTTACAGAGCTGTCACCCCCCCCTACCACAACTATCCGGGATTAAGCAACCTCGGGTAACCTATAGCCTAGACACCAAGTCTACACTATCGATTACTACTCTAGCTACCTAGCATAACTAGAGCCCTCAATACGAAAGGAGATCCCATGCAAAAGCATAACAACTATACTTAACCATATATGAAAGATATGGAAGTAAATAGAGAAGATAAATATATGAATCATAAGTCTTGTAGAGAAGATACAAAGGCATACCATACTCAAGACATCTCCGCAACAGAGCATAACTCCACTCTCCTTACTCTTGATTAGATCTAAGTTAGATCTAATCTAGTTCTAATTACATGGCTAATCTATCTCTAATTACATGACTAATCTTCTTCTAATCTACTTCTAATTCACTAATCCCGGAGAGAGAGTTATCCTTACATTGGGACACCTCTACAACCGAGAGATAATGAATAGAATGAGATAGAATGAATTAGGTTTAGCCCTGGGGTCGTGGGTCTTCTTATATAGCCCTTGGCGATGAACGATAGCCCTTGGATCAAACCGACCTTGGCAACGGTGTAGATACAACCTCAAAAGTCGATTACAAACCGACCTACGAAGATGGGCCGGATTGGGCTCGTGACTCGCGGCCGATCTAAATGGCCCTGGCGTCCGCCAGGCCCTTGTGGCACAACGAGTTCAGATTTTGTGGGTGCGTAGATCTCGCCGATAGCTTCAGAATGACCGATATTTTGCGAGAAACGGAGTCCGGATGAGAAAGTTATGACCGTTTTAGTGAACTCGCTCTGCAAAATCGATATCTTTTGATTACGGACTCAATATAGCAAACAATATATTCTGTTTCGATCGTCTCGACGAGCTCTTTTGCAATGGTGCTATCTTGGAATATATTTGTAACATGTTTATGCTTCATATGTTTTGCAAACTCTAGGCTTTTCCTTTTAGTCCTTGAAAATATACAAATCACCAAAACTTGTGGAACTATGTTAGTCAAGCCCCTAGTCTATGTTGATATTCATTTTGTGCCCTTATTTTATGTTTAGTTGACTATTAATATTATGCTATAACAGGTGTCAACAGTTACCAAATCCACCGAGCTCACGTCTAGGCCCCGATCCGGTGGCCCGACAATTGGTATCAAGCTCTGGCCCGGGGACACGACTTCACGGCGAAAGGACATCTGCGACGATGTGTTCTCAAGTCCGCACCGGTGGAAGCCTACGGTTTTAGGTCGAAACCGAGAGATCTATGGAGGAATTCGTGAAGCGCTTCGAGGTGATGAACACGCCGCGATGGGGTTCGGACCTCGTTGAAGACCGCGCCGACGGGTTGAAGACTTGAAGACGCGCCGACGCCGCGTCGTTCGACTCTTTGCTCGAAAGACGGAGGGCATGGAGACTCGCGTGGGCTAGGCGTCGGCAAGGATTCAGGCGGCTGGAGACGCGCCCGGCGGCAGCGGCGTCGACTACGAGTCTTGGCGGCGACTACTAGTGCCGTTTGCGGCGGCGACATCGGTACCCCTAGATCCGCTTCGGTCCACGGCGCGATGGTGGCGCCCATGCCGTTTGCCACTCGAGTTCGTGGCCGCCACCACGGTATCGATTCCTTCCACATCCTTCGGGGCCGTCATCGCGATGTTCCACGCGTCGACGCCACCGCCAGTTTCCGGTACGGCAGCGGCCGGTCGGGGTAGCGGCGGCGATTTGCCCCCGCCGCAAACATCCCTTAAGGCTGGTTGGACCTGAGCGTGGCTCCGATGCATGTCGCCGACTACGGCGTTTGGCGGGAGACAGGCCCATGGGGCGTAGCGACTGCGGTGGAATCCATGGATTCGGCCGTAGAACAATCTCCCAGTGCGTATTCGGACCCCTATGCGGTTCTTTCGGCGTGATTAGGATAGAGCTCATAGAGATCACGGATCACGATTATCAACATAATTGTTCCCCTCCATTTCCTAAGATGGAGTTTCCCATTTTCGATGGCACTAACCCACGTCTCTAGCGTGATAATTGTGAAATGTTCTTCGAGGTGTACAGCCGTGGATCCCGCTATGAAGACTTCGTTTTGCGGCCCTCAACTTTAAAGGCCTCGTGGCTATCTAGCTTCGCATTTGCGCACCAAGGGAAGAATTACTGATTGGGAGATATTGTGTGGCAAGGTGATGCAGAAATTTGATGCCAATGAATACCATCTGCTATTGACTCGGTTTGAGCAATTGAAGCAGAAGGGGATGGTTGCTGATTATCTGGAGGAGTTTAGGAAGTTGGCTCATGGGTTATTGTTGTACAATGATGGCTATGATGATACATACTTTGTCACAAGATTTGTGTGCGGACCGAAAGATGAGATTAGGAGAGTTATTGTCTTTGCATCGACCTAAGGATGTGGACACAACTTGTAACTTGGCTCGATTCAAGAGGAGGAGTTAGCAAAATCGAGCAAAGGGATTCAATAAGGAGTTTCACAAAGGAGCCTGAGAAGTTTGGGAGGAATACGATTCGAGCTGTCAAAGGCAAAGCTCGAAAATCACAAAGCAGGGATGACAAATTAGCCTTGCTCGAGATTTCGGGAGGAAGAATAATCTACGCTTCAAATGTGGGGAAAAATGGGCAAGAAATCGTAAATGCCTAGATCAAGTATCCTTACATGTGATTGAGGAACTGTTGGATGCATTAGAAGAAGAGAGTTCTGATGGTGATAGTACTGAGGAAGATGAAATGCCGTAAAACTTGATCTTAGTTGTTAATCAATCAATGCAAGCCCCTCTTGGTCAAGAGAAAGACTATGAGACCTATGCGCTCAAATGGGCAAGTTGAATGTCCTGATTTTGGTGGAATCGGGAAGTGTGGGGTCATTTATCGGTGAGGAGTTGGCAAATAAACTAGCGGTCCAAATGTCCGAGTGTGATCCGGTCAAGCTCATTATCACGATGGGAGTCCAATGACCTGCAATAAGAAAAATTGAAAGTCCTAATCGGACTGTCAAGGACACAATTTTGTGTCCGATGTAGGGATTTTACCACTTTGCAATGTTTTGATATGATTTTAGGAGAAGATTGGTTGGAGGTCGTTAGTCCCATGTGGGTTCATCGGGGGCAAAAAGATGATGAAGATAACTCATCTAGGCAAGAGAATAAGACTCAAGGGTGTTCAAGAGAAAGATACTTTTGTCAACCGATTAGTGGGAAGAAACTCAAGGGCTTACTTGAAGAGTCACCCATCACTAATTGTTTATAGGTGGCATGGAGAAGTACTGAGTTGGTACTGCCTTAGTCTGAAGACAGTGGCCATTTGTTCTCAGTTCAACAATCTAAAACATTCCTACTCAGATTCAAAATTTAATTGATGAGAATGCGAAGTGTTCGAGACACCCTCTTGACTGCCACCTAAGAGGCCCCTGTGATCACAAAATTTATGTAGTGCCCGAGCTCAACCTTCGTGAATGTGAGACCTTACAAGTACTCCCCATTACAAAAAGATGAAATTGAAAAGCAGTTACATGAGATGTTGAAGAATGGAATAATCAAGCCAAGCTCCGGCCCATATGCCTCACCGTTTATAGGTAAAAAGCAGAAGGATGGGACATGGCGATTTTGTGTAGATTACGTAATCTTGAATGCTCAAACTGTGAAGGATAAGCATCCAATGCCAGTTGTAGAAGAGTTATTGGATGAGCCCAAAGGTGCACAGTGGTTCACTAAATTGGATCTAAGGGCGAGGTTATCATCAAATTTGTGTGGATGCACAATAAACATACAAAACTCAATTCAAGACACACAATGGGCTATATAAGTTTACGGTGATGCCATTTGGATTAACTAATGCTCCAACAACATTTCGAGTGTGATGAACTTCATATTTGCCAAGTTATTGAGAAAGGGACTTCTGGTCTTTATGGACGATATATTGATTTATTCCAAGTCCTTACAAGAGCATCTGGAATTATTGAAGCAAGTGTTTGACATTCTCAGGGCACATCAGTTCTTTGTCAAGATGTCCAAATGTTCTTTTGCATAGGAAACAGTGGAGTATCTGGGACATATCATATCTGCTCAAGGGGTCTCTACTGAACCGAGCAAGATTGCAGCAGTTAAAGAGTGGCCAACTCCAAAGAATATCAAACGACTAAGGGGTTTCCTAGGCCTTCTTGGATAGTATAGAAGGTTCATCAAGAATTATGGCTGTATGAGTAGACCATTGACTGAATTGCTGAAGAAAGATGTCAAGTTTCAATGGACTGACAGAAGTGAGCAAGCTTTTCAGAATCTGAAACAGGCTTTGATTCAGGCTCCAGTATTAGCTCTTCCTGACTTCACAAAGCCATTCACACTAGAAACTGATGCAAGTGATGTAGGCTTTGGGGCAGTAATGATGCGGGATAAACACCCAATTGCATACCCGAGTAAAGTTGTGTGTCATAAAAATCAAGCTTTGTCTACATATGAGAAGGAATGCCTAGCAATCATTTTAGCTGTGGACAAATGGAGGCAGTACTTGCATCATATGGAATTCATCATAAAGACAGATCATAAAAGCTTGTTACAATTGACTGAGCAGAGGGTGGTCACCAAGATACGCCATAAAGCTCTATACAAGCTTATGGACTTGCGGTTCAAAGTGGAATATAAGTAGGGTTCAAATAACATTGCGGTGATTCATTGTCAAGATGCCATCAAATCAATGTTATTCGGTTTGTCTCCTTTGTATATCTTTGAGTGGCTAGAGAGAAAAAATGGATATGACGATGATCCCTTAGCTTTGGAGTTTTTAGTCGATCCACAAGTTGATAAACCCAAATTCAAACATTTCTCTGTTGATGAGGGAGTCATTAGACAATATGGGAGAATTTGGTTGGGAAGCAACAAGTTAGCTCAGAACCACATTTTACAGGGTATACACAGTTCAGGTGTGGGTGGACATTCTGGAGTATTGGCAACCTATCACAGGATCAAGCAAATCTTTATTTGGCCCAAGACGAGAGAAGATGTGGAAAATTTTGTCAGACAGTGCACTATTTGTCAGCAAGCTAAGGTGGATCATGTGAAGAAACCTAGATCATTCTGACCCTTACCTATACCTGGGCAAGTTTGGCAAGTAATTTGTATGAATTTTGTGGAAGGATTGCCTAAGTCTCAGAAGTGGGACACAATTCTAGTCATCATTGATAAATTCTCAAAGTATGGCCATTTCTTGCCCCTCTCTCGCCCTTATACTGCTATATCTGTGGCACAGTCATTCATGGATAATATTTACAAAATACATGGTCTACCTCAGAAGATAATCTCGGATAGGGATAAGGTGTTTACAAGTAATGTGTGGGATGAATTATTCAAGAAAGCTGATGTTCAGTTACTGCTAAGTTCATCTTATCATCCTGAAACTGATGGACAAACCGAGAGGTTGAATCAATGTCTTGAGGCATTTTTGAGATGCACTGTCAATGCTTGTCCCGCACAATGGAGTAAATGGTTACCCTTGGCTCGAGTATTGGTACAACACAAGTTTCCACACAATATTGGGCGTAGAACACCCTTTGAAGTGATGTTTGGTTACAAGCCAAGGCATTTGGGAGTTCCTCCCAACTACGATTTCATGCACCGAGTTTTGGAGCAATGGATCTTTGGAGAGAAACTTGATTCATGATGTGATCGGACACCAATTGCATCGAGCTCAACAGAGGGATGAAGCATTATCTTTGATAAGAACGAGAAGTGAAAAAATATTCGAGGTTGGGGATCTGGTCTACTTGAAGCTCCAACCATATATTCGAACTTCTCTAGCCCCAAGAGGTAATCGAAAACTCACCTATCGTTTCTTTGGACCATTCTCCATATTGGCCGGGGGTGGTGCCGCGGGCACACAAGTTGAACCCGCCACCGAAGCAAGGATTCACCCAGTGGTACACGTCTCCCAACTCAAGAAGCATGTTCCACCGAATGTCCGGATACATGATGATATCGGTGAGTTGCCCGATGATCCTACAATCAGCCTACAACCAATTCAGTTTGGACAAAAGAGGTGCATTCGAAGGGAGCCTCGGCAGTCTGTCAGATCCAAGTGTTTTGGGATACTTTGCCTTCATACATGTCTACACAGGAGCAGCTCGACAATTTGGGTTGACGATTTCCAAACATAACGACTTGGGGTCAAGCTGCTTCAAGAATGGGGCAATGTCGGGGAAAGGACCTCTGCCGGACTGTTCACCGACCGGCAAGAGTAACGACAAGTGGCTGAGCTGATGGAATCGTGGGCTTTGGGCCGTTTCCTTCGATGTCGGTATTCATTGTTGTGTTTGGGCCGATTGGCCTTGTAACTAATTTGGCCACCATATAGGTGGAGTGGGCGGTCGGGCGGCAAGTCATCGAGAACCTGAACATTGTTTCCTTATTCATTCGTCAGTTAATCATTTCGTTCTCTGTTCTTCGTGTTGTTCTTCGTTCTCGTTTCCTTGCCATCGAAGTTCCGTAGATTAGGTTACCAAATCCACCGAGCTCACGTCTACGCCTGATCTGTGGCCTGACACCAATGTGAACGGCTCGGGCCAGGGGAGGGGGATCCAACTATTTCATTATTCTATCTGCGTATAATGCATGACGATGAAATTGAAATCAGACTAGACAACTATCATGATCATGGCAGGGCAGCATTTTTTTTTCTGAACGTGGCATAATTAGCTCGTATTTCATTAATGGATTCCTTCATTATAAAACACCGAACCGGTGGTAAGCAACCTGGAATAAATCAAACAGTGACAGCCCTCCAAACCCAAAGCCTAACAAGATGAACCTGCAAGAAAAGATCTACACTAGTACAAAAAAAGATCTTTTTAAGATGGCTCCTGTTTCTTACACGACGGTTTACTTAGCGAACCGTCTGTAACTAGCTCCAGGAGCATTGTACACTACTGGAAATGAGAATTTCCCTTTCGGTCTGAAACCGCCCTACAAATTATTTTTAGGGGTTTTTCCATTATGTAAGCCATCACTAAACATGTATTAATTTTTAAGGATGATCAAGTTAAGAGAGCCACTTATGAAGAAAATGCGATTTTCAGGGACAGTGATTTATGTCAACTACCTCTAGAAATAGGTGAAGTCAACGTCTCTAGAAATAGTTCTTTTTAAAAAGAAATTGACTCAGTCAACCATATTAGACTTGGATGAACAAATAAGTTTATAACTTTTGTGTGGATGAAGGCAAAATTTATATCAAAGTTGTAGAGCTTGACGAGGTCTACATACTTTTAGTTGAGTTATTATTTTGCTTGAGTTTTTTTTTTTTAGGGGGCTATAAATATTAACTTCTTAGATTTTGAATTTTAAATTTTGAATTTTGAAATTTTCCTTATATGGATGGAGACATGTCCAATATAAAAGATGCAGTGTTTGACGAGATCTAAAACTTCTTAGTTCAAAATTTTCCATTTAAAGATCGCTTACAAGTTAAAATATTAATTACAAGATTTATATATATTAGTACAAAAGATGAAATATATATGTAGCCATAAGTGACTGTGTGGTGTGGTGGTAAGTGTCAGGTGAGAGGTTGTAGGTTCATACCAGTTCTAAATGTTTTTTTTTAATCCAAAAATTACTTTTATGGATAGTTCACTTCAGTCAGCTGACTCTAAAAATTGATTTCTAATGCCCGTTCTCTTGATAAAACCGTGTCTGAAAATCAATTTGGTCGGAGGATCATAAAACAGCCTATAAAAAGAACTTATTTTTATAATCGATGGCATGGTATATCGCTTTTGCTAAACGGCTCTAAAAAATCATTTTTGACTGTTTTGTTAAAAAAAAAAAGCATTTGTGTACTAGTGTCATCAACGCAATGGTTGCCTACAAATGGAAGAACAGCACGGCGGCCAAGCATTCACCCGGTAAAAAAGCATTTTATGTCTTTTTGTTGTTTCTGCAGTGTAAGTAAGAGGGTGATGTTTCCCTGGTTCACCTGTATTCGTTTTAAACCTTCGATGTAGACATTTCGTCGCGCTAGTTTCTGTCGTTGTTTTCATGTAGCTTTGGGTGTCTGTGCGAGCGCTTTGGACGTTCTGTGGTCTTGTAAGCTGGTAACCCCAGCAGTCACTATGGATTCGGTAGTTTTCAATATAAGCTGGGAAATCTCCTTTGGTCTAAAAAGATATACAAGTTCTTAAAAGACATTTGTGTTCTAGTGTCATCAACAAAGAAAGTTAGGAAGTCCTAATTTTTTTTTCTCCCTATCAATCTCCTAAATATGCTCTATCTCTAACAAATGGGAGAAGAGTTAAATCCATCCTCTGCACCGGCTGTTTTTGCACCAGCAGAGACGGCGTCATGCGACTTGTTGCTCAGGTAGCGTGACCTTCCTGGAGGTACATCTGCTACCTTCTGAGTTCTGACTGAAAGGAACCTTCAGTCCATGCATGGCCGACGAGTATAATGTGGGCTTGCACCTGCGGTGAATGACAAGCACATATCTGCTGCTCTGTTCTTGCCTTACTATACTCAGTAGCAAGCAAGTGCAAAACACAGTGTCAACTTTGTGTAATTTGTGTTATTTTAGCAATTTTTTCCTCACCTTTTTATGTTTCGTGAGGACTGTTGTAAAGAAGTTCTGTTTATTTTACTTTAATCAAAAAAAAAAAAAAAAACGTGTTGTTGGTGCTGTGTCAATTCTGTGCCACGTTTGAAATGTAACTTTGCAAATCGAGGAAAGTTTCAGATAAAAAAATACTTTTGCAAATCGAGGAAAGTTTCAGATAAAAAATACTAGCTGGTCAAATGTTTTGCATCCTTTGCTGATGCTGCATCCTACATTTACGTGCCTCCCACTCTTCTGAAGAGTGAAGAGAAGTACTAGGAAACAGACACAAAATGGCTGAAATTCAGATGGATCACAAATTGTTTTGGTGATTCACAGTCAGATGTTTCATCCATTCGTATAAGCAGATAGGTGTGCAATACTCATGAGTCATGACTGGACAATATGAGTGCAAGCTCAAGAAGGACTGCAACGCACAACTGGAGTGACAAACTGAAAATGAAAACTTAAGATTACAGTGTCTTCCTTGACTACTGAAAACGACATGTCGGCAACAACTTGCAAGCAATTTGTGTGCCACCATTTTTCCGAAATATTGTGTCTTCCATGTTGTTCACCTGAACCTTAACAATAGTCTAACGTGTTACCAAATTTGCTCTCTTTGAGTTCTGAACATTTGAACTTGCAATGCAATGCCATTAACAGTTGCTGCTTGATGACGACCTTCTCTGCCTCCCACCGCTACAATCCTCTGCACCATACATGTCCATTGGCGACCTGGTTGGCTGCTTCATTCATGATGCCCAAAATTAAAAAATAAAATGACGATTGACAGTCATCCAGAGCACTGTTATTGTCATACGAATTATTGCTTGTCAACAATATAAACCATATATTAGTGAATGCCTACAGGCTTTTTCTAGAACTAATTTGCAATGTTTATATGCCAACGTTTTTTCTGTTAATATTTGTAATTTGTAGGGTCATTTTGCATTTCCAGTTCTCCTAAAAACAGAGCAAGAACAGAGTTTTATGTACTGAAGATGAGATTAGTACTTTTTGAATATTGAATTCATACACATTAGCATAGTTTAGTAGAGCAGGAATAGGAAAACTAATTTCCTTGGCCATACCACAAAAAATAAACTTGAACATCACTGAAGATGTGTTCTCCTAGAACAAGTCAAGAATAGTGTTTTCTGTACAAAAGATGAGATTATTAGTACTTTCTGAATATGCAAATATATATTACATTAGCATAGTTTACTAAAGTAACAATAGGAAGACAACATTTATTTGGCCAAAACCACTAAATAAAACATTAACATTGTTAGAGTAAATAGGAATAGTACCACATTGTCTAATCATGTGAGGTGTTTGTCCTATGTACTCTATATAATCAGCCCATGAGGCCCAATGCAATATATCCAAAATTCCACCAATTATTATTCTCCTTCATGGTATCATTCGCCTAGGTTTAGATCCTAACCCTAGCCGCCGCCGCTTCCGCACCGCGCGCCCGGGAGAGGTCGATCTCCGCCGGGGACCAACGCGCCCCGTTTGGGCGTCGATCCTATTGATCCGGCTACCATTGTCATCGCGCGCATAGCTGATGGGGGATCTCCCATGCGTCATCGTCGGGCTGCCGCCGCCTCATCCCTAGTCTCATCGTTGGACCATCGCCGCCACCTTCTCGATCTTCGTCACATGGAGACTGCTGGATCTCGCCCCCATCCCGTGTCGCCATGGTGGCGGCCAGGCGAGCCCACACGCCCGACCAGAGCTGCCATGGAGGCAGCCACATCTGGCGTGTCGCTGCTGTCGAGTGGATCTACCTATGTCTACCACGTCGATCTATGTCGGCGCCTTCGACCCCACACGTCCACGACTCGCTATGCAACTCGCCCCGTTCGTCTTTGGCTGCTACCCTTGCTGTCGCTGAGCCTTGCTTGCCGGTCGGCCGCGAGCTGCGCTTGGCGTCTCGTCACCGGGGAGCGCCACCAGATGAGATCGCACCGCCCGGATTGTGTCGCCACGCTGGGTACACCGATCTACCGCTGCTGTATTTTTTGGTTTGCTCGATCACTGATCGGGATTGAGTCGCCCACCACCCACCAACCTCGCGCGAACTACTCGCATCAGCATCAACTCCATTGACACCATCGCCGAGTACTATGTGCATCCTCTCCAAGCAACAGGGGCTGCTGCTGTGTCGCCTCATCGGGCCGGCTGTAGCAGCACCACCCGTGTGTCCACTTCTCCATTGCATCTACATCATCGTCCCATGTGCATCGATGGCTGTGCTACGTCTCGCGTCGTCACTGAGCGGTACTCGCCGACGTGTCCCCGCTTCCGTCTGCACATGGTCTTCGTCCTGTTGATTGGGTCTTCGTCATCGAGCTGCAACTACACCCTCGTCGTCGCCAAGCCTAGCTTGCCGGCCCTCGCGTCGTCAGTGAGCCTCACTTGCCGATGCGTCGCTACCGCACTTTACTTCTACCCGTCTAGCACAACTTCACGTTGTCGGTGTCCCCGTTGTTGTGGCTCACTCCCTTGTACGCCCGGTATTGGCAACACCGACGCGTGCTTTCTTCTCCGATGCATTGCTGGGATTGGCAAACCCAACACACGCCTCGGCGCACAGGCGGCTTGACTGCATCAACTTCGGCATCGACCCTCCCGTTCCCACCTCGTCTGCCTCGATTGCGTCGTCACCTTTCTTCTACGTCCACGACGGCCCTGACTGCGTAGACCCGGCATCGCCTCCTCCCACGACGACTGCCTCGGCGTGTCTCCGTCATCACCTTGGTGTCCCTTTGTGCACCTGCAGCTCCATTGACAAGGCAACCCAGCCACAACTATGACGACCCGCGGCCATCTTTAGCATGGCTTCCTCGACCACGGCTATTGCGCCCTCACGCTCGGCTATCTCGACATCAGCATAAAGGGCTACCGCCTTGCATGAGTTCTCATCGGCTTCTTCTCCAGCCATAGCATACGCGCCGCATCGATGTTATGACTGTGGGGGGATGTTGCCTTGTCCGCTTCTTCTCCAGTCTCATAGTCTATAGTGCTCCCGCTCTGACTGCGGGGGAGTGTTAGAGTAAATAGGAATAGTACCACATTGTCTAACTATTTGAGGTGTTAGTCCTATGTACTCTATATAATCAGCCCATGAGGCCCAGTGCAATATATCTAATATTCCACTAATTATTGTTCTACTTCAAACATCACTGTTGAGAAGGTACACGGGTAGAATAATTAAGTTAGGGTCCTTTATTGAAACTGTAAGCATTACCTGTGCAATGCAAGATTGACCTACTTGTAGGATCCGGGGTTGTTGGTACTGTCCACGGGTGAGCATTTTAATTTCTTTTTAGGACTGAACCTAAATTTTATTTATTTTTCCAAAATTTTGTGCTTATTAATTGTTCAGATACAATGATTATTATTTACAATGGTGATTATAGTCTACCAATTTGATGGAAAAGTATTTTAGGTTCTTGTAACAAATTTAAGATCATTTTTTTTATTTCTAGCGGTTTTATGAGCAATAAATTCTAGGATTAATCTTTTTCTAGCATGCTATGTGTTTAGTTGAAACACAAACTTAAAGTATATAAATTCTTACCACTCTATGTGATGTCACTAAAATCAATATTTTAACTTTCAACTTTTGATCATGTGTTAATTTTAAGTTCCTATGCGTATTATATCGCTTTTATTTAATTTTTTTTTTTTTTAGTTTTATTATACGAATATTCTATGTCCTGGACTATCCTCTTATAGATCATACAATGGCATAATTAATTGTTTCAGTATGCACGATGGCACTTAAGTTGTTGAATTTATAATCATGTATTAGTTAATATTGTTTACTAAACAAATGATCTTCGAATTAAATTGCTAATATTCATATGATATAATGTTCCAACCAAATTGTTTAAACTTTTTGGAGGCTAACCACTTGCAAAATTTATTATCTTGAGTATTAGTATAACTTCAATGAAATGCAAGTGTGATTACTATATGTTTAAAAGGACATTTTTCCACGCTTCGATAAGCTTATAAAATAAATATTTATCCTAGTGTATATATGTTTCCTTGGACTACAGTGGAACATAGATTTGCGCATAGTTTCAACTTAATTGACATTGAAGAAGTGTGTATTTCAAATAGCTTTGTGCATATATTGTACTTATAGATGGTTTATATTGAACATCTACAAAAAATAACAAAAATCTCTCAAATCTACATTTAAATGCTAATGTACTCATCTACATTAGCATTTATATGTAGATTTGAGAGATTTTTGTTATTGTTTTGTAGATGAACAATTTAGGTACAACTTATACATGTATATATTACATTAAATTACCTCTTATAATGCGAGGTATAGTGATTGGAAACTAAGGGGTCAAAGCATTATCTTTCATAATGATAGAGCTGGATAATCTTTTATAATTGTGAAAGTCTGAGTTTCTTCATATAGGCTATATTGATAAATCCATGGATCATAGTCCTATCATTATTAACATGTAAACTCAAGTGATCTAATGAAGTTATTATTAAAGTGTAAAAAATTATAAGTCATGGTCAATAATTAAGGTTTATATCAAGACTTATTTGTCCAGAGAAATCAAAGACTGTTGCTTTTCACAATTCTTTCCTGAGCTAGTCTAATCTCACCTAAAGTTTTACTGACCATACCAAATCAATATAAGATAAGTACTTGAAGAAGACAAAATAAATCGTAATTATGGTATGGCAAAATTTAGTAAATCCTAGGATATCAATAAAATTGTAAGCACTGGATCAAGTAAAATGGCCACACCTTTTGTTTGCAAGAGTGGCCGGTGAAGAAGTTGATGCCGGACGTCATGGCACCGGCGGCCTGCGTGTCTTTGCATCTGTTCTACGTGTACATCTGCCCGTCTTGCACGTATTTGCCAAGTATCAATCCATGAATGGCGTCCTTCCTCTCTTAGATGTACGCGCATGACCCATTCATGTTGTGGCGCCTTTCATGGTCCGACACCATCTCGATCATTTGGCTGTTGTGCCTAACACTTCTCGGTCAAAATTGTGACACCGGCCAACGTGCATGCTATTTTTTTAATGAACTGGAGGGGCTTGTGGCCCCTATAGGAATTTATTAAAATTTAAAAAGCAGTTATGGAAAATAGTACAAAGCAGTTCAAGAGACAAAGAAAGTAAAAATGAAACTAAGAAAAGAGAGGCAAATTACAATAGACTTTGGATCCATAAATCAAAAGAGGCGCTAAACTTAGTCTTAACCCTTAGGGTTAGGATTCTGATTTCCCTGCTGAAGATTTATTTGGCTCTGGTAGGGCAGGCAGGAATGCCCTTGAATTTGAGATCATTTCTAACTGTCCATATTGGCCAGCACATCAGGATGGTCATTATCATTAAGAAGTTTGGGCTTGTCTGCGTTCTGATGATTTGAATTGCTTGGAAAATGTCGCCTTGGTTCTGTGTGTCAATACCAATTGAATGGCAACAATCTACAGACAAAAGCTGACAGGTTAGGAATAGGTGTGACACTGTTTCTTGCTCATTGCAATTGCAGAGAACACATTGATATGATTGAAGAGGCATGGTTTTCCTTCTCAGGATGTTTCTTGTACTTAGCCTATCCTTCATCAGGAGCCAGAAAAAGACTTTGTGCTTTGGCTGACAGCAATTCTACCATAGCCATTTGAAGGCTTGAGGCATCTGGGAGTGGCCCATTAAGAATTTGTAGACCTTGGAAGCTGAGTAGGGACCCATATGAGTAGACCAAATATCATTGTCGAGTGAAGGATGATTTCACTTTTAATTTCTTCCAAAGTTGAGAATTGGTGATGAGCTTCTAAGGAAGGGGCAGACTGAAATTATTTAGGGGCTGTTGATGCTCCACCCATTGCTTAACAATCAGTTTTTGTTCGAGAACAAAAGAGAAGAGCTACGGATAGTCATTCATTAGAATCCGTTGCCTCCGGTTGTCGGACCCAAGCGGACAAGTGTCTCCACTTTGAACCTGGACTTTAGAGAACTTTTTGTAGCAATCTAAGAGCTTTAAGATATCCCTCCACCGGAATGAACCTTTTTAATGTGGCTGGGGAGCTTTCCATTTGAATAATGTTTTCCCCAAATAAGAGAAACCCAGGGAATGCCTTTTTGTTGAAGAACTTATCCAGATTTTTTCATGAGGAGGGCTTCATTATGCTTTTCAAGATTTATTACTCCCAGTCCACCTTCTTCTTTAGTTGCACAAACCATTTTCCAAGCTGCTTTAGGGCTCTTTTTTGGAGTTGAGATCTGATCCTCTCCATAGGCAATTATTTCTGTACTTATCAATTTGTTTGAGAACAAGGAAGAACAAGGGCACACATGTGAAAGGTTGGTAAAAGGCAGTCAAGACTGCATTTGTAAGTTCTAACCTGCCAGCTTGAGATAACAGGGAAGAAGTTATGACCAGCCTTCTTTCACATTTATTGATCAAAGGAAGATAGTCCTCCACTTTTGGTCTGGTGGTGCCAAGTGGAAGGCCAAGGTAGGTGAAAGGAAGGGAGCCCACTGAACAACTAAAGGTGTTTGCAAGGTGGATGGTTCTCTCAGGAGAGATGTTTATAGGGACTAAGAAGGATTTGTTATAGTTGATCTGCAGCCCAGTTGAATCAGAGAAAGATTGGAGAAGACCCTTAAGGAAAACAAGTTGCCTGGCCTCCCCTTCCATGATAATCAAAGTGTCATCAGCATATTGGATGATTGGGAATCAAAGGATGACCGAAGGGGTAAGGGGAGGTTGATAAGTCCCCTGTCCTTAGCACTGTTGATGATAGACTGAAGAAGGTCAGCAGCAAGGACAAAAAGGAGTGGTGATAAAGGATCACCTTGCCTTACTCCCCTTTTGCAATGAAACTATTTTTCGAGGAATGTCATTGAGGAGCACTTTGGATGTTCCTGAATCTAGAATGTCTTTGATCCAGGCAAGCCATTTTGAGCCAAACCCTCGAGCATGAAGGAAATCAATTATAGCCTTGTGCTCAATCTTATCAAAGGTTTTTCAAAATCAAGCTTTAGAATGATAATTTATTTTTGGAGTGACGACATAGGTGTAGATACTCAAAGGACCGGGCCGGACAATTATGGATTGTTACGCTCTTGATGAATCCATATTGGTTCTTGTGTACCATGGGGATGATGACATTCTGGAGTCTGTTAGCAAGGAGTTTAGTGATTAATTTCATGGAGCTGTTTAGGAGGGAGATAGGTCTGTAGTCATTGATGGAAGATGGATTCTAGGTTTTGGGGATCAAGGTGATGAAAGAGGAATTAATGCTTTTCAAACAGATGTTTGAATCTTGAAAATCCCAGCAGAGGTTAAGGAAATCCATTTTGATATGATTCCAACATTTCTTAATGAATTCATTATTAAAACCATCTGGCCCTGGAGACTTGTTGTTGGGCAAGTTTAGGACCTCCGGCTTATCTCATCTTCAGTAAATCTGTCCTCCAAGTGAGCAAGTCCATCTTTGCTACTGAATGAGTCTTGAGAGGTCAAAAACAATGTCTCTAGAGTTGCATTGCCCAATTTTGTCCTTGAAAGAAATCGGGATCAACTGTTCTTTGTCACTATGTGCTGATAGAAGATTGCCATTGCCATCTTTGAGAGATGTGATAGAATTTCCCACATGTCTTATGGTGGCATTTGTATGAATGAATTTTGTCCCTGCATCCCCAAGAGTGGACTAAAATTTTATTGATCCATTTTGCTTCCAATAAATTCTTTGTTGTTCAAGAAGGACTAAAATTTTTTCCTCAAGATAACTCTAAAATTCCATTCTTCCAGGCTTAAGTCTCTGAATTCCTCCAATGTATCCATAAATTGCAAAGTGATGGAGACATTTGAGAATGTAATTTTCAGGTTGGAGAGCTTTTACGCTCCGAGGATTTAAGAGCACCTTTGAGATTTTTGAACTTCTTGGTTAATTTTTTTTTGCACTATCATTAAGATGATCAGGGGCTTGCCAATTATCAATCATAACCTGATGGAAGTCTTCCCTCATCAGCCCGGAAGTTTTCGAATCTGAAAATGTGAGCTTTGGGGGACAGCAGTAGAGATGGTGATAACCATTGGGGTGTGATCACGAGACTTCCATTGATAGAGCATTGCAAGTTGTCTCGGGGGTAAGCCGAGTCCAACTGTTGTTGGTAAACACCCAGTCAAGTTTTTCTAGCGGAGGATTAGTCCGCATATTTGACCATGTGAATTTTTACCCAGTAAAGGAATTTCGAGAAAGGCCCAATTGGCTGATAATCTTGTTGAACGAAAACATTATGTTAGTGTCGGCCCCATCTTTATTTCTGTTTTTTAGGGTATCCGTATAAGTTGAAATCATCAACTTCAGGTTCGAAATCAACAGATAGAGAAAACCCAAGCATTTCTTTGAGAGAGCCACCAAAAAGATGCCCCTTCCAAGCAACCGGAATTCCCTTGATGCCCCAATCGAGGGCACAAATAGATGCTCATTAAGGCCCCGTTTGGCACGGATCCTCTTCACTAGTGAATCCGTTTTTTAGGATTTGGTTTCATAAACAACTTCATAAGTGGAGCTGGAGCCATTTTGATAAACTGTTTGGCAAAACAGCTCCACCCTTAAAAACACGCTCTCACAAATTGCCATGTTGGATGAGGTGGAGCCGGATGAAGCTACTATTTTTGGCTCCACCATACATCAAACCTCTGTGAAAAGCCGCGATTTAAGGAGCTTCTTGATAGGAGTTGTTTTGTTTTACCCTCGTTTGGCACAAAAAACGGCTCCTAAAGCCACCGGAGAAGGTGCCAAACGGAGCCTAAAACTGGAAACACACAATATCACAGTTTCCCAAAACTTTGTCTTGTGCAAGACATGGAAGATGACGTGAAGCCATCAGCCTTTTTCTTGATCCCTTGCTCCAAGTCCCGATTGTCCTGGCTCCTCATCTCGATGTAGTTGAGCTGCGAGGCCGCCGCTCCTCTCTCCATGGAACAACACCGATGGTGCCTTCCGCTCCGGTGTTCCGCTCCGGTGGTGAAGATAAGCCAAGCACAGCTAGCCCCGGCCGGATTAGGGGGAGACTAGTGGATGGCGCGCCTTTGCGCGCCGATTTAGGAGCAAGGCACGCCGATGTAGAGGCAAGGCGAGGTAGAATGCTCGAGAAAATAAAAGTAGGGTAAAAAGGTTACAACAATATGCAATATAGAAGTGCACCAAGATCGTTAGATTAAATAAACAGTTGACATATGCCACAAGCAGTGACAACTAATATTCTACATATAAATCTCAATGGCGTATGAAGTCCCTACACAAAATTAAACAACTTTATATGTCAAAATTTCTAACTCCAACAGAGCAAGTTGAACAACGACTAAATGATAGATGGTCACATGCAGATATGTAGAATCATGGATCCAACTGCCGCTGACAAATATCACACAAATGAAATAGGTACTATGGACAGTTGTACTTGAAGGCTATAACTTTTTTTTTGAGATCACGCGGAAGCCCGTTTTTCACTTCAAGGCTATAACTGTCCGGTCTCCAGCACACCCTCGGTTACTGGGAAGATGGAGGGAGATTAAAATGTTTGCTCCAAAATACTTGTATGGACGTGTGCCGGAGACTGGACAGTTAACTCCATTGATTTGAACGGCAGCTTGTCTGCGGTGTAGAGCCTCTTGCTTCTATCATAGGCAAGCATCTTGTGGGCGAGGGATGTCGCACCATGCACCTTGAGAAGTTCTGACAGAATCAACCTGTTCTTGCCTTTGTCTCACGATTGATTAAAACCTGATATCATGTATGGGTCAAGTCAAATATGTACGAAGCACAAACATTTAACTATAAGATATAAATAAACATCAAATATTTCTAGCATACATAAGAAATGTAGGGAGGAAATTAGAGACTATGATATGACTATGAGTACTTATCGAATGAAGAAAACAGTCTGCATTATTATCAGTGTGTGCATGGTGAGTGCTGGATATAGCCTTTGATATGAGTGATGTGCTTTAGAGACTAATAGATCACAGCTGCCTTTTGTGCTACTGTAATTTTCTCATTGTCTCCATGATGCATGTGGGACATTATCAGTCTGTCATAATACGGAAAGGAGGAGCGTACATGCTGATGCAGCTGTTCGAGAGATTATAACCAAAAGAGAGACCTGAAATCCTGCCTTTTCCCAAATAGAGAGAACTTGAAAATAATACGAAAATGGCTTGCACATAAGAGTAAAATGGCATCTATACTAATTATTCTGAGGTGCACTAAATGAAGTAAAATGGCAGATTCTTGTAGGTCAAAATAGTTCTGGAGAAAAGCAAATTTGTTTGGAGGTTAAATCATGTTGATTTTTTTTTTACTGTAAGTGGTGTAGCCAATCTTGGGGTTTTTCAGTTTTGACATTGACAGGGTGCTAAAATCTAGATGTTCCAGCTTTCCACAAATAAGGTAGGCCACAGCCATACTAATCATCCTGAGTCATGAACTTTCTGAAGGTGCCCCTAAATGAAGCGCTTAGAGTCAAGACCAGCATCAAGACTTGGAATCGAAGATAGTTCCAGTTCTCACCTCACTTTCCGTTGACCCTTGCCAGTGGCAAGGGGTTGTGTTCACCGTGACATAACACCTCACTCCTTTTATTCAGACCGAAAGGAACTAATAGCATCTCTGGACTCTTGAGTTGAATAGCTTCAAATGACACTCAATCAATTTAGATAAACCTGTGTGTATGCAACAACAAAAAAAGGTAAGTATAGTGAATTTTTACTGTAGACCCCTCAGAGGTACAATCAGCTTGAAACAAATGGAACACAAATAATTTATGTACCTCTAGATGTACAGGAGGATCGTTTGGGCAATTACCTAGATTGCACAAATTATTATGTGATATATCAATACAAGATCAAAAAAAAAAACTATATATATGGTGTCGTCATATACCTAAAATAAATAGGAAATGCTCATGGATTAGCATGGTACTGTAAGTCTAATAACCTACTTCATGCACAAAAAAAAATACAATTGGATCTGCAAATGATATGTGAAATAATTGTGGCAAATCAAATTGAAGTCCTCTGAAGAGCAGAGGACACGTGGAAAAACAATTTAGGGAACCCTGACAATCTGGTATGGTAGCTAAAAAGACGAATCAGAAAAAAACAATGGTAAGAAGAGAGGCAGCTGACCAAATTAGTTTGGAACTTCAAGGTGAGAAAGTGGACATAAAGTAGCCCTCGACACCGGGTAACTAAGTATGTAAGGTTCAGTTGGACCAGTAAAAGATGATACTCATTTTAGGACTTGTCAATTGGAACCCTACCATTGTAGGTCGACCTCATGTTTATTAAAATGAAATGGGCATCATGTCTTTAAAATTCTATAGGAACTATGGCTTCTCTATCCATAGAACAATAATTGAAATTGAGTTAGGATCTTGACTCAGTAAACGTAATTGATGCATTTGATTGGATTAAGTTGTAGGTGCTGCTTTGATAACACAACTCCATATTAAACTACCAAACAGTTCATAGAATCTCAGTCTCATCAAAATGGAGCCATGTATGTTCTGCCAACTCCTAGAATTTGTAGTGAATAGAAGGTGAAGCAAAATTGAGCAAGAACATTTTCCTCCCATTATCCTTGAAGAAAAACAATAAAAGGAGGGGACCGGACTGTCTAAGGATTTAGTTCACATTGCTCAATGGCTCAGGGGGCTAATTCTTGCAAAGCATTTTAATTGGTAGCGTGTGTGATCTCAGGGAGACGAAAATATACCTGTCACTCAATCGCAAGGGCGAAGCAGGTGGAGTCTGTAAACAAACCAAATGGCATCATATCATTCCCCATCGACACCTCTGCTGGACCCGTTGACACACCTCTGCTTGAACACCATATTCTTTACCCACATCTTCATTTTGTTCCCCATCCATCAGCACAGACTATTCAGTCATCTAGCATGGAAAATAGTTAAACAGCATAATTCCAGCAAAGAAGTAACTATTTACAGAACTAATATGGCACTGTACCTTTACATCTAATGAATCGATGTTCATGGCACTGTACCAGCAGTCATCTTTATGGAGTTCTTGCTACAGCAACGCGGAACAAAAGGTTTTTTTTTTTCCAAACGAAGACAAGATTCCTAGGGGCCTCAGTAATCTTTTAATCGTCATTTGTTTGTCAACTCGGAGCCTAAAGGCATGTCTGCAGATCCAGAGGTCCAAGCTAAATGGCCAACAATAATTTTGCTAACGTGGTTATGCCCAATCACAGCAGCACCATGGGGTGGAGCTACAGTGGCCACAGCTCAAGGGAGCCCATCAGTGAATTCGGGCGACATGGATAGCCTCACCGAGGCGTACCGTTTGGCCAGTTTCTACAGGTCAACAAATAGGACATGCCCAGTACCTCACGAGCCAAATCGAACATCAGATCATATCCTTGCAATTGGTATAGACTTTTCATCACAGGCCGAAAAAGGTGGAAAACAGCAAATGACAAACGCAGAGAACATCATATCAC
Organism: Hyparrhenia diplandra; assembly: GCA_015847255.1. NCBI lineage: Eukaryota > Viridiplantae > Streptophyta > Magnoliopsida > Poales > Poaceae > Hyparrhenia > Hyparrhenia diplandra. The sequence goes on along the minus strand of JADLZK010009314.1, from coordinate 337,883 downwards.
AACCGATGAGGAACGCATCACCTGGATTGAATCAACAAAATCCATAGTCCGTACTGCTATCATCTTAGACAATATAGCAGTGCAGACAAAACTTTCTGCCCAAAATAGAGAGTAAAGTTCCTTAGCTTGACAGGTTCGAACAATACAGACTACTATGTATGCATTATCACGCAGACATTAGCAAATAAGTGTTAGAAGTGCTAACTGTCACTAAGAAGGAAGCAAATTCATTTGATACCAGGTTTAACTGAACATATTTGAATAAGTAACCTGAACACGTTAACTTGGAACTTTAATTGAATTTAATTAAAGCTCACAAGCATATGGTACTTTAAGAGGAAATAGCAAAGACTTTAAAAACAATATGTGCATATAATTGGGAGAACTTTAAAAACAAGGTGTGCATGCACGTGTTCTTAACCAGCCAAATAAAAGGAATAAAGGATCAAGCAACAGGCTGCAGCGAATAAAAACTTATTTCCCAGAACCTGAAACTTCACTGCACATGACCCATGTAAATGGAAGGCCATGATGCAAGAAAAAAGCGTGTAGATACTGAGCAATTATGACGAAGCAAGAGGGTGGTAGCTTACCTAGACAAGCGGTCTATGTGTCGGCGTTGCACATAGCAAGGCTGGACAAATCAAAAAGTGTCTGCAATAGGTAGCAATTATTAGCAAAGACAGAAATACTGCACATGATAAGAAGCATGATCTGTTTACCTCTTAGAAGAGCGAAAGCATGAACACCGCTTGTGAAACGAAATTCAAAGGCTGACATGATGGAAGACGGCAAATCGAGTTAAGAATGGCGAAAAAAGGAAAACACTTGGTGAAATATACATCCGAGTATCACTATTCATATTTATTATTTATACAATCATACGAAATAAGGTCACAATGATGAACCTGTTTCTTAAAAAAGCATGTTGAGGTTTTTTTTAGAAAACCGATAGGAAAAGCGTGGACTTACTAACACTATTTTTTTAGGTGATTTGGGCTAAGGCAAACCAAGTTCAGGGACGAAGAAACAGAGAAGATCATCGTTTTTTAGCTCACAACATATCATTGCATTAAATGAAGAGAAGTGAGATCATCTATTTTAAGTTCACAACATATCAACGCATTAATTGGAGAGAAGTACATACCTCTCATTTCATGATTTCACTTCACCTTTGGGACACTCTCAACTGGCATCTTTTTATTTTAAAGATGAAACCAAAATTTGTTTCACGCAAAAACAAACCGATACAACAACCAAAAAATTCCAATTATTTTAGACCTTTGATAAACTATCTCCGGGAATAGGGTGTGTGCTCGAAACAAAAAAGTATATAATCCGACCGCACAAGCATTGATGGCATCCAAAGGATCGAGGGTCTAGAATTAAGAAGAATATATCTATCACTTCATGGGCAATAAGCAAAAGCTCGACTGCATAATAATGCACCGTTGATACCATAGGCAATGATCATAAAAAGTATAAGTGCAAGAGCAAAGGCAATAATAAGATTAATCAGATAATGGTGTGCCATTGCTTGATTATCACAAAAAGAAGCAAAAAGGCTCCAAAGCACACAAAATAGAATAGATACAAAGGAACAAAAAAACTGAAGCAAGCAACCGATCACCACCTCGGCTAAAGAACCGCAAAAAAATGAATTAGTGCCTCGCCATTACAAAAGACGGCAAAAAATAAAATCAACATTCTCATGATCAACCGCCTCATTTGTAAGAACACCGACCGGATGTGAAAGGAAGAATCATCATAGCTCATAAGCATTGCCTCAGTAGAAAAATAAAGAGGAGTAAAATGAGGAAGGATGGCCCCATGATCACTACATGAAACATTAAACATTTATATCGTGTATTCATCACAAAGAAGACCTATTCCCTCAAACTAATCTAGCGGCAAAGAGGAGTGTGTACTCATCAATTTGGACATGGCCAAGATCATAAGCACTACAAAGGCACCAACAAAGGAAACAAATACATCCGACATGGCGTTCGCTCCAATATATTTTACAAAATCATGAGCAACTGCAGATTGCACTAAATCAAATATCATTGGCATGGTCATGTCCTCGGATCTATACCATAACACCTAGGTAGTCTCGAAAAGAAACCTTTAAATTTTTAGAGGCCTCGAAAATATGTCAATCGTCATTTGAGCATGATCCTAAGGTATGAAGACATCAAGATGGAAAATGCCAAGGCACTCACAAGAAGCTGATCATCTACCGATATTGTATTGTAAATTGTAAATCATATAAAAGTGTTTGAACTATTTCATCATGGACATAAGAATAGAGAAACGTTTACAAATTTTAGAGGCCTCGAAAATAAGTCAATCACCATTTGATCATGATCCTGGAGTATCTAGGCATCAAAATAGCTGGGGAAAATGCCAAGTCTCTCACAAGACACCGATCATCGACCGATATTAGTTCATCATGGGCATAAGAATAGAGAAATCTATACAAATTTCGGAGGCCTCGAAATAAGTCAATCGTCATTTGATCATGATCCCGGGTATGAAGGCATCAAAATAGTTGGAAAACGCCAAATCTCTCACAAGATATGGATCATCACCGATTGCACATAATAAAAGTGTAATGCGAACAATTTCATCATGGGCATAAAGCCGACCAACTCACCTATGCGAAATCTGGCCCGAGCAAATGAAATCGGGCGGTCAAAATTAATTTTGGTACCGTGGATGCCCCCGTAGCTGGCCAAAGCTAGCCCAATTGTAATTTTTTTGCAAAACAACCGGACCAATCAAAAGAATCGGGACGACGTGGATACGCTTGCCTCGACCAATCACGGTGGACGAATCGAACTTCGAGCCAATCAAATAATTACGGCGACGTGGATAGCCTCCCCCCAGGAGGGGGATCATTTGGTTCTTAAAGGTTTTCAATAAAATCGTGTCAAAAAAAATGAGGGCAAAAGCAGCTAGGGTTTCATCCAAAGATAGGCAAACAAATTCATCTGCAGATAGATCGCTATGGAATGGGGAGGGGAGCAAGCCTCGCAGAAACGCCGGGAGAGAGATCCCGTAGGGAGGAGTAAGAAGGGAGAGAGAGGAAAGGGAAGAGACCAAACCTAGGTCGCACGACGCCACGAAAGAACGGAGCGGCCGAAAACAAGACGCCCCGTGGGGAGGGGCGGTCCGGCCCGGGCACCGGCGGGCGCCCGCTTCCGCCGTCCGCGGGTCGGGGGCGACGACGGCGAGGGGCGTATTAATCGTGCCGGATCCGATGACGCTCAGCGTCGCCGCCGCCCGAAGAGGAGGGAGGAAGCGGAGAGGGAGGGGGAAGGGGGCGGAGGCGCTGAGCGGGCGGAGGCGGCGGCGCTACCGGAGAGACGGAGAGAACGAGAGAGACGGAGAGAGAGAGGAGAGCAGGAGCAATTTTTTTTTTTTTTTTCTTTGAAAGGAGGCGCGGTGTATATATTTGGTGGGGGGCAAATGGTTTTTTTTGCAAAAGTTACAAAAGGGCGGGTAAATGTAAAAACACCACGAAAATCGAAATTTTCTCTTCTTCGAAAGCGTAGGATTCTCATAACGGGAGGGTTAAAAAGTAAAAAGTAAAACACGTTTACTATTATTGAGGGGCCTCGGTGGACTGGCATACGACTCGAGAAAAACAGAAGGGTCTTTTGCAAAACCAACCGGACCAATCAAAAGAATCGAGGCGACGTAGATACCCCGCCTCAGCCAATCAGCGGTGGACGAACCGAACTTGGAGCCAATCAAATAATTACGGCGGCGTGGATAGCCTCCCTGGGATCGAACCATTTGGTTGTTACAGGTTTTCAATGGCAGCGGGTGCCACGCCGCTAGCACACTGAAGCCATGGAAAGTTTTTTTTTTTTTTTTTTTTTGACACAAGCCACGAACGTTGGTAGGGAAAACGCCAAACATATGCATTTTTGTTTCCATGTTATTTGCTTATATCTGGCAAAAGTGTATCTTGTTCGTTGGTTTCGATAGATTGCCTATGATATTATAATAGATGACGTTTTATCTATTTTCCAATATATAGATTAAATAGATTGACAGAGATTAATCAAGGTGAGCATGAGTCCTTCTCAAAAATTCTTTTTATATATCTATCGTACCTATGTAGCAAAAGATCCACTAGCGAGTTCTACGCTCGCCCCGTGAAACCACGCCACCATAGAACGCCTATTTCCCACCCGAGTCCTCTTCGTTTGTCCTTCATAATCCTCACCGCGAGTTCTCTCTCCCCCGCGGTGAAGCCACGTCACCAGTAACGTCTATTTCCCACCGAGTCCTCTTCGTTGTCCTTCATAATCCTCACCGCGGCCTCTTCGTTCTCCTTCCGTCGCCCACCGATGCCATCGCGCGGCCGCCATAAATCCGCGGGGTCAGCCTCCTTCCCTGTACTCTAGCCTCTCCTCTGGATAGCCTCGCGGGAGCAGCACCGCCGGGAAGATGCGAGGCGGTGCAGTTCCTTCTCGGTCCGCCTGCACACGTGCTCCGCGCGGCGACCGCCGCGCCGTCCCCGTGGCCATGCCGGCGCCGGAGTCGAGGCTCCCAGCACAGGTCGCAGCGGCTGCCCCGTGCGCGCGCCTGCGCCGCCGGCTGCCGTAGTCGCTCGTGCTCTGGTTGCCGCGCGCCGCCGTTCACCCCACCACCCAGCGCCGCCGTTCACACATCACACCGCACACCGCAGCGTTGCGCCCGCCCCCCGCTCCCGCATCTGGCCTCGCGGTCGCGCCCTTCCTGCTCGCGGTTGTGGCGCCGCGCTCGGCGCTTCTGTCCGCCTCCATCCGACCGTCCCCCCTCCGACCCTCCTGCTCGCGTCCGCCCCCGGCCCCCCCCTCCTGCTCGCGGTCGCGTCCGCTCCCCTCCTGGCTCCTGCTCTGCTCCTCCGGTCCTCCCCGCTCAAACTCCGTCTACGGCGAGCGCGCAGCGCACCTCCTCAAGTCGCGGCCGCTCCTCCAGATGCCGGGCGTCGGCTTCCCCTGGCGTGCTGCTCGCCACTGCTGGACGTTGGCTGCAATCGCTGCTCCAATCGAGCCCCGGGCTCCAATCGTTGCTGGACGTTGGCTCCAATCAATCCCAATCGCTGCAGCTCGGCGCGGAGAGGAGATGATGTTGGTCGGTCGGGTTGGTGAGGGGCCAGGCGGAGAACAGAAAAGAGGAAAAAAAAAAAATAGAAAAGGGAAAAAGAAAAAAAAGAGAAGAAAAACGAAAAAAAAAAAAAGATAAAAAGAATGGAAAAATAAAAGGAAAAAAAGAAAGAGAACGAAAAATAAAAAGAGAATAAAAAATAAAAGAAAAAGAGTTTTTTCCTCTTTTTATACAATATATAGAATATAATATGATATAGGAAAAAGTCTAAATTACAATATAGTAATGCTACGCTATAATAAATTTCATCTAAGAAAATGAATCCCGTAGCAACATACTAGGCATTCATGTTCTAATTCTTAGTGGTTTTATCTTCTAATTTTTAGTGGTTAATATTTTAAATCGTTTCTATTTCTTTTGCATACCAAGGCAACGCTGGAAATTCTTCTAATTAGTACTATTAACTAAGCGAATCTGATTGGTAGGCCCCATAGGATATTAACCAACTACATGTGTGTTGGGCAATCAATGCATATTTTTTAATAAGATTAATAGATTGACCGAGAGATTAACCAATGTGAATGTGAGTCCTGACGATATATTATATTGATAAATATAGTAACCAAGTCATAGCTAGGCTTAATCAAATATTTTATTAACATATATTGTACACGTGAGTTCAGATGATTAATGGATATATTTTAACGTGATTGGTAATTTAGTCTATATTTTTTAATCTATAATGGCACAAGTGGGTAATTACTTCTAAAACGAAATAAATCTGATGGTTATCGATGGTTAGAATATTTTTGATTTGTGGCTACATCTTTTGATTAATGTGAAAAATTCTAGCATTTATCTTTTTCTTAAGACGCTATGGAAACCAGAACTTCTTTGTAAAAACCTGTGCAAACCACGACAAAAAGTCATCTAAATTTACTAAAAAATCATACATGTAGATGGTATGATGATGCACAATCATGTAAAATATCATGTCCAAACTTCGACTTCGTTTGTGAGATATAAAAATAACAAATTTCAAGGAAAGTCTCTAATGATTTGTTAGAAATTTGTTATTTTTATATCTCACAAACGATGTTGAGTTTGGACAAGATATTTTACAAGGTTATGTATCATCATATATCATCTACATGATTTTTTTGGTAAATTTAGATGACTTTTTTACCATGGTTTACTACAGGTTTTTTAACATTTATTTCCATAACATACGCTGCTAGTAACATAGGCTAGAAAAACAACTAATTGTATAGATTAAGCGACTACTCCATGAGATGAATTTTTGAAACCAAATTAGTGCATGATTTGATAATGTGGTGCTACATGTGCTAATGACAGATTAATTAGTCTTAATAAGTTTGTCTCATGGTTCACTGACAGAATCTGTTTGTGTTTTTATTAGTATCCCAACACCACATGCGACGTGACATCTGACCTAAAATTTTACACCCCAGAATTTATACACCACCGAAGAGACCGGTTATTGTACCGTGGAGTCAAATCTTTATTTAAACACGACGAAAACCTTAAAACTTTTTGGGAACAACGAAAACCTTAAAACTTTAATGATTTTCTAAATATACTTCATTAAGTTCTTGCAACCACCAGTTTTCTAAGGTGCGTGATCTAGTACTAGCGACTTAGAAGACAAACACGTCCGTAGTAGGGGCTGATGATCCAAAGATGACATCACTGGCCGGTTTGACCAAACAAATCACATCCAGAACACAGAGAGACGCAGGATCAGGCTAAAATCCGGTTGGGATTGGGAATCAGACACGGCTCGCCGTCGCCGGATCTCTGACGCTCTCTGAGCAGAGCACTTCAGGTGCAGCACAGCAGAGTCGGAGACGATGCTATCTGTCTCAAATCTTGGACCGCCGGCACCAACCAACGAAAGCTTTTTGCCTTGCCCGTCTCGGATCCTCGCCGAGAACTGGCCACCCATCCATCCCCAACCTCTTCTCTTCCCAGGGGCAGGATCAGAGTCCGGCCACCGGTGCACATTGCCTCTGATCCACCGACCCCAAGCGGTCCGGTCCGGCATTGCCGTGCCCCATCCGGCGACCCAAGACCATCTCGCCGCCGCGGCGAGCCAAGACCAAATGGGCTCCTTCAACGGCCACGTGCTGCCGGGAACACTGTTCTAGCGGTGGGTCTGTTGCGGGTCTGGTCCGCGGTGGCGCGCTTCGCGGCCGACCCGCCGGCGTTCCGCGTCCGCGCGTGGTGCCCACTCGACCTCCCCCGCGCGCCCCGCCTCCTGGAGCTCTACGTGGTGGCTGGCGGCGCGTTCCTCGACATGTGCCTGGAGCTTGGCGGCGGCGTCCTCGCTGGCCGTGGTGGAGGGGTCGCGCCGGAGTCTAGTCATCATTTACCTCGAGCATGCTGGCATGCTCCTCATGTTCTTCCTCTTTGGCGCGCTCGCTCTCCTCTCCCAGAAGTGCACCAGGTGTGTGTCCTGCCATCGTTTGGATCTGTTAACTCTGTTCTAGAGCTGTTAAATTGTAACGCCATTATTTAGATTGCTCAAAATTGGTAGAGTTTGTTTGAAAATCGTAGCACCAAAAGTCGAGCTGAGACATAAATTTGGTAATGAACTATTGATCGATCTCGTTGCATGATAATCGCGTGTAAAAGGTCACATTGTGCCTTCAGTTTAAGCTGAACTCTTTGCAACTGCAATGGCAGTCACCGCAGGTACATGCCTCTGACCGACGGTGAGCTGTGCCTGGTGGCCGCGACGGCGTTCACGTCGGAGTTCCTTCTCTTCTCCTACCACTCAGCCACCCACGCAGGTCTAGAGGGATACTACCACCACCTCCTTGTCATCCTCATCGGCCTCTGCATCCTCACCAGCATCCTCGGCGCGCTCTTGCCGGAGAGCTTCCCTGTTGACGTCGCTGCTGGAACACTCATCGCGCTGCAGGGGCTGTGGTTCTACCAGACGGCGTTCACGCTGTTTGGCCCCATGCTCCCGGACGGGTGCGAACGCAATGCCAAGGGCGACCAGGTCGACTGCGGCAGCCGTGCCGCCGAGGAGCGTGCCGAGCAGCTGGCCAACTTCCAGCTGTTCGGGGCCGTGTTCCTCGCCTTCGTCTATGTGCTTGGGTGTTATGCCGTCGCCGCGGCTAGGTATGGACACCCGGACTTGGTGGTGATGCATACCGAGCACGTCGCCGCCCTGGAGTGTCACGGCATTGGCGGCGGCGCCAGAGCAGCAGAGGAGTGCGTCGTCTAGTGGAGTCTGATGAGTGCATATCTGCAGCTCTGTTCTTGCGTCTGTATATTCAGTATTCAGTAGCAAGTGCAGAACATGGTGTGATATGTTGCTGTTAGTGCTGTGTCAAATATGAGAACTTTTCATATCGAGAGAAGTTTGAAATGGAGAATACTACCTGGATCAGAAAGTTTCAGGCAAAATACCAATCATATAGTATGGAGATCAAATGTTGGCAAAAGATCTAAACCAATCAAAGAGTTTCATGATCAAGAAATAGAAGAGCATTTCAAAATGGAATTTCAGTCCGGATCCTTATTTGATATTCCATCATGTCACCTGATGTTCTAGCTTGTCTTCATGGATCAATTGATGGATCAGAAATGCTTTTGTCATTAACCATCAGATGTTTTATCCATACAGCTAGCAGTGCTCTTTTCATATGTACATGATACATCATAAAGTACATGCTAGCTCTGCAGTCGTATCAACTGATATGTACTCATGACAGTATAACTGCTGGCTCAAGAAGGCCTGCAAACACAGAATTGGATACACTAGTGTACACAAACTGAAATCTAAAGGTTAGAGTGTCTTGACAACTAAAAATGATTTTTTTGCTAGCAATTTATGTTCCAGCATTTTTCCCAAGTATTGTGTCTTCCAAGTTGTTGAGTTGCCATTCCTCTCTTTCAGTTCAGAACATTTGAACTTGCAATACCACATAGCAGCTTGATGTCCATATCTGCACCGTGTCCCTTGGCAACTTGCATGGCTGCTTCCTTCATGATGCCCAAAATTAAATACAAAATTAGCAACTAACAGTTAATGCACTGCATTATTAGTGTCATACAAATTGTTCCTTCTTAACAAGGTAAACCACATATTAGTGAATGGCTACAGGCCTTTTCTAGATTAGCAGTTTGTATATTTCTTGTGCAAACTTTTTTTTTGTTTATATATATAATCGATAGGGTTATTCCAGTTCTCCTAAAAGCAGTGCAAGAACAGAGTTTTCTGTACAGAAGATGACATTAGTACCTTTTGAATATCGAATCTATATTACACAATAGCATAGTTTACCAGAGTAGCAATATTAAAACTACGTGTCCATGGCCAAACTACAAAATAAACATGAACATGAATAATTAAGGTAGGATCCTTTATAATTGCAATTATTACCTGTGCAATGCAAGATCAGGGTTGTCGGTACTGTCCACAGTTGAGCATTTTAATTCCTTGACTTGGCAATCAACACTACAGTACCTTGAAATTCTATGTCTAATCTAGTCCATCACACTTCCATTTCTGAGAAGTAAAGAAGGTGGGGAAAAAAATGTCAGAAGAAGGGGAAAAGCAGAGAAATACAGCTAGAGAAGAAACATGGGAAATTTACGTCAGAGGAAAGGTGGAAAGGAGAACAGGTACACCTTCATCTTGGTCAGTCCACGATTCATCACTGATCCTGATCACAGTCTTTGCTGCATCCGTCCCGATCAGAACCCAATGGTGACAGCAGGTTGCAACTAAACTGGTCATAGCAACGAAAATCTGTATACATGAATGGTGGGATGATTGGGATGGACCTCAATCGCGTGCCTAACCGCAGCCTCTGCCTCCTCCACCTCCTTCTGGTCGGTGCCTCTAGATTGCAACCAAACCATGACTACTTCCAGCGCCGGCAGGTGCCTTATGCCCAAGTCGAAATTGCCGTTGATTTCTCTCGTCTGCTGCAGTTGGAATTCAAGGCCAAGATACACGAGCCTTGGCATGGCTCCTTGCTCAAACACCACAGGCCCTCCAAATCCCCACAAGTCACACTCCACGAGGCATGGGAAACAGCAAGCACAAACAACGAGTCTCTCATTAATTGCAAGATTCACATTGTCCACCGTAAGAAATAGAATGCGGAGAGCAGGCAACCTCCCTAGGGTTTCGAGATCCTCCTGCTGCAGCCGCTTCACTCCGATCCGGAGCACGGAGAGGTTCAGAAGGCTGGTGGGATTTAGCTTCAACCAAGCAGGCAGCATAGCAAACCAGCAAGTTGCTTCACCTATTCCCGATTTTGCCCGCCAACCAAGCCGGCTATAAGCGCACTTCAATTCACGGAGGTTTTGAGGGGCGGTCACGTCCCAACCATCCAAGTAGCACTCCCTTTTGTTTACGGTGATTCTTAGACTTTGGATTTTCTGGAGCTTGTTTAGGCACTCTACCAAGGATTTGTCCACGCCATGGTCGCCCTCCATGCAGGGGTCATAGGAATTGCAAGAGCGGATGAACAGATCCAGCACCTTCAGCTCTTTTAGATGGGCCAGCTCTTCTAGCACCTTTGTTTTATAGCTGATCCCAAGATGTTGAAGCTCTTCAAGGGCTATCAAGCTCCCTATCCCTTCTGGCATGCTTGTATCTTCATTTATGCATAGGCACATCAATTTTTTTAGCCACACAATACTCGACGGCAAACATGGAATTCCTCTCAAACTAGACACATCTAACACTTGTAGAAACTGTAGGTTTCCTATTTCTTCGGGGAGATGATCAATATCTGTACTTCTTAGACATAGGTACCTCAAATGAAGTAAATTAACAACATACTTAAGGCAGCCTTGTGAAAGTTGACACCCTTCTAAATCCAGTACACGCAAAAATGCAGAAGTTCTCAAGTATTGTTGGTATGTAGTCATCAATAGCGGATTGAAATATAATAACTGATCTCACATGACGCTCTTTGCTCAATGTGGCCTCAAGAGTACCACGACCAGTCTTGCTGGTTTGAAGAGAGAGCCTCCGAACCTTTTTTGATGCATATGAGTGAACCCTAGTGTTACGTATAGTAACAAAATTTTCTTCTCTTGACAGGGAACATATAAGATCAAGAACCATATCATGCACACGGCAAGTTTCTACCATGCCAATATCTTCATCATACATGGATGTGGGTTGGATCATGCTTCGTTGACGAGCTCATTGAAGTAATTGTCCCCTTGTTCAAATAAACCGTTCTCTTGCTTTTCATGTTGGATAAAATCTTTAGCTATCCACAACCATATCAAACGGTCTTTTTTGATTTCATAATCTTCTGGAAACATACTTAAATATAACAAGCAAGTCCTTAGATGTGATGGCATATCATTATAGCTGAGTAACAAAACATTTCTCATCTTCTCTATGGTGTTATTCTTCTCTAGTCCGGCGCCAATAGAGTTGCACACATCATACCAATCCAATTTATTTCTTCCTTTGCTGGCCAGCAAACTAGAGATTGTGATAATAGCTAAGGGAACACCATCACAGTTCTTTAGTATTCTTTTTGATACTTTTTCTAGCTGTTCATCAGGGCATTTGCCATTGTCTTCTTTGCCAAATATTCTTCCATACATTAATATCCTAGAGTTCTCGAAAGAAAGGGGCTTCATCTTGTAAGGACAGCCAATCTCTTCAGCAACCTTGAAAATACGAGTAGTTGTGATGATTCTATATTCAGCACTGCCATCGGGCAGAGCACACCTTATCATTTCCCAGTTTGAGATATTCCATATGTCATCGATAATAACTAAGTACCTGCACATATTGAAGAATAGAAGGCCATGTGTCATGTATGTCACTAAGCAATTTGAGAAAGACAGTTGCAATATTTCTTATATGTGTTGTGCATGTTCTATAATCGAGGGACAATAGGTACAACAATCAGTACCATAATCATCAACAAGAGGGAAAAAGTTAAAAGCATCAAGGCGGCCCTCGCCTATGGTTTATCATTGCAAGCATTCTTGTACACGTATGTTAGCAATGCAAAGAAATAGCCGTGTTTGACATGGTAGGTAGCAAATAGTAAATAGACCAGTAATGCAACTTTTCCATTCTTGTGTTTTCGTTTCTTCTCCATTTAGATAGAAACATACGAGGCCTTACATTAAAGATCGCTTATATTAGTTCCACAAGAATTTAACTCGTACAAAAATTAATTCTTCTTTCTGAAATTTTGCAATTATATTTTTTTTTTATACAAATTCTGAAGCTATGTCCATGTGCGTTGTACATCTATTACTTGTTTCAAAGTGGGAAAAGGCAAAGCCCCACGGAAGGAGATCTCTGGTTGTCAAAGATCATTACATGGACCCACAGAAAAGAGCTCTAGAATACTGAACCAAAGACTATACAAGTGGCAATAATGGGTTCTCACTTGGAAGCCAAAGCTACTTAAAAGAGACAGTATGACATACAAAACATAAGAGATAAACTTGAGTGGTACTTAAGTGAGCCAGAAATAATATCGTATTTGTCAAACTTAATTTGTAAACAAAAACTCGAAGAAATAAATTAATGAACATTTTTTTTTATATATACGTACCTCTTCTCCTGCAGGAATCCTCTTAGCTCACCAATAATAACATGGATAGTACTTGCAGCACTATCCCTTTTGTCTAGTTGATAGAACATGTCCTTGAATAAGCCAACCATATCAGGACTTTGAGACACCGTTACAAAAGCTGAGCACTGAAACTGTGTTCTTAGCTTTTCATACACAGCATTAGCAAGAGTTGTCTTTCCTAAACCTCCAAATCCCACAATGGAAACTATCCTCTTTTGCTCCTTGGTTGCTTCATCATTGTATTCTTTTAGAATCTTGATTACCTCATCTCTTGACTCCTCAATACCAACTAGCTCTGTCGGATTCTTATACCGAGCCAGTGCAGCCAATGCAAGGGGGTCAACTTTGACAGGCTTATCGACACTACTGTCATTAACCTCATACCTGCGGTGCCGGTCATGTACCTCTACAACACGACGCTTGATGTGTCTGATGTCAATAGCCATCTTGCGGCGAATCTTGGGTTGCATCAAGGAACCAAGGGTCTTTTTCATGAAATCCTTGAAGAAGCCATGATTCTTATCCGGTTGATGGCCCTTGACTTGCACCATGAATGTGTCTATCTTGTCCTCTATGTCGTAGGACAGCTCTCTTACATTGCTGGCCCAAATCTTGTCCTGATCAGGTAGTTGGTCTGCTGGAATCTTGGAGATATGCTGAAGGGCAGCCTTCATGGTCTCAAGCTCTTCTTGGAGGAACTTGATCCCTCCTTTCACCTCCTTCTGCAGCTTGTACTCATCGGAAAGCAGCTGACCGAGCTTGCGGTGGAGGCTTGGCAGTGCCCCAAGCACGATCTCCATTGATGCTCTTTGCGCGATTGCAAGGAGCACAGGTTGTTGGTGTGTGTTTGTGTGGAGTGAGTAGTATGGTGATTGGAGTTGTCGAGTGGCAGTGAACAACGGTGGTTTGGAAGTTTGAGTTTGGGTGTGCTCTCTCAGTTTTGTGTTGTTGTCTCTGTCGTTAATCCACCACTGGACAAGAAGGCATTTTAAATTCGCCGTGGCAGTCCAGCCGGCAGATGGCATCTAGTTCAATTGCAGATGCCGTGCGTCTAGAGAGTTCAAACATGTATATCCAACGCATGTCACCTCTGTATTGTCTTATTTGTTGGCTTGTACGGCTATTATTTATACGTCGTGGACGTCGTCATAAGATTCAACACCATCAACTTGCATTATTGGCATTACTATAACCGCCATTATTGGCAGACTTGTATTGTGTTGGTCTGTTCGAGGAAATCAGCAATATTGGACGGGGAGTTTTAAAAAAGACAACTAGATGGACCAAGGTGGATGGGCCGGCATCCAAGTTGGGCTCGGCCGAGTCGCTGTATATAGTTTAGCCCATTTAGCAGAGTATATATATATGGAATTCCTATATATATATAGCGGGAGTCAGCAGAAGGAAACGGCATTGAACAAGAACTCTGTTACAGTCAGTTACCGTTATCGTATTCTTACATTCAGTATATTCAGTATCAATCAATAGATAGCGTAGTCGACTGCAGCAGCTGTGCCGCCGAGGAGCGCGCCGAGCAGCTGGCCAACTTTCAGCTGTTCGGGGCCGTGTTCCTCGCCTTCGTCTACATGCTTGGGTGCTACGCCGCCGCCGCAGCCAGGTACGGGCACCCGGACTTGGTGGCGATGCATGGGGAGCACGTCGCTGCCATGGAGTGTCGTGGCGTCGGCGGTGGCGGCCACGCAGAGGAGTGTGTCGTCTAGTGGCGTCTGATGAGTGCATATCTGCAGCTCTGTTCTTGCGTCAGTATATTCAGTATTCAGTAGCAAATTCATAACATGGTGTGATACGTTGTTGTTACTGTTGTGTCAATTGTGAGCGAAGTTTGAAAAAACTTTACAAATCGTGAAGAGATTCAAATGAAAAATACTAGATGGATCAAAAGTTTTGCCGTCTTTGCTGATGCTTTAGCATTCAGAGTAGTGCCTCCCTCTACTGACGTTCTAGCCTATCTTCACTGATGAATAGGCAACAAATTGTTTTGGTGATTTTTTTTTTTTTTGAATTTTCACCGGGGGGGAGGCGCTCCCCACCTGTATTTCATTTCATTTTGGCCCGAAACGGCCGTGTAGAGTTTACAACGTTTACATCGCTACTATTTACATCATTCAACATATATAAGCATCAGCAATGGATATTCTAGCCCTGCATTGCCGTCTCAAATATTTGACACCATATGTCCGCTATGTGTTTCTTTTTCCTCTTGATCCTCGCCTTCCATAGCCTTGCAGTTTCAATGCATTGATGTAAAACCTGATTGACCACCATGCTTTCGTTTCTGAAGATCTTAGCATTCCTCGCCTTCCAAAGCGTCCAACAGCATAATGCGATGAACGTCGCGTGCTCATCAGTTGGGACACCTGGTAGAGGAGACATGAGGTGCAGGCTGCCGACATCTTGGCCAATTACCTGATGCATGTTGAGACATTCCCAAAACGATCTGCCGAGCGAACACCCACCGATAATGTGCTCCGGTGTTTCATCATGGTGGGAACATATCTCACAAATCCTATCAGGGACGATGTGCTTCTTGTGTAGGACTACTCTGCATTGAATTCTCTTCTGTAGCAGCAGCCACATGAAGAGTTGGACCCTTGGGGGGGCAGCGGTTTTCCAAATGAATTCTGCAGCGGCATCCTTCTGATGTCCTTGAGCCTTGATGAAACTGTACACTGTTCCACTGTCAATGCCCTTGGAATTAAGGAAAGGAGAAACCCGTGTGTCAGGGTCCTGCCCTAGCTGCGTTTGGTCCATCAGATCATTGATCTGCTGCAACTCGGTTTGAGCTCGTGCTGACAGCCTGCTGACAAGTGTTTGCTCTATCCCATTCGCCATCATCTCCTGCACTGAAGCTTCCTTCTTGGTGCAGTGGCTATAGATTGCCGGGAACCTTTCTGCGAGGGCCTCATCGTGGTGCCAGACATCCATCCAGAACGAAGTTGACCTTCCATCACCAATCCGCACCGTGGTGATGGCCTGATAAAGCGGCAGAAGGGAGCGTAGTGTCTCCCAATGTTGGCCGTGCACATCACCCCGGAGAGATGCAATACAAGCTCGTTGTCTCACCCAAGTAGCCCAAGCCGACTGCTGTTCAGAATGCAATCTGTGCACCAATTTGAGGAGAAGTGAAATGTTGTGTGCTCCTAGGTCCCTGATGCCGAGACCTCCCAACTCCTTTGGTACACTAACGTTGGCCCACGCTACCAGGCAGTTTGCAGGCGACACATGACCATCAGTGCTTCCAGACCAGAAGAAACCCCTTCTCCTTTTATCCATTACTTGAATTGCCGATTGGGGCAGGTGTAGAGAGCTCATAGCATAGACCAGTTGACAGTCGATGACAAAGTTTACCAGGACAGCTCTCCCCATTGGGTTCAGCAGCTGTGCCTGCCACGATCCAAGGTAGCGATCTGTCTTCTGAATGTAAGGTGTGAATGCAGACAACGGCAGCTTGTGTATCGACAGCGGTAACCCCAGGTACGGCTGTGGGAAAGAATCCTTTTTACAGCCTAATATCTGCACACAATCATCAACAAGCTGGTGATCCATGTGTATGGGCACGAGTGTACTCTTGTCAAAATTGATCTGCAAACCCGAGAACTCTGCAAACTGATTCAGAACTGCCTTGAGCTCTGCCGCATCCTCCCTTGTGCCACGCATGACTATGAGGGTGTCATCAGCGTACTGCAGTGCGGCGCACGGTAGATCAGGCTCTGTAGGGTGCCCGATGGCCTGACAAGCTTGGATCATGCACTGTAGCGTCTCGGCGACCAACAGGAAGAGGTAAGGGGATATCGGATCCCCCTGCCGTAAGCCCCTTTTACAGGAAATCCAGGGCCCCGGACATCCATTTACTAGCACCGCCGATCTCGATGACTTCAGTAGTTCATGCATCCATCAATCGAGCTCGAGAAAACCCCCTTGCTCTCATGACAGCGAAAAAAGCCCATCCCAACAAACCGTGTCGAAAGCTTTGGCAAAGTCAAGTTTGAGTACAATGGCGGCTTCTTCCTCTTGTGACACACCTGAACCAGCTCAACCGCATAGACAAAGGTGTCCGAGATCGACCTGCCTTTGATGAATCCGGTTTGTGAAATGTCGATGAGGTTCGGGATCTCTTGCTGGAGCCTTGAGGTAAGTATTTTGGACAGAATCTTTATGCTGCAATTCTGCGGGCATATTGGCCTAAAAAGCATTGACATCAACTTGCTCCGGGCTTCTTTGGAATCAAGACCATGTGTGACCTGTTGATCGGTTCAAGGTCGGCCGCCACAGTGGAAAGCTGCAAGGTATTCCATGACCGGTCCTTGACGGTCGGCCAGGCCGACTTGTAGAAAGCCGCCCCAAAGCCATCGGGGCGGGGCACCGCTGCATGTGTTCATTGCTCGATGGCGGTCACCGCCTCGGCCGATAAGCCCGATCATCAAGGCGCTCGGACGCGGTAGGCATGTGCATATAGGCTCGTCAATGTCCATTGGCACCGAGGACCCTACAGAACACCCACGATGGATCGGAAGAACTTCGGTCGGTCACGGCGTCTTACCAAAGATGACTGACAACCTCTTCGTTCAACCCGGACCATTCGATGAAATTTGCCCGTGCTTTCCAAGGTCCGCATTTGCATGATGGAAGGCTGTGTTAGCATCCGACTCCCGGATAAACCTTGTGTTTGCTTATTTGCTTCCAATATCGCGAGCATTTTCTTTGACAGCCACTTCTAACTCCTGTTTATTTGGAGGCTCCCGCACCAAACTCTTGGACGGACAAGCTTCGAGTTTCTTCATAAAAAGTCAAACAAATTGGATGATGAAACGGCAGTTATGAATATGGTGTAGTGGTGCCCTGTTACACGATTCCAAACCTTTGCTGCAAAGACGCGTCGCCTTGATGCGGGAGGCCAAGCGCTAAACCGCGTTGTCTTAGATGAGGTGCTGCTGCCAAGCCGGGAGGACCGAGGGGAGGAAGTTTGGGTTCGTGGCCAGCGGTGCTTTTCGAAATGGAAGTGTCTCGGCGAGGGGTAGGTTGGTGGCTAAGGAGAGCAAAAAGCGGAGTGTGATCGGGCGTCGGCGGGGAAGAGAGGAGAGGCGAAAGGGGAAAAGACGGTTGAACGCTGTCCGCAAGAACGCGATCCAACTTTGGCTAGGATGGGGTTTGGCTGATTGTTGGTCAGTGTAAAGTCCGGCCGGGAGAGCACGATCTCGCATAGATTGCAGGTTAGCAATGGAGTCGTTGAAAGCCGCAGCCGAGGCGAGGGTTAAATTGGCCGTTGTTTTTGTCCTCCCGGCCTCGGACAAGGTTGAAATCACCAAGGGCGACCCAAGGTGAGGAGACGCTACAGCGAATGTCGTTAAGAGAGTGAAGGAACGGGATCGAGCCGGAATGGTCTGAAGGTCCGTGGACATTTGAGACGGTGAAGTCCAGGTTGGAGACATTGCAGCTCAAATGACGCTGATGCAGGGAAAGAGGGGTTTGATGAGTGCTCTGTAGCGAGAAGATTGCCGGATTCCAAGCAGTCAAGATTCCTCCCCTCGTGCCGTCAGCCGGGACGAACACAAAGGAGGAGGAAAAAGGCTGTGGGAGGAAAGACTTTGCTTTGAAAAGACTGATTTCAGAAAGCTTTGTTTCCTGCAAACATACGATCGACGCATTTGCATCACGCGTAGGCGCATTTCGCACCACCTTACACTTGTCCGAAGTCGCCTAGACCGCGCACATTCCAACAAACGAGAACGAAAATGCGATTGTTCGAATTCATGGTGAGCAAGTTAAACACCGTGCAGCTCTGGACGCCGGGCGCAGCCGTGCGCCAGCAAGCTCCAAACAACCATAGCGAGTTACG
The DNA here is from genome assembly GCA_015847255.1 of Hyparrhenia diplandra. Classification (NCBI taxonomy): domain Eukaryota; kingdom Viridiplantae; phylum Streptophyta; class Magnoliopsida; order Poales; family Poaceae; genus Hyparrhenia; species Hyparrhenia diplandra. The sequence goes on along the minus strand of JADLZK010009314.1, from coordinate 319,316 downwards.
AAATGTAAAGTACAACATCTAATCGAAACCAGCGAGACGACAACTACGACAACGACAACGAAACTGATACAAATACAAACACCTTCTAATGGGCGAATCCCGCGGCCGTCGGGTAGAAGGCGTGAGCCGCAAGTGGCGGTGTATCGGACGTGCGCTTCATGGTGCCGGCGATGGCACCACAACGTCGGTGACGTTCTTGCAGCCTGCCACCGCGTTTGCAAGCTTCCCCGAGGTCCGTGCATTGGGCGGGCGGGTTGTTGCGAGGCAAGGATGTTGGAAGCCTTGACATGCTTCTTCAGCTTTGCGGTGCAGCCCGAGAGTGTGTTCAGCGCGCTTGCGCTGCATGGCCTGGGGTCGCCATGCGTCGACGAACTCGCGGCGGCGCCTTGGCCGCCGGCCACCGTGCAGTGCGTGGCGTGCAGGCGTCAACAGCGGTCATCCGCTGCGACCCACCACGGGGGCGCGGAGCGGCACGCACGCGACGACGGCTGTAGGTGATGACCGGCAGGCGGCGCCGTCGGTGCCGTGGAGCGGTCGCCCTCACCACGCGGCCATGGGAGGCCCTCGCCAGGACCCGCCGGGCACCAGGCGTGAGTGCGGGACGGAGTCCGGAGAGGCATCCAGCGGCGGCGGCGAAGCCTCGGGTGCGATCTGCTGAAGCCCCGGTGGACCCCCTCGTAGAGTGTGCGAGTGTGCCGGGAGACCAGCAAAAGGCGCGGGGAGAGACCGCCCGGGCCGACATCCGGGCAGCGGATGGCGCGCGAGGTTGGCCTGATGGCCCGGCAGCGAAGTGGTTGACGCCAGCGTGCGCGTCATTGGTCGTAGCCGTTGTTGAGCGGGTGCGGGCTGGGGCGGCGCTGCTGCTGAGGCCGAAAAGGACCGTTCGCCCCATGGTCGGGCCGCTGCGGGAGGCGGCGGTGGGCCAAAAACGGCGCCAAGTTGCCGCTGCCATCTAGCTTTGTGTCAGCGCGGCGGATACGGATCGGAAGGACTTTGCCACGGCCCCGTCCGGCCGGGGGCCCATCTTTGCCGAGATCCGCAGCTCACGTGGGATGATTGCGGTGATCGCTGACCTCGGCGGGGCGCAAGTGTTCGAAGGTGTTGGCGTGAGGCATGCGGGTCGATCTCCGCCACCGCCGCAAAGCCGGAAGCGGTCGTGGATCTTCTCAACGTACGGTGCTCGTTGGGGAAGTCCGCCACGGCGGCGAAGGCAAGCGGTGGGAGTGAAGTTGAACTGTTGTTGGTCTCCTCCGGCACCTCCAGCGAGAGCGGCGTGGCGTCCACTCCACGGACTCCTGCGGCGCAGGCCGTCGCTACGCCAATGGGATGAGTCGCCAGCGATCATGGCTCCAGCGACATGGGGGCGACTTAAACTCGACCGGGAGGCGGGTCCACGCGAGGCGCATGCGGCGCGAGGAACTCGCTAACCTCCACAAGACCGACTGATCGGGCGGTCGATGTAGGCGGCGGGCTTCTCCGTGAGCTCGGGCGCCCGAGAGACCCGGCGTCGGCGTAGCGGGCGACGCTGCATCCGGGCGGACTGTCGGGCGGAGTCGGAGCCATTGAAGTGCTGGCGCTCGTACTCCCCAGAGCTCGTCGCCGCCGCGAGCCATCCCACGGGGAGGTGCACCTCGGAGCGTGGCGAGTCGACCGCAGCAGCCGGTGCCGAGGCAGGGAGGCCGCCGGCGGCGCGAAACTCAGCGGCTGCAGCGGTGGTGAACGGCAACGGGCCTCCCTGGCGACTCCGACGACGCTCGTAGACGCGGCTATCCATATGTTTGATCCCATACAGCTAGTGATCCATACGATTGGAGAGCAGAGTACACATCCATATGTTTGATTCATACATGCTCTCAATCGTATCAGTAGATATGTACTCATGACACGACAGTGTAAGTGCTACGCGACTGCACTCAACTGAAAACTGAAGATTACAGTGTCTTCCTTGACAACTGAAAATGACATGTCTTCCTTGGAACCCCTTGCAACCTATTTTTGGGCCAACATTTTTTTGAATTGTTTAGTCTTCTAGGTTGTTGACCTGAACTTTATGGACCATAGTCTGATGAGCTGCCATTTTTCTCTAGTTCAGTTGTGAACATTTGAACTTGCAATTCAACACACATTAACAGTAAACTGGTGAAGGTTTCTCTTTGCCTGTCATGGTAGATTCTGTGAGGCTCGCAGATTTTCATTATGATGCCCAAAATTAAACATAAATTAATGACTGACGGTTCATGCCGCGCATTATTAGCATCATACAAATTGTTTGCTTCTCAACAAGATCAAACATATAAATTTACATCAGAAGAAACAGGGAAAGGAGAAGAATTGCACCTTCGTGTTTAACAGTTCATGATTCATCACGAATCCAGAGAAGAAGAGAGAAACGGGTATGAAGGAGATAGGTGACAAGGAACAAGCAGAGCAAGTGTCATACCACCTCCTTGCTGTCGAAACAAATCATCGATTTCTCTCGTTTTGAGCACAACACATTTTTTCGAACCGAGGGTGATCCCCATTTCCATTACTCAAGGTAACGGAAACCAAGAGTTTTACATCGAAGAAGAAAAGACTAGACAGAAAGCAGGCTAATCATAAACCAACCTCACGACCTGAAAACTAAGCCTGACCAACTGACTAGAAAACAGCCACATTAAGCTAAAACAGGATAACAGAAAGTAAAATACCCATCATCCATACAAGTTCTCCAGATATCAAACAAGACTGGAAAAACAACTTTAAACTCTTGTCTTTTTCATTCCTCCATCCCTCCTTTTCTTTTTTGCTGTATGTCATCAGGTCTTCAATGAGAATCCCCGCCATCTTGATCATCTTTCAGCTTCAGAACAACTTCTGTCTTCGGCTTCTTTTTGCTAGCTTCGGTGCAATTCTTAACACCGTGTTGATCCCTTCGATCAAGGCCTCCCTGTCGCCATCAAAGTAGAGACCTGCCCAATATCCCATAAGTGAACATGCATAACAGACAATCTGAGCAGGATCCTGTACTATTTTGCCATCAAAACAAGCCGAATTCCAGCTCTTCCAGATTGCCCAGCAGATTGCAGCAATCCCAAAGGTGTGGAATTTTCCCCTACCAGATAGCCATTTATTACACCAATTCCAACATTGATCAAAAGAACCTGGACAATCATTTGCCCCCAAAGAAATGGCAATAATAGCCCAAACAGACCTTGCTGTACTACATGTAAAAAACAAGTGATTTGAGTCTTCAGGGTGTGAACAGAAGTAGCAAGTGGGGTTTTGAGCACAACACATAATTGCAACAACTCAAGATCAGCGAGCCCTGGCATAAAACAGATGTGGCCGACTCTGTCCATGGTTCAAGTTCAACCTCTAATCTGATAAGAAAGCAAGAAACAAAATATATTTAGATTCGAAGGAACAGGTAAAGGAGATAAGGGAGAATCTAGAAGAAGCTGTTTACCTTAATTGCCTTTCATGAACGTCTTACGACAAGGGTGGGATGATTGGGGTGGACTTCAATAGCATGCCTCACCGCAGCCTTTGCTTCTTCCACCTCCCCCGTGCTGGTGTCTTCACATACTAAACAAACCGTCAAATCATGCAGCAGCGGCAGATTCCCAAGGCCCAAGTCGAAACCACTGTCGATTTCTCTTATCTCCTGCACTGGCAAATCCAAAATAAGTGTTGCGAGCCTCGGCATAGCTCCTTGCTGAAACACCACTGGCCGTTGTCTGATACCCAGCAAGCCACAGGTTACCAGGCATGGGAATGTACAAGCACCAATGGTGAATCTCCTTTGGTTCCCGGGATCCTTATGATGTACCTTCAACATTAGACAGTAGAGAGCAGGCAACCTTCCGAGAATTTCGAGATCCTCCTGCTGCAGCGCCCTCACGTTGATGCAGAGGTAGGAAAGGTCAGCAAAGAGTGAGGGATCCACCTTGAACCAAGCAGGCAGCATAGAAAACCAGCACAAGGACCATAGGTCCAAACTACGGAGATGTTGTGGGGCAATGACGACCCAACCATCCAAGCTGCATTCACCACAAACAGGATAGAACACAATTTTTAGACTCTGGATTTTATGCAGCTTGTTTAGGCACTCCACCAGCAGGGATTGAAACTGGACATTGTTATGAGTTTTTCTGGTAATTTCCAGCCCCTTCAGCTCGGATAGATGGCCTAGCTCTTGTACGATGTCTATGCAGTCATCGTGACCAATGTTTAAATGTGAAAGCTGTTCAAGGCCTGTCAAGCTCCCAATCCCTGTTGACACTCTTGTAGTTGCATTTATGCGCATGCACATCAATTGTTTTAGCCCAAAAATACTTGACGGCAAGCTAGGAATTCTATTCAAATATCCTTGTACATCTAATGTTTGTAGAAATTGTAGGTTTCCTATGTCTTCAGGGAGATGATCAATCTTTGTATCTTTTAGTCTTAGGTACCTCAAATGAACTAAATTCCCAAGGTACTTAAGGCTATAGCCTTGTGAAAGATCACAACCTTCTAAATCCAATACATGCAGTACTCCAAAGCTCTCGAGTGTTGGTACATGATCAATAGCCGATGGAAAGACAAAAAACTGACCTCACATGTTCTTTTCTCAATGTAGCCTCAGGATCACCATGACTAGCCTTACCATTTTGAAGGGATAGCCTTCGGACCTTTTCTGATGTAGATGAGTGAGCCATATTGTTCTCAGTATAGCAACAAAGTTTTCTTCACTTGATAAGGAACGGATAAGATCAAGCACCATATCATGTACACGGCAACATTCTACCATGCCTGTCCTTTCACCATGCCCGAAGTTGGATCATGCTTCTATTTATGAGCTCATTAAGGTAACTCTCCCCGCTTCAAATAACCTCTTTTCTTGCTTTTGAGACGGGATAAAACCTTCAGCTATCCACAACCATATCAAACGATCTTTACCAATTTCATAATCTTTTGGAAACATACTTAAATATAACAAGCAGGTCCTTAGATGAGATGGCATATCATAATAGCTGAGTGACAAAACCGTCCTCATATTCTCTATGGTATTATCGTCCTCTAGTCCTTCACCAATAGAGTTGCACACATCATACCACTCCAATTTGCTTTTTCCTTTAGTAATCAACAAACTAGCTATTGTAATAATAGCTAAGGGAACACCACCACATTTCTTTAGTATTCTATTTGATACTTCTTCTACACTACCGAAAAACACTCTTTGCCGAGTGTTGGACTCTTTTGCCGAGTGTATTTTATTGGGCACTCGGTAAAGAACATCTTTGCCGAGTGCCAAATAAAAACACACGGCAAAGAAAAAACACTCGGCAAAGATGGCTTTGCCGAAAGTGTCAAAAAAAAAACACTCAGCAAAGAACACTCTTTACCAAAAAAAAAAAAAAAAAACAAAGGGTCTTTGCCGAGTGCCAAAAAAAAACTTCGGCAAAGAGGGCAAAACAATTTTTCAAATTAGTTTTTGGGGCCTTAAATGAATTCAAATAAAAAAGTTGTCAACTACAAAGTTTCATAACTTTTTCGAGATCTATATTTTTCATTTAGGAAGTTTTTTCCATCGTGTTTTGAAAAATTCGAATTTCCTCAAATTTGAAATTTGAGAGATTCGATTCCTAGTTTTGCATGATAAGATGAATTCAAACCAAAAAATTTCTAATACAAAGGTTCATATCTTTTTTGAGATTTACAAAGTTTACTTTGGTCATTTCTTCATTTGACAAAGCGTTAGTAACGTTGTTCACCAAACCTACATCTCTCTCATATCCTCATATATTTTCATGTAACTAGAAGAGAGATTAATAAGATTTACGAATAATGTTACTAAAACTTTGTCAAATGAAGAAATAAATAAAATAAACTTTGTAAATCTCAAAAAAGATATGAAACTTTGTAGTAGAAAGTTTTTTTGTTTGAATTCATATTATCGTGCAAAACTAGGTCTGAATCTCTCAAATTTTAAATTTAAAAAAATTTGAATTTTTCAAAACACCTCGATGGAAAAAACTTCCTAAATGACAATTGTAGATCTCGAAAAGTTAAGAAACTTTGTAGTTGACAATTTTTTTTTATTTGAATTCATTTAAGGTCTCCAAAACTGATTTGAAAAATTGGTTTGCCCTCTTTGCCGAAAGTGCCAAAACAAGCACTCGGCAAAGACCGCCTTTTGCCGAGTGTTTTTTTTTTTTTCGACACTCGGCAAAAGATTTTCAAACCAGTTTTTTAAATCAGTTTTTGAGACCCTAAATTTTATTCAAATCAAAAGTTATCAACTATAAAGTTTCATAACTTTTTGAGATCTACACTTTTCATTTAGGAAGTTTTTTCCATCCGAGGTCATTTGAAAAAATTCGAATTTCAAATATAAGAGTCTCAAATTTGAAATTTGAATTTTTTAAATGACCTTGGATGGAAAAACTTCCAAAAATAAAGATTGTAGATCTCGAAAAGTTATGAATCTTTATAGTTGAACACTTTTTGATTTGAATTCGTTTAGCGCCTCAAAAAGCAATTTTCTCTTCGTTTAGTACGATATTTGAGGAACTAAAACTAACTATTGACACAAGCGATGATGTAGTGTAATGGTAGAGCAGTGGGTGCTTGAGTGGGAGGTCCTGGGTTCGATTCTCAAGCGACCGCACATTTGCAAAATGTTATGAAAAAATAGATTGTGACAAGGTGGGTGGTTAGTGGCTGGTGGGACCCTCCTCGATTTAAAAAAAAATGCTATTATTTTTGGGTTTTTTCGGTTTTTCGCATTTTCTCTCTGCCGGTGTTTTTTCGACACTCGGCAAAGCCTTAAAAGAGTGCCCGATAAAAACACTCGGCGGCAAAGAGGCTCTTTGTCGAGTAAACTTTGCCGAGTGCTCTTTATCGAAGTGTTACACTCGGCAAAGGCTTTGCCGAGTGTATAAGAGCCTTTGCCGAGTGTTTTTTGACACTTTCGGCAAAGGGCCTGAGTCCGTAGTGAGCTGTTCATTAGGACATTTGTCTGTCTCCTTCGCCAAATATTCTATCATTGAGTAATATTCTAGAGTTGTCGGGAGAAAGGGGCTTCATCTCGTAAGCAGTGCCAATTTGCTCAGCAACAGTGAAGATACGAGTAGCTGTGACGATCCTGAAATCAGCACTATCATGGGGTAGTGCACATCTAATCACATTCCAATCTGTGATCTTCCATATGTCATCGATAACAACGAAGTACCTGCACATATATAGAACAACAAAAAAGCCCATGTCGTCATCACTAAGCAAAATGAGGGAAAAAATATAATCAATTTTTTCTTTTTATATATATATATATATATATATATATATATATATATATATATATATATATATATATATATATATATAGTATTGATATATATTACCCCGGGAGCGCACCGACTCGAGCCAACCCACGCTACGCTCCCCGCACACGGATCCCAGCGCCCGCTTTATTTCTATCGCAATTTATTTTTTTGGTTCTAATCTCGGATCGTGGGGTAGAGACGCCCGGTTTCACCCCACCTCGCCGCCCAAGGCGGCGCCTTCGCCCGGCGCCCGCCCCGCCTCACGGGACCAGATCGCCGCCTCTCCCGCCTCCCGCGGCCGGGGGTTCCGGCGGACCTCGACGCCTCTGCTGAGCCCGGCGGCGACCTCGTCGGTGTCGCTGCGGGCGTCGTCGGTGGCGGTAGTGTGCAGGAGTCGGCCGCCCCACAGCGCCGTCGCGCCCGATTTAGCAGGCGCGCCGCGTCGGGCGGCGATCTCGGCGCCGTTCCCGGTCTGCCGCCCACGCCGCGTGCGCCCATTCCAACCGGCACCGCCATCCCGCTCCCCCACCCCATCGGTCGCCGCCACGGGTTATTCCCCGAGGGTCATGTGCTCGCCCGTGACTCGCGATAGCTTCCGTCGTGAATTCCCGGAGAAAGGGGCGGCGACACGGCAGGCGTCGCCGTCAGAACCATCCCGTCCGGCGTGTGCTCCTCCAACACTCGTGGCAAATCCAAACCCCTCCTCCAGATCCTCTTCACGAGTTCCTCATTTCCACCATCTTCTCCCCCTTCGTCTTCCCCTTCCCCTTCCCTTTTCCCCTTCCCTTTGATTTAATTATTTGAATGCAGGATGCGTTCTGTGGAGCTTCTCTTGTCGGCGCAGACATAGAGGAATCACTTGGCCAGGAGCTCCTCTTCAGTCGATGCTGCTCCTCAACGTTCGCCATCCTCAACTACCCCTGCCGAGGCTGAGATTTTTCTAGGTGATTGGCGGCCGGAGAGCTGGTTGTGCGGGCAAGAGGGACGCCTTTGGTGTGGTCAGCCCCCTTCACAGGTATCATATCCACATGATTTTTTTCTTAAATCTTGGCTAAATCTGTGGATGGAGAGTTGTGATTTTCTCGCATATTAATAACCTGACATGAAATTTGTGTGGCGCATGCAGGATCCACAGAGGGAGGCAGACATGCAATTCATTGTACCGATGTATGGTTATGTGCATGATGCGGGACAGATCAGCCCCCCTTAGCCGTAATCCTGTATTGCCTCACATGATTTCTTTCTGAAGTTTCGTTTCATAGATGGCAGATTTGTTCTGTTTTTCTGAGGTAAAAACATCTCATACTCATGCAGTTTGCCATTTGTTTGGACCCATGCAGGAGGCCAGGAGTGCATGCATACTCGACAATGCAAACCATGAACATGCACAATTGATTTGAAGGTTCTCTAGTTTAATTAGTCCACATATTTAGTGCAAGAGGCGAGCCGCTTAGAGGTTTGCTCCTGGATTCTTGCTTTGTTATCATGCTCCAGCCACGTGTTTCTTTATTTGGTTTCACATGTATAGGCCACATTGAAAAATAGGACCGTATGTTGGCAAAAATTGGCTTATTAGATCAGCAATAAGGATCATATTCCAGGTTGCCCCTGGATCATAGCATTTAGATTTTGTTATTTGTATTTGGTCAGGATATGTACGAGCTGGCATGGTCCCCATCTTGGCTGCGAATGTCAGAAGAAAATGGCTGCACATATGCTGTGAATGACAAATTCTCACTACAGCTCCACGAATAGAATGGCTGCTATGAACAATTCAACTAAGCATAATCTGAGACACAATGAAAAAATGGAGGCTGTAAAAACTCACATCGTTCTTTAAGCCTGAGGGACCTAGGAGAGGCAGTTTTTCTGCCCTTTCCTGGTTGTTTTGGATCTGAATTTCAGGCCCCTGATGGGATAAAAACCAACATGTCAGATTCTTAATAGTTAATATGTAGGTGGAAACAGAAGCCTTGTTTTCCAGTAGTGGCCATTTCATTTAATTCGAAGGCATTGACTAATCATCGGAACAGGAAATAGAATCAGTAGTAATATGGTTGATATAGAATTTAGAGGCAGCAAAGGTTATCCAGGCCTAGTAGTCACGTTACCACTCCAACTAATTATAGAAAAGGCAATGTAATAATGTGGCCATATGATTACAGGCATAGAAATAAACAAAGAGGCTATTTTCATCTTGTCACTGTATTTGTGGTCTTGTGTATTTAGGAGCTTGTTGAACTGGTCGTAATATGAATCACACCTAAGGAGACACTCACCTAAGAACCTATCGTCCATTACATTCCCAGTCATCATTTGTGAAACCTGTTCACCTGTCCTGTTTTCTATTATTCTTTTCCTCGTTTAATCTAACGGTTGCTATTTTGTTATTCATATTGTTGTTATCTCCTTCCTGTCCTCGTTTTGTTTTTCTCGCACTTTCTATTTTTTAGAATAAAGAACTGTAGATACAATAGTTATTTGCTCTTTAATATATAAATCCAGTTCACTAATCTTTCTAAAAATAAGTAAACATCTCAGAGCCATGGCTTCTAAAATTTATGAGCAACACTGTAAGAATAGGAAATGTTATACATAAATCTGAACTTACCTTTGTCATGCATGAAGGAATTAGGTCTTGGGAATCATTGCATTAGATGGCAAAGAGTACAGGGGTACATGTATATAGGCAAGGATCACTAGGGTTTATAGATCAAACATCCAATCAACGGTGATCCTTGCCTAATCTACCATCTAAACATATGGCAGTCCAGCCTCATGGGCTTGGACGCCAGGCCCAAAACCTCCTATAGGCGCATACTCTAACAATGCAAATATAATAGTTAGCCTTAAAAAATTCAGCACTACTTTTCCTTTCCGATCTCTCCAATTTTGATTTATCTTGTTATTTCTTGCTTCAGGGTTTGGACTACAGCTCCTTTCTGTTTCTCTATGCAATGCCAAATATCTAGAGGCCATTTCGTGTATCCCTGTGGTGTTATGGCCTTCACTGGACTGATTTTTTTTTGGCACAACTAATTTCTGAAACATTTGTGTGTAATCTATATGCGCGCTATGTTCTTGTTGTATAGAATATTTTTTTTTTTTTTCCTTATTTGTACATTTTTGGTACCCTAATGATACTTGCCCTTTATTTTCACTTTTATGCTCTGTTTTTGGGCCTTTTTTACTGCCCGGTTGCTGGGCTGCCACATCTTGATTGCACACACGCCGAACGCCAAGCTTGCCTTACTCGGATGGAGCCCTCCGGTCCGTCAGGTATCCTATACCTGCCTTAATCCCTTTGTCGTGGATCTTGTAAATTTAAGCTGTTGACCATGAAAATGTGGTATTCTAAACAGATTCTTACTCAATGCCTTCAGTTTCCGGTTGGAGTTGGTCGATAAGATTACTTGACAACCCAAAACGGGTTGTATTTGAGAGCATATAACAATTTTCAGTACATGATTATAATTTTTAGTGGCCTTGCATTCTTCTCCCCTCAAAAGATACTTCCTCCATTTCAAATTTCAAATATAAGTCGTTTTGGTTTCTTTTTGGTATGTAGATTTTGCTATATACCTTTTAAAAAATACTGAACATAGATATTCGTTGCTAACAAACAATCACTGGCTGGTGATGATCCCATGACACTGATAATTCTAGAAGATGGAAAAGTTTTTATTTTAAAACAAAATGTTGCACAATGCAAACATCTCTTATGGACTGGGACATAATATTGGAGAAAGTGCTTATTAGTTGCCATATTCTGATTTGTACTCTTAAATGAAATTATTTATATTTATGATGAGACTATTATGCCTTTTGTGCTCACACATTGGGTTTTTTTAAGGTTACACTTTTGTTCAGATAGCATAGGTGCCCTTTGCTTCTCAATTGTCTAAAAATCAGGCTTGAGCTATCAATGTTTACTAAACATTTTTCTCTCAACTAGATAAATTAGGTCCTTTGACATGGTCGCTTATTTTCCCTACATTCTGCAAGTTGTATTCGTGGACAATTGAGATAAAATACTGATATCCAGGTCAGTATTACTATAATATGAACTGTGACTGACATAGGAGAAAGTGCTTACAACCTTCCTAATTGCCTCTCTTTTTTTTCCCGTTGTAAAAAAGTTTACTTTCCTTTCATATGTCCTTTTTGTTGGTTGGGCATGTTTCTTATTGCAATGAATTTCCAATTGGCATGTCATGTTCTGAATGTGGGGATAGATTACTGTAATATACTTGCTGCATAGGCACACAACCTTCCCTTCCAAATTTGTACAATTGCAATTCATTTTTATTGTTTTAATTGTAGTGCGCACTGTTTTGTATAAATATCTTGTCCTGGACTTCTTTGGTAAAGACAACCATGAAGGCAGAATTGCAAGGTTGATACAAGCCTTTTTTGTGTAACTATCCTTTTTAGTTGACTATTTACAATTAGAGATCAAGAATGCTACACATGCTTTTTAGATCCAGATGCAGCACCAAGAGCATTGGTTTAGTTTTTGCAAAAGACAAAATGATAGAACCATAATAATTCTAGTAGTACCGGTACTTCTGTTTTTGAGAATTTGTACGTACTTGATTTGTCACCATAGTATAAGCCGACCTGACAAGCTGTGATCCAAAAGGGAGAAACTCAAACTCCCTTGGAGGAAGGCCTTTTAGACCTGCAACTTTACATAGACAAGTGCATGATTTCGGTCGTATTTACTGTTCAACAGTCCAACATGGTGCATATGCATGCCATATAGTGGTTGCCAAGATTGTGCATATTGGATTCCTTACATGGTAGAGGATCTCCATATCTTGAGCGTCTTTTTCATTCAGGAAATAATCTGTAGTGCAACTTGTTTTCTTTAGTGTGGCGAACTAAGGATTATATGTCCACCATTCTTCAAGTATAAATTGTTAAATCATTAAACTCTGAGGAATAGTATTCATCCTGAATGAATGTCCATTCAATTTTCGGTGTGTACCCTCCAGAATCTTTTATCATAATTAAAGCTAACAATGATTTTTGCCGTTAATACATTGGTGTGTGCAGATCAGCGACCCTTTCAGCTAACAAGTAGTTGTTGTCAAGTAGTCTGCTAAATAGACAACAGCCTATTCAAATGATTTTTGCAGGTGATGTAGTGCACCGTTTCAGATCTAGCCCAGTTCACACCATTAGCTCAGGCTGGAACATGGAATTCAAGCTGCACTGTTGTGCTGGCCCCGATTGTTCCAATAATACTGGTTCATTTGATTGAGTGTCAAAGTGCTCCTTTAAGGATGGAGATATCTTGTTATCTATTTGCTGTTGACGGAAACGATTAGAGATTGATGAAGTTGTACATTTTGTATTCCGAAAATTAGTTATAGTCCTCCCAACTGTTCCATTGTTCTGTGGTTTAATTTCAGATGTCAATGATTTGGACAAGTGATTGATGCACGAACTACTCCCTTCAATGCTGATTGTAGCTTAACTTTCAGTGACACAACAGAGATTTAAGGTCTGGTGTTCGACATTTTTATGATCCAATTAAAACAAGTATGTGTTTGGGGAAAAAGCCGGCTCCACCAAACACTCAAACACGACACGCAGAAAAAAAAAAAGGAGAAAAAGCTGGCTCCTCACGCAGAGAGTCGAATTCTGGCAAGAGAAAACGGTAGAAAAAATAGGAATAAAATATTCGGAAAGTGAACAAGACAAAATCGAAAAAAATCCTGGATTGGGAACCCTGGGAGGCAGAATCGAGTCAACCACGACTCCACGAGATGAAAACAGGCAAAAAAAAAAAGAAAAAAAAAATCAGTTGCAAGGGACTCACGGGCCAGGTCTAGGAGGCAGGGCGCTCCACGTTTCCTGGCTGGCCTCGTGCGTGCGGGCCGGGCAGGGAGGGTCTTACGCCATGCAGGCTTGGTCGGGCGGGCGTGCGGGGGAGGGGGCTGCCGCAGGGGGCTCGGGTAGAGATTAATAATTAGTACCCGGGGACTAATTAGTGCAACCCTATATATATATACACACACGTTGTGCCATGCTCAATAACCGAGGAGACTAGTACAGAACGAAGGTTTAGTTAATAATCAGTCTTTATGCATGTATCATATTCCTTGAAGAAGATATGTACTATACGGCATGCTCATGTCCTTTCAGCTGTTCCTGCTATCTGTTCGATGGTTCAGATAGAGTCGCTCAAGCCCCCTTGATCCCCTGAACGGCCACTGATTTGCCGAGTGTACCATGCGAGTTAATGGCCGGCGGTCAAGGATTTCATTCAGCAGCTACGCTATCAGGGTCAAGAAGAGGAAGACTACTTTACCCCGTCCGACAACAGAGAGGAACCAGCTTACCAATGTTTGCTTAGCTGGACGTTAGCGTGAGCATCACGGCATCTTGCCGCGTCTTGGGTTGGGTCGGGTATAAAATGCCCGAGGCACGGAGGCCTCTGTATTGAACGTGAACTAAGCTTTCTCCCTGAATACAACCGACATCGTCGGCTCTGTCTGTTCCCAATCCACTTCTTGCTCTTCCCATTCTCCATTCCGATTCTAGTTATCATCACGCGTCTTCGGACCATGACATACACCTACGTGAGCAAGCCCAATAGCCCAGACATGCAAGAAAATTAAATAGTAGTCCAATAGCCCAGAATACTAGACTAACCCTTAAATTCTTCTTTCTAAAATTTCTGAATCCTATTTTTAAAATCGTTTTGATTTGATACATGTAGCCATGCACATGTGCTGTATTCATATTCAACAGACCTGTGCATTTTTGCATTGGAGTGAATTACACTGGCGGTCCCTGAACTATTCTCGTTGGGTCATCTAGGCCCCCAAACTGTGAAAGTGCATCTCTGCCTCCCCTAAACTATTCCCGTTGGGTCATCTAAGTCCTCAAACTATTTCAATTTGTGTCATCTAGGTCCCCAAACTATGAAACTGCACCTCTACCTCCTCGAACTTTCAAAGGTGTGTCATCCGGGTCCAAATATTCCCATGCCACACCACTCCATCCGACGGTGGTTTGCTACAATAATGCATTTTCCCTTTCCCTTTTCTTATTTAATTCAAATGATTCTTTGAAAAATCATAGTAAATCACAGAAAAATCATAAAATAAAAAAAATCCAATTTTGTTGGACTCCACATGAGTAGATCTACACAGTGAACATATAATATGGTATGCTTTAGTACAAAGTTTTTGCTATGACGGTTTTACCTTTTTATTTTTATTTATTTGGTTGAATCTTTGAAAAATCATAGTAAATCACAGAAAAAATTACATAAAAAATAAAAAGGTAACGAATGCAAAAAAAATAAAAAAGGGAAAATAAAAGGTAAGGAATGCAAAAATCATAAATCACAGGAAGCCCTCATAGTAAATTAGATTTTACGTTTTATGATTTTTATGTGATTTACCATGATTACTGTAGCAATACCGTGATTCTTTGTAGCCCCCTCAACTATGAAACAGATGCGTTTCTACCCCCAAACTTTGCAAAACCGGTCAAATTGCCCCCCGGCGGTTCGCGGTATTGCTACAAAGAATCATAGTAAATCACAAAAAATCATAAAACGTAAAAAATCTAATTTACTATGAGGATTTTCCTGTGATTTTTGATTTTTTGTATTCGCTACCTTTTTTTATTTTCCCTTTTTAGTTTTTGCATTCGTTACCTTTTTATTTTTTATTTTATGATTTTTCTGTGATTTACTATGATTTTTTAAAGATTCAGCCAAATAAATAAAAAATAAAAAAAAGGTAAAACCTTCATAGCAAAAAACTTTGTATTAAAGTATACCATATTATATGTTCACTTGTGTAGATCTACTCATGTGGAGTCCAACAAAATTGGTTTTTTATTTTATGATATTTTTGTGATTTACTATGATTTTTTAAAGATTCATCCGGATTAAATAAGAAAAGAAAGAGGGAAAATGCATTACTGTAGCAAACCACTGTCGGATGGAGAGGTGTGGCATGGGAAGATTTGGACCTAGATGACACACCTTTGAAAGTTCGGGGAGATAGAGGTGCACTTTCATAGTTTGGGGACCTAGGTGACATAGCGGAAATAGTTTGGGGACCTAGATGACACAACAAGAATAGTTTAGGGAGGCAGAGGTGCACTTTCATAGTTTGAGGACCTAGATGACACAACGAGAATAGTTCGGGGGACCGCCCGGTGTAGCCATGCACATGTGCTGTATTCATATTCAACAGACCTGTGCATTTTGCATTGCATATTGAGTGTACAACTACTGCTTTTATTAATTTCTGAGTGAAACAATGCAAATTCTTTCTATTGGGCTGATAATTATTTTCGTGAGTCAATCCTCACCTCAACAAAGCCTCTGGTTTTGCTCAAATAAAGCTAACTAGGCCGGTGTAACAAAAGTTCCACAAGTTTCACTCAAAATTCTTTGTTGTGCGTATCCACACTAGATTGACAAAAGTTCGCACTTCATAGATCTCCGGTTGTACAAGATCAATACATGGGAAGAGATAAGAGGTCTAGAGTACAAGAGGCTAGAAAAAGAGGCAATATGGGTCCTCACCTGATAGCAGAACCCACTAGGACATAAAGTATGGCAAATAAAGGAAATGAGATGCAGTTGAGCGGCATTAAAGTGGGCTGGAACTTTTTTTATCAGTGTCATTATTAGGATCAATTGAATTCTAAGTACAATACCAAACTTTATTAACAAAAACTTTATATAATAAGTTGACAGCTATTTTTGTGATGTGCTCATACCTCTTCCCCTGAAGGAATTTTCTTAGTTGGTCGATAACATCAATACCTTTAGCATTCTTCTCGGTGAGTTTATAGAACATGTCCCTGAATAATCTATCCATATCAGGAGTTTGAGACACCGATACAAAAGCTGAGCAGTCAAACTGTGCTCTAAGCTTTTCAGACACAACATTAGCAAGAGTTGTCTTTCCTAAACCTCCAAATGCCACAATGGAAACTATCTTGTTTTGTTCCTTGGGCGCTTCATTTCCTTCAATCAGAAACTTGATTACCTCGTCTCTTGACTCCTCAATACCAACTAGCTCGGTCACCTTCTCATACCGAACCAATGCACGGGGATCAACTTTCACAGGCTTATCAACACTATAGTTAACCTCGTACCTGCAGCGCCGATCATGCACCTCCTTGACACGACTCTTGATGTCTCTTATGTCAATAGCAATCTTGTGGCGAATCTTGGGCTGCATCAAGGAACCAAGGGTCTTGTCAATGAACTTCTTGAAGCCATGCTTTTTGGCCGGCTGATGGTCCTTGACTTGCATCATGAATGTGTCGATGTTGTCCTCTATGTCATATGACAACTCTCTTACATTCCTGGCCCAAATCTTGTCTCCACTTGGTAGCTGGTCAGGTGGAATCTTGGAGATATCCTCAAGGGCAGCCTTCATGCTCTCAAGCTCAGCTTGGAGGAACTTGATGCCCCCTTTCACCTCCTTTTGCAGGTTGTACTCATCGGTAAGCAGCTCACCGAGCTTGGGGAGGAGGCTTGGCAGTGCCCCAAGCACGACCTTCATTGGTCTTCTTGGCACAAAGGGCAAAGGTTACTGGTGTGTGTACGTGTTTGTGCGCAGTGATATCAGGGCGCGCACTTGTAGTTGAGTAGTGGTGCTCAAGGTAGCTTATAACAGAAAGCTGGACAGGAGGTCTTGGGGGATATGGTGGTCGATCCATTTTACTCTCCTATGATGCAGGTGCCAGTATTCTAAAGAATTTGCATCTCCAGCTTGTGTGCACGTCGCAGCCCTTGAAAGGCGCTTGGCATGTGGAGGAGCTGGATTGGATCTGTTGTCTCACATTTTCAACTGGAGCAAGCGCCACGCCCTGCATTATATTTCTCCCGGACAACGCCCAGGACGGCTCACGAGAGCTAATAAAATAACCATCCAAGATATTGAGGATCAAATATATAGCTACTTAAGTAGTAATGATCAGATTAACTAGTACTGGCAGCACATAATCACCAACTTGTTGTTGCATATACTACTAGTTGTCAGTCGGCGTGGCCGCCGGAGGTGGATCAAGCACGTGGGGCCGAAACCTAGTTCCCCTTGCCATGACAGTTGAGATGAATTAATGACAGGGCCGAAAATGGTAGATTTTTTGTGAACTGGTTGATCTCATAGCAACTTTTGTGTTAAAGGTCACGTTTTGCGTTCAGTGAGCGATCGTCATCTCAGGCAGATTTTATTCATTGTCAATTTCAGTAATGTTTCCGCAGAAAAAATCACTCTAGAGGGGAGGATCTCTCCGTGCGAATAAAAATAAATGCGCTGGCGTGCCAGTGTACTAATGTACACAAAATAAATAAATAAAGGGAACATAAACTTTATTCATATTTAATGAAAATATAAATATATGTTCCCAGTACATGTGCGCTCCATGGATAGCCTACTCACGGG
The DNA here is from genome assembly GCA_015847255.1 of Hyparrhenia diplandra. NCBI lineage: Eukaryota > Viridiplantae > Streptophyta > Magnoliopsida > Poales > Poaceae > Hyparrhenia > Hyparrhenia diplandra. The sequence goes on along the minus strand of JADLZK010009314.1, from coordinate 301,591 downwards.
CGGCAATCTGACTTGGGCGATTGTGGTCTTCATGGTTCCCTAGGGCCTCGAAAGCTCTAGTTAATTACCCCCGTGAGTCGGGCTCACGGAGTACCTCCGATTAAGCCGCGTTGGTGGTCGTCATCGGTCTTCGCCTCACTTCTCCATGCATGTGTGTTGGTGTAGATGTGGATGGTGTCGGGCGTGTCCATGGCCTCGTCGGGTCCATGAGCGATTGGAACGTGGCTAGAGCGTTAGCCACGCCGCTGTGTCGTTCGCCTCGTCGGTGTCGAGCGGCACATGAGTTGTAGTGGTAGAAACACACGCAGGGTCGGTGTAGATCGGATTGAATTGGACTTCCTCGACAGCGTCGTCCGTGGTACGCCGTGGAACTTGATCACGTGTAGTTGAAGTTGTAGTAGCTTGATGAAGACTTGCATTCGCCTACGCCGTCCGCCTCGTCGGCGTGGGCTGGCGCGTAGTGGTAGTAGTAGCTGAAGCAGTAGGCAGATGTACGTGGCTCGAATATCCCCGCCTGAAACACATAAGATAAAATTATACTCCCTCCATATTGAAAAGGAAGTCGTTTTGGAAAAGGCTTCGGTCAAACATTGGGAACATAAATGATTAATAACTTTTAAGTCGTTGAGTTTTGAAATGTGAAAATCATATCAATAGATTTGTCTTGAAAAATACTTTCATAAAAGTATACATATATAATTTTTAATAAATATTTTGATAGAAAAGAGAAGTCAAAGTTGCACTTTGGAGACCGTGTCGATGTCCTAAACGACTTCCTTTTCAATATGGAGGGAGTACATATTAAGGGCTCGAATGACAGCCGAGCTCCTGATGATTTGCTGGGCGTGTAGTCTGATTCAAGAACAAGCATATACACCTATATACATGTATAGATGCCGCTTGGTCTAAATATATGATTGCCGTGAGCACACATGTGCAAGCACCGTACATGCACTTGCATGAATGCATCATCGTCATGGTGCTCCAGCACCTCACCATCGTTGGACAGTATTCGAGCTCGCCTCCATGGTGTGGCGACGTTGGCGGCATAGAGTAGGCAGCACATGCCTCTCTCTGTTGCCGTCGTCTCCAGTTCGGCACTGGCGTGCTCATCGTGGCAGCGCCTTCATGTTGGTTCAGATGAAGGTGACGACGTCTCGATTGTCTCCGTCTCCGTGTGGACAGAGTCGCGTGTGTCCGTCTCCATACGGCTGGCACAGCTGCACTGCTTGGTGTGCATGTTGTTGGTGCGCAGAAGCCGACGTAGGTGTACGTGGAGCCATTGATGACGGCGTCCAGGCTCACCTCCGTGGTGTGGGTGCGTCTCGTTGTCTGCCTCGCCAGCGTCGAGAGGGACGCGTGGTGGCAAAGTAGATGGAGTTGCTCGTGTACGCGTCATCTCGCCGTGGACGCCGATGACGCGTCCGTCGTGGCTTGGCGCACGCGTTGAGACAACCGACCTCGCATCTCGAGTGCGGCGAGACGGCGTTGGTGTAGATGCGGAGCCGTCGTCGACGGCGGGTCGTCCTTGTGGAGCCAATGTCGACAGCATCCAGGATCCCTTCTTCAACACGGCGGCCGCGTCGAGGTAGATGGAGCCGCCGTCGATGGCGACCGGGCTCACCCCTCGCAGTGCGGCGATGTCGTCGGTGTAGACGAAGCTGCTGGTCGGCAGCCAGGTATGGTGTCTGCCTCCCCGGAGTCGAGAGGCGCACAGTAGATGTACTTCGATCCCTGCGACAGGCAGCCTGCGACCCTTCTGCTTGCTATCTCGTCGTGTTGTGGCGGCTGCCTCCCTTGGATCACGTACACGTACAGAGGTGAACCGAGTCCGCACTTCGCCGTTGCATCACTGGCCGGCCGCCGTTGCATCGCTGGCCGTCCTCTGTTGTCTTGATGATGGCCGGCGGCCTGCTCATGGATGGATCGTTGGCGCCGTGCGTAGATCGAACGTACAGGCTGCCTTTGATGGCGCCCTCCTCTTGATGTGAGGATAGCCTGGCCATGAACGGATCTTGGCCGGCGGCTTCATGGCACCCACCTCTTGACATGAGGATGGCCTGGCCATTGATGGATACTGGCCGGCGGCGGCGTGGCAGCTTGGTGCAGCCGTGCCCCTTGTACGTGGATGCACCCTAGATCGGACTTGGACGAGGCCAGCAGCGCTCCGGCTCCTTGTGACGCGATGATTATCGCAGTTCTGGCTGCCGCATTCCGATCCGCTCGGCTAGCACATGGCTTCCGGTTTGATGGATGAAGGCCTGCCTGCTGCGCAGCCTGACGGCGTGTGGATGCAAAAGTCAGGTCCCCTCTCTCTGGAGTCTAAGGGTCTCTTTATATAGGCCACGTCTAGGTAGCCAAGGGAGCCCTGGCTGTACGCGAGCGCCGCCGGAAAGTTGTTGGCCAGTGCGAGATATCCGGAGCCTCGTGCATATCCTTTCCTTCGTATACAAGATAAACTTGTAACGTACTTATCCCTACGGGATATTTATTCTAGAAGCTGAGATATTTGATGGCCGCGTAGACGTACGTGTACACGGCGCTTCTGTGTTCCATCTGATACCGAGATCAATCAATCAGCACATCTCCCATGCAGCCTCTGACATGCGGGCCCAGCAAGATGGAGTGCTATTGATTAATCTGAAGGAAACATGATACATACGCATGTATACCTATCTCCCTTGTACAGTATGTACGTATTTTGTGTGATCCTCAGGAAGAGTGCGTGTGCGTACATACTCCTTTTGGATTCATGGACGCCATGTACATATACTGGCTGTCAGCTGGTGGACCACTGATCTTGTGGACACGGTATATACATATACGTATACATCCTCAGGTTAGCGACAGCATGTGTGTGTATATATACGTACCAAAAGCCAATATATAATTATTATTAGCTTGCCTCTCTTATTTCTCATACAAATAGCACACATGGATATATATGCGCTTGTTTATTTATCTTCTCTTCACCATATAAAATATTTCTTGATAGATAGAACATATTAATGTATATGCACATGTGAGAGAAAAGTTTGTACAAAATCTCGTCAAACAAATGCCCCCCACCAAGTTGAGTTTGAATTGCGGAGCTAATTCAAGCTCGACTTGGTGAAGATACAATTATTTTTGACTGAGATGGCACAATGGAAATGCGGCCTTTTTGGACATGTACGTGTCAATGTGTCATACATGTTTATAATTAGCTGGCTTTTCTAGCTCATCGGACTAGTGTGCATATATATGATGCCACCATATGAACTATTGCTGCACCAAACTTTGCTAGCGCCTGGAGCTTCCGAAGGCAGTGATCGAGAGTCATGGTGCTGAGCTTGCCAAGCTGCCATATACAAGAGGCACGACACATCATAGATAGAGATGGCTGCCAGTATTTAAGTTTTTTTGCACTTGCCGTGTTGAGTCTATTGGCAGCAGCAACATGACAATCGCCGTGAATGGCTGATCGCTCGAGCCTTGATCACGATCCACCTCGCCGTCAAAGTGACGTGCCTAGGCGAAGAAATGTTGGGCTGCCGAAGTGGTCACCGGTCGCGGGGTTAATGCAGCGCCCGTTGATGAGAGGGCGCTGCTAGACTGTAGCTGTTGTTGTGAGGGTATCGAGGGTGTCGATACCCGGCATTGCCTTGGTGATGAACGGAGAAGTCCATGCCCGCGCCATGCATGGTTGATGGAGGATGGACACCAGCCTCTGTTGGGGCATCCGTTGAGGCGATCGAGCTTGAGCAACTTCTGAAGGGATTAGTGCCGGTGCTCACGGCCACTTCGCTCATCATCGAGATAGCGCATGTTCAAGCTGCTAAAGCCACGATCAAGGTGTTGATGTAGTGGCCATGGGAGCTGCATGCTCTGTCGCTCTCGCTAGAACAGCAACGCGTCACGCCCTGGATACCATCTCATGCAGAATGACAGTGCCACTGGACTGCCGAGGCGCCTTGTTGGCTGCCAATGCATATATATGCGAACCTTAGTTAATCAGATAATGTGTAAGCGCACAATACTTGCTAGCTGTTTATATTGCTCGCCAAAAGTATGCATAATACACCTGAGTACATGTTGTGAGACTCTTGGGTAGAGTCCCATCGAAGTTTATCATTGATTCATGCATATACAATAGATAGCACAAAGTGGTCACATCCGTTTGCCCCCAGCGCAAGCGTGACTTCACCACAGCTCGGTAAGTAGCACGAATGCGCCGATGTCCAGGCCGCGTACACACACAAGGTCACGCGCGCCTTAGTCGCTTGACATTGCTTCATTCCTTTGAGGAACTTCATCATATCCATGCTGTTGTCTAGGTTACCGCACCGAATGTACCCGGCGCCTGCAAGTAAGTCGCGTGGCGCCGAGCTTGCCGAGCTGCCATGTGACTAGCACAAGAAGCAGCATGGATCGGAGATGGAGATCTGCTGCTGGTTGACCTTTGCCCTCTTGTTGGTACTGTTAGAGGACGACCCGCCAACAAATGCATAGTTGACGCACTTCGCCGTCGAAGTGACATCGCCAGGCGAAACGTCAAGCTGCCGACGTGTGGTCGCAGCGTTATCGCACCCCGATGTCATCTTGGTCTGGGGTATCATTAGCATCAGCACCATCATGGGCGTCTTTACAATTGCTAACCATCCTGCGACCACTAGGTGTTGTGACAAACATGCCCATTGCGGGGACAGGCGTGCGTGGCACGACGCGGATGCCCGGCGTCCAACGAAGTCAACTTCTGCCCCATAGTAACGCATCTGTCAGGCAGCAGGAACCGGGTTGAGCCAATCCCATAGCAGCAGCTTGCACGACACTTGACTAATATCGTGTTACACAGCTGAGCTGACCGAGCTAGCTAACAGATGACTGGTGGTGCTGGGAATAAGAATTCTAGCAAATTTGCCGCTAGTCGCAGCGCCTGCAACAGCGCATGCAGCAAGAGACCTCGGGAGCTTGGACAAAACCACACCACACCGGGCTGCTGCGCCCTGCCTTGGTGCGCGCGAGACAATGACTCCAGCTCGTTGCTTGAGCGAAGCAACCAGAAATTCGTTTGCCGGCTCATGCGGCCAACATCACGCGGCTTCGACGAGTGTATACGGTTGCCGCTCGCGGGTGTTGGAATTTTGGGTTTTCCTCTCGATAACAGAAGGACAAAACCCGGAGTTGGCATGGCCGTACCCAACTTGAACTTGCATACATCACTAATTTCCACCGCAAACGCAAACGGTGTGAGAGGCTGTGACCCTGGCGCTTGCAGACATGCAAAACTGCCCAACAAGCGGCTGTTGCCCAGGCTTGATCACCTACGGCTCAACATGTTATTTGACAAAGTAAGGCGTCTTTGTCTTATTCATGGATTTGTTTATGTACTGATATGTGTCGACGTTAGTTAAGCACAGGGTATTAACCTCCCTGCACTTTCATTCCTGCAATCTGACAGTACTCTGATGAACTATCAGGGCAGCCGTAACATAGTATCTTATTTCAGTTCGCAAATCTTGCGATACCGAGTTATTGGTATGTACGTCGATGGACGTTATTTGCACAGAATATATCTGTACACTTTAATTGACACACGACATTTTGACAAATCTTTTTCTTTATTGCTTCTTGATCGAATGTACACATGATACATGAATACACGTGCGAGACTCTTGAGTAGAGTCTGGTAAAAAATTTGTCATCAAATTCATGCATCTACAATAGATAGCACAAAGTCGTTACGTTCCTCTGCCTCCAGCTCAAGCGTGAGTTTATCACAGCCCAGCTAGCAGAGCAGACACGTCGGCGATTGGACTGCCTACCCAAGGCCATCCGCGCCTCGGTCATCTAGTGTTGCCCCCTGCCATCGAGAAGCTTAGCTTGCGTCATCAAGCTGTTGCAGTGGCGACATCCCTTACATGGGGCACCCTGGTTGTGGATACTCCCCTGCTCTTGTCATGAACAGATCGAGAAGAGGGACAAAGAGAGAAAGAGAACCAAACAAAATAAATATCAATAAATAAACAAAAACGTACCTCGGATAGCATCGTGTTGACTCCAAGGTATGGCGCTGGAACTCCATTGGGCCGCGTTGCGGCGTAGGCCAATGGGACAATAATTGAACTCCGTTGGAGCCGCGTGGCGGCCGGCCAACAGGGCGGTGTTGAACTCCGTTGGAGCCGTGTGGCGGCGTCGGCCAACGGGACGAGGTTGAACTCCGTTGGAGCCGCGTGGCGTCGGCCAACGGGGGCGGTGTTGAACTCCATTGGAGCAGCGTGGCGGCGTCGACCAACGGGGCGATGTTGAACTCCGTTGGGCAGCGTGGCGGCGTCGGCCAACGGGGCGATGTTGAACTCCGTTGGAGCAGCGTGGCGGCGTTAATAACGGGGCGGTGTTGAACTCCGTTGGAGCCGGCGTGGCGGCGTCGGCCAACGAGGCGAGGTAGGGCTTCATTGGGGCCATGTCGCGGCGGTGTCCAATGATGTATCCATCAGGTCGAATGATGGCATTAGCCAATCGGACGCCCTTGAGTTGCTTTGGCCATACGGTATGAGGACCGTGGTATTTGGCCAAAGCTTTTATCAACCAAGGAGCCACCTTGTGATTGTGGCATGAAACGACCCGGTTGAAGGGTTTCACAGACTTGACACTGGCCGCCTTTGGCGCGCCGCCTTTACTCCCCGAAGTGTGGTTTTATCAACCCAGTGCCACCTTGCATTGTGGCGTGACATGGATGGATTGAAGGGTTTCATCAGCTTGATACTAACCGCCTTGGCGTATCGCACCGCTCGATTGTAGTGCAACGATGGACCTGCAACACTACAATAAACAACTAGCTTGTGCGGTGATAGATGACATAGCTAGGAAGAGTTAATGATGAGGCAAAAGTCATCAAGTTGAGTATATTGTTTGGATTTTTTTTTTTTGAAATATTTTTGAAAATGTTGGCTCTCCCATGGGCATAAGCTATATGTTCAGCTTGTGATAGGACAGCCGGGGACATAACCACCGGGTGCCGTTCTTGTAACCATAGCAACATGGCTCCTGCGATTTCGCCCGTTGTGTGCTTGAATGTGTAGACTTCTGCTTGGATGTCTCCACTGGGGTGAAGGGAATTCTTGGTCGAGGCTCCCTTGCGTTGAGTTGAACCACAGCCCACACGCTCTCTCGACATGGAGGCGTAGGTGCGGCTGATTTGGTGTTTGGTTTTTGGGTAACGGCCAAAGAATTTGCCATCACTTTTGCCGAGGATGGTGAATGGCTACTTCCGCCTTCCATTTTGATATTTGAGCTGCCCGCCACATCTTTGGTGACCATTTTTCTTTGCTCATTTTTTTTTTGTGTTTTTTTTTTCTTTAGCACATGAAGAACTTGGAGTATAGCCATTCACCTTTGTGTATCTAGGTGAATCCTCGCTGGCATTTTTTTATTGGTCCCTTGTTGTCACCTTCCAAGGTGGCAAGAGGCTGCACACTTGGCGAAACTTGTGTCGCACCAGGGTAGCCCTTTCTTGCTCTTCTTCTATAGTCTTCCCCGGCGAGTGTGTCGCTTCATGTCGAGGAAGCGCGGTGGCATGGTCGCCTCGCTGCTTAGGAGTGGCTCGAGCCATCTTCCCACTGCCCCCAGCGGAAACACGTTCGGCGTCTGTCGTGTTATCCGTGATGTGGTGGCTTGTCGCGACTCCCATGTGCCAGGTTGTTGCCCCCGGACCTTCTGGAAAAGTCCCAAGACGGTCGAACCTTCCACTGCAGCCGTAGCCTTGTAGGGAGAGCCCTTTGGTTTTTTTAGAGAGGTGGCCAAGTGATGCAATGGAAATGCATGCTACTCTCAAACAAATATAGATAAAAAAAATATGCAAAATAAATGAAGATCAAGAACCTCCCATCGATGTGGAGCTCTAGCTTGCGAGCTTGGAGGCGCGTTGTCAAAAGGCCTTCCGCGACGTAGATTCTTGCATAGGCGCACTATTGCTCCTAGTGCTGCCGTTCTTGAAGGACACGCCAAAAATGCTATTGGCATGGGAGATAAGCTAGGAGGTGTGACGCCGCCCTTTGTCGATGTAGACCAAGGTGCCTTTGCGGTTGGTGGTGTTGACGACCAGGGGAGGTGTGGTGCTACTCCCAATGTTGTCGATGTTGAATGCGGTGCCGGAAGACCATCAGCGTTACCTAAACGGGGGAAGTGCGCTCTACTACACAAAGCCGCAAAAGCAGTGGCTCGAGTCGATGATGTTTACAAAACAAGGTTGTTGCCTGCTACCGACGGGTGGCATTAATGAAGGCATCAAGATGGCGCCACAAGGGCGACACGACCCTGAACCTGTCGCCTGACATGAAGACGGTGGCAACAAGATGGCTTGGCCACGATGATGTTGTAGTCGTGCCATCAATATTGCAACTCGTCATAGCTCTCGGCTGATGGCCGTAGCCCACAATCTAAAAGAAAGCAGTGCCCATGTCTTGTATGTGGTCGCACCTGCGTATGTGGGTGGCGTGCGCGCGTGCTGTACACATGCACGTATTGCTTGCGTGCATTTAGCAAACAAGCAAGCCTCGCCCATGCATGCATGCTCGCTGTGCTGTGGCTGCAGGTCAAATTTAACTGGAGAGGTCGTTCATTGAACCTACGACATCGACACGAACATGCCCAACACATGACTTACCGAGCACTCCTGGTTCGTCTCCCCGTCAAAGCAGCCGCAGCTCGTGTCTGGTCGCGGCCGGCAATATGATGTCTGCTGTCCACACCCGTGACCAGATGGAAAGGAAGCGCCTCGAGGAGCTTGAGTCGAGATGAAGGTGCATAGTACGCGGCTTGCCTGACAAGCGCGCGGCCGACCCAGCCGTGGCCATTGGAGGCCATCAAGGACCGGAAGACTTCATCGATCAACACAGTGCAAGAAGCGACGCAGCCGGCCGGGAGCGCGAGGCAATGGAAGCTGATGGAGCACTCCAAGGAAGTTGTGTTAAGGCACCGTTCTGAGGGAGATGCGCACGGCTGCGAGCACTCTGTCCGCGCCCACGCAAGCGGCGCGCAACCCACCAGCACCATGCATGATGGCACTAGTTCTCCATGCTGGGGGTAGTTTTGCTTGCCATGTCGAGGCAACCATGACAACCCCTTCGCGCTTGTTGGAGGGTCCAGACGTCGCTAAAGTTGGCTCCTCTTTGCGGTGAGCGGACCGCAATAGCACTGGTTGGCACACATCTATGCCGACAACATGATGGGTCCAGTCGATAGGCACCGTGCTCCTGATTAGTCGCTAGAGGCCGCTTCTCGCTAGAGGCAGCTTCATCAAAGCTGGTGCAAGGACGCACCCTGCCACACACCAAGATGCGTTCCTTACGAAATGGTGACGCCGCCGACTCTGATGAGCGCACAACACCAGGCGGAACACAGGCCTCGTGAGACGGCGACCTCATCAATTTTGGTGCTGATCTAGTGGCACCGAGGTGGAAAATACGCCGTACTATACAAAGTCACAGGCGATGTTTACAAAACAAGGCTTCGGCCTGCTACCGACGGGTGGCGCTGATGATGGCATTGAGATGGCGCCGCAAGGGCGACACGACGCTGAACCTGTCGCCTGACATGAAGACGACGACGAGACGTCTTGGCCATGACCATGTTGCGGTCGTGCCACCAAAATTCCAACGTCGTCGCAGCTGCCGGTTAAATACCATCGGCCACAAGCTAAAAAGAAAGAAGTGACCATGCCTTGCGATATGGTCGCACATCAACCTAGAGGCTGATCGAAGCAGCTCTCAATGCTGCTGATTTAGTCTGGTAGCGGCGTTCGTCCTGCACCATATCTCGAAGGACGTGACCAAAAGACCCAACAATCCATGTTGAGCGATGCCGCCAAAGCAACGCACGGAAGCAGGCAACTTACCTTACTGCTCCTCTACCATGAAGTCTCCCTCAACTAGGGAAGACAAAACCGCGCCAGGAGGCGCTGGCTTTGTAAAGACGTCCGTCCATTCCTGGACGTGATAGTGCCACAGGCTAATAAGCTAGCTAGCACAAGCTAACACGCCAAGAAGCCATGCAGATGGCATCCTCGACAAGACGCTTGTCACCAACAACAAGTCATCGAGGGTAAGAAGGCAGCACGTAGATTACACGTGAGGCCGCGGCAACCTTCCGGCGGCCACACATCTACATCGACGGCTTGACTGGTGCACATACAGTGAGCCTTATCTAAGCCGTTTGCGGCCTGGGGGCAACCCCGTCACAGTGAAATAAGGGTGCGTATAGCCCAATGCGTCCTCATCTACAAGAAATGCCGTATCGTGCCAGCAACGGAGTCCATGGCTGCGACAAGCTTTCGGCGGCAGTAGGAAGCGGCAAGTGAGTGTGCCTCGGAGTCGGACACGAAGGTTGCTGCAAACAAGCTAGCTACTAATGTACTTCCCACTGGGCGTGCCAATTTGTTTCCGCAGAAAAAATCACTCTAGAGGGGAGGATCTCTCCGTGCGAATAAAAATAAATGCTGGCGGGCGTGCCAGTGTACTAATGTACACAAAATAAATAAATAAAGGGAACATAAACTTTATTCATATTTAATGAAAATATAAATATATGTTCCCGAGTACATGTGCGCTCCATGGATAGCCTACTGGCGGCAATCTGACTTGGGCGATTGTGGTCTTCATGGTTCCTAGGGCCTCGGAAAGCTCCTAGTTAATTACCCCCGTGAGTCAGGCTCACAGAGTACCTCCGATTAAGCCGCGTTGGTCGTCGTCATCGGTCTTCGCTTCACTTCTCCATGCATGTGTGTTGGTGTAGATGTGGATGGTGTCGGCGTGTCCATGGCCTCGTCGGTCCATGAGCCGGTGGAACGTGGCTAGAGCGTTAGCCACGCCGCCTGTGTCGTTCGCCTCGTCGGTGTCGAACGGCACATGAGTTGTAGTGGTAGAAACACACGCAGGGTCGGTGTAGATCGGATTGAATTGGACTTCCTCGGCAACGTCGTCGTGGTACGCCGTGGAACTTGATCACGTGTAGTTGAAGTTGTAGTAGCTTGATGAAGACTTGCATTCGCCTACGTCGTCCGCCTCGTCGGCGTGGGCTGGCGCGTAGTGGTAGTAGTAGCTGAAGCAGTAGGCAGATGTACGTGGCTCGAATATCCCCGCCTGAAACACATAAGATAAAATTATACATATTAAGGGCTCGAATGACAGCCGAGCTCCTGATGATTTGCTGGGCGTGTAGTCTGATTCAAGAACAAGCATATACACCTATATACATGTATAGATGCCGCTTGGTCTAAATATATGATTGCCGTGAGCACACATGTGCAAGCACCGTACATGCACTTGCATGAATGCATCATCGTCATGGTGCTCCAGCACCTCACCATCATTGGACAGTATTCGAGCTCGCCTCCATGGTGTGGCGACGTTGGCGGCATAGAGTAGGCAGCACATGCCTCTCTCTGTTGCCGTCGTCTCCAGTTCGGCACTGGCGTGCTCATCGTGGCAGCGCCTTCATGTTGGTTCAGATGAAGGTGACGACGTCTCGATTGTCTCCGTCTCCGTGTGGACAGAGTCGCGTGTGTCCGTCTCCATACGGCTGGCACAGCTGCACTGCTTGGTGTGCATGTTGTTGGTGCGCAGAAGCCGACGTAGGTGTACGTGGAGCCATTGATGACGGCGTCCAGGCTCACCTCCGTGGTGTGGGTGCGTCTCGTTGTCTGCCTCGCCAGCGTCGAGAGGGACGCGTGGTGGCAAAGTAGATGGAGTTGCTCGTGTACGCGTCATCTCGCCGTGGACGCCGATGACGCGTCCGTCGTGGCTTGGCGCACGCGTTGAGACAACCGACCTCGCATCTCGAGTGCGGCGAGACGGCGTTGGTGTAGATGCGGAGCCGTCGTCGACGGCGGGGTCGTCCTTGTGGAGCCAATGTCGACAGCATCCAGGATCCCTTCTTCAACACGGCGGCCGCGTCGAGGTAGATGGAGCCGCCGTCGATGGCGACCGGGCTCACCCTCGCAGTGCGGCGATGTCGTCGGTGTAGACGAAGCTGCTGGTCGGCAGCCAGGTATGGTGTCTGCCTCCCCCGGAGTCGAGAGGCGCACAGTAGATGTACTTCGATCCCTGCGACAGGCAGCCTGCGACCCTTCTGCTTGCTATCTCGTCGTGTTGTGGCGGCTGCCTCCTTGGATCACGTACACGTACAGAGGTGAACCGAGTCCGCACTTCGCCGTTGCATCACTGGCCGGCCGCCGTTGCATCGCTGGCCGTCCTCTGTTGTCTTGATGATGGCCGGCGGCCTGCTCATGGATGGATCGTTGGCGCCGTGCGTAGATCGAACGTACAGGCTGCCTTTGATGGCGCCCTCCTCTTGATGTGAGGATAGCCTGGCCATGAACGGATCTTGGCCGGCGGCTTCATGGCACCCACCTCTTGACATGAGGATGGCCTGGCCATTGATGGATACTGGCCGGCGGCGGCGTGGCAGCTTGGTGCAGCCGTGCCCTTGTACGTGGATGCACCCTAGATCGGACTTGGACGAGGCCAGCAGCGCTCCGGCTCCTTGTGACGCGATGATTATCGCAGTTCTGGCTGCCGCATTCCGATCCGCTCGGCTAGCACATGGCTTCCGGTTTGATGGATGAAGGCCTGCCTGCTGCGCAGCCTGACGGCGCGTGGATGCAAAGTCAGGTCCCCTCTCTCTGGAGTCTAAGGGTCTCTTTATATAGGCCACGTCTAGGTAGCCAAGGGAGCCCTGGCTGTACGCGAGCGCCGCCGGAAAGTTGTTGGCCAGTGCGAGATATCCGGAGCCTCGTGCATATCCTTTCCTTCGTATACAAGATAAACTTGTAACGTACTTATCCCTACGGGATATTTATTCTAGAAGCTGAGATATTTGATGGCCGCGTAGACGTACGTGTACACGGCGCTTCTGTGTTCCATCTGATACCGAGATCAATCAATCAGCACATCTCCCATGCAGCCTCTGACATGCGGGCCCAGCAAGATGGAGTGCTATTGATTAATCTGAAGGAAACATGATACATACGCATGTATACCTATCTCCCTTGTACAGTATGTACGTATTTTGTGTGATCCTCAGGAAGAGTGCGTGTGCGTACATACTCCTTTTTTGGATTCATGGACGCCATGTACATATACTGGCTGTCAGCTGGTGGACCACTGATCTTGTGGACACGGTATATACATATACGTATACATCCTCAGGTTAGCGACAGCATGTGTGTGTATATATATACGTACCAAAAGCCAATATATAATTATTATTAGCTTGCCTCTCTTATTTCTCATACAAATAGCACACATGGATATATATGCGCTTGTTTATTTATCTTCTCTTCACCATATAAAATATTTCTTGATAGATAGAACATATTAATGTATATGCACATGTGAGAGAAAAGTTTGTATAAAATCTCGTCAAACAAGTAATATCATCAGCGAGTTTCGCAATGCACTTGATGATTTTACTCTAATATCGTAAGCCCTCTGCAACGGCGATCACCGCGCGCAGGTACCTGCCCCTGAGTGATGGTGAGCTGTGTGCCTTGTGGTGGCGACGGCGTTCTGAGTTCCTGCTCTTCTCCTACCACCCCGCCATTCACACCACCTCCTCGTCATTCTCATCAGCCTTTAGGCTCTTGCCCTCTGCAAACTCACCAATATCCTCGCCACGCAAGAGCAGCTGGCCAACTACCAGCTGTTCGGAGCCGTGTTCCTCGCCTTCGTCTACGTGCCTGGCTGTACGCCGTCGCCACAGTGAGGTACGGGTATCTGGACCTGGTGGCGGTGCATGACGAGCATGTCACCACCCTGGAGTGCCGCCAGCCGTGGTGGCGGCGGGCCGGCGGCTGCTGCTGCTCCGAGGAGTGCGGGATCTAGTGCACATGTATTTGCCGTTCGCGACGCGATTACTTTTCTGGCCATGCTTCTACACCGCACAGCTCTGTTCTTGCGCTCTGCCAATTGTTAGTGGCGTTTGGAATGAAACTGGAATTTGAGGAAAAAAAAAAAAGAATACAGAAAATACTTGCTGATCAAAAACGTTGCAGGCAAAAACTCGAAACCAATCAAAATGAGTCGAGATCAAATTTGAGACCGAACCTTATCCACTGGGCATTACGAAAGCAAAAACAAGTTGCCACCTTCGATATGCTTCGTGCACCAAGATGAATGTGCTGCAATTGTAGGTGGAGGGACTCCACCTTCGTGCTGTTGTCACTTGTCTTCATTGATATACACTGATGACAGTATAGGTTTTTTTTTTTCTCGAACACGCAAAAGATTTCCGCGTCTTTTGTATTAAGACGAATAAAAAGTTGGAAGTTACAACGACGCGCCATGAACGACGCGCTAGGGGGAATACAATTATACAAATAGCTCTGCCCTCCCTAGTAGAAAGAAATCAAACACTCGCTAGATAAACAACCTAGTCGTCAACGGCGATCATCGATCAGACAGCGGCTCGCGCGCCGCCTCGGTCCTACACCTGGCGAATGACAGTATAGGTGATAGATGAAGGACTACAACAACTGATTACACTACTGTACCCTATCTGAAAACTAAAGATAACAATGCGTTGCATGCAATTTGTATGTATGACAGCACTTCTCTAAAGTATCGGGTCATCCACACCTGGTTGTTGACCTCAACTCCATGGCCTGATGTTGTGATCGAGCAGGGTTAGGCATCCCAGAATCCTCTGCACCAGATCCATATCCATTGGCAGCATCTACTTGGATCATTACATCGTTTAATATATTTTTCATAATAAATTTATTTGGAGATACAAATATTTCTAATAGTTTGTATAAATCTAATTATTTTTTTTTTTCGAACACGACTTCACGTGTCTTTTTCCATTAAGAGAAGAAGCCAAGACCGTCTCGAACAAACAACACAACACAACACAACACAACACAACACAACACAACCACAGAGGTAGTGGCCGCGGACAAACAAGAAAGCAAGAAGGAGAGGAGCACTCCACCGAGGCACACAACACAACCACACGAGGCGATATACAGCATCGCTAGGCCGATACTCGAGGAGGCGACAACTGAATAGAAATGGAAGTCCCGGTCGTCGAAACCCATGCACTGGAGCATCAAAGGGGCGTCACACGGTCGGCAGCGACTCAAGCCGGGGCGGCGTCGGTGGCCCACAGCGATGGCGTCAACATCCATGCGAGACGGACCAGGGTAACTCGTTAGGTGAGCTGCAACATCACAAGGTCGAAGCTCGAGGGGACGCAAACAAAATATATAGTGGAAATCCCGGTCGCCCGAAACGCGGCGTCGGTGGCACACGGCCGACAACGACGGCGGCGGCAACGATGGCGTCAACCTTGGAGCAAGGCGGGCCAGAGCGGCGGCGGAGCGGAAGGCACGGCTTCAGCGCCAAATGCAGGGCAGGGACACCGAGGCGACAATGAAGAACTGGGGTGGAACTGCATGGCGGCGCAGGAGCTCGAAGGGTTCAACGGAGCCTTCGGGAAGGGAATGACACCCACGGGCGCCCCTTGTGTTGAGAAGCACCCACTGGAACTTTCGTTCCCGAGCCCCGACGACCGCCGCCGCGGAACAAAAGGGCGACTCCTTCAAGAAGGTAATGGCGTGGGCGCCACCGTCGTCGGCCCAAGGCACAAGGCTTGGGAGAGGGCGGTTTCAGCCCGATGCCGTCGACGCGCTGCCGGCTGCCCTCGCCCCTGCGATGCTGCACGAGCCGACCTGCAACCGGCAGTCGCGCACGCCGCTGGCCGCGCTGGCGGCAGCCGCCGCGCCGCCCGCGCCGCCTAAAGGCCCGCCCGCCGCGTTGCGCCGTGGGGTGCGCGCTCGCCCGCGCCCTGGCCGGCCCAGGCCGTGCGCCCGCCGCCGCCGCCCAGCGAAACCCTAGCCGGGCTGCCACGGCCGCCTCGGGCCCGCGGGCCCCCAGATCCGCTGCGAGGGCGGATCCGGTCGAGGGTTGGCCGGATCTGGCCGGCGGGCGCCCGGCGCCCCAAGCGCCGCCGCCCGGCGATGGAGAGGTGGAGGGGAGGAGGCAGGGGAGGGAGGGGGTAGGCGGTGGAGGGAGGAGGGAGGGGACGCCGCCGCCGGCGAAGAGGAGGTGCGGCGGCGGGCCGGAGCCGGCGGGGGTAGGGGAAGGTTGGGCGCTGGCGAGGGGACCCTCGAGTCGCCTCCCAGGGAGACGACGCGAGGGAGGCTTCTCCGTGGTCTCTGGTCAAGGTTTAACTCGCACATTACCCATATAGCGACAAATACAGTGGGAAGTGAGGCATGCGATTAATCGGATGGTTTAACTCGCACATTACCCATATAGCGACAAATACAGTTCACATTACCCATATAGCGACATATTTAATTGCTCCACTAAACCTAAGGTATGCGATTAAAGTTGTCCATCCCAATGACCCAATAACTGACCTCACATATTCTACGCTCAGTGGAGCCTTAGGTTTACCATGACCAACCTTGCCATTTTGAAGAGACAACCGTCAAACCTTTTCCACTGCAGTTGAGTAACCCACATTGTTCAGTATAGCAACAAAGTTTTCTTCATTTGACAAGGAACAGATAAGATCAAGGACCATATCATGCACACGGCAAGATTCTACCATGCCGATACGTATATTTGTTAAACATGGGTTGGATCAGACTTCTATTTACAAGCTCAAAGAAATAACTCTCCCCTATTTCAAATAAGCTCTTCTTTTGTATTCCAGATTGGATAAAACCTTCAGCTATCCACAACCATATCAAACGATCTCTGCCAATTTCATGATCTTCAGGGAACATACTTAAATATAACAAGCAAGTCCTTAGATGATATGGCATATCATAATAGCTCAGTGACAAAACATTTCTCATATTCTTATTCTCCTCAAGCCCAGCACCAATAGAGTTGCAAATATCATACCACTCCGATTTGCTTTTACCTTTACTAACCAGCAAACTAGCGACTGTAATAATAGCCAAGGGAACACCATGACATTTCTTTAGTATTCTATTTGATACCTCTTCTAGCTGTTCATCTGGGCATTTTTCTTTATCTTCTTTGCCAAATATTCTTCCATACATTAATATTCTTGAGTTCTCGACAGAAAGGTGCTTCATCTTGTAAGGACCACCAATTTCTTTGGCAACCGTGAAAATACGTGTAGTTGTGATGATCCTGTATTCAACACTGTCATCGGGTAGAGCACATCGGATCACTTTCCAGTATGAGATTTCCCATATGTCATCAATAATAACTAAGTACCTGCATATATTAAACAACAAAAGGTCATGCCACTAATAACCAAGCTGAGAAATAAAATTCTAATCTTTCTTATATGCATTTTGCATGATATATAACCGAGGGATAGAGTGTTCATTATTTTGCACCATATTTGTCGTTGCAAACAATAGGTGAAGCTCCACATGCCTGCACATATATGGTGGCCCATCAATATAGCTCGCCTAGATTTTCCATCCTTATCCTTTCGTTTTTTTCCCTTTACATACATGTGAGCGCTTACTTGAGGACCAAGATCACTTAAAGTTACTATATATTATATTAGTTCCAAAACAAGTTTATCATATATTAGGCTTCCCTAACTTCTTTTTCTAAAATTTTGTCAAAAAAAAAAAAAAAAAAAAAACTTTTTTCTAAAATTCTGGCGATGGAGTAGTACCGAATCGAAGACTCTACTGCTAGACAAGAGGCAATAATGGGTTCTCATTACGAAGCAAATACCAGTAAAAGAAATGGATGGCAAATAAAGGAAAAGAGGTAAACTTTTTTTGAGATTACACAGTACAATGCAGACGCTCAACATGCACACACACTCACCCCTATAAACACACGTGCGCAAACCCTACTCCTATAAGCACCTTCGAAGGACTGAGCCGGAAAATCTTGAAGTTCACGAAGTCACCACAAACGCCTCGCTGTCGGCGGGGGGCGTCGCTACCACTTAATGCATAGCGCGAAAATCCTGGAATAAATTCAGGATAAAGTGTCATACCCAGGATTTGAACCCCCCGTGAGAGCCCCCCCAACCAATGGCCTTTGCCATTGCGCCAAACTTGAGTGATATTGAAGTAGGTTGGAAATATGGACATATTTGTCCAAGTGATTGGGGTCTTTTGAGTATATAATGCCAAAATTTTCTAATATACTCCAAAAATAAATAGATGACTAGTTTTTGTGGTACTACCTCCTTTCTATTTTATAAGGTGCATAGAAATATCAAGATTTAAACTTCAAAATCCTTGACAAATAATTTGACTAACAATTTCTAATTATTATAACACAAATTGATATGGTTAGATTTGTAATAAATCTACTTTCCTATTATCATAAGTTTATAAGTATAAAAAATATAAATAAAATAAATGCATGGTCAAAGTATGATCAGGAGACTGTTTGTCCTGTCAAGCCATACCTCGGCGCCGGAGCAAGTGGCGCCAAGACGTGTAAGTTAGGCGCCAATTATCATGGCACTGATATAAGGCTATATTTTTCGAAAGGATACCTCCAGGGCGTATCTGTGAAAATCTATCCAAAAAAAAATCGGCCTTACCTCTTCCCCCGAAGGAATCCTCTTAGATCATCGACAATATTAATACTTGTAGTATTGTAGTTGGCTAGTTGATAGAACATGTCCTTGAATAATCTATCCATATCAGGATTTTGAGACAGAGATACAAAGGCTGAGCAATCAAATTGTGATCTAAGCTTTCTATAAATCACATTAGCAAGAGATGTCTTTCCCAGACCTCC
Organism: Hyparrhenia diplandra; assembly: GCA_015847255.1. Classification (NCBI taxonomy): domain Eukaryota; kingdom Viridiplantae; phylum Streptophyta; class Magnoliopsida; order Poales; family Poaceae; genus Hyparrhenia; species Hyparrhenia diplandra. The sequence continues at coordinate 282,851 of JADLZK010009314.1, read as the reverse complement.
AAATCCCACAATGGAAACTATCTTGTTTTGCTCCTTAGAAGCTTCGTTACCTTCTATCAGAATCTTGATTACCTCGTCTCTTGACTCTTCAATGCCAACTAGGTCTGTCACCTTCTCATACCGAACCAAAGCACGAGGATCAATTTTGACAGGCTTATCAGGACTATGTTTGACCTTGTACCTGCGGCGCCGATCATACACCTCTGTGACACGACGCTTGATGTCTCTGATGTCAATAGCAATCTTGCGGCGAATCCTAGGCTGCATCAAGGAACCAAAGGTCTTGTCAATGAACTTCTTGGTGAAGCCATGGTTTTTGGCCGGATGATCATGGCCCTTGACTTGCACCATGAATGTGTCAATGTTGTCTTCTATGTCATAGAACAACTCTCTTACATTCTTGGCCCAAATCTTATCCCCGCTAGGAAGCTTATCAGCTGGAGTCTTGGAGATGTCGTCAAGGGCAGCCTTCATGCTCTCAAGCTCAGCATGGAGGAACCTGATCCCCCCTTTCACCTCCTTTTGCAGGTTGTACTCGTCGGCAAGCAGTCGACCGAGCTTGCGGAGGAGGCTTGCCAGTGCCCCCAACACGACCTCCATTATTGATCCTCTTGGCACAGGAAGGACCAAAGGCTGCAGCTGGGGTATATGTATATATGTTTCTCTGCAGTGACTAGTGTGGTGCACATGGTTACATTTGTATGAGGTCTATCTATAGAGCCTAGAGGAGATAATTCCCATGCCTATAGTGTGTCGAGGCACCTGCTAGCTACTCAATAATTCCCTCTCGGTTACATCGCGGATGCTTGTTTAAATTCCTCTGCAGCAGGACAACAGCTCTTCTGATGTACTAACCTACTGCTATTGGCAATTCATGGTCATGAACTTGGTCTTATATTTTAGTATACTAACATATCGTTAAGCCCCTCTCGATCAGTTATTAGGTGGATCGGCGACACCTTCGAGGAAAGCAGCACAAATGCATAATTCTTCTTAAAAAGCAACTAAACATACCTTGCTAAGTACACTCTTTACCTTATAGGAGGTAAGATCTCAAATAAATCTCAACCCTTGATTTTTGAAATGTATCCAATAACTAAGTAATTATTAATTAATTGAAAATAATATTTTAAAAAGAAAATGGTAACAAACTCAAACAACGTCAAATGTTAGTTTGTTGTTTCTTCAAAAAAAATGCTAGTTTGTTACCACTAGTCCCTCAACCCGTGCATCCGGTACGGTCTAATTTGAAGACATATATGGATAGAAAGACACCAAACCATGCATTTACACATCAACATAACATGAGTGAATAATTTAGAATTATTATAAAAGTATATTTCTGGAAACTTCTTTATATGAACGATGAATACAATTTAGATTTGTAGATACTTTATATTATTGTTAATGATATAGTGCAGGTGGGCAATCTAGATCCGAATTTATGGGTTACTTTTATATTATTCTCCATAATCTATAGTAATCATTTAGAAGAATATTGGTGATGTAGTTTATGTGATTCTTACATAATAGCAATGCTAGGTAATTATGATTAATATTTTTAAGGTTACTTTAGATTGTTATTATGATGATAGAGCTTTATAACTTTTTTAATAATATAATAGGTCTAATGACTATCATTATCAATGATGATTGTAGTCCACGAAATATATAATAACTTCAAAAAAACACTCACTCATGTGTATTATTTTATTTGACAATAACAATCAACTACTTTAATGGACTAAAATTTTAGATTTATTGAAATATAATGCCAATTAGAGATATGATGTTGTGGTTTGTGTTCTTGGAAATAAGAATGAATACTCTATATAGAATGAAACACTCACTCATGTGTATTACAAACACGAACCCTCGCCTTGCATCGAAAGCCACGGCCATAATCCAAATGCGGCGCCTCCAGGAAGGGAGCGGCGCCGATGGTGCCACCATCGCGTCCAACGTGGACCAGGTTTTCACCCTTGGATGACATGCTAGAGGGGTAGCACGACGCTCCCAACAGGAAAACGGCTCCCAACAGTGTCATCGCCGCTAAGGCTTTGGCGAAGAACCCTCTAGTACGAACGCCGGATCGTGAAGCCAGACCCTGCCAATCTTAATCGCCAATATCGTTGTCCCGCCACCCAATATCGTTGTCCCGCCACCCCATAGAAGCCCCTTCGAAGGGGCATTGACGCGCCAGCTATACACAACAGCCACACAGCTGCTTCAGCCGTCACCCCCTACAACCAGGCCATGCAGAGCCATGCTTTGCTCGCGTCACACTATCGCACGCCGAGGCCGACACTGATCATCGTCCGTCGGCTCAAGCACCTACCTGTCGCTATCAACATCGCCTCCAGCAGCCAAATGACGTGTGCCTCCACGATCTCGAGCACCGCCCCTGCCTTGGGGTCTCCAGGCCGTGAACCCGGTGTCCCTTGTCGCTGCGGGCTCCATCTTGACCATAGCCGTAGGCACCGCCTTGAGCCGACCCATCTACCAGATTGCTGGACTTGCCATCGCCGGCATGCTAGCCGACCATTGTCGTCTAGGTCGTCCCGACCACAACCAGCCACACGTGTCCAACGGCCATCGCCGCAGCCAAAGCCATGAGGGGAGGGGCAGGAAGAGACGAGAGCGCTGCCCCTTAGCACCTGCACGGACCGTCGCCGCCGCCGCAACCGTCACACTACACCTGTCGCTGGCCACTGAGCTAGATCTAGACACCGGGCACCAGATCTGACCGCCCTGGCTCCAGACCTTTGGCCATAGCTGGGCGCTGCCACCGCAGTCAATAGAGGAGGGAGATGCACGGAAGAGATGCCGTCGTCCCCTGTGCTAGCTCGGGCATCAGCCGGCGCCGCCACAACCAACCCCAGGAGTCCTCCCCGCCAGGCTACACGCAGCTCGCACCGGGAGGAACCACTAGCTCGATATCAGGCGCTTTTTGCGCCACACTCCAGGGAGAGCAGGTCCCACTACCGCCATCCCGGCCAGCCAGCGGCCATGCCAGCAGCTGGCTCCAGTGGCGGCGCGATGGGAGAGGGGAGGGAGAAGGGGGCGGCGTGACGGGCTTGCTGGGGCCGCCTGGGTCGCTCGCAGTGGGAGCGACGCGGGGGCACATGGTCTAAAAGTCTGTTGGCTCTACGTACTCTATCATGGTGTGATGAGGTGGTTACAACCATCTGTGATGTTGAACGGCTCGGTCGTGCTTATTGGTTGGATGACTGCCTCAGTAGCAAATGGCAAACATGGCGTGCCGTCATGTGTCCTTAGCGCTGTGTAAATTGATGAGCAATGTATTTGGAGAAAAGTTTCAAATAGAAAAATACCAGTCGGATCATAAGTTTTTGCACCCAAAAAGTCCACATCCAAATAAAAAGTTTGAGTATCAGATTTGAGACCGGAGAATTAAAAGTAACGCCGTTTAATTTCCAGATATCTTATTACAAAGCTACAAGCCACCATCACTCTGACTAACACGGACGGAGTCCATGTGGAGGATGAGGACTACTCACTCAGACATGTTCAGACTGACTAATAATCTTCTTTATTTATTGGATCTTCCAATCTGTTGTGATTAAGATGAATTCAGCGGTCTTCAGTTTCAGAGTAACTAGTCAATGACCACATGAAAGAAAAAAGAAACTATAAGGACATCTAGGCCAACAAGTCTGTCTGGCCAGATCATTCAAAAGCGGCAAGGTAACTAGTGTGTCAGGCGACGAAAGTTTTGGGATCAAAAGATAAATACTACCAGAAGCCATCTAGGCTCTGGCTATAACAACATCGATGATGAAAACAAACTAAAGCGTGCAGAAGATATGCATGCTGATCAATCACAATTGTCCTTGAGCATGCATTTAGCCTCTGTCCATCTTCAACTGATTATATGCATTGGCATCAATTTTTTTTCGAAACCGGGCTCGTGCCCGTATTTCATTAAGAGAAGTGGGAATGTTTTTTTTTTTTCCTAGTGAGCCCCCTTAGCGAGATGCCCGGGAGCTCACTAGGCTAAACACACCGACAGAAGGCACCGGCTTAAACGGTGGGCGCTTAGAGTGGTGTACTAAGGAATGAAACTAATGTGCGACTAAAGCAACTTGGACGGTTGATCAAGACACCCTGGCGAGCCTTGGTGAGGACGCGCTCTGCCTGCCTCTCGGTTTGGATCGCGGAAAGGAGCTTTGGCGGCTAGCCGGAGACTGCGGCGTGGGTCCTGGTAACCCGGGGCCTCGGAGCAGTCCTGATCTCCGCGCCAGCTTGCACGGTGCCGCTGCATCCCCATCATCTGCCTGCTGCGCTCGACAACGGGGATAGCCGACCGAGGGGAGCTTGCAAGCTCGCCTGCAGCAAGATCGGCCCACCAATCTTCACGCTGGCGACGTAGGCAGCTCAAGGCCCCCGGAGGCCGAACTGGCGATGCGGCACCAGGGAGGACGAGCTGCAAATCCAAGCTCAATGTCAGCCATACCTGCCCACCAATCCTCCGAGGCCGGCGACACCACCTGGGCCACCCTGGACGCCTCCACCTCGACGAGCATGGGATCGAAATCCCGAATCGGGCCCTCCAGGCCGCGGAACACTGCAAGGTCAGGCAAGCCGCAGCTGTGCATTGACATCAATTAGTTGCAGTGTTTAATGATTAATCCCCATTTGTCGTAGCAATTTTGCCTACCCCCAAGATATCTTGTGAATGCAATCAGACCTGCAATACAAAATATGGACTTTAATGGCGTGCAAAGAACAACGGGAGAAACACTGGAGACTGAGAGGCAAAGAGAGGAAAGAAAAGGCCAGAGGAAAGGGGAAAAGTAGAGTAGCAAAAACAAACGGAGTAAGACACTTGGGAAAAAATATTAGCTCAGAGGAACGGAAAAAACAGAGAATTGGCGCACCTTAATCATCATCTGTCCATGGTTGTAGATTAGAGAATCTGAGAAGGACCAGGATACATTTAAGGTTACAAGAAAGGGGGAAATGGATATAATAAGCAAGTAAGGAAGAAGCAGAACAAGCAGTACCTAAGATATAAGATCCTGGGAAGATTGGGATGGACCTCAATCTCGTGCCTCATGGCAGCCTTTGCTTCCTCGACCTCCTCCTTGCTGGTGCCCCTAAATTGCAAGCCAACCATGACTCGCTCCAGCGGCGGCAGATTCCTTAGGCCCAAGTCAAAACTACCGTTGATTCCTCTCGTCCGCTGCAGTTGGAATTCAAGGTTAAGATACAAGAGCCTTGGCATGGCTCCTTGCTCAAACACCACAGGCCCTCTAAATCCCCACAACTCGCACCGCACGTGGCATGATGTGTGGCTAGGCAGCTGTCCTTTGAGTTTAAGCTTTCCCAACCTTTTTCAGATAGTATCAGACCCAGATATAGAGGTTGCTAATGTCTACATCAACAATTCTTGGGAGATTCAATTCAGAAGACAATTAAATGGCAATCTCATTGAGGAATGGACCTATCTGCTAGAGTTATTAGAACCAATCACCATGGAAACAGGGAGAGATAAGATGTGGTGGGACTTAGAGCAATCTAAGAGATATACAACAAAATCCTTATACAAAGCTTTGACAACTGGGGGTGTCAAAGACCAACAAATGCTAACTCTGTGGAAAAGCAATATCCCTCTGAAAGTTAAGATTTTCATTTGGATGGCCACACATGATGGCATCCAGTCGGGTGTACAACTTAAAAAAAAAATGGTCTGGTCCACAGAATTGTTTCTGTTGTGACATTCCGAAAAACAGTTGATCATATTCTTTTCCAATGCCCTATTGCTGTGTACCTCTGGACGTTCTTTAGAGTTAATCTAGGATGGCATAGCAATCCAACATGCTGTGCCGAGTTCCTTGTAGAGTTCTTGGAGAATTGTCATGGAGCTAGGCAAAAAGTAACCCTATTTCTATGCGCAGGAGCAATGTGGACTATTTGGAAGGTGCGTAATGATATGGCGATCAACAAGAAGACGCTGGGATCACCAAGAGCAATCATCCACAAGGCGATCGTGTTGATCAAGTCCTGGAGGCCTCTTCGAAGGCGAAGATGAAGCCGGCGGCTAAAGAGATGCTGCATCTGCTGGTGGCAAACGCTCACTAATCAAAAGGCCGTCGTAACAAAAGACTATGGAGATGCTGATCTCACTTTTGGAAACCTATGCTCTAGCTTGGTTGTTTCTTTTTGTCCCAGTGAGGTAATCTGTTCTAATGAAGTCTTTGTGGGTCTGCTTCGACAATACCACCTGTGAGTTTCTTAAAAACTATCAGTAAGTAGAGTTATGTTAGAGGTCGGTTGATGGTTGGGTGCTGCACTGCTAAGTGCTTTAAAATGTAATCTGGGTAAAACCAGTGCCAGACTGATCGGTGTTCGGTAAGCTTTCTAATAAAGCCGGGCGGATGCCTTTTGGTCTAAAAACGAGGCATGGGAATGAGCAAGCACAAACAACGAGGCTCCCATTGATTGCAAGATTCTCATGGTCAACCGTAAGAAATAGAATGCGGAGAGCAGACAACCTCCCTAAGATTTTGAGATCCTGCCACTGCAGCCGCTTCACTCCCATCTGGAGGAAGGAGAGCCTCAGAAGGAGGGTGGGATTTACCTTCAACCAAGCAGGCAGCGTAGCAAACCAACAATTTATTTTCCCATCAACATGGCTCCTACATACTTCCAATGCACGGAGGTTTTGAGGGGCAGTCACGACCCAACCGTCCAAGTAGCGTTCCCTTTTATTTATGTTGATTTTTAGACTGTGGATTTTGTGGAGCTTGTTTAGGCACTCCACCAAGGATTTGTCCACGCCGTGGTCGCACTTCGTCCAGGGGTCATAGCCACAGGAATTGCTAGAGCTGATCACAAGATCCAACACCTTCAGCTCTGTTAGATGGGCCAGCTCTTCTAGCACCTTCTGTTGGAGCTCAGGCCTATGTAATCGTGTCAGAGTCTATGTATCCATGTTAGGTGCATTAGTTCGTTCATTAGGTGCATGAACATGTTTTGTATTTGCGTATAATCACGGGCAGGGGTGGAGACTAGCACACCGCTGCGCCGTGACCGCAACCGGAGGCTCACTCCGCCCGCGGGTTTGTTCACCATGCTTGTCGCGTGGGCGTTCACAAGTGATGGCGTATCACGCAGCAACAACCTGTGGCGGGGATCTTGGTCGAGCCGGTATAAATATCAAAGGATGTGCATCTGGTGAGGCTGCGCCATTAGCAGCTAACCAACTCCCGTGTCTTGTGCTCTACGTTCTCGAGTTCACGTGTGCGCGGTCACTGCGCGCCGCCGGGCATCGCCGGCAACCGAGTGTTCCAAGGACGGCGAGCCGCCGCTCCTTACAATCCATCAATCTGGTATCAAAGCGAGAGTTGAGAGATCCGGTGGACTCAGCAGTCCATCTAGAGAGGCGAGACACGAGAAGACCACGAGTGCGCCGCCACACCTCGTCGAACGCCATGGGCGATGGGCAGACTTCAAGCACCGGCGTGAAGGAGAGTTCTCTCATGTGGCCGATGTTAACTAGCGACAACTACACCGAATGGGTGATGTTGATGCAGTGTAATTACGAGGCGTTGGAGATCTTGGGGTGATCGATCCGGGCACCAATGTCAAGCGTGCACAAGATCGGCGGCGATGAGCGCTCTTCTCGCGTTCTATCCCGAAGGAGATGTGGCGGTCGTTGGGAAGGAAGTCGATGGTGAAGGATGCATGGGAGGCGGTGAAAACCATGCAGATCGGGGCCAATTGAGTTAAAGAAGTGCATGCCCAGAAGCTCTTGAAGGAATTTGAAAATATTCAGTTCAAGGAGGGGGAGTCCGTCGATGATTTTGGGATGCGCATCACCAATCTCGCCGGAAACCTCAAGACTTTGGGTGAGGAGATCGAGGATGTCCGTGTGGTGAAGAAGTTTTTTGCATGTGGTGCCACCTAGATTCACTCAAATGGTGGTGTCCATTGAGATGTTTTGTGATCTCAAGAAACTGACGGTGGAGGAGTTGATCAGTAGGCTGCGAGCGACGGAGGAACGTCTCGATGATAAGGTCGAGCAGATCATCGACAAAGGAGGCCGCCTTCTCCTTGCCGAGGATGAGTGGCTTGAGAAGAACAAGCATCGCCCCACAAGCAAGGTGGAGGCAAATCCGGCGCTGGAACCTCAAAGGGCAAGGCAGTGGCGCGTCCAGATGGTGGTGCTTCTGATCAGGTCAAACAGACCTCCATGGGCACACCAAGGAGGAAAGGCGGTGCACAAGCGTGGCATATCACGGTCATTTGGGCGGAGGACTGTAAACGCCCTAAGAAGGAGAAGAAGGATCCAGCACGCACGGAGGCGAACATGGTCATCGGTGGCGGCGATGTAGGCGCTCGATGTTGGCCACGTGCAACGTCATGCACGGGCCAGCACAGATCGTGCACCTAACAGAGAAGGTGATCCCCATCGACGTTCCAGATGGTGTTTGGGTGCTTGATACCGGGCGCGAGTAACCATATGACCGGGACTAGATTGGCACTATCACGGCTTGATCGGAGTGTTCACGGCCGCGGTGCGTTTCGGCGATGGCTCTCGCGTCGAGATCGAGGGCATTGGATCGGTGGTGGTTCAAGGCCGCCATCAACAACACAAGGTATTGACTGACATCTATTACATTCCTAAGTTAAGAAGTAATATAGTCAGTTTGGGACAATTAGAGGAGAAAGGGTTCAAGGTAGTTCTAGAGAATGGCAAGATGTGTGTGTATGATCAGGGATGTGCACTGTTGGTTTCTGCTCCTAGGACAGCTAATAGGCTTTACACTGTCAAGTTGAGGTTAACTGAGCCAATATGTCTGTTAGCAAAGTCAGAAGATGTAGCTTGGCACTGGCATGCCAGGTTTGGTCACCTGAACTTCAAAGCTCTGAGAGATCTAGGTAGTCAAGGGATGGTTACAGGTATGCCAATAGTGAACAAGGTGGAGCAGATTTGTGTGTCTTTGGGAAGCAACACCGGTTCCTTTTCCTAAAGCTTCAGGGGGCAAGAGCTAGTCGGGGTTTGTAGCTGGTTCATGCAGATCTTTGTGGCCATATTACTCCCAAAACATTGGGGGTGCTCATATTTCTTGTTAATTGTTGATGACTATAGCAGATTTATGTGGGTACAAATGTTGAAGTCCAAAGATCAGGCATTGGAGTTTTTCAAGAAATTCAAAAGTCGAGCCGAGCTGGATTCTGACAAGAGGCTGAAGGCCTTGAGAACAGATAGGGGAGGAGAGTTCACATCTCATCTGTTCTCACTTTTTTGCAATGAGCACGGCATTAAGCACTACACTACTACACCTCATTCTCCCCAACAGAATGGAGTAGTAGAGCGTCGAAACCAGACTGTGGTGGAGATGGCCAGGTGTTTGATGAAGGCAATGGGTGTTCCTGCAAAATTGCAGGGTGAAGCAAATCTTTGACAAAGAAGTATATCTTGAATAGATCACCAACAAAAAGTCTTGACGGCATTACTCCATTTCAAACTTGGTATGGGAGGAAACCAAATGTGAACCATCTCAGAACCTTTGGATGCGTGGCATATGTGAAGCATACAGGTCCTGGTCTACACAAGCTGTCAGACAGGTCAACCAAGATGGTGCTTATCGGCTATGAGCCGGGCACAAAAGGGTACAGGCTGTTTAATCCATCTACTGGTCGGTTGGTGGTTAGTAGAGATGTTCTTTTTTATGAAGGACAAGCCTGAACTGGACCGATGTTGGTGGAATGCCAAGTGATGAAGAAGAGACGTTTGTGGTGCATTATGAGTTGTCTGACGAAAATCCGACAACAGCGGATGCAGGCGAACAGTCGGCAGCAGGAGCTAGAGGGGAGGCCTCTGCTAGACAACATGGTGTTGTGGCTCCACATGAAGCAATGCCACGTGTACAAAATTCCCCAGATTCAGTGCAAGCTCCACATTTTAATTTTGCAACACCGCCAAGTAATGCATCTGACAGCTCAGAGGAGAGGACACCGAGGTACAGAACTCTCAATGATCTGTTTGACAACACTAAAGAGTTGCAGGATTATGAATACAGTGGCATGTGTTTGTTGGCTGCTGATGAACCTTTGGGTGTGGAAGAAGCACTAGAGGAACAATGTTGGGTTGATGCTATGAAGATTGAGTTGCTGTCTATTCGGGAAAATGACACATGGTGCTATGTTGATCTTCCTAAAGGACACAAAGCTATAGGACTGAAGTGGGTATATAAAGTCAAGAGGGATCCAGAGGGAAACATTGTGAAATATAAGGAAAGATTAGTGGCAAAGGGATATGCTCGGAAACATGGGGTGGATTATTAGGAGGTCTTTGCTCCGGTTGGCAGACCGGAGACGTAAGATTGATCCCGGCTCTAGCTGCACAAGGTGAATGGGAGGTGCATCACATGGATGTGAAATCTGCATTTCTCAATGGAGACTTGGTAGAAGAGGTGTATGTCCATCAACCACCAGGTTTTTTGAATCCAAAATATCCAGGCAAGGTGATGAAACTGAAGAAGGCACTTTATGGCCTTAAACAGGCACCTAGGGCCTGGAATAATGCTAAGTTAGATCATGAGCTGCACAAGTTGGGCTTTGTCAGAGTGAAGAGGAGCATGCTGTGTACAAGAAGGGTAGTGGCAGTTCACTGTTGCTGCTTGGTGTATATGTGGATGACCTCATTATCTGTGGGCCTGACAAGAGCAAGATTGCTGAATTCAAGAGCCAAATGTGCAGTACATTCAGCATGAGTGATCTTGGCATGTTGAGTTACTATTTGGGGTTAGAAGTAAAACAAAATCCTAGGCAGATTACTATCTGTCGAGAGCATATGCTTGCTAAGATTGTCGAAAGCAAAGGTGGTATGGCTGGATGCAATCCAGTTGATACTACAATGGATATGAATTGCAAGTTACTCCGTGGTAAACTTGATCTTGTCGAGAGATGTAACCAAGTACAGAAGCTTAGTTGGGAGTTTGAGATATCGCACAAGTGAGTATGGTCGCAAGTTTCAGAAGGGATCCACTTCATGTTTGAAGTTGTTGGGCTATTCGATAGTGATCATGACGGTGATCTTAAGAAGAGGAGAAGCACTTCAGGAGTCTTATTCTTTCTGAATGACAATGTGGTCACATGGACTTCTCAAAAGCGAGAGAGTGGTCTCACTGTCGAGTTGTGAGGTAGAATACATAGCTGCAGCCTCGGCAGCATGTCAAGGCGTGTGGTTGGGTAGGCTCATTGCAGATCTGACAGGAGAGAAGCTTCAGAGGTTCAAGTTACTGATGGACAGTAAGTCAGCGCTTGAGTTGAGCAAGAACCCAGTCTATCATGAACGAAGCAAGCATATTGACACACGTTACCATTATATTCGAGAATGTGTCAGTAATGGCATTGCTGAGGTCCAACACATCAGTACTGACAAGCAGTTAGCAGATGTTCTGACGAAGCCATTGGGAAGAGTCAAGTTCATCGAGATGCGTCAGAGGCTGGGTGTTATTGATGTCTGTCATGATTAGGGGGTGAACTGTTGGAGCTCAGGCCTATGTAATCGTGTCAGAGTCTATGTATGCATGTTAGGTGCATTAGTTCGTTCATTAGGTGCACAAACATGTTTTGTATTTGCGTAGAATCGCCGGCAGGGGTGGAGACTAGCACACCGCTGCGCCGTGACCGCAACCAGGAGGCTCACTCCGCCATGGGTTTTGTTCACCGTGCTTGTCGGCGTGGACATTCACAAATGATGGCGTATCACGCAGCAACAACCCGTGGTGGGGATCTTGGTCGAGCCGGTATAAATATCAAAGGATATGCACACGGTAGGCTGCGCCATTAGCAGCTAACCAACTCCCGTGTCTTTTTTGCTCTACGTTCTCGAGTTCATGTGTGCGCGGTCATCAAGGCCGCCGGCATCGCCGGCAACCAAGTGTTCAAAGGACGGCGAGCCGCCGCTCCTTACAATCCATCACCTTCGCTTTATAGCTGATCTGTAGACATTGAAGCTCTTCAAGGGCTATCAAGCTCCCTATCACTTCTGGCACCCTTGTATCTCCATCTATGCGTAGGCACATCAATTGTGTTAGCCTAAAAATACTCGACGGCAGCCGTCGAATTGATCTCCCACTACTACGCACATCTAACATTTGTAGAAACTGTAGGTTTCCTATTTCTTCGGGGAGGTGATCAATATGTGTATCTCTTAGACATAGGTACCTCAAATGAAGTAAATTAACAAGATACTTAAGGCAGCCTTGTGAAACATCACACCCTTGTAAATGCAAGTACACGCAAAAATGCAGAAGTTCTCAAGTATCGTTGGTATGTAGTCATCAATAGCGGATTGAAAGATAATAACCGACCTCACATGATGCTCTTTTCTCAATGTAGCCTCAGGTGTATCTTGACCAGCCTTGCCAGTTTGAAGGGATAGCCTTCGAACCTTTTTTGATGCAGATGACTGAACCACATTGTTCTGTACAGTAACAAAGTTTTCTTCACTTGACAAGGAACAGATAAGATCAAGCACCATATCATGTACACTACAAGATTCTGCCACGCCATCCATCTGTCATGCCTAGGTTGGATCATGCTTCTATTTACAAGCTCATTGAAGTAATTTTCCCCTTGTTCAAATAAGCCCTTCTCTTGCTTTTCATGTTGTATAAAACCTTCAGCTATCCACAACCATATCAAATGGTCTTTTTTGATATCATAATCTTCTAGAAACATACTTAAATATAACAAGCAAGTCCTTAGATGTGATGGCATATCATTATAGCTGAGTGACAAAACCTTTCTCATGTTCTCCATGGTGTTATTCTTCTCTAGTCCGGCACCAATAGAGTTGCACACATCATACCAATCCAATTTGTTTCTTCCTTTGCTGGCCAGCAAACTAGCGATTGTGATAATAGCTAAGGGTACACCATCACATTTCTTTACTATTCTTTTGATACTTCTTCTAGCTGTTCATCAGGGCATTTGTCATTGTCTTCTTTGCCAAATATTCTTCCATACATTAATATCCTAGAGTTCTCCAGAGAAAGGGGCTTCATCTTGTAAGGACAGCCAATTTCTTCAGCAATGTTGAAATTACGAGTAGTTGTGATGATTCTATATTCAGCACTACCATCGGGCAGAGCACACCTTATCATTTCCCAGTTTGAGATTTCCCATACATCATCAATAATAACTAAGTACCTGCACATATTGAACAACAGAAGGCCATGTGTCATGTATGTCCCTAAGCAAATTGAGAAAGAAAATTGCAATCTTTCTTATATGCGCTGTGCATGTTATATAACTGAGGGATAAAAGGTTCATTTAATCGATACCATAATAATCATCAGCAAGGAGGGAAGAAGGTAAAAGCATCAAGGCGGCCCCTGCCTATGGTCCACCACCATAGACCAGTAATGCAACCTTTTCATTCTTGTGTTTTCTTTTCTTCTCCATTTAGATAGAAACATACGAGGGCTTACATAAGGATCAAGATCGCATATATGAGTTCCAAAAGAATTTAACACACACTAGGCTAATACATAAATTCTTCTTTCTGAAATTCTGCAATCCTACTTTCATTTTATACAAATTCTGAAGCTATATCCATGTGCGTTGTACATCTACTTGTTTCTAAGTGGGAAAAAGAAAAGCCCCACCAAAACAAAGCTTCCAGTTTTGCTTACACTGATTTAATGAATTAGTCTTGGAAAATGCTTCATCGGCTTCACATGGTAGTCTCTGTTCTGCATTTCCAGAATGATCTCTGGTTGTGGAAGATCATTACATGGACACACAGAAAAGAGCTCTAGAGTACCGAACCGAAGACTAAACAAGTGGCAATAATGGGTTCTCACTTGGAAGCAAAATTAAAGCCACTCAAAGAGACAGTATGACATATAAAAGATAAGAGATAAACTTAAGTGGCACTAAGTGAGCTGGATAAACTATCATATTTTTCAAACTTTCAAAACAAAAACTCCCGCTAATGAATAAGTTTAACCTTAAGACTTTGTTTGGATATTGTCGGATTTACCTCAATTCACATGTTTGGGGTGAAATTTAGTTATACTCCAATTCACCTCAACACATCTTGGTTGATGCGAATCCGACTATATCCAAACAAGGCAATCAGGTGCTCTCATGAATTCACGATGCGTGTGAATTGTTTACCGTTAGCAAGAAGACAAATAAAAGTTTTACCACATATGCTGGCACAGAGTATTGGGCAAATTTAGCTGCGTGCTTTGTGGAATGAGAGTACGTAGTGCTAGTGAAGGTAGAGAATGAGATGGTTTCTAGTTTTGAGTAGACTAGCAAACGTGTATGTATGCACCATCAATAAACCAAGGCCCATTTACTTACTACTACATGATTAACTTGCCTCCTGTACTACTAGCTCAGCGGGTAATGTCATTCTAATCACTATTAATAGAAAATACATGTACACAGCTTGTATGCACATACGTGGAATCCATACACACTTCTCTAGCGTCTTATCTTTTCTTCTAGCTTCTCAATCGTACATACAAACATAAACGCAAATTAGGGAAATTTCGTACAAAAATCTCGTCAAAACATTTGCCTAAGGATGCTAAGAGTGCACCTGTGTATGGAGAGGTGAATATGTTGAGAGTGCACCTGTTGATGAACTGGCGAAGAATTTATCTCTTTTACATGGAATTGGAGGAAGAAATAACCTTGTTCTTTTGTAGTGCACTGTAGGCATTCTAGTTTGTTTAGTGCTATTGGGATTGTCTACATATATATATTGTATAGAGGCTGTAAATGTTTTGCTACATATTTTGCCTGCAGTTCTAATTTAGAATGTCTATAGTGTGCATCCGTCCAAGTTTATAGATAGAATTATTCAAAATAATTCTAAAAATTATGAAAACGTTTGGGATGCTCTAATATCGCCGCCAGTGAAATTTGCAAACCGATAGTTACACTAGGCATGCAAAAGTCTAGAAACACAGTACAATGACTACAGTCATAAAACCTTTTAGGCCAATGTTACAATCTAAGTCTGCAAACACATTGTAATATAACCACCTCAAAAACAGCACCTGAGTAGGGTCTTGAAGGTGAAAGAGCATGCCAAAGAGGGTGGAAAGAGCCAACTAGGGTAGTTTGAAGCCCATGATAAGCATCTAGTAGCCACCACTATCTCAATGTAGGTCAAGAACTGTTAGAGTCGTGATGAGCAACTCCATGCTATCTACTGGCTCAACGCAGACACATAACTAACCGGGGGCTAAATAGCTAACAGAACACCCAACCTTCGGCATGGCTCCATCTTCATAAACATTCTTCTAGTATCTCTCACCTGAAACATCTTGAACTTAATGAAACGTGTATGTCAAGGACTTTCTTTTCACTACTACAGAAAAATCTTTTAGGAGGCGTTTCCAAAATCTTAACCTGAAACCGCCATGGTTAATACCACAATTAACCGTTGCGGTTATTTTTTATTAACCGTGGCGGTTACAAAAAAACCTCCACACAAAATACATTAACGATGGCGGTTTTTATAAAGAAGTCCGCCTCCAAAGATAGGCCTATTAAATGTGGCAGGCTACTTATAAGGCCCACCTCGATTAATATTCTCGAGGCCCACGAAAAAGCCCATAACCCGTCCATATTGGGATTATATATAAAGAGGAGTTAGAGTAACCATGGCGAGCAAAAAAAAAAACCGCCATAGTAAATCGTTTCATTTACCATGGCCTTCTCTCCATGGTGGTTGGACAAACTGCCATGGTTAATCCAAAATGAACGCCTCGGTAAATGTTTTGATGTTTTGAGTAGTAGTGTTCACAAAAGAGCCATATATGTGGAACTATATTAAGTGGCAAAATATAAACATTATATGGTATATCATTCATATATACTAAATCGTCTGCGGCATGGCGAGCTCAACTTTGGTGGTGGATGTGTTCAAACACCGCTTTTATCACGAGAAGCAATGATAGTAGGTGCAATCGATGGTGGAGAATCAATGATGTGGTAGCTAGGTGCATCCAACGGTCAAAAAGAATAGTGATGGCTCATTACCAAATCTAGCAATGGTATGCAAAATGTCACTACTGGGTAGTGGCTTGACCTAGCAAAGGGATATATATCACCGCCGAGTCATGTAGCATGATCCGACAGTCATATTATCACCGCCGCTTTGTTTTGAACCGACATTGATATATCATAGCAAGGTAGTGGTTGGAGCCGGGAGTGTGCTAGTGATAGGTACCATCCTGGAGAATAGTTTCCGCCAATTTTCGGATCGTAGCTTATGATCGACCCAGTATTTAGAAGTAATTACTGTCAACTCCAACACAACCAGATGATGCTTCGTCGGTGACAAATGTTCCGGTGTAGTGATCAGCAAAGTGACTAGATGGCCATGAGGACATACATGACCTAGATACATAGTAGAGAGTTAGGTCTGAACGACAAGGCCAATTGGAAGCTAGTTTCTTTGCAAAAAATCAACGAACACTTGCTAGGAAGACACCTCAAGGAGATGCACAAATGAGGGTGTTCTAGGATCAGCAATCCCACCAAGAATGTCATTATATCTCATCAAGAGAGGTACTAAATAGCAAGGGAGTTAATTAGAAGAGCTTGAGGTAGAAGATAGAAACTAAAGGTAGATTTATTTTGATGATTGGGTGTTTGATACCTCAATCGGCCATGTATCTCAAATTTTATATGGAGTAGGGATGGTCTAATCCTGTTGCAAACCCAATATGGTAGAAGTTTATGTCTTTTAAGTAGAGTTTTCCTTGGATTAGGCCAAAACGCATGGGTTGATTCTAAAACAGGCCTAGCCCCAATTTGAGTATCAACGCACTGGCCAACTATGAAAAGAGCAAGGAGAGACAAGGACCATGGCCACCTTCTTGGTAGAGTGCTCCTCTCGCCGCACAAGCGCACTGGCCTTGCAATATTAGACTACAATGACCCTAGTGCATCCATGTGTCCTGCTACTACTAAATAATTGTTGGGAGAGCCCATATGCAATATGGGCCAACTCCCCCTGAAGAGGCTCCATGAAGATAAGTTGAAGATCATGATGAAAGATCAGAGACCAAGGCTTGGAACAAAAACCATGGCGGAGGCCCCCCAATAGTCAGAGGACCGGAAGAAGGACCATGGCGGCGGCCCCCAATACGGGGAGGCCTAGAAGAAGAACCATAGTGGAGGCCTCCCAAGATGGCGGAGGCTCGGGATGAAGATGCGGCGCAGGTTGCCCTCGGTATGGCGGAGGTGATCCCAGGTCGTGCGGAGGACTTTGCTCTAGAGGCGGTCTACGCGGCAGTGGGCCGACATGGGCTCCCGATGGGCCTTTGACGATCACGAGCGATGGCCCATGAGACAAGGCGGTTGATCAAGGAGAAGTTCCAAGATGTCCTTGGAGGCCCTTGTACTGCGTAGGGATATTCTAGAATATACTTGTACGGCCTAAGGGCATTTGTGTAATAGGTGTAAGGAAAATGGACCTCGGCCCATTTTAGTTTGAATTTTGGTGTTTGATGACCAACATGACCAAATGGGACTAATGTGTTTGCAAGTGTTTATTTTGTAGTCTCATAGGTTGCAAACATGGCTTGGACAAAGGTGACGTGGTGATCCGATGATCAAGACCTTAGAAGCTCAAGAAAAGACTTACAAGATCAAGCATAGTCCAAGGCATGAAGGTGGAACCAAGCCCAAAGCGACAATCATGAAGAAACAAATGAAGAAATGGGTTTTGGAGGGACCGGGACGCACACGCGCTCGGACGGACCGTCGGTGTGAGGACTGGAAGCGTCCGGTGTGGACCGAGCAGCAACAACCGAGTGGTGCTGAAGAAAAAGAAGTGCTATCGGCAGCAAGAATCGACGCGTCGTCGGTGTGAAAACACCGAGCGTCCGGTGCTTGAACCGAGGCGATCGCGGCGTCCAAAGCAAAGCGGCCGGATGCGCCAGCGGACGCACCCGAGCAGCGTCCGCTGCATTCCGGAGAGGTTCCAGAGCGCGCTTAACGCGACCGGGCGCGTCCGTCGGTGCACACCGACGCGGCATCCGGTGCTCGGGCGTGAGCTCCAACGGTCGACTCCAACGGCCGGCTGACCTCAACGGTCGGTAGACTACCGGACATGTCCGGTCCGGTCGCGTAGCGTAAAAGTTGGATTCGACTCCAACGGCTACTTTCTCCATGAGGCTTATAAATAGACCCCCCCCAACCGGCCATTTGAGGTGTGTGGGAGTGTGGAAACATATCAAGGTTGTTGGTACACCATTTTAGAGCTCTCCACATGCATAGTGCTTAGTGATATACTTGGTGATTAGCATAGGTGCTTTGCGAAGTGCTTAGGTTAGTTAGACCACCGCTTATGCGCTTGCTCTAGGCTTAGGCTTAGTGTTTAGTGAGGTTTGCATACCTCTCAAGTGTTGTACTTGGAGGGGCTTGAAGTCTTGCGAGATCACACCAACCGCGATTGTGGTGTGGCCGCCACCGTGTACCAAGGGAACAGGGCCCGCAGCGTTTCGGCCGGAAGCTTGATAGTGAAGACGGCGGGGAGCATCCAGGATAGGCTTGCCGGAAGGCACATCGGAGACCCGCTTGCGAGTGCGTCCCAAGGCTATCCACGGAGTTACCTGACCGGGAGCTTGGCCCTTCCGAGGGATTCCTTGCGAGGGGCTCCAACGAGGACTACGGGGAAGCTTGCGCGCTTCTCGATACCTCGGTAAAAATACCGGAGTCATCGACGGGTGTTTGCATCTCTATCGCTCTTTATCTTCTGCATTTATATTTGCTACCTTGGTTGTGTGCTTTACTTTCCTAGCTTAGTTGATAGGCTAGTTGATAGGATTGAAACCTAGGTTGCATAACTCTTTTGAGGTAGAGATAGCAATACACCTAGCAAAACCGTAGTTGCACATATAGATAATTTGCTTTCTTGCAATAGGTTTTGACTAGCAAAACCCTAATTCTTATGTGTCTAGCCTTTT
This sequence comes from Hyparrhenia diplandra, assembly GCA_015847255.1. Taxonomy (NCBI): domain Eukaryota; kingdom Viridiplantae; phylum Streptophyta; class Magnoliopsida; order Poales; family Poaceae; genus Hyparrhenia; species Hyparrhenia diplandra. The sequence continues at coordinate 263,868 of JADLZK010009314.1, read as the reverse complement.
CCCTCACTTTCTCTTTCTTAGGCGGAGTCTTCGGCTAGAGCCGTGAGGCCTCCGCTCACCTCTCACTCTTGTTAGGAACAGGTTTCCCAACATTGTGTGAACCCCGTTTTTGTACCCGAACCTTTGCTAGTCAAAGGCCTCCGCCCCCGAGCAGCTCTGATCCGGCCTTGAGTGTCGAGCTACAGCGAGCTTGCCCTCACTTTCACTTTCTGTTGGAATCCCTATTTCCTAACAACAATAAATTGAGCAAAGCCCAGGCAACGCAGGATTGCCAAAGTTGCTGGGTCGCGTCATCATCTGCCTCTTATTGACACAAATGAATTTGGCTTTGAATACTTATATAGTTATATTATCTCCATTAATTTCGCAAAGTACATGAAATATATAGAAATAAGCAGATAATATAAGTATTCAAAGCCGGATGAAGTAGTAGGAATACAAATGCTTCTCAACAAACCACAGTAGCTAGTATATATAACATCCGGGAAAGAAATGAAAAAGGAAATAAAAAGTCACACTCCAAATACAAATTAATGGACAACAAAAGGGAAATCACACTAGCTCACAATAACAATCAACACACACGACCAAGATGAACCGAGAATGGTGGCTAGGTAGATGCAGACTTGCTTGGGCCGGTGTTCATCGTCTATCAGACATTCAGACTTGTTGTGAAGGAATTGCATGTGCATGTGCGTGGTGCCCATTTGCTCCATTGAGACTTTCACCACTGATGCCTTGTGTGTTGCTTCTCTCACCTCCAGAGATGACGCCGGAAAGCATCCTGACGTGGACCAGAATGTAGATCACCACTGCGACGACCAACACGATGACATATAAGGACGTTTCCATGGTTCGGCAGCTACCGGCGGCATAGGCCACCAGTAGCCCAACCAAGTCCAGCATGACCACTGTGTTGGTCGCTATAAGGAGTAGTGAGTTATCACGCGGTCCATCGCTTGCTTGCACATTCTGCAGCTCGTGCTGCGATGCATGATGATGATACGGCATGTTGCGCAGTTCACTTTGCAGCAACAGGACGATGACGACGATGGAAGCCACGAAGGAGCTGGAGTTGCTGTAGAAAAAGACATGGAACCGGCGTAGGTTGCTGTCATGCAGCACGGGGCTCCCGGCGGCGTACCCGTCGGGCCACACACCGCCTGGTGGGTCTAGGCCCGCCTGGTATGTGACACTCGCGGCGAGTATTGCGAGTAGCATCACGTACTTGCGCTTTGCGTAATCTCTTTCTCTTCGACGACGGTTGTTGTCGTCGTTGCCGCCATTGTTCTCTGCTGTGCCGCCGCCATTGGCGTTGGACGACTGACGACTCCCTGGTGTCGTCGGCATAGGCGTGAGACGACGACGCCGCCCCCTGGTGTTGTTGTCGTCGAATACGCAGGAAGAAAACCAATAGCAGCAGTGCTATGAAGGCAAAGACAGCTCCGACCAGCACGAAGACGTAGATGGACGTCTTCAGCCTCCGGGCACTCCCAGCAGCGTAGGCACCCATCAAGACCAGCATCCCCACCAGCATGCACGCATACAGAGCGTAGAATCGGATGCCCGCAGGCTGGTACGTCTTGTCGCCCTGGAGCAAGATGATGAGCGCAATGGACGCCATGAAGCTCATGGCGTTACAGTAGAAGAAGGCTTGGTAACGGCGAGGGTACATCTCTTCAAGGATTGGGGAGCCGGGCGATAAGTGTCCCTGTCCCTGCTCTACCCAGAAACCACCTGGCGGTCTTAGCCCGGCATGGTAGGTGATAGCGGCCACCAGAATTGCAAACAGCAACAGTCTCTTGCGCCTCTTCTTCTTTAAACTTGTTTCAGCAGCATGGTTGATCTGAGGCTGGGATTCTTCACTATTAGTCGTCAACTTGACATGGAGATAGGTCCCAGTCACATAGACAAGGAAAGCAGCAGCCAAGACAATGAGATGGACAGAGGCTCTCAAGGTCCGGCTGCTACCTGCAATGTATGCACCCATAAGCCCGAACAGGTCGAGTATCATGGCCACATGCAGTGCGTTGTTCCATTTAAGCAGGGCTTTAATCTGGACCATCAGGATGACAACTATGGATGCCACCAAAGCAGTCGAGTTGCAGTAGAAGAAGATCCTGTACCGCTTATCGTCGGTGTTTAAAAGTATTGGGTCACCAGCGTGCCCGTCGGAGACGGAGCTGGACTGCTGGTTTTCCAGCCACACTCCCCCAGGAGGGTTCAGGCCAGCTTGGTACGTGATACTTGCGGCGAGGGTGCCCAGCAGCAGAAGAAGCGACCTCTTTTCCTTTAGTTTCTCATCAATTTCATCCCTGACATATGCATTCAGAGTTGATGAAGAGTTGTTATTGCATTGATCATATGTATTCCAAATGAACTAGTAGTAGTATAGTGCAAAACTTACGGTACATGATCATCTTCCTATTACTAATTATTAGAAGCCCCAAAGAAAATATTGTACCATGTAATTATCACTCAGGCTCGGAAAAAATAAACTATAGAAATTTTCACAATAATCAGAAACATCTAATCTTTAATTTGGTAGGCAACCCCTAATTCTACACCTAAATTGTCCACCTCTTCGTTATACAAGATAATTTAAATAACTCTCTAAATCTATATATAAGTTACACACATCTATCATTATGAAAGATAAGTCAAAATAACTCCACATATTTGCATCTAAGTTTCACTTCTTTGTGATTATTAAACATAATTCAAAATAACATTGCATATACCACCTTTGCCATTATGAAAGATAATTTAAAATAACCCTCAAACTTATATCTAAATTAACACTACATTTCACCATGCTTGTATGTTTCGTTAGACCAAAAAATATTTTCTTGAGAACTTATATACTAATGATACTAACAAGTTGTTTAAAACCATATTAGTTACTATGACATATAATTTGTTTAGTTTCCTACTTTAGATGTATTTATACATTTTAACTAAAACGTTTGACAGGTCGAGATATTGATAGTATAGCTACAACTGCACATAAAATTTCTTTACAGAAAAATTCAATCATCTTGAGAAATGTGGGAAACCGCTTATGACTATACTTTTCTGGCCCTTAAGATCACTTTGGAGTACAAAGCAATCATTATAATGCAAAACAAGGACCATCATAGTTAATGGTACAATTTCAAACTGATTGTAAGCTATACGAAGATGACTCGTCGTCTATAGAAAGAATATGAATATGCATGAAAAATGTATAAATCAGCCCATCGTTAAAAAAAATATGAATACGCAAGTTGCACATAGAAATTCTTGCAAAAAGTTAAATAAATAAATTACGTGGAGATCGAAATGAATTACCTGTTGGTGCTCAGCCGGTGGATGAACCGCTTTCCGATCACACCGGCCAGCGCCGCGAGGAAGATGCATACGAGCACCGCGGCAACCAGCGCGACAGTATAGGTTGTGGTGCCAGTGTTCCTGCAGCTCCCGGCGGCGTAGGCCGCCACAAGTGCTACCAGCGTCGTTAGTACGACGAAGACATAGAGAGTTAGGAGTTGTCGCCGTGTTATACACGCCGTCAGCTTCTTGTCAAGGAGTAGTACGACTGTGCACAGCGACGCGATGAATGCGGTGGTGTTGCAGAAGAAGAAGACGGCGAAGCGGCCGCCGTGCTTGTACTTCAGAATCACTTCACCCAGCTGGTGCAGGCCGTTGTTGTGCTCCCAGAAGCCACCTGGAGGCTTGAGGCCGGCGTCGTAGGTGATGGTCGCTGCGAAGATGGCGAGCAGCATCAACACCTTGCGCAGCTGCTCGAGCTCGGGAGAATATCCATTTCCACCTTGTTGCACCCCATTGACATTGAGGACTTTGTCATGGAGGGTCACCAAGATGTGGAAGCCGACGTAGGCGCACAGAGCAGCCACCAGCGCCACGGTATAGATTGTGGCGACCTTGTCCCGGCAGCTGCCGGTGGTGTAGGCCGCCATGAGGGCCAGCAGGTCCAGCACCATGATCAGACGCAGGATGCCAAGGCGGATAGTCTCCAGCGACCTGTTGGTGGTCCTGTTGGTGGAGACTAGGAGAAGGAGGATGACAAGGAGCGAAGCAGCGAAGGCGGTGGCGTTGGAGTAGTAGAAAGCGAGGTACCGGCCGTGGTTGGTTGCCCGAAGGATCGAGTTCCCTGGCACGGCGATGCTTTCACCGTCACTCTCCACCCAGGATCCACCCGGTGGATCGAGCCCCGCGCCATAGGTTACTGTCGCCGCAAGCGAGGCCAGCAGCAGCAGATACCTCCGCAACTTACGCTCCCAATCGTCGCCTACGCTAGAATGCGGCTGTTGCTGGTCCATCGATAGGGCTGGTGGATAGTACGTACCTAGCTAATAGAATGCTTTATACTAGGAGCAGCAGGAAGCAGGTCAACCTCGCAGTCAATCTCAAATGGATCACCCCACTCCCCACTGGCCTTCCAGGAAGAAGGGGGTGTTTTATCTTGTGGCCACCGTTTACAAAGGCGACTGCAAACTCAGCTGGCTTTAGAAATATTTTTTCAGGAGTGGCTAGGATTTCTAGCCTCCTGTAAAAATGGCCCCGGTCTTCATCCATGGTTGGGAATTCTATCTATTTAATATCTGCACTTGTCTCCTTTTATATGAGGCTATGTAAACGGCATTTCAGAGTCCAAAATGTGGTCGATCGAGCCGCCGCTATTAAAAAATGAGGATATTTGTAAAAAAAAAACCATTTCTATAATAGTGTGGTATGGACTGGAAATTTTGCCGAGAGCCTTGGCCATGGCTCTCGGTAAATTGACCATAATTTTTTTCTGATTTCTCATTCCACCTTGACAAACACAATTTAAACGGCATTTCAGAGTCGAAAATGTGTTCGTATATATTTCAGAGCGCGGATCGGAAGAAAGTGCAGGGAAACGCGCCATGCACATTCGTTGCAACGTGATGAAGGATAGGGTAGGAGTAGGACACTGGGAAGAATAGTACACTGGTGTATGATAGGACACTAAGATGCTGGGACGCGCCGGCCTGAAACTAGCTAGCTAGCCACACTGAGCCAAAAACTAACTAGCTGTTATCTGGTGAAGGATATGACAGGGACGCGCTAGAGCGCGGAGGAAAATGCAGGGAAACGGCCAAACGAACCGTGCACATTGCATGCAGTGAAGAATCCCTCGGGAGATGAGAGGGAGGTTCAAACTATGGTTCCATGAACTGTCGTGAATGACTCGATCGTGAATGCCAGTTGTTCAAGAATATTCACCGTTAGCTTTTGTGTCCATTGGTCCATGCAGATCCACCTATCGTGGTTTAAAGTGAACTTTATTCAGAATCAGGGAAAAAGAACATAGACTATAACCGCGTGGTCTCTCTCACAGTCTGAACGACAGAAAAAGGCCAAAGACCAATAGCGGTCAGAACTGAACTTTTTAGATTTTGAAACCTAGGACGACGTACAAACGCCGGCCCACCACCATGTGCCAGTGTTAAAGCCATTCATAAACAATAGGGGGCAAAACAAGCATTTCGAGTTCTTAGTCCTTCACTTGGCACAGTAGTTCGTATTTTTTTATTTATATCCGGATTTACCGGTAAGTACTATGCATTAAGTGGTAGACGATGTCCCCGTCGATAGCGAGAGACGCCATGGTGACTTTGTGAACTTAAAGATTTATCAGCTCAGTCCTCGAAGGTGCTCGTATGGGTAGGGATTGCGTATGTGTGTTTATAGGCGTGAGTATGTGTGCGCGTGTTGTGGGGGTCTACGTTGTGATGTGTGATTCAGAAAAAGCAATGATGATGAACCACAAAGAATTATGCTGCCAATGTGTTATACATGCACTTTGTGATGGCATAAAATTGCCAGATTCAATATTTTGAACGGAGGCAGCTAAAACAGACAACAAGCTAGCTGGCTATATATAAATTAAATATAGAAGATGAACATAAAACCATCTGCATAAGTACATATATTGCTCTAACCTCTTTTTACCTTCGAAAGAAAGCAACAACATGCCATTTATATACAACGACGGGGTCCTCTCCCACCATGCATATTCACCGTTACGTATTACCCCACGGCACGCATTGCATCTTACCTACTGTCGCTGCATGCGAGGCCAGCAGCAGCATGTGTGCCTCGGGAGGAAACTGCAGGGAGGAACGCACCTTGCACATTCCTGCATCGTGAAAGATATATAAGGTGCCTCTAGAGTTAAGTTGGGAGGATAGTTGAAAACTACAGGATGGTTGCAGGCCGTGTCGTGAGTGCCAGTTGTGCAAGAATATTCAGCCGTGTTGGGTTTTGCGCCAGTTATATATTTGTCCACGCGAATCCAACAATCGTGGTCCAAATTGAACTTTATGTAGAAAACAAAACAAAGACCAACCGTGGTCTCTCTGTCTGACCCAAAGAAAAAGGGCCAAAGACCGACCTAGTAGTATGTGAGCTTGTTTCAGATTACTATGCCCAAGACGTACACGCCTGCCGGGCGGCTCATCTTTGCCAGCATGTGTGAGATTCCTTAAAGATAAACACAAATTTTTAGTGTCGCGTAATGTTACTTCTCAACAAGATATACCATTAATGGTTTATAATTGTAGTGAATGCCCAATATTGCCTACAAGCTTTTTCTGAAATTAATTTCTAATATTACTTATGCAAATATTTTATTATCAATATATATAACCTGTAGCCGGATCATTTTGCCTTTCCAGTTCTGCTAAAAACATGGCAACAACAGATTTTTTCTTGTACAGAATTTGAGATTATTAGTAGTTTCTGAATATCGAATCTATATCACATTAGTATATATATTTTACTAAAGTAACAATAGGAAAACAATATTTCCTTGGCCAAACCGCTAAATAGAAGATGCACTGGTAGAATAACTAAGGCGGGATCCTTGATAAACTGCAAGTATATAGGCAAAGAACCAAGCTGACTTTTGCTTCAGCTGGCTCGTTGAGAATGCGAGGAACGAGTATTTCCTGGTACACATGGTGAACCCCTCCATCAAGATTGTTTGGACAGGCCTGACGAGTTTTAGTTTTCTACTCTTCTCATGTACTGAAGTCGGTAGGGACGATGGTCTCTCCTCCTAGCTCCTGCCGGCGGTAATGGCGCCGCCCTCTCTCTCCCGATCTCTCTTGGTAAGCCCCCCTCTCTCTCTCTCTCTCAATGGAAGGCTTCCTCACCCCCCGCTGGCATTGCGGCCTTCCCCTTCCTTGCACCCCACTCTCTCCCTCGCCCGAGTTCTCTTCCGCGATTTCATCCTAGCAAATTTCTTCACTCCGGTTGCAGCGCCTCCCTCCCGCTCCTCCCCTCCCTCTCCATTTGGATCTTTGCAGATCCCTACCCCCTCCAGCGCCATGGTCGCGGACTTCCCGAACTTCCGGATGGGGAACCCGATGATGCCCTCGTTGTCTCTTCTCCCTCCCCGGGTGTTCGTCACCGCCTTCTCCTGTCCCTCGGTCGAGCGGCTGGTCCTTCGTCTTCGGGGCCTCCGGCTCGCCGGCTCTCTCCTCCCTCTTCCACCCCTCTCTCGAGCTCGCGGGCTGCGGCTGCCATGGCCGGTGGGCGCCCCGCCGCCCTCCCTCCCCGAGCTGCTATCTTTTTCAATTTCAAATTCAAATTCCCTCGCGACGCCTCCTCTTCGCCCGGACCCATTGCGGGGGAAAACGTGTTGACCCAAAAACCCTCCGTCGGCCGCCGCCTCCTTCTGCGTTTCCCTAGACCCCTCCCCTGAATTCTGCGGCTGCCGCCCTAACCTCTCATTCCTCTCTAATCGCCTTGTTTCCAAAGCCCATTAACTCACCGCGACCGCTGCCAACCCCCTCCACTCCCCTGCTGCCGCCGCCCCAACTACCCCACCCCCGCTCTAAATCCCCCTCGTTTGCCGAGGTGGCCGCCTCACCCTCAAAACCCCTTCCCGTCCCCGAAAAACCCTCCCTCCTCCTCTGGACCTCGCCGAGAGGTGCTTTCGCTGCTTCGCTCGCGACCACCGGCTTCGGCGTGCCGTGACCCCGTCTTGTTGCCTCGGTGTTGGGCTCTGGTCACCTCCGACGGCGGTGTAAGTCTCCTCTCCCGCCTCATCCCTCCGCTTTGGCGTCGCACCCCAACCCTTCTCACTCTGTCATCGGCGATCTTTCCGGCACCGTCTCCCCCACGCGGACCCGCAATGGCTTCCCGAGGCGGAGTCTTCCGATCCGGCTGGCCTGGCTGCTGATGCTCTGGCGCTTCTCTGGTCCCCGACCGGTCGAGGGACTCCCGGTCATTTGTTGAGGGCGAGACCCGCTCCTTCATGCGGTGATGGCTGCCCGACCATGTGGGCGGGAACCTGCCGCCGGACGGTGCCCCCACGCCGCCCTCGACCCCATCATGGAGCCCTACCTCCCCCCGATGTGGAGGATCTCGTACTCGGTTGCCGGCTGGACTACGTCGATGCCTTCATGCCTCCCGTGGACATGCGGCCCAGCGTCGAACATCTCGCCTTCGCCTACACCTACCCCCTCGGGTGATCCCGCCAAGGTGATAAAAACTCTCTTTTCGCAAGCACGCTGTTGGGGAGGCGACCCTCGCCCCCCCCGCAGCTCCCGCGGGCCTCGCTTTGGCCGGGCCAAGCAACATATTTTATAACTGTCACTCTTCACGAGGCAAGTCCAGCGAAGGCCTCCGCTAGGCGGAGGGCGTGGAGGACCCAAGCGACACCGAGCTCCGCTCCCCGCCCGGAGACGGGGCCTGCGGCGAACCTTCCGCGACAGATCGGGCAACATCATAAGCATGACCAGCAAAGGGCCTCCGCAAGACCGGAGGACACAGGAGGGCCCAAGCGACCCCAAGCTCCACTCCACTCTTCGGGGGCAAAGCCTTCGTCAATCTTCAGTACGAGGGTCAAAGCCCGATCGCCACCACGGAGCCCCAAGCGGAGGGTCAGCGTCGCCAAGGGCGCATAGCCAGCCTCCGAAGGGTGAGCGTCGCGCGAAGGCTGAGCCATCAAGACATGAAAGCTGGCGGGGGGAGGAAAACCCTACCGGAGGACAACAATCTAGGGGCGGCGTGTGTGTTTACCATTATACCCCTGCGAGGGTAAATTACCTCTTTTGCCCTGGCAAGGGCCCACCCATCAGAGTGTGCAAATACCTACCTACCATGTACCGTGTTGTAAAGCGACCATCCGACCCCTCGGCTTCCTATAAATACCCGGGTAGGGGCACCAAGGAAGGGGGTCGGTTGGTGGCGGAATTCATCGCCATTCAATCAAATCATAGTCCTAGATACCTTCGCAAGTTTTGTCCTTTTACACTCATCTTGGCCTCCGCTAGTTCCCACCCTCGGCAACACTAGCGAGGGGGGCCGCCGAGCGGAGGCCCTCGTCATCTGCTCCCCTTCGTACTCGTGCCGACCTCCGCTAGTTCCCACCCTCGGCAACTCTAGCGAGGGTGAGACCAGGCGGAGGCCCTCCGTTGACTACTCGTTTCGCCAGTTCCTTCTTGTCATTCCTTTCTCTGTGGGAAGCCCTCGCCCCCTCCTCCCGCTACCTCCGATAGTGAAGGTCGGGAGGGGCGAGGTGACCCCCACACACGCCGGCAATCCTAGGGTTTCTCTTATCACTTTGCCCCAGCGGTGCTAAGATCGTCGTCTTTGGCGACAAGATGCAGCCGGGACATGGCGGTTGCTAGGTCACCTATCCATGGTAGCTTCCACACTTTTCTTTGCCTAGACAAAGCTGAAGCTTCTGACAACCGTTTTCAGTTCGACCATGAGGGCCTTCGCTAGTCTTTCCATTGATGATTATCCCCTTGAGCACCGGTATAGAGAGCACATTGCCACCTCCACTGTTCCTTTTGCCAACTACCATTTCCTTGACCCCATCGTGTCACCGGCTATGATTATTCTAGTGTCCTCATCAACTGTTAAAGCCGAGAGTCTTGTAGATATTCCTAGTGAACTTCGTCTGAAAAACTACTGTGGCCTCGGCGCCATCAGTCCCTGTTACTGTTCTTAGCACCTATCCGATCCCCGCCCCTCCGGCGATGGTGGGGATCCCAGCGATGACTCGATGGCGAAGATAACATTCCGGCCCCCGAGCACTAGCCTTCTGGTTCTCCTACCTTCGGTGGGGATCCAACATGCCCTCGGGGCTCCGGTTGTCTCGGTGGTTCTGCCCTTGCGGACGGTGCCACCCCAGCCTCTGGTGGCGGCTTTGCCCTCCGGCCGAACCTTTCCGGTTGTCCAATCGGGGCTGGTGCTGGTGTGACACCTCTCGGGTCGGACATGCCTCTGGGCGGCCACCTCGCGCTCGGTGGGCCGCAGGCTATTGCGGCTCGGCACAACTCGCTCCCTGGTGTGGGCCTCCTCTCCCCGGTCCCGTTTGGGCCCCTGGCTGGGCGCGTTCTTCTCCCAGTGGCCCGCGGCTCTCCTCTCTCGGTCCGCCCGACTAGTGTTGAGGTTAGGGTTGGCGGCGGCTTTGTGGAGCTCACGGCCCGTGGGCTCCCGGGGAGGAGTCTTACTTCAAGCTCCCTATGCAACCTTGGCGTTTCACCGGCGCGGCTGGTCTTCTTGTGGTGGATCTCGCCACCTGTTCCGTCGGGGTTATGCAGGATCGTCTCTTGGTGGGTCCAAACCACCTACCGGGCTTCACTATTGCCATGGCCACTCAGAGCAATGGCGTCGGGCAGGTGCTGGGCTTCGATGATGCTACAAGGATGATAGTGGGGCCTTCCAACGAGATTGAGGGAGGGTAGTCTGCTGCTAGCACCCAATTCGGGTGCACTGCCCTGCGCCTCCCCTGACATCCCGCTCCCTCCTCTTCGTGCGCCCGGCGAGGAAACTGGCGAGCCAGCTCTCCTGGAGGACGACAGCGCTGAGGGCTCGGCGCTCCTCGGTGTTCCTGCTGTCGCCCCTCCACCACGTTGACAAAGCCCCGGCTTGCCAGTGCTGAGCCTCCAACCTTCGTATCTATGGTGGACAGGGCTACTAATCTCAAACGCCGGAAGCTGGAAGGGGCAGGGAAGTCTGCTGCTGCTCGGCTGGTTCCTGCCAAGGCTCCCCCGTGGTTCGGACGGGCTCCCCTCGGGCGCCCTCCCGAAGGAGCTTGCAGAGCTGGCCGGGGAGACCACCAACCCGCTTGCTGTGGCCGATGCTGCTGATCTTGCTGCTGCGTGCGCGGTTGATCCTTTTGCGCTGCTTCACCCCATGCCAGCTACTGCCGAAGAATGATGACGCCGGCGTCTCTCAAGTCTGCGCTCCTACGTCTCCATCATCGCCATACTACTCTCGGTTTATTTATCTGTGCCTGTCTTAGAACTTTTGCATGCCTGTGCGCATTGCTTCTTTTCAGTCTCTGTAATGCACTCCTGGTTGTTTACCTTTTCTTGTTTCTGAACTCGTTCGCTTATTATGGATGGGTGATGTTATGGTTTAATTATGGCTAGTTCTTGTCGTCCGTTTAATATTGCCTCCTGTAATGTCCATGGTCTTGGTCAAATTTCAAAATGCAGGGATGTCAAAAGAGCGCTTGTGTCTTGTAATGCCGACTTGATCGTTCTTCAGGAAACCAAATTAACAGACATCTCCTTTTTTAAAGCTGCTTCCTTCCTTCCTAACTCTCTTGAGTTTATTTTTAAACCATCTCTTGGTGCCTCGGGCGGACTTTTGGCAGCTTGGAATGATGCGTGTGTTGAGCTTATCTCCTCTTCTGTGGGGCACTTTTACACAAACACTTGCTTCAGCCATAAACTCATGGACGCTAATTTCACCGTAACCAACGTCTATGGCCCCTGCGACCACGCCTCAAAGCCGGCATTTCTTTTCCTCTTTGAAGGATCTAGCAAACTTGATCTCTGGACCTTGGATCATCGTCGGTGATTTTAACCTTATTCGCTTCCCCTATGAAAAATCGAATGATAACCCGATGCCTCTGAAGCTGATTGGTTCAATAGCTTCATTGCTGATTTGGGGCTCCAAGACATTCCTCTCCTTTGATAGGTTGTACACATGGTCCAATAATCAAGACTCCCCCACTCTTTGCCGCTTAGACCATGCCCTTGTAAATCTTGAGTGGAGCAATCTCTTCCCCGACTCAACTTTGTCTTCCAACACTCGCAGCACCTCTGATCACTTCCCCCTAATTCTTCGTGCCTCCACCACTGCCCCCAAGCCTGCCACTTTTCGCCTCAACAACCACCTCCTCTCAAACCCCTCCTTCCTTCACCTCGCACAACAAAATTGGGAGAGTGTGCCTCCCGGGGAGAATGCTGCTGCTGATATTTGCCGTCGCCTCAAAAGAGTTAGCGCCGCCACCAAAAAAAGGGAAAAAAGATAAGAAAAACCTAATACCGTGGTCTCTAACTGTGAAATTGTTATTGACTTCCTTGACAAGATTGAAGAGTTTCGCAACCTCTCTCCCCTGGAATCCCGCCCTACGTTCTTTGGTCAAAGAGTCTCTCTCTACTCATATTTCTCTTCTTGCAACCTATCAAGGGCAACGTAGCAAGATCAAGGATTGTGTCCTTGGAGATGGTAACACCAAATATTTTTAGATGTGTGCTACTGTTAAAATGAGAAAAAATCAAATTAGAATGCTCGACCCCAGTGATGTGCCGGTCTATGCTCATGACGGCAAAGCGCCAAATCCTATTCAATTTCTACCACCACCTTCTTGGCCGATCCACACCTGTTTCACCTATTCCTCACCCCCGCAACATCATGGTTGATTGTGCCCTTGATTCGCCCAAGCCTCATCCTTGATTGCTCCTTTCTCTTTGGACGAAATCAAGCAAAGCGCCCTCGTATGAAAAACGACTCTAGTCCCGCCCCGACGGTTTTGGTCCTGCTTTTTTTCAACGCCTTTGGCATCCGGTAAGCCCCGCCTTATCCTCCCTTCTTGACAGTTTCCACAAGCTTGACGCTGATCTAAACCGCATTAACCAATCTCATATAGTCCTCCTTCCCAAAAAAGCTGGAGTAACCAAACCCGAGCATTATAGGCCTCTCTCTCTCCAATCCTGCGCCCTTAAGGTTATTTCCAAAACGCTGACGAACCGTCTCCAACCTCTGATCTCCTACCTTGTCCACCCCGACCAAACCGGGTTCATAAAAGGGAGAAGCATCTCTGAGAATTTCATTTATGCAGCTGAGCTCGTTCAAACTTGCTTCAAAAGAAAAGCTCACCGCTATTGCCCTAAAGCTAGATTTCCGAAAAGCTTTCGATTCTATTGAGTGGGATGCCCTCGATCTCATTCTTCGTGGCAAAAATTTTCCCCACACATGGCGTCGGTGGATGCGGGATCTCCTTACCACCAGCCAAACTGCTGTTTTATTGAATGGTGTCCCCGCAGATGGATCAAATGCAAAAGGACTCCGCCAAGGGGACCCTCTGTCCCCTATCTCTTCATCCTCGTGGCCGACGTGCTCCAACAACTGCTCAATGAGGCCTCTGCTAATGGGGTTCTCGAGCACCCCATCCTCCCCTCTCGCCCCTTGTCCCGTCCTTCAATATGCGGATCTAAACCCCGATAGCCCCTGGCGAATGAAAATCAGCTCAAGCCCTCAAAAACACCCTCCTCCTGTTCTTCAACGCCACCGCCTGCATATCAATTTTGAAAAGAGTACCTTCCTGCCCATTTGTCTTGATCAAAACACGGCTGACCACCTTTACTAGCGTCTTTCGGTGTCCTGTAGCTTCCTTCCCTCAACCTTACCTTGGTCTCCCCTTTCCACCACTAAGCTGAAAGTTTCCGACTTCCAACCTTATATTGCTAGCTCCGATAAATATCTTGTCGGTTGGCGTGGACATCTTCTTAATGAAATGGGGCGTGCCACCTTAGTCTCCTCGGTTCTTTCTTCTCAAGCTGTCTATCCTATGACCTCCTTTCTTCTCTTTCATTCCACTATCGACATGACCTTGTCTCCCCGGCAATGTGCTTTCCTCTGGGGTGGTGAAAATACGTGCAAGGGCGGACAATGCAAAGTTGCTTGGCCTGATGTCACGCCCCCAAAAGACAAAGGTGGGCTTGGCATCCCGGATATGGAAAAAGAAAAAATAAAAGCCTTCTAAGAAAGTTCCTTTATAAATTTCATCGTGCCCCCCCGCGCCTTGGATTAATTGGGTTCGTGATAAATATGGTTGGAGCGACAATTCTGATTTTGGTGATCTTAAGCATGACGTTACCCCTGTTTGGAAAGATATTATGAGTGAATTGCCCTCATTCCGCAATGATACTAAAGTGGTGATTGGGAGTGGCAACATGACGGCCTTCCGCTTGACTTGTTGTGGGGCTCCCAAACCCCGGCGGAGATTTTTCCCGCTTTTTTCTCGCACTCAAGACGTCCCAATCTCTGCGCTTGCTCATGCCCTTTTTGGAACCTGCCCTCCAACTGTACCTTCAGCCTAGGCTTTTCAGTGTTGCTTCCCGGGAGCTGCTCGAGCTCCAGTCCTTTATGGCCATGGTCTCCCTCTCGCCGATGTCCCCGATCGCAGGTTGTCTAGGGTGCCCGGAAAACCCCCTACTTCGAAGGATCATTACCTCCAAATGTTCAGCTCCGTTGAAGATGATGACTTTGCCCCTAGAAAGTGCAAGTTTTTTTTGGCTGCTTCACCGACAACGACTGAGTTCGAATGCTCGCCTCCATCACTGCAGCATGAGGCCGGATGCTGATTGTCCTTTCTGTGATGATGATGAGAGCTGTGGTCATCTTTTTCCTCAACTGCCGGCGCAGCGTGAGCTTCTGGAATTTCCTTGGCTTCAACCTCTCTAGTCTTGATCACGGTAATGTCGAGGCCCTCTGGTCCCTGAACCCCATCCGAGAATGTGATGCAAAAATCAGAAGCACCATCCTCTGCTGTATTCTCTGGAACATTTGGAAGTGCCGCAACGCAAAAGTTTTTCGACAATGTGATGAGCCAAACTCCTGGTTGCGCGCCGCTGTCGTGAAGATCTGCTCCTTTGGGCCAACAGGTGCAATAGAGCTGTAGATAAGAATAAGCTTATTGAGTGGGCAAACCGTTTCCCTAGTTAGATTTCCTAATTCAGTTTGATTTTGTAGTGCGTGATTTTTTCTTTCGTTTCCTTTTTTCCCCCTGTTCTGCCTCCGGGCTTGTAATAGATCCCTCATGTAAATTGTATATGTGTCTTTAAATGCAATAGTTCAGGCAACC
This sequence comes from Hyparrhenia diplandra, assembly GCA_015847255.1. Lineage (NCBI taxonomy): Eukaryota > Viridiplantae > Streptophyta > Magnoliopsida > Poales > Poaceae > Hyparrhenia > Hyparrhenia diplandra. Next base: position 248,720 of record JADLZK010009314.1, on the reverse strand, counting down.
TTAGGGTTGCTGTTGTTTTCCCTCAAAAAAAAAAATAAACTGTATATACCTTTTTTTACTAGTTGCAAGTATATATACCTAAGCAATCCAACATTCACCTACTTGAAGGGCCCAGGTTGTTCGTAGTATCCACAAGTGAGCATTTTAATTTCTGTGCTTTCACAATCATCAACACTAGCTTGAAATACTGCCTCTGATTGGTGCATCAAACATCCAAATTCCAATTCCAAGAAGTAAAGAAAGACTGAAAAAGCAGAGACGCAAGAAGAAACAGAGGAAATTTACATCAGAGGAAGTTGGGAAAGGAGAAGAGTGACGGCTGGCTCTCAAAAGTTATTTACGTTATCTTAATGGACATCCATTCCATCACTAATCTGTCCATATGTCAAGGGTGGGATGATTTGGATGGACTTCAATCGCGTGTGTCAGCATGGCCTCAACTTCTTTCACCTCCTGCTTGCTGGCGCCACCAGATCGTAAATAAACCTCCAAACGCTGCAGTGATGGCAGGTTCCTAGGCCCAAGTCCAAACCACCGTTGATTTCTCTCATCCCCTGAACTGCAAAAACCCAACTCAAGATGTACGAGCCTTGGCATAGCTCCGTGCTGAAACACCACTGACCTCCGAATTCCCACAACCGGCAGCTCACTAGGCATGGGAATGAAGAAGCACCAATGGTGAATCTCCTTTTAATTCCAAGACCCTTGTGTCCTACCTCAACTCTAAATGGTAGAGAGCAGGCAACCTTCCTAGGATTTCGAGATCCTCCTGCTGCAACCCCTCACACTGATGTGGAGGTAGGAGAGGTCCGCAAGGAGCAAAGGGTCCACCTTCACCCAAACAGGCAGCCCAAAAACCAGCAGGATCTACATAGGTCCAGACTACGGAGATAATGTGGGCTTTTAACCCCAACCATCCAAGCTGCATTCACCAGAATTGATCTGTATTGTTAGACTCTGGATTTTATGCAGCTTGTTTAGGCACTCCACCAAGGATTTATCCAAACAATTGTTGCATTCAGTGAAGCTGAAAATCCTCAGTACCTTCAGCTCTGTCAGATGGCCCAGCTGTTGTATGATGTCTATGGACTCATTGCGAATGCCCAAACATGAAAGATTTTCAAGGGCTGTCAAGCTTTCGACAACTTTCGCACTTCTGTCAATTCATTTATGCGTAGGCACATCAGTTGTGTTAGCCGGACAATAGTTGATGGCAAGCTAGGAATATCATTGTCTTGTACATCTAACGTTTGTAGAAATTGTAGGTTCCCTATTTCTCTTGGGAGCTGATCAATGCGTGTCTCTCTTAGTCCAAGGTACCTCAAGTGAAATAAATTCCCAAGATACTTAAGGCTATAGCCTTGTGAAAGATCACATTTTTCCAAATCTAGTACACGCAAAAACTCTAAAGCTATCAAGAGTTGATACATGATCAATAGCTGTTGAAAGACAATAACTGATCTCACATGTTGTGTGCTCAATATAGTCTCAAGTTTAACATGACCGACGCTGCCATTTTGAATGGATAGCCGCCGAACCTTTTTTGATGCAGATGAGTGATCCGCATTGTTCTGTATAGCAACAAAGTTTTCTTCACTTGATAAGAAACGGATAAGATCAAGCACCATATCATGTACCCGACAAAAAATTTTACAATGCCTCTATATGTGTCATACACCGTTGAATCATGCTTCTATTCACTAGCTCATAGAGGTAACTCTCGCCTATCTTAAATAGGCTCTTTTCTTGTTTTCCACATAAGATAAAAACCTTCAGCTATCCACAACCATATCAAACGATCTTTGGAAATTTCAGAATCTTCTGGAAACATACTTAAATATAACAAGCAACTCCTTAGATGTGCTGGCATATCATAATAGCTGAGTGATAAAACTCTTCTCATATTCTGGACAGTATTACTTTCCTCTAGTCCTGTTCCGATGGAGTTGCACACATCATACCAATGCAATTTGCTTCTTCCTTTACTAACCAGCAAACTAGCAATTGTAATAATTGCTAATGGAACACCATCACATTTCTTTAGTATTCTATTTGATACTTCTTCTAGCTGTTCATTGGGGCATCTGTCTTTATGTTCTCTGCCAAATATCCTTCCATACATTAATATTCTAGAGTTCTCAAGAGAAAGGTGCTTCATCTTGTAAGGACTGCCAATTTCTTTAGCAACCGTGAATATACGAGTAGTCGTGATGATCCTATATTGAACATTATCATCAGGTAGAGCACATTTGATCATTTTCCAACATGAGATTTCCCATATGTCATCAATAATAATCTAAGTACCTGCACATATATTGAATAACAAAAGGTATTTCACTAAGCAGATTAAGAAAGAAAATTTAATCTTTCTTATATGGGTTTCACATGTTATATAACCGAGGGATACAAGATTTATGTATCGGTACCACATTCATCACAGCAAGGGGAAAGCAGATAAAAGCATCTGGGCATGGCTTCTGGGTATTGTGTACCACATTGGTTGTAGTACATGACCAATACAAAGCAATAGCAGGCCTTGACATGCCAGTGCCAACAAATATATAGTAGCCAATGGCACATCTTTTCCACTCTTAAAAGGCATTTCTTTATTGGGCTTTTCTCCTTAGTAAAATGTTTTTCTTGTTTTGCACACATAGAGTTTAGCTATTTAGTCTAAATTTTCATCATTTTAGATTATTTGGTTATAGAAGATCATGACATGGACTGAGTGATGGGACTCTATTACTATAGCCTGAATCTGAGTGTTGTTCCTCTAGACATGATCATGGAAGCAAGAGTTCGCTTTGGCGGTGTTATCTTCTGGGAAATTCTCATCACTGCTTGTTGGATCATCTAGAAGATGAGACACAGTATAATCTTTGGACAGCGAAGTTTAGCTCTATGGAAGATGATGTTCAAGGAGGAACTTGGTCTTGTTTGTGTCATGGCCAAACCCAGGAGATCATTTACTCAGTGCCCGGAGAGACAACTATGTATAGTGTTCCTTTATCTCTTTTTTTGAGCCTTGAAGCTCTGTAACTCCTTCTATATAAACATTCTTTTTTCATCATCATTTTTTAAAAAAAAGGGGAGACCCTGTTCCGGTTAAAAAAAAAGGAGCTCTAGTTTAACGAATTTAAGGCTAGAAAAGAAGCAATAATGGATTCTTACGTGGAAGCACATCCCATAAAACGAGAAGGTATAACAAATAGAGGAATAGATATAAACTTGAGTGGCATTGAAGTGAGTCTGGGAATAGCTCTTATTTGTAGCAGTCATTACAATATATGGTAAGTATAATGCCAAATTTTCTAAATAAAAACTCCAAGAACTTTAAAAAAAAATTGATGACTAGTTTTGTGATATATCCATACCTCTTCCCTCGAAGGAATCCTCTTAACTCATCGACAATATTGATACTTGCAGTACTATAATTGGCTAGTTGATAGAACATGTCCCTGAATAATCTATCCATATCAGGAGTCTGAGACACTGATACAAAAGCTGAGCAATCAAACTGTTGTCTAAGCTTTTCATACACAACATTAGCAAGAGTTGTCTTTCCTAAACCTCCAAATCCGACAATGGATAATATCTTGTTTTGCACCTTGGATGCTTGGTTGCCGCCTATTAGAATCTTTATTACCTCATCTCTTGACTCCTCAATGCCAACCAGTTCTGTCACCTTCTTATATCGAACAAAAAGCACGTGGATCAAATTTGACAAGTGTATCAACACTTAGGTTAACCTCGTACCTCCGCGGCCCGATCATGCACCTCTTTGACGCGACTCTTGATGTCTCTAATGTCAATAGCAATCTTGCGGCGAATCTTGGGCTGTATCAAGGACCCGAGGGTCTTGTCAATGAAGTTCTTGAAGCCATGCTTTTTGGCCGGCTGATTATGGCCCTTGACTTGCACTATGAATGTGTCGATGTTGTCCTCGATGTCATAGGACAGCTCTCTTACGTTCCTGGCCCAAATTTTGTCCAGATTAGGAAGCTGGTCAGTCGGAGTCTTGGAGATATCCTCAAGAGCAGCTTTCATGGTCTCGAGCTCAGCTTGGAGAAATCTGATCCCTCCTTTCACCTCCTTTTGCAGGTTGTACTCGTCGGGCAAGCAGCTCACCGAGCTTGGGGATGAGGCTTGGCAGTGCACCCAACACGACCTCCATTGGTCCTGTTGCTCACAGGGGATCGTGGAGCCAAGGTTGCAGAGGACTAGTTTGAGAGTGAAGGATTAGACGTGGCAGTGGTTCAGTTTGAAGATGGGTGGCAGGGTACGGTTGAACGGGGTGAATCTCGCCTAGTGCCCTATAGCTGCAAGAGAATTCATTCCTCAGGGAGAACAAGAGCAGAAGGTCGTTGCTCTGGTCTGTTTGGAGAAAAAGCAGAGTGATGAGGCTTGCTTGGTCTGCTTAGATTGGCAAGAGAGAGGTCGGAGAAGAAGAGGTGTTTATTGCTGCTTGCTTGTGGATGATTGCATTGGTTCGTTTTTAGTTGGTGGTACGTCTTGCTCAATTAGACTTTCTGAGCTACGACTAATATCATCCACAAGATTAGCCCGGTTGGTGGGTGGAAACTGTGGTTGTGCTTCGTCTCCTCTATCGCCGCCGTGTGTAGTGTTTCGGCCGTGTTGATGTCCCAATTCAACCGCCAGTAAGTATAGTTGAGTGGTAACCCGCGTGGATGTCCCAATCCAACCGGACGAGTTTGTTTCTTTTTCTTTTGTGTTTTGTGCCTGCTTGCCCGTTTTATACTTAGCCTTGTTGGCTCCTCCTTTTAATACAGCGGGCAGCTCTTCTGCTCATTTGTTTAAAAAAAACTAATATCATCCACATGCTTGGCTGCTTCAGTGCTTGGTGACTTGATGACGGTGAATCGTCATCATCGTCAATAGACCATCAGTGATGTGATTCATCAGTAATGTGATTCATCAGTAATGTGATGTGATTCATGGATATCTCACACAGATGAAGCGAGAGGAAGCGTCAACAATACATCCAGGCATTATCGGTAAGGAGGCGTACATCATCATCAATATATCATCATCAACATCCACTTGGATTGAATGTGTGGTTAGGGCACCAGCTGCCAAAGCCGCCCAGCTTGACTTTGATTGCCTACTAGACTGACAATACTAAATTGCAGTAGCTTACAGAGCAGCAACTTCTTTAGATTCGGGAAACAAATGCCTATACATTCCTTAAAAGTTAAAACCATCGTATCGTATACAAAAGAAATTAATATAAATATAAAAAAGTGTCCAACATATATCATTTTTCTTAATTATATTATCCTGCTTTTCCAATATTTTTTCATGAGAAATTCTACAGACTTGAAATGAAAATAATGAAAGCCCTTCATTTATCAAGATTTAAACTGCTCTCAATATAAGTTGTGATTCAGATTCAGCAATCGTGTCGCTTCTTCATGGAACAACGGATCATGACACACTTGCCAAGACCCACCGTCAATGACCACACGACGAAACCATGTAGGATAGCTTGCACATCAAATGCCTGCCTTGGTCCGCCCCCCCAAGATAAATGACTTTGGTCTTTCAAGACGTCCATTCCAGGTCGCCATCTGGAGCCTGTTCGCAGCCAAAACCAGCCAGCAGTATTTCTCTCACAAAGATCAGCCAGCAACAAATGGCCCGGCAGTATTTTCTCTCACAAAGATCACCAGCCAACAACAAATTTAACAGGGGCCTAACTAATGTCAGGAGGTGATATTTTTGGGTTGAAAAAAAAAAATCAGAAGGCACATGAAAAACATCAACAATGAAAGCAAGCAAAAGCGTGCATTGCAAAACATGCTGATCACACTAGTTCTTATTCCTTAAGCATGTGTTGAGCTTAGGGCTCTCAACACGAGCTGTTACCTCCGGCCAGGCGGTGCCCCGAGGGAGAATGTCTCGGGGCGCTGTGTGCAAAAGCTAGGAAGGAATAACAAGTAATTGTCCATAAATGGAATTCACCAGCCCCTTTAACGGGAAGGACTCCTCCCTATTTATAGTTTTACAACCGCCATGGAATATAAGGTTACAAGTTTGCCCTCTAATATTCTCAGCATATTCCTCGGGTTCACATATTGCGCTGGGCTCTCTCGTACTTTCATATTCTCACGCCGGCTTTCTCCAACGAGCAACCCGATTGGTCCGCCTCGGGCCCCTGTTGGGAGACCTCCGTCGGCCCTTTCGCCCTTGCGCTCCGCCAGATCTCACACGAGCCCCCGGGTCCTGGTCATCTCCCCGATGCTCGCTTTGGACCGGGCGGAGGTTACGACCTCCGCGACTTGGTGTGATAGCAGGCGGAGCCGCCGCTTCCTGAGGAGCTCCGCGAAAGCTGGGACCGGGACCTCCGACGGCCCGGTAGCGGAGGTCCCGGGGGCTGCTCGCCTTACCCGAAAAGATCGCAACATAAAAGCCCGTTTGTCGGAGCCTCCGCGCACAATTTCTCCAACAAGACTACCTCTCGAGACCATTGGGGCTCAGTGTCCCAACAAAGTGCCCCCCCCCCTTGAGGGCGAAACGGTCACTAGGCGGAGGTGTGCCTTCGCTCTCAACGAAGCCGCGGCGCTAGCGAGGTGTTGAGGGTTCCTTCCCCCGGATGTTTTCGCGAGGGACCTTCACCGCGGGGAGAATTTGAAGTGTCCGGGGTCACAACGACGTAAAAACGCGCCCGAGGCCAATGTGACCGTTTTACGCCCGTTGGTCGCATCTGCTGGTTTTGGGATGCGAAGGGTTGCCCCGACGCCTATAAAAGGGGCTCCCCCCCCGGAGCAGGGGTACCCAGGCCGCCGCTTTTTCATTTCCCACTCGTCTCGCTCTTTTGCGCACTTCGCTCGTAGCTCCGCTTAGCCCCGCTGGTTTTCCTAGTTGCATGCGTGCGGGTTTCGGGGCCGTTTAGCGTGGGGCCGCTTCCCCGACGAGCTTTACGGCCATACGCGAGCTTCTCCCGCACCGCTCCAACCCGCTTGCCCGCCTCTACGAGGATTGCATGCCGGACGCTGCCCGTGCCCAAGACTTGAAGATACTCTTTCGACGTTGAGGCATCTGTCTGAGATCCGATGGCTCGCGAGGAGGTTGAAGCTACCTATTAGTTGGGGCCAACAAGGATGACCCAGGCGATGATTGATGAGCTCCGCCGGAAGGGTCATATCTCCGCTACCTATGAAGTTGCTCGCCTCTAGGGAGTCGGTGCCTGAGCTGCGGAGCCCCAAATCATCGCTGGGGTATCGTTTTCAAGGATTTTTACCCGCGGTCTCCGCCTTCCGTACATGTCTTTTCTCCGCGCTGCATCGAGTCCTTCAACGCTCAGATTCATCAACTTACGCCTCACGCGTTTCTTTGCGGTGGCGAAGTTTGTATGGGCGTCTTGAGTCCTATGGTGCTAAGCCGGAGATAAACAACTTTGTGGAGTTTTATGAACTGCACAAGCAGCCGAAGGTTCGAAGATGGCGGATGGCAGCGAAGAAACTGCGACGGCCGCCGCACATTCAGCCCCGCCGCCACCGGGGAGGCGGGAGAAGACGGAGCTCTCCTTTGCTCGGAAGAGTAAGTGGGATGCCGGCTGGATGGAGTTTTGGTTTTACGCCGGTCCGCGAGTTCTACGAAGACGGTGGATGGAGTTGACGAGGTTCGCTACCCCTTCGGCGTCTATTCTTGTTCCGTGGACATTGTGTCGAAACCGGATCAAAATGACAGATGACAGAGAAGAGGACTAAATGTCGCGAAGCTTTCTTGTTGGCTTGTCAATATTCCGAGGTCGGGATATTGTTGAAGAGTATTGCGCCGCAAAAATATTCTCCGCTTGCCAAGAAGAACGCTGAGTTCCCAAAGGGAGAGGATTAATCTCCCCGCTTTTGGCGGGTCGGAGATGGTCCCGTGCCCGCCTTGGGACTCAACTTCCCGAGGGTGTTAGTGCGGACGCCTTCGTTATGGGTGTCGAGATGGAAGCCCGTGATGTTACGGGCCCTATTGGTATCGTGGGAATTCCTCGCGCGGAGGTTGCGGGCGGGGAACATGCCTCGATTGAATCGTATCTTCGAGGGATGGGGGTCACCTATGGCCCGCATAAAGTGCCTCGGCCGCGTGCTTGCCGATATTGCGGCGCGAGGAGGAGGAGGCCGCGAATTGGAGAAGGCGGCCGCTGGTGTTCATCCGCCTGCTCGTAAACGCAGGCCCCCCGACGACTTCGTGAGAAATCAAAGAAGATCAAGACGGATGAGGGGGCCTCCGCCCGCCCATCTCATGCAGCGATCGCCGCCACGGCCAAGGAAGAGGCTAAGAAGAAGAAGCAACTTGCCCATAAGCGGGGCCAAAAGCAAGTTGTGCGGAGGGGGGATCCTCCGCACCCGCGGCGACCAAATTGGTTGTTGCCACCATCAGCGCCAGCTCACACTTCTCGGCGATGCCGGGCTCTACCGGGCGGAGGTGCAGCTGGTTCGGTCCTACGGGAGAGCCCGGTTTCTCCTACCGCTGCCGCTTGTAAGTTGGCCTTTGATGGAGGTGTCGCATCGGAGGTGTCGAAGGCCATGGCGAACCCCTTTGATGGTTTTCCCCTGCTCGAGCGAAGCTCGCGAGCTCACGGGGTGAAGTCGACGGGGGAGCCGCTTCGCGACGAGATCGGTGGAGGGAGTCTCGCCGGGAGGTACGAGTTGAGTCCCAAGGCGGAAGATTCATTTGTACCTCCTACTGGTGCGAGTATTACCTATGCTCGATGCAGAGCTCCGTGCCGCCTATCATGCCTCTAAGGGTGATGCAGCGGAGGCCGAGAGTTCTCGGGCTAAGGCGGTGAAGGCGGCACAAGTCCCGGGAGTGCCGCGCGACAAGGTGGTCCCGACCTCCGCGGCAACACAGTTTTGTTTTTCGATTCCATTCTCGCTTTTGGTTTCCTTGTGCCTGTTAGGATTTGTTTGATCAATTCCTCCTCTTCGCAGTACTAAGCGGAGATGTCGTTGGTGTGCCGGGGGCGGGTTCTCCCGTGGTTGCCGCACAAGGTACTTTAAGTGAGTTACCTCCACGCGGTTCTTGTCTTTTATCCCTCTTTTTTCTCTGTTTTGCGGTTTCCTTACTCCTCCGATTAGGTACCATTCATAAATATTTTTCGAAGGCGACGTGTGTGGAGGTGTTGGATAAGGCCGTGGACTAGAGCCTTTCAAGTATGTCTTTTTTTTTTTTGTGTTGTCGGTCTGATTCTTTGTTTGCGAGATGACCGCGCTTTGAGTGCGTTCGCGCTCGGGTCCATCAGAGCTTAAGTCGCGTGATGGGCTCCAAAAATTTGAGGCAAAAGCCTTCTCTTGGCGAGATGGGAAGGAGGCCTCCGACAAATTGTTGTCGGCCGAGCGTGAGCTCCGCTTTGAAAGAGGCCGGCGTCGAAGAAGGCGCAAGAAGAGTTGATTTGCCGTGCCGAGAGGGGCCGAGAAGGCCCTTCGCGACGAAGGCCAAGCTTCGAAGAGGCTAATCTGAAGCCTTATCTCTTCGCGAGCTCGGTATCGGAGAGGACAGCTGGATGGGCTCTCACGGCGTCCCGTACTCCGCTCCCCACTTGTATCTGCGAGGTCGTTACATCCTTTGGTGCGGTGGTAACGCCCTTTCCCCACGAGGGGCGGCACCCGGGCGTGCTATCATGGATGTCGAAGAACTTCGCCAAGCTTCCTCTTTGCCGCAAGGCGTTTCCGATTTTGGTGCTCGGGCTGCCGCGACAAAGCGTCGTCCGCATCCTTGCCACCGGTTGTTGTGAGGATGTTTCTAGGCCCGTGTGAAGGAGGCGCACCAGCCTTTGAGCCCGGGCGGAGCTTGGGGGCGGTGCCATGAAGTTCTTGGGATCTTTCATGAAGAAACTTTGGATCGTCCCAGGCGCGCTGAGGCCGCGTCTCTTGCTCGTTCTCTTTTGCCGGTTGGTTCTTTTCTTTTTGTTTCCTTTCTTGGCGTGGTTTTGTGTCTTCACCTTATTTTGTTGTTGATTCTAATGTTTTGTGCTTTCCACGACCGGTCCTCAAGCCGGTGTTGCCGAGCCTCGCGTGATCGCGAGGACGGCGCTCCCACGGATGCTCCCGCCCCGCCGCCCGATACGGAGGGGGGACGGGTCTCCGAACGCCGATGACGCGGAGGTGTAGAGGGCTAGGAGTTTTCCCTTTCACTTTTAGTCTTTTGCGCTGATGTTCGTCTCGCTTGTAAAAGTAACAAGGTACTTGTTTAAATGAAAATCTAATGTTTCGTTTTAATCAATGACTTCCCCGCCCAGGTTCCCGATGAGGTGCCTCGCGCAAGAAGTGGATCCCTTGTGTTTTTATCGTAAACGGTGTTTATGTTGACGGAGATCTGTGGTTATTTTGGAAGGACACCTTCGCCAACCCTAGCGTAGATGAGATGTATGAAGATGTTTTGTATGACTTAGGTGACGCGCGAATGGCGTTCTTAACGATGTAGCTTGGGAGGGACCTCCGCCTCGGATCTGAATAGGCTATATTTTTTGTAGCCCATTTGTGTAATGACACAATCTTTATCAATAAAGCGGAGCTTATCATTGCATTCGACTTATTGTTTTGGTTACATTGCTTATTCTTTTTCTTTTTTTTTTTTTTTGAATTTTATTCGAACCTCCGCTTGTGGATTTGACCGCGGAGGATAGTCACTTGTTTGCGGCGCCAATTGCCCCCTTCCGCCGCGAAGTACTCGCGTGGAGGAGTTTTGGTCTTGTCTTGAACCTCCGCTACCCGTGTGGGAAGCGTTTTTTTGTCGCCTCCGCTTCACGGGTCTTCGGCAAGGATCTCGCATTTGGATACTTTATAGGACTTTTAAACTCCGGGGGATGTTACGAATTCTTACGCTCTCTCCCCCGAGATTGTCCAAATGCCGGGATCATTACGATTTCTTACACGGTTTCTTCTTATTCGTGGTTACTGGGCGGAGGTTGACGTCCCGCATTCATCCGGCCGCTTCTAGTTTTCCTCGTATAATTTTTGTTTTGGAATGATGGAGTGTCGTATGGGGGGGGTCTAGGCTTGTTTTATAGGGCTTGGACCATTAAGGGGACTTATTGATATTGTCCTTTGGTAGGTATGTTAGGTTGGTTGGGTTAGTATATAATCCATTCATTCTCTCCCCCCTCCTTGGTTATCTCAGGTATGATGGTTCAGTCTAGCAGTGGCTTAGCAATCAGAGCATTGATACCGTGTAAGGGTTCGTATTTGGTGGTCTAGGGGCCGTACTTGGTTATCCTCCTATTCGCTGGTCGGAAGCTCGGACTAGAAACGAGCACGGAGCTATTAACTCTTGCCCATGTGCTATCAATTCTTGGCGATGAGCTTTGATGGTTTCGGTGGCCACTTGATATGTTCTAGCGGTTTTACTCCTTGAGTCGGACCTCCTCTAGGGCGACTTCAGGTCTATTTTGTGCCCACTTGTCGGAGGTCGATTGGGATGAAGAGGTCCTATTGTGGTCTGCTGGCTGCACGAGAGGACGCGTCGACGCTGGCAGAGGCTTCCTTGTGCGCGCGGAGTGAAGTTGTTGCCCTGCGTGGTGGTGTAGCTCATCTCCTCTGTCTTGCTGTGCTACCACTGTACCATCTTCTGAGAAGATGCTTGTAGCTTTTACAGCACAATGTCGAGCACCTGTGTAATTTGTAAATATAATAACCAAGTAGAGATGTTATGAGTGTACTGAAGTTTTTGTGTTTACCCTCCTCGTTGCCTTTGTTGGCGGAGGTGTCGCTGATGCCTGAGATGGACAGGTCTTTTTTCAGCTTTTTAAATTTTGACACATGCCGTTGTGCCACCTCGATGCCTACGCTTTGGGTAGGACTTTTTTCGAGGATTTTTTGAGACCGTTTCGTTGGTCTTTAGAGGTCATTTTAGGTTAGAACCTCCGCGTTCTACCCGTAAAATGTTCTCTTGGGTATTCTTGTCACCTTAGTCGAATGTTGTGACTGCGTTGCTAGTCACTTTCGACTTATGTTTTTCTTTCTGTTTTGGGGAAATTTCCTCTTTATATTTCAGAGGATTTTACATTAGTCTTGCCTCGTTAAAAACCTCACCTCCGCTAGGAGTTTCCCTGTGAGGAAAAGAGTGCAAGACTTTGATTGAAATGCTGTAAATCTACTGCTACTCGCGGAAAAGTAAGGTAGTGGCTGTCCTCCGCTTATATTTCGCGGGGGATAGCCTTACACATAGTACTTGCGGAGGTTGTCCACATTCCACGTGTGATCGGAGGTAGAGCGCAAGGCTCTTAACCTTGTGGTCGTGGGTTCGAGCCCCACGGTGGGCGCCAATGTTGAGCTTGGGGCTCTCAACACGAGGTGTTACCTCCGCTCCAGCGGTGCCCCGAGGGAGAAGGTCCGGGGCGCTGTGTGCAAAAGCTAGGAAGGAATAATAGTAATTGTCCATAAATGGAATTCACCAGCCCCTTTAACGGGGAAGGACTCGTCCCTATTTATAGTTTTACAACCGCCATGGAATATAAGGTTACAAGTTTGCCCTCTAATATTCTCAGCATATTCCCTCGGGTTCACATATTGCGCGGGCTCTCTGCGTACTTTCATATTCTCACGCCGGCTTTCTCCAACGAGCAACCTGATTGGTCCGCCTGGAGCCCCCGTTGGGAGACCTCCGCCTGCCCTTCGCTGCGCTCCGCCAGGATCTCACACGAGCCCTGGTCCTTGGTCATCTCCTGATGCTCGCCTTGGACCGGGCGGAGGTTACGACCTCCGCGACTTGGTGTGATAGCAGGCGGAGCCGTCGCTTCCGGAGGAGCTCCGCGAAGTTGGGACCGGGACCTCCGACAGCCCGGGTAGCGGAGGTCCCGGGGGCTGCTCGTCTTACCTGAAAAGATCGCAACATAAAAGCCCGTTTGTCAGCGTGAGCCTCCGCGCACAATTTCTCCAGCAGTGACTACCTCCGCTGAGACCGCAGGGGCTCGTGTCCCAACAGCATGCGTTCTTTCTACACCAGCCTCTGTCCTACTACAACTGATAATGTGCATTGACGTCAATTTTATGAAAGTTTAATTAAATCTGAATGATGATGGCATAATCTACTAGGATATATAGCAATAGTAAAACAACGATTCCATTCACCATATATTGAGGAAATGTATTGGTAGAATAAAGCTTGTTGGATCTTGGATGAATTGAAAGCATTACCTACCTATATATGAGCATGCAGGAAATCAATGGTGTGCATCACCCGGCGTCCGTGATCCTTTGCTTCCCTTCACCAGCTCTTGGTCGTCAGCTCCAGTTCAGATTGAGAATGAAACAGAACCTGGGTATACTCTACTGCAGCGACGTACACGGCACTACGACAGGTTCCTTCATCGTGCAGAGAACAACTGAAAAAAAAAAAAAAAGGAGACTGATTGAGAAGCAAAGAGAGGGCGAAAAATAAGAAATATGCTGGTAGGAAACGGAAAAGGCAGAGAAGCAAGAACAACAAATTGAGCGAGTAAGGAACAAGCAGCAAGTAGATCCTTACTCCATTATATAGTAAGCGAAATCTGGGATGATTGGGATGGGCGACTTGATGAATAATCGCGTGCCACATCGCAGCCCTTGCTTCCTCCACCTCCTTCTTGCTGGGCCATCTAGATTGAAACTGCAACTCAACGTTGACTTGCTGCAGCGACGGCAGGTTTTCTAAGCCAATGTTGAAACTGCCGTCGATTTCTCTCAACCGCTGCGCTGGGAATTCAAGGTCAAGATCCATCAGCCTTGGCATGGCTCCTTGCTCAAACACCACATGCCCTCCAAATCCACACAACTTGCAGAGCACGAGGCATGCGAACGAGCAACCACCAACAATGAATCTCCCATGGATCCCTAGATCTTGATGGCCCACTACTGTCAGATATAGATAGTGGAGAGCAGGCAAGCTCCCTAGGATATTAAGATCCTCTTGCTGCAGCAACTTCACTTTGATCTGAAGGAAGGAGAGGTTCACAAGGAGGGACGGATTCACCTTCAGCCAAGCAGGCAGCGTAGCAAACCAGCAACGGCCCCATACTTGCAATTTACGGAGGTTTTGAGGGGTGCTGACGACCCAACCATCCAAGTTGCATTCCCAATTTGTAACAGTGATTACTAGACTCTGAATTTTATGAAGCTTGTTAAGGCACTCCACTACAGATTTGTCCACGCTGTTGTCACTCTCCAATTTGGATCGGTGGAAGCCGACATCGATCGAATTGCTAGGGATGATATGAAGATTCAACACCTTCAGCTCTGTTAGATGGGCCAGCTCTTCTAGCATCTTCCCTTTACAGCTGATGCACAGACGTCAAAGCTCTTCAAGGGCTATCAAGCTCCCTATCCCTTCTGGCACACTTGTCCGCATATTCATGTGCAGGCACATCAATTGTGTTAGCCGAACAATACTTGACGGCAAACTAGGGATTGCTTTCCCATTTGTGTCTACATCTAATATTTGTAGAAACCGTAGATTTCCTATTTCTTCGGGAGCTGATCAATATCTGTATGTCTTAGACTAAGGTACCTCAAATGAAGCAAATTACCAAGAAACTTGAGGCTATAGCCTTGTGAAAGATGACATCCTTCTAAATCCAATACACGCAAAAATGCTGAAGTTCTCAAGTGCCGTTGGTATGTTATCAATAGAAGATAGAAAGACATTAACTGACCTCACTTGACGTTCTTTGCTCAATGTAGCCACAGGTTTGCCATGACAAGCCTTTCCATTTTGAAGGGATAGCCTCGAACCTTTTTCGATGCACATGACTGAACCATATTATTGTTCTTCGCTTGACAAGGAACGAATAAGATCAAGCACCATATCATGTACACGGCAAGATTCTATCATGCCACTCCATTTGTTATGCCTAGGTTGGATCATGCTTCTATTTATGAGATCATTGAGGTAACTCTCCCCTATTTCAACTAAGCTCTTGTCTTGCTTTTTAGATTGGATAAAACCTTCAGCTATCCACAACCATATCAAACGATCTTTTTTCGATATCATAATCTTAGGAAACATACTTAAATATAGCAAGCAAGTCCTAACAAGAGACGGCATATCATAATAGCTGAGACACAAAATCTTTCTCATTGTCTCTATAGTGTTATTCTCCTCTAGTCCTGCACCAATAGAATTGCACACATCATACCATTCCAATTTGTTTCTTCCTTTACCGGCCAGCAAACTAGCTATCGTGATAATAGCTAAGGGAACACCATCACATTTCTTTAGTATTCAGTTTGATACTTCCTCTAGTTGTTCTTCAGGGGCATTTGTCTTTGTCTTGTTTGCCAAATATTCTTCCATACATTAATATCCTAGAGTTTTCCAAAGAAAGCGGCTTCATCTTGTATGGACCACCAATTTCTTTAGCAACTGCAAAATTTCGTGTAGTTGTGATTATCCTATATTCCACACCATCATCGGGTAGAGCACATCTGATCATTTTTCCAGGATGAGATTTCCCATATGTCATCAATAATAACTAAGTACCTGCACATAATAAATGACAAAAGGTCATTTCATTGAGAAAATTGAGAACAAATCAAATGTTTCTTAAATGTACTGTGCTTGTTATATAACCTATGGATAAAACCCTTGCCTGCTTGGCTGCTTATACTACAATGGCCCTAGCTTGCAAACCTTCTTCTATAGATAAAGATGGGAGGTGGTTGGCTGACGACCCCCCCCACCACCCCACACCCCCCCATGACAGGTGGGACCAGCACCGCTTGATATGGATCCTCTTGGCTTGCTCCACATCAAATTTGAGCCTATTTGGCCAAAATTCATAGGTTGGCTGACATGTCAATTTTGGCCAATTAGGCCCATCTTTTGTACATGGCTTCTAGTACATCATGTTGATGTATTAAGATGATCAACATGGCATACTTGGGTGGTCAGCCAACAGGTCAAGTTGGGCCTCAAGCTTGATTCTTCATCTATTTTGTGCCTACGTTTAAATAGAGGGCATGTACATGTGGAACCAATTTATTTAAATCAAAATTGTTTTTGTTATGCTCATTTCCTTCAAAAAAGGGTGACACTTTGTTGACAGTTTTGACTATATAAAACATGACCCTCCCGCTGTAAATGCGGGCAGTAATTAGAGATATGTATGTACTTGTACTCTAGGTTGTGTCTTGACTCAAAGCAGCCACCTCTTTCTTATCAGGTGTGACGTGTCCTGAAATATAAGAAATCCAGTTTGTCCTTGACCAAGTTTATAGAAAAGAATATTAACATCTCTCATAACAATGAGGTATATTCTAAAAATATAATCCATGATATATCAAGTTATTAATTTCAAGTCTTAAATATATATTTTTCTTCTTCTCTATAGACTTGGTCAAAATTACTATAGTTTGACATTGGAATAGTGGACGATTATAGTATTCCCTCCCAGCATTGCACTTTTGCAAGTGCATCTAGTACTTTCTACGTGAATGGAATTTTTCGTGGCTGTTTGTTTTTTTTTTTTTTTCCTTTAGGCCCCGTTTGAGACGGAATGAGCCCCCGAAGTTCATTCAATAGTTTATATAAGATTTTCACGTCCAGAATAGTTCCCTCTGTAATAAAGCTTCTATTTTTTTTCTTGTATAGAGTTAATAACAAAGATCTCTGGTTCACGCAAAAGTCCACGAACAAAATCAATCATGGGCTTCATACGAAAGTCTCTATTCAACGTCACCAAATGGCTCTCTGGTTGTAGAAAATCGTGACACACACACACAAAAAAGAGCTCTAGTCTCTAGAGTACTGAACCGAATACTATAGGCAAGAGGCAGTTCAAGATTCCCACTTGGAAGCAAAACCTACTAAAACAGATGGTATGACAAATGAAGAAAAAAAAAAAGAGATACACTTGAGTGGCATTGATGTGATCTTGAAATACCGTCATATTTGTCAAACTTTCTAAACAAAAACTCCAAGAAATAAATTGATGATGACTAATTTTTTGATATATGCATACCTCTTCTCCTGAAGGAATCTTCTTAGCTCGTCAATAACGTTGATACTTGCAGTACTATACTTGGCTAATTGATAGAACATGTCCTTGAATAATCTATCCATATCAGGAGTCTGAGACACCCGATACAAAAGCTGAGCAATCGAACTGTGGTATAAGATTTTCATACACCGCATTAGCAAGAGTTGTTTTTCCTAAGCCGCCAAATCCCACAATGGAAACTATTTTTTTTTGTTGCTTGACAATCCATTTCCTTCTAGGAGAATCTTGATCACCTCATCTCTTGACTCCGCGATACCAACTAGCTCTGTTGCCTTCTCATACCGAACCAATGCACGAGGATTGATTTTGATAGTCTTATCAACACTATGATGGTTAATCTCATACCTGTGGCGCCGGTCATGAACCTCAGTAACAAGACTCTTGATGTGTCTGATGTCAATCGCAATCTTGCGACGAATCCTGGGAAGCATCAAGGAACCAAGGGTCTTGTCAATAACCTTCTTGAATCCATGCTTTTTGGCTAGCTGATGGCCCTTGACTTGCACCATGAATGTGTCGATATTGTCCTCTATGTCATATGACAACTCTCTCACATTCCTTGCCCAAATCTTATCCCCAGTCGAAAGTTTGTCAGGTGGAGTCTTGGAGATGTCCTGAAGAGCAGCCTTCATGCTCTCAAGCTCAGCTTGGAGAAACCTAATGCCCCCTTTAATTAACCTCCTTTTTGCAGGTTGTACTCATTGCCAATAAGAAGCTCACCGAGCTTGGGGGGAGGAGGCTTGGCAGTGCCCCCAACACAACTTCCATTATTGATGCTCTTGGCGTGGCGTGGCGCAGCAAGGAGCAAATGCTGGGGGGTATATGCTAGTTTGCTTGTTCTTGGAGATGTGAGCTAGTGGTGATGCTCATTGTTCATGGGTTACACTTGTGTATGAGGCCTCTCCATATTCAAGAGGAGAGCAGCAGGACCTCAACCAATAATATAAGGAGTTGAGTTGGGGTCTCCATCGTTGGACGGCAGAGAGAGCCTGATTGCATTGGATGAGCATCCACGCCAGATGGCATAGACACATATAGTATGTGTATTGCATCCCCACGCATATAGACACGTATAACCCACCTGACCAATTGTTAATACTTTGCTTCCTAACCCTACCTACTCCACATTGATCATCATTGATCTCTAGTAAATAAATACCAGAGTGATGAGCCGCTTACTAATGCTGCCGAGACACCCGCTAGTTAGTCGCTCAAAACAAATGTGTCGTCCGGCCGGCCGGCTACCTCTCACGAGTCTCCATCGTGGACGCTTTTTTTTCATTTCCTCTGCATACGAAGAACAACTCTACTCATATATAAACTAACATATTGCGATGTGCAGCTCATGGTCAGGGACTCGGTCAAGGTCATGGAGTCGATCGGTCATGATCTTTGACGGCAACTGATTGCGTTCAACGTCGAAGTGCTGGACGTGCTCTTCGCGGATGGCAGAAAGGGTTGGTCCAGGCAGATGCGAAGACCACCTAGGTTGCACCGCTGCATCAGTTGCGTTTGTTTTTCGTTTATGTACTGTCGAAACTTGAGTTCATTTGCTAGGATGGTCCAGCTACGGCTGTCTTAGGTTGACCTTCTTTGACGTTTGATAGTTTGTATGTTTAAACTCTTCTTCTTAATACAATAATGTGCAAATCTTTTACCTATTCGAGAAAAAAAAACATATCGCTAAGCCCCTCTTGTTTGTTAGGTGGATCTTGCATGCTGGATGCCGATCTTCAAGGAATGAAAGCAACACTAAGGTTTTAAAAAGACCAACTAGATGTAAATGAAGGCATGAGCTTCGTTCGAGAAGTTCGTAATGGACGTGGACATGTGGATCTAGCCTTTGTATCACAAACGCAAACGTGTGAGCTCGAAATGGAGCATGTTGATACATGAGTAGAGATAAGATTTGGTATCATCACGTAGTCTACGTAGATGATGACTTTAGAGTCTTTTTAATTTTAATATAAATATAAAGAGGGCCCAAATATTGCATATGAACACAATTTATTTATTTTTTTAAAAAAAAAGCTTACTTGGAATCCAAACATGTAGATGTCAGTGCGTGTATGAATTGAGTATCACCTATGGTGGTACAACCTTGATCTAAATTTTAATCTATGTCAAATTGGATTTAGGATAAAAACAAATAAAAGATAAAGCAAACTTCTGATTCCTAAACCGCTCTGGGCCAAAGCCCGAGCCATCCACAGGTTAGCCCACCTCCTATCCTTCTCTTCTCCACACTCAAGGACCAATTCAAACTTGAGATGCTAATTAACTCTCCAAGAATGACTTTTGGAATAGGACCGTACAACCATACTAACCATGTTAGGCCTGTTCTAGTATTCTAATATGTATACTGTATATAGCACTATTTACTGAGCTATAGCACACGTGAAAACTTGCAGGCACTACGTATGCTATATATATGCTAGTTTTTTTTATCAGTGTGTAACGAGGAAGCATCTGCATGATCAGCGTTGTGTGATCCGATTGGCCTCTTTCCTAGGCGCTGCAGAGAGAACAAGTTTTCAGATCATGTCTCTTCTTGTCGACTCGATCAGTCACCGATTCCAAGCAAAGACTTCCGGCGTCGGTGCATATGCGTGCCCAAACACCCAGATCAGACGATGTTTATACGATATAGGCGTGGTGATGACTGTCGGTGCAAGTATATCAGTAATATGTATATATTATATCGGAATAGGATCAAGAAATTCCGCTTAATTTGTCTATTCTACGTTTTGGTAACGAGCAGTTAGCATACTTAGATCGATCATATCGTTGCATGCATGTGCTACATATAGATTTCCAACGGGCGTGCGTGCCGCCCGGTACTGCCCGCGTGCCGTGCCGTGCCGGCCCGTGCCGTGCCGCTAAGGCACGTCGTGCCCCCGCGGGCCGGGCCGCACCGGGCTCCGCCCGACCTCGAGCCCCAGGCCCGTCCCACGGGTCAAATCGTGCCTGCCGTGCCATGTCGTGCCGTGCCGGCCCACGGGCCGATTTTTAAAAAACACTCAAACATGATCATTTTTTACACAGATTTCAGTATATTTGTACAATATTATACCAAATATATGTATAATATTATACCAAGTATGAAAATATCGGAACTAATATACCAAATATGTACAATATTATCACTAGTATATTTGCCACCAGGCCTCCCCTTTCTTAACGTGCCGGGCCGTGCCGTGCCCCTCGCTTGAGGGTCGCCCAAGCCCATACTGCTGCCCGTGCGTGCCGTGCCGGGCCGTCGACTACCGGGCGTGCGTGCGTGCTCGGGCCGGGCCAAAACAGCGTGCCTCGTGTCGGGCCGCGGGCGGTCAGTTGTATACTACGCAAGCCGCACGCATGGTGCATGCATGCATATTTAAGTTACCGTTAGCTGCCTATATAAACAGCCCCAGCTGCCCCAACTTATGGGCATCATCGCATCAGATCACGCTAAGAACTAGAGCTAGCTGCGTGCTAGTCATTCAGTGTTCTGTGCTTCTCTTCCTCGATCCTCCAGCCAGCTGCAACATATATTTCCAAAGTGAATCTTTTTGCTATTTTGACAGTTTTTTTAAACTAATTACAGGATTAACACGGGTTATTTTTATTTTTCAAGAATAGCACATTTGGTGGCGAATGCATTGTGAGACGCCATGCATGGCGGCCCTCAAGGCCGCCACGCCGGCACCCGCCGCCCGGCACGGGAGCTGACATGGCAGGCCTTGTGGCGCCGTTGGCAAAGGCGCCACAAGGCTGCATAAAGCCTGCTTCCTTCTCTCTCGCCCCCACACGGTTAGGGTAAGGTGCCCGCCGCCGCCGCCCGAGCCGCCCGTCCCCGCCGCCCCGGTGCCCGCCCGCCCGATCGCCACCCCCCTGAGGCCCCCGCCCCAAATTCGCCGCGCGCCATGCCGCCGCCGGCGGGGCCTCCATCACCCCGAGCGGCGGGCGGCCATCGAAGCCTCGACCTCCAAGTTCACGCTACATTGCAAGGTAAACCTCTTCTCATTTACTTTTCTAGTGTAAACTACATTGCAATTATTTGTAGCTATAATGCTTAGATTAGTTTGGGGTGTCAATTTGGTGAGAGACCGTATAGGTATTTCTAGTTAGTTAGGTTTAGCGATTTGGTGTTAGACCTTATAGGTAGTTTTATTTATTTATTCTAGGTAGCTAGGTTATGATACTTAGTTGCAATATTTCTGAGTTCGCGGCATGAGTGATAGTTCGATACATAGCAAATAGATAAGACAACATTCTTCACTACATATTGGCATGCAAGTATGAATTCACCGATCAACATCAGGAATATGAAACATAGCCTGGAAGCAAGTCATCGTCTGAATCACACTCCTCCACAAGAACCTCATTGCTTCGACTAGCCCCCACTGCTCCACCCTCGGCTGCATTTTGCGTCTTGTAGGAGGCCTCAATCTCATCGGCTACTTGAGTAGCTTGGGACCACCACTCTTCGTCATCTTGCATTTGCGTTTTGTTCGCCTCCTTATCTTGCATTGGTGTCTTCTTCGCCTCCTCATCTTGCATTTGCGTCTTCTTCGCCTCATAAATCTCATCAGCTACTTGAGTAGCTTGGGACCAGAAGCCATCATCATTGTCCTCCACATCAACGACGGGATTGAGGCACTAAAAATCATCATTGCAAAGTAACCCTAAACCCCAAACAATAAATAACTAAATTAATCATATGTTCCACCACTAAAAATCACTAACCCTAACTTGTAAATCCACATGGAACTAAACAAATATGAAACTAAACCTTACATCCACAAGGAAGTAATCTAATTCTCCTAACCCTAAATCCCCATAGCTCCACCAAAAACATTCTTCAACCAAACCCTAGCCCAAACCCTAGCCACCAACCCACCATCAATCCACCATGAAAATGAAGGAAGAGAGGAGCAATACCTTCACCGGAGCAAAGGATGGAGGAGGATTGGGAGGGGAGACCACCGGCCGGCCGGAATGGGGGCGGCGCCGTCGCCCTCCCCTCGCCTTCCTCCCCTCTTTGCGCAGCCAAAAACAGAGGGAGAGTGAGGTTGGGGAAGGACCGGTTGCGCGCCAGGCTCTATGCAGCCTTGTGGCGCCTTTGCCAACGGCGCCACAAGGCCTGCCACGTCAGCTCCCAGGCCGGCGGCGGGTGCCAGCGTGGCGGCCTTGAGGCGCCGCCATGCATGGCGCCTCACAATGCATTTGTGGCGCCTTTGGCAAAGGCGCCACCAAATGTGCTATTCTTGAAAAATAAAAACAACCCGTGTTAATCCTGTAATTAGTTTAAAAAACTGTCAAATTAGCAAAAGATTCTTCCAAAGTCCAAACACACACACACACACACATAAAAAAATCCATGGCTCGCTTAGCAAGATGGCTGCCATTGCCATCTGCTTCGCGCGCTGATCCTTTCGTCTTCATCGTCGTCGTCATCCTTTTTGGCGGCCCGGCGGTGCTCGTAGTGCGTGCATGCCGCAGCCGTCTCAGCAGAGACAGGTTGCCTCATGGATTGTCGTATTAATTGTAGTCTGAGCGTACGTGGCTGCAGAGTGGGGGAGGGTAAGTCACACAAGACTGACTGCAACAAGGTCAGCGTTGGTTGCAATGATTCTTGCCCGAAACAATGCGAAAAGAAGAACCACCAGCATTGATCTAATGAGCTCATCGTCGATCATGTCGCTGGCTGGCGCGGCGCTCCATCTTCAACTAGCTGTGCCGACGATGATACTTTTCTTGTTCCATTTCTCGATCACCTTAATTACTTCTAGTCAACTTTTTTTTCAGTTATTCACTACTTTTGAAATCGATCATCGGTCGATCAGCATATGTAATATTAATTGTTCTGCAATATACATTGTTGTTTGAATAAATGGCCCAGCTTGCTGGCTCATGTATATTTGCTTCCTGTCAGACACGATTATTACTCCTCTAGGACAACGTACATTTTAAGGTGTCTCTTGAACTTTTCATCAGCCATGGCAGAGTGTTTTTCTTTTACAACAAAACATTATCAATCGGCTTATCAACAACATAAAAAACCATCAACCAAACATGGTCTTTTGCAGTTAAAAAATGCATTTTGTATATCCATGACATGTTTCTTCGTTCCTTTTTCTCTCCTTTTCCTTTACTTTCAGTCATTATTTTCTATTTCTTCACTACTTACTTGGAATCGATCGCCGCCGGTTGAACATGTAATATTTTTCTGCTATGGTAGTATACAACACTGCAAGTGTTTCTTGTATCCTCTCTGAACGATCCAAGCAACTTTGCATTGGTATATACATTGGGCACAAATAAAAACGATATAAGCTTCCCCGCCTGTACTCATCCTCCTGGCGATCACTCTGCTGGTCCTGATGCTAGGCCTCGACAAAGACGGTCCAAGAGTGTCAAGATTGCTGGGCCTGAGTGGGCCACTTTGAATGTAATGAGAGGAGGCCCGTGAGTGGCTAGTATTAGAGGGAGAGAATGAGTGGAGAAGGTGCAAGCAAAAACAACTTTGTATTCTGTTATTTCTTTCTTGCAATAGAAATAGAACCCAGCGCCGCCGTGTTCCGGCATCGTCAATCTTGTTAGCCGTAGCATTACATTGTTCGTCGTCAATCTTGTATAACAGAACACGGCGGCACTTGGCGCTTCTGCATCCCCTGTTCTATTGGTCCGTAAGAAAGACGGCGCTTGGCGCTTCTGCATGGATTACAGGATGCTCAACTCCCTCACAGTCAAGTCAAAATTTCCTATTCCTATTGTCGATGAGTTATTGGATGAATTGGCCCAGGCACAGTGGTTCTCCACATTGGATCTGCGGGCTGGGTTCAACCAAATTCGTTTGGCGCTGGGTCAAGAGTACAAGATGGCATTCCAGACGCACTGGGAGCAATTTGAGTACAATGTCATGTTGTTTGGGTTGTCTGGTGCACCGAGCACCTCTTAGGGAGCTATGAACTCAACCCTACACTCCGTGCTCAGAAAATTTGCACTCATGTTCTTTGACGACATACTCGTCTACAGCCGCACCTTTGAAGAGCATATCGATCACCTCCGACAAGTGTTCACTCTACTGTCTGAGGATCAATGGAAGGTCAAGTACAATAAATGCCAATTTGCCAAGCAGTCCATCTCCTATTTGGGTCATGTAGTGAGCTGCCAGGGTGTATCAACTGATCCAGACAAGATTATGTTCCGTCTTGGCGGTGCTGCGCCGATATCAAAGAGTTACGTAGTTTCTTAGGCCTTGCCGGTTATTACCGGAAGTTTGTTAAGAACTTTGCTATCCTAGCTCGACCACTCACAAATTTGCTTAAGAAGGGTGTAATCTTCTCCTGGACACCGGCCCATACGGCGGCCTTCGATGCTCTCAAATTGGCTCTTGTGTCAGCACCGGTCCTTGCATTTCCTGACTTCACGAAGCCATTCCAGCTGCAGACGTACGCGAGTGATTCAGGTGTGGGTGCCGTCCTCCTACAGAGCGACCATCCCTTGGCTTTCGTCAGTCGGGCGTTGGGATCTTGCACCAGTGCGCTATCGACATATGAGAAAGAGTATCTTACAATCCTTGTCGCTGTGGAGCAGTGGCGCTCATACCTCCAGCATGTTGAGTTCACTATCTTCACGGATCACCGTACGTTGACTGACCTCTCTAATCAATGGTTGAATACTCCGTGGCAAGTCAAGATGCACCACAAGCTCGCGGGCCTTCAGTATCGCATCGTCTACAAGCCAGGAGTTTCCAACGCAGTGGCTGACGCTCTGTCTCGGCATCCCTCCCCATCAGCCCAGTTGCAGTCTATCTCAGTGGTAGTTCGGCAGCTGCGCCCGAAGTGGTGTCCAGATACAATTCTGATCCATTTGCTCAGCAACTCCTTCAGGAGTTAACTATTGATCCTTAGGCTCGCCGGCTGTATTCCCTCGCAGGGGAGTCATTCGTTAGCAGGGCAGGATATGGATCGGCGACAATCAACTGCTTCAGAATCACCTCATTTCTGCTCTGCACGATAGTGCTCTAGGCGGGCACTCCGGATTCCTAGTGACTTATAGCCGAGTTAAGAAGCTCTTTCAATGGTGCGGCATGAAGCAGGCAGTGAAGGAGTATGTGGCCAATTGCTCAATCTATCATCACGCCAAGCCAGATCGTTCAAAGTACCCAGGCCTGCTCAGCCCCCTTCCCGTACCGACTGAGACATGGCAGGTGGTCACTATGGATTTCATCAGTGGATTGCCTACCTCGGGTCCCGCTAATTGCATAATGGTTGCAGTCGACACGTTCAGTAAGTTCGCACATTTCATACCTCGCACCATCCATTCTCCACTTTGCTAAGCGTCGCTCAAGACTTCTTGGATCACATCTTTAAGCTCTATGGCATGCCGGCCAAGATTGTTTCTGATCGTCGTCCCCTATTCACGAGCAATTTTTGGCGTCAACTCTTTCGGATGACCGATGTTCAACTCACAATGAGGTCAGCATATAACCCCGAGTCAGATGGACAAACAGAGCGCGTGAATCAATGTCTGGAGACATTCCTAAGGTTCTTTATCCATTCCACGCCATGACATTGGATCAAGTGGCTATCACTTGCCGCATTTTGTTACAAAACCAGTACCCACTCTGCTCTGGGCCGATCTCCGTTTGAGGTACTATATGGTCATCCTCCTCGCCATTTTGCAATCTCTGATACATCTGTCTGTGAGGTCCCCGATGTGGAGGCAACTCTGGAAGAGTGCAAGACCATGGTTGCTACAGTTCGTCAGCACCTCTTGAGAGCAAAGCAGCGCATGAAGCCTCAGGCTGATAAGAACGCTCCGGCGTTCCTTTGATGTGGGTGATCGGGTATATTTGAAACTGCAGCCGTATGTTCATGCGTCCTTGGCACCTCGTGCTTGGAGCAAGCTTGCATTCAAGTATTTTGGCCCCTACAAGATCCTGTCCAAGGTGGGACCGGTGGCATACAAGCTTCAGTTACCAACATCGTCTTGCATACACCCGGTGTTCCATGTTTCCCTCCTTAAGCCTGCACCGGGTACTACACATTCCGTTTCAGCCGTTCTGGGACCACGATGATATGTTGCAAGTCCTAGAAGCAGTTCTTCAGCAGCGGCTTCATCAGCATGATCCGCAAGCTGTCCAACAGTACCTCGTCAAGTGGAGCAACCTCGACGTCGACCTGGCAACTTGGGAGGACGCTGAAGATATCATGCAGCGGCTCTTGAATGCTCTGGCATGGGGACATGCTGGCACCCAGGGGGGAGAATGTCAGTACTCACCCTCCTGGCAATCACTCTGCTGGTCCTGATGCTAGGCCTCGTGTCAAGATTGTTGGGCCTGAGTGGGCCGCTTTGAAATGTAATGAGAGGAGGCACGCGTGAGTGGCTAGTATTAGAGGGGAGAATGAGGGGAGAAGGGGCAAGCAAAAACAACTTTGTATTCTATTATTTCTTTCTTGCAATAGAAGTAGAACCCAGCGCCGCCGTGTTCTGTTATACAAGATTGACGACGAACAATGTAATCCTACGGCTAACAAGATTGACGACGGCGGCGACGCCGGAACACGGCGGCGCTGGGTTCTACTTCTATTGCAAGAAAGAAATAACAGAATACAAAGTTGTTTTTGCTTGCCCCTTCTCCTCTCATTCTCCCTTTAATACTAGCCACTCACGGGCCTCCTCTCATTACATTTCAAAGCGGCCCACTCAGGCCCAGCAATTTTGACACTCTTGGACCGTCTTTGTTGAGGCCTAGCATCAGGACCAGCAGAGTGATCGCCAGGAGGTGAGTCCTGACACCGCTCTGAATGTACTTCTTGGGTCCAGAAAAGGATGTGATTCTCATTTTCTCATGAGTCGGAATCTTTCATGTTTCAACAAAAACTATTCAAAATAAAAGATACTAACATTTATATGATATATAGACTATAAATACACTATTATAGATTAATATAGTCAATATGTTTCTGTAAATCTGATTTGGTGACACAAATGTGAATATTATTTTATTCGCTATTAGTTTGGTTAAGCACATGAACTCATTTTGTCGCCTCGGATACCATAGTTGTATTCTTTTATGGATGCAGGTGACCTCTTTATTCGACTCTACCCGTCCATGGGTTTAATAAACTACAATTTCACCTCGTCATTAGACCTAACCTGGAGTTTTATTTACATTATATACTTTTGTGTTTTGGAAATTATTGCAGACGCGGACCATTTAAGTGTCGAACACCTCCGTGCGCACATTTAAAAATTACTAGCCATTTGTAGATTTTTTTTTTTTTTTTGCGAATTTAGTCATTTGTAGATAGAGTGGGTGAAATAATAACGCCACGGTTTTGGAAATTATTCGTAGCAGTAGTAGTGTAGCCGATGCTTGCAGAAGGAATAAAAAAACCTGCCAGCCTCTAATATTCCTGGAGAAATAAGTTGGGCTTTGCTAGGGCTAGGGATGCAAGTGGCCGTGGGCTGGTCTGCAAGCCTGATAAAAAAAGGGGAAGGCCCTACAGATACCTGCATATTTAATGGGATGCGGGCTCAACTACAAAGCCCACTGGGTTTTAAGGAGAAGGCCGGTGAACCTGCAAGTCCAAGTCCCCAACCTGGTATGCGAGACCAGCAGCGACTCCGAATCTCCGATCGATCATGCTCCACCTCCACCTACCGTGCTCTCCCTCCCTCGCCACCGCCGACCGCGGTTGCGAAAACGGTGGCCTGCCGTCCGTCTCTGGTGGGCATCGTCGTCCACCAGAGAACAATGGTAATACAGGAGCAGGACCTCGTCGTCTCGTCTCTATGGAGATGATGTGGCTCTGTTGCGATGAACGTACTCGCCATTGAAGGTGAGAGAGTACATCACGATTTGACTGCATTGCTACTCTTACCTTCAGACTGATGACGTGCACGCGAGAATGATTGGTTAGTCGATGAATATTTTGATGGCGTCTCTTGATCCCCTGTCTGAGCAAGAAATATTGTTTGGTTTCTAGTCTAGCCATAATTTGCAACAACTAACCTTAGATAAGCGTGGCAAGCCAAAAAAAAAAAAAAAGGTGGCTAGAAGATTTGAAGCCACACTTTGCTATGTCTAAAATGATTTTTGTCTTAAAAAGAATCTTAACTAAATTAGCTGTCAACCGAATACTTATCAACGTGGTCAAACTTGTCTAAGGTTAAACATGGCAAAATGTAACTAGCAAGTAGCAACCAAATACCCCCGGCATCTTAAAATTTCTGTTATTGAAGTGTTCTCATCAGGTGCTGATGAGCAATGGTAATCACGGCTCTCAACCATTTTTTTTTTTTTTTGGGAAGAATCAGGAGGATGCATTAAACAAAAACAAAGTACAAAGTAAACAGGGAAAAATAGAAAAGAAGTGAAGCAACTAAACGAGAGGGGGAAAGGAAGCAGAGAAATCAGGGTACATCAAAGGAAAGGAAAAAAAAGCCCAGAGATGGTTACAAATTTGAAGTGATCCATGACTCTAAAAAATTGAAGTGATCCATGATTCTAAAAGAGGAATGATTGTAACTTTTGTTCTGTGCAGTAGTAGCGAGACTTCCTCAATAATGTCAGCCTTGCAGGACTGGACTGTGGGAGTTTTGTTGAAAATAACATCATTTCTGACCATCCAAATGCCCCGACACCAGAGAATGAATAAATCAAGGGCAAAATCCACCCTGAATACAGACTTCCAAGCTTGGAAAAATTCCGGAATGGTGAGGAGATCAGCAAACTGAAAGCTGACTAAGCTCCAACAGCTTTTGGTAAATGGACAATAGAACAGCAGGTGCATTACCATTTCCTCTGGGGGTAGCTGGCAGAAAACACATTGATAATCATCTAAGTTCATGCCTCTCCTTCTGATTATGTTTCTAGTACTTAGCCTGTCCTTTAGGGCGAGCCAGAAAAAAAAAATTATGCTTGCCCTGGCATGATGTTTTCCATAGCGTCTTGTAAATTTGATCAACTTGGGGAGTGACCAGCAAGACTTTTGTAACCTCTGGATGATGAAAATTTTAAGACCCCCAAATGTGACACCATGTGTCATTCAATTCACTACTCTCAAAGCTGGAGAGTTCATGCTGTAGCTCTTCAAACTGAGCATGGGCTTCTATTGAAAGTGGGAGGCTGAAGAGGTTGAGTAAATCTGCAGAGCTAAGGACACTGTACAAACTGATTGCTTTGTTTCTTACAAAGGAGTGCAGTTCTGGAAATTGCATTTTTCTTACTTTTCTATTCCATAGATCATCCCACAACAAACAGGTTTTGCCATTATTAACCAAGACACATGTCATACCTTTGTACTTATTTAGAAGCTTTAAAGCACCACGCCACCAGAAAGATCCTTTTGGGACATCAGAGTTTGGTAACCTGCCGTTTCTGTAGTGCTTATCCCAAATTAACTCAACAGTCTCAACCCAAGGAATTGCTATGATGTTTCTGTAACCCACACTATTCTTTTGCATCTACAGGTATAGATATAGACAGGTACGATTATTACTCTTTGAATATGAAGTCTAATTTCAAACAGCACAATCTACCAGAATAACAATAGGAAAACAGCATTTCCTTCACCAGTAACAAAAAAACATGAACATCAGAAAATGTACTGGCAGAATATGGTACAAGGGGTTTTTGTATGGACCACTCTCTTTCCCTATAATACAAAGATACACAGCTCTCCTGTGTGTTTGAGGGGGAAAATGAGGATATGGCAGGAGCTTCTCTAGTTATTACCTATGCACAAGTAGGATTCACCAACTTGCAGCGATAAGGTTGGTTGGTACTGTCCACGGCAAACAGTTTAAATTTCTGCAATTTGGCAATCAACATTAGCATAGCCTTTTCTTACAGGGAGTGTCAGTTGTTCCTTAGGGAAAGTATTCCCTAACTCTCAGCGTGGGACGATTGGGATGGAGTTCAATCACGTGCATCACCACAGCCTTTGCTTCCTTCACCACCTCCTTGCTAGCACCACCAGATCGAAACCAAATATGGACATCCTGCAGCAATAACAGGTTACCCAGGCCCAAGTCAAAACCACTATTGATTTCCCTGGTCTCCTGCACAGGGAATTCCAACCGAAGTTCTGCAAGCTTCGGCATAGCCTCACACTGGAACACCACAGGCCCTCCAAATCTCTGCAAGGTGCAACGTATCAGGCATGGGAATGAACAAGCACCAATGGTGAATCTCCCATGGATCCCAAGATCCTCATGGTCCACTGTCAGATCTAGATAGCAGAGAGAGGGTAGCCTCCCAAGGATATCAATATCCTTCTGCTGCAGCCCACTCACTCTGATGCTGAGGCACATCAAATGTGTCAGAAGAACAATAGTCGACGGCAAGCTAGATATTTTACTTTTATGTCCCCATACTTCTAATGTTTGTAAAAACGTAGTTTTCCTATTTCTTCATGGAGCTGATCAATACATGTGTTTCTCAGTCCTAGGTACCTTAAGTGAAGTAAATTCCCAAGGTACTTTAGGCTATAGCTTTGTCAAATATCACAATCTCCAAAATCCAGTACACGCAAAACTTTGAACTTCTCAAGAGTTGGCAGATGTTCAACAGCTGGTGGAAAGATAACAACTGACCTCACATGTTTTCTGTTCATACTAGTCTCACTTTTATCATGATCAACCTTGCCATTTTGAAGAGATAGCCTTCGAAACTTTTTGTGATGCAGATGAGTGACCCACATCTTTCCATATAGTAACAAAGTTTTCTTCACTTGATAAGGAACAGATAAGATCAAGCACCATGTCATGTACATGGCAAGATTCTACTCTGCCATTAGAATTGTCATATATAGCTTGGACCATACTTCTATTTACGAGCTCACAGAGGTAACTCTCCCCAATTTCAAATAAGATCTCTTTTCTTTCACATTGGATAAAACCTTCAGCCATCCACAACCTTATCAAACGATCTTTGTCAATTTCATAATCTTCTGGAAACATACTTAAATATAGCAAGCAAGTCCTTAAGTGAGATGGCATATCATAATAGCTAAGTGACAAAACCTTTCTCATATTATCAATATTTTTCTCTAGACCAGCACCAATAGAGTTGCACACATCATACCATTGCAATTTGTTCATATTTTTAGTAACCAACAAACTAGCAATTGTAATGATAGCCAATGGAACACCACCACATTTCTTTTAGTATTCTATCTGATACTTCTGTTAGCTGTTCATCAATGCAGTTGTCTTTACCAAATACTCTCCTGTACATTAATATTCTAGAATTCTCGAGAGAAAGGTGCTTCATCTTGTAAACACCGCCAATCTGTTCTTGCGACAGTGAGACTACGGGTGGTTGTGATAATTCCATATTCAAGATTATCCCTTTGCTCAATTCTGGGCAGAGCACATCTAATCTGATTCCAACATGAGATTTCCCATATATCATCAAAAATGATTAAGTACCTGCACATATCGTACCACAAAAATCCATATCACTACATGAAATTAAAGAAGAATAATCTATTTTTCTCATATACACTATATTTGTGTATGCTAGGCGGATTGCAAGACCAGAAGATTCAATTAATCAATCGGCACATATTATAATTCTAGAAAAGATGCACAAAATGCACATCTTCCTCTCTCCCCGTGCATCTCCCATTCCTGCTACATTTTTTTAGAGTTCGAGGACCTACGCCCCAGCCTTTCAATTAACATCAAAAGACCATATTCAGTTTACAGCGCTGAGTTCCAAAGCACAGCGTTCACCAACAGCTGGCTAACCATCCATACAAGTTCAAAGCATGCACTAAGGCCGGTAAACATCAGAGCAAAACAAAATAACTACTGAAAGGTAAAAACTACTCCGCCCTGAGACAGGCATCCAACTCCTTCCACCAGAATGGACTCGGCAGCACCTTGATTGGAAGAAGATCCATTCCTGCTACATGCTTCATGGTTTCCCCTATCTGTTCAATTGTTCAGAGCAGTTCAACCTCCCCTTGATGCCTCCCTCATCAATGTCTGGATTCAAAACCAGAGTACATCAACAATATTAGAGCTGCTTCTCCTACCCTATGATTCCCTTGCTGTTTTGCTGGAGAAGGCTCTCGGGCTAGCCACACAGACGGACAGACCCTCGCCTCGGCCATGGATGTTATTTGCTTAGAATATGGGAAATCAACCACAGCGCCAGATTGAGGGCATTGTCACAGTACAGAGAACATATACATTTTGGCCCATCCTCTCTGCTGGTACCACCCTATCCCAACCAGGTCCACATATCTAGGCTATCTAACTCAATCCATATTTGGATTTGCATTTGTGGTCTGGCTAGAATATTAATGAACGGGGCCAAATCAAATTTCACATGCTTACCAAAATCTTGGCACTAGTAGAAGAACATTTATAGTTCACAAGTTTAGCCAATGCACCGACTAAGAATTTTCTATAATAAGCATGGTAGTGTGAGGAACATAAAATAAGCATGGAATTTATTGTTGAAGCAAGGGCATGTGAAATTTGATTTGCTTCACTAAGTGATTCCATTGTGTAAAGATATGCGTAAGGAGAAGTGAACCATGCACTTAAAACTATGAGCGTTAGTGAAACTTATTAGATTATAACAAAAGGAAAACATTTGGCTTGTTCTACTAACAAGGTCACAAGAAAAGAGAATCATAAGAGCAACAACTCTATGCAAAAGTGAATTCAAAACTAAGTGTAAGCTGAAAAAGAATATTCTACTATGTTGATCAGTATTTGCAACAATATAGACTAACTATTTTCTTTCTATTACTAGTAATGAGGGTTCACCGAACTGTAAACTTATGTTTAAATCTCATTTTGAGAGAAGAGAGGGGGATTGCAACCTCTCATTACAAACACTCAGTCGTTCTTTCTCTATTAGAATTTAGAAATAAGGGCATTCAACTGGCGAGTTATGTGTGAGCTTGCTAGTAGAAGCAGGGTACAAGCTGAATATATATATCCAACAGTAAAAGTCCTGTCACAACTAAGTTTTTACTCAGAGATTACATTCTTAAGTTATTCAATGACCTCTAAACAAAAAAAAAAAAAGTTCAGATAATACATTAAAGGGTAGTTTTTGCGATGTGTTCATACCTCTTCTTCTGAAGAAATTCTCTTAGTTCGTCGATAACATTCATACTTGCAGTATTGTTGGAAAGTTGATAGAACATGTTCTTGAATAATTTATCCATATCAGGAGTCCGAGACACTGATATAAAAGCTGAGCACTCAAATTGTGCTCGAAGCTTTTCAAATACCACGCAAAGCAAGAGTTGTTTTTCCCAGACCTCCAAATCCCACAATGGAAACTATCTTGTCTTGCTGAATGGAGCTTTTCTTGCCTTCTATCAGAATCTTCGTTAACTCATCTCTTGCCTCATCAATGCCAACTAGCTTTGTTACATCCTCATACCGAACCAATGCTCGAGGATCAATTCGGACAGGCTTATCACGGTTGTACTCAACCTTATAATCGTGGCGGCGCTTGTGCACTTCTGTGACCTGACTCTTGATGTCTCTGATGTCACTGGAAATCTTACGGCGAGTCTTGATCCGCATCAAGGAACCATGGGCTCTATCAATAAATTTGGAAAAGCCATGCTTGTTGGCTGGCTCACTGCCCTTGACCTTCACCATGAACGTGTCAATGTTATCCTCTATGTCATATGACAACTCCCTTACTTCCATGGCCCAAATTTTGTCCTGGCTAGGAAGCTCGTCTGCTGGAATCTCCGATATATCCTCAAGCGCAGCTTTCATGCTCTTGAGCTCAGCTTGCAGAAAAATTATCCCTGCCTTTGCCTCCTTTTGCAGTTTGTACTCATCGGCAAGCAGATTACCAAGCTTGGGCAGGAGGGTTGGCAGTGCCCCCGACACGACCTCCATTTTTTTTCCTCTTGGTGCAAGGCACAGAGGTTGCAGGTGTGTATTTTTGCACAGTGGGCAGTGGTTGCGCTCGATTTCGTTGGAGCTTGGCTGCAAGAACAAAGAGGCGTTGCTGGTTTGAACTGAGATTGATTGCCGTTTGCTCTAGACTCTTGGAGAAGAAGCAGAGAGAGGAGGCGGCGTACGTACTGTACTACAGTAGGGCGATCTGCTCTGCTGCCGGTTTGCTTGATCTGCTTGAAGACGAAGAAGACGCTGGTGCTGTGCTTGGACTGAGCAGAGATCACGAGACGGGAGGGCGCCTGTGGAAATGAAAAGGACAGCTGCTGGTGCTGTGCTCGGACCGAGCAGAGATCTGCACGGGCGCTGGCTGCGGTGCTCGAGGTGGGAAACGGTCCTCCTCCGCTGCCGGAGCCGCCTAGATCTGGGCACGGCGCCGCGAGCAAGGGCCGGGGGCGGCGGCGCGGCGAGCTCGTCAGCGCGCGAGAGGAGCGGTGTCTCTGGCCGATTGAGCTCAGCGCCGTACGACGCTGACGACGGAGGACACACAGAGCAGATGCGCCGTGGCCCGTGCTCCGATAATAAAGGTGATTAATTACTGCTGCGCCAGTTTGAGTGGGTTGGCTTTGAAACTACGAATCACATTAATTTTCTTTATCTTGGCTGGTTATCTGTATGTGAGATATCGTAGTAAAAGAAATGGATCAGAAAAAAAAAAATAAACTGATTTGGAGCCGGAGGAGGCCTAAATGCTAATTTTTCTTCAATTCGCTTCTCTCAATGCCACAAATCGTAAGGATTCCTTGGGAGCCATCAAAATTTTCTTTTCAGGCCATGTTTAGGGACTTGTTTGGTTAAATATGAGACTAGGGACTATGGATTAGGGACTAATTTTTAGCTCCATTTAATCCCTAAATAACCAAACATAAGGA
This sequence comes from Hyparrhenia diplandra, assembly GCA_015847255.1. Taxonomy (NCBI): domain Eukaryota; kingdom Viridiplantae; phylum Streptophyta; class Magnoliopsida; order Poales; family Poaceae; genus Hyparrhenia; species Hyparrhenia diplandra. The sequence continues at coordinate 213,917 of JADLZK010009314.1, read as the reverse complement.
CTAGGGACTAATTTTTAGTCTCAATTAGTCCCAATTTCACTAGATTCTTGGGGGGGCTAGGGACTAATTTTTAGTCCCTATTAGTCTCTAGTCCCTAATCCCTCCATCCAAACATGCCCTTAGTTAGCTCGAAATATGTGTTCATTTAAGGAGGTTCGAAAATGATTGGTCTTGTCTGGTTTTAAATCCGTCCATTTTGTATACCAAAAGAGTCGGTTGTTCCCAAGATATATCCACACCTCATGAGGTTACGAGCGAAAACAAGCTGAATCAACCAAATCAAGTGAATCCCTTAGACTCACTCATTCCGACTTAGAACCGTTTCTGGGGCTATTCTGATCCGATACAAACAAACAAAGCCTACATTTTCGTTTTCCTCAATGCCATTGTGTCAAATTTGCTAGATAGCTAGTAAGTTAGGTACCGTTGTTATTTAGTGTTTTATTTACATTTTCAGATTCATATTTCATTCACATTAATAACAAGGGATATATGTTAACATCTCCGTAGAGAAATTACTAACATCAAGAGCATGCTAGAAAATATTTAGTGCAACCCCAATTGGAAGCACTATTGTGGCCAGGCCGACCTCTAAACCTGACTAGGTCAATGTGCCCAAAGTTTTTCAACACGCATGCATGTTCTCCAAACCCGGCTAGATCAAGGTGCCCAAATTCTTTTTACGCCGATGCCCGACCTCCAGACCCGACTGGGTCAAGGTGCCCAAAGTCTTCTACGCCCCTTGCCTAGAGCCATCCAGGCCTGACTTGCTAGTTGCCACAGTGGCCACAGTGCCTAGCCCGTGAAACTTTTAGCTGACTTTTGCCTAGAATCCGAACACATTTCCATATGGGTTTTGGTTCCGTTTTGATGTGAGAAACTTCAAGATTGTGTTTTTGGGATTGTTCCCTACACATATAAGACCACTCGCTCTTTCCAGATAAACAATGAGTATCACAACTTCCAATCATAAAAGGCATGCAACCTTTTTTTACTCTATTTTCTCTATACAATATTGCTCGTCATGTCTCACGACGAGACTTTTTAGTGACAGTCTAAGTGATCTTGTCGACCCTAGAGTAACCTCAATACTCCTTCTGGAAGGATCTTTCCAAGCGAAGAACAAGCAACATCGTCCTAACTGACCTCTCGGTTGGTTTTTGATCGGCTAAGTCCTCATTAGGATCGAGGTTGTTTTGGCAGCTGCTGGTGTGCTTTTTTTTTTTTTTTTTTTTTTTTTTTTTGGTACTAGCTCTTGCTAGTGGTGATCCGGATTCCTATTCTGCATCAACAGGCACGTATAAAACTGGCATTAGAGCCACTGCGATTTGTAAATGTAGCAAGAAATCAAATATCTCAGGATTGTAGGTGGCCAACGAGAGAATAGCATTTTTTTTTGAGAACAACGAGAGAAAAATATGGTATACAAAAGCTGTATAGAATACAGCTCCTTGAAAAAACTATAATACTGTATAGTATTACCCACCCACGTTACACGAATCTTGAGTATCTAAAAAATGATAAAGTATCCGTCACATCGATTTTTTGTCTCATACATGAATCACTAAATGGAGATAATAAAAACTAATTCTGCATTTTAGCGGAAGAGTGACGTATAAAAAAACCTCCCCCACACCCCACCCACCCCACCATGAAGCTTCTTGGTTCTTTTGCTTTCCCAATTCCCGGATCGAATCTCTGTAAAAAGAACTCCCATCTCCTCTATCTGTCTCTCTCTATATTCAATCCAGCTTCTTCTTCAGTTCTTCCTTTTCTCTTCGCTGCAAACCAGCAGCAGCTCTCGTCCTCTCCTCCACTGCAGCACGCTGCCGCCGCCGTCTCTCTCTTTCTGCTTCTTCAACAAACAGACAAGAGCAGAGCAAATCAACACCACTAGCCACCCTTCTGCTCTTCAACAGACCTCACACCAGCACCTAATCGAGCGCAGCCACCGCCACCTCTGATCCTTCCTTCACCTTTCTTATCGGATCACAGGCCACCGCGCATCTGCCCTCCTCCCATTGGTCGCGTCGCACTGGGCTGAGCTGCATCTGCTCGAGACACCGCTCCTCTCCTCCATTGGTCTGGCACATTCGGACATCCCTTGCCCGTTGACCGAGCTCTTCGCTCCGGTCCCCGGGCCTGAGCTCACGGCGCTGTGCCCAGATCTAGGCCTGCTCTTTGTGCCAAGCGTATCAATGGAGTTCGTGTTGGGGGCACTGCCAAGCCTCCTTCCCAAGCTCACTGCGCTTGCCGACGAGTACAAACTGGCCGGGATCAACTACCTCCAAGCTGAGCTCGAGAGCATGAAGGTTGGCCTTGAGGGTATCTCTGAGATTCCAGCTGACCAGCTTCGTAGCGCGGATATGATTTGGGCCAGGAATGTTAAGGAGTTGTCCTACGACATAGAGGACAGTATCGACACGTTTGTGGTGAATGCCAAGGGCAGTAAGCTGGCCCAAAAGCATTACTTGAAAAAGTTAATCGACAAGACCCTTGGTTCCTTGATGCAGACCAACATTCGCCTAAAGCCTTCTTTTCTCAACAGAGAAATCAGGAGAAGTATTATAGATGTGAGTGAGCGGCGACGCAAGTATGATGCAAACGGTATTGTTGAGCGTGTCGTCATTGATCCTCGAGTATTAGGTCAGCATGAGTTGACAGACCTAGTAGTTGGCATTGAACTTGTTGAGAAAAGGGACGAGGTAATCAAGATTCTGACAGAAGGCAATGAAGTGTGCAAACAAGAGAAGATAATTTCTATTGTGGGAGTTGGAGGTTTGGGAAAGACAACTCTTGCTAGTGCGGTGTATGCAAAGCTTGGATCACAATTCGATTGCTCGGGCTTTTGTATCAATGTCTCAGACTCTTGATATAGACAAGTTATTGAAGGACATGTTCTATCAACTAGCCAACAAATACATTAATGCAAGAATCGATGTTGTTATCGAGCAACTAAGAAAATTCCTTCAGGAGAAGAGGTATGAACACATCGCAAAAACTTGCCATCAATTTATTATATATAGTTTTTGTTTATAAAAATTTGAGTTGTGATTAAAGTAAGACATCCTGACTGACAAATATGGCTGAAAATTTCTGGCTTTATTTCTTTGTTTATTTGGCACACCATGCAATTTAGTGTTGGCCATTAAGTGAGAACCACTTATCTCTTGTATAGACTCTTGTACTCTAGAGTCTAAAGCTCTTTTCTCTCCACACGAGATCTTCTTCTACAACCAGATGTCCAATGCCTGGTTGAGACCCACATCAAAGCTTAAGAGGGAAGCAGATGACACACTTTTCTAACCTGGTTGGCTCTATACCTCTATGTGAGCATTCAAGTTGGGAAGAAATGACAGCTGGGGAAAAAAGTTATCAGCCCAATTAAAGAATTTTCTCACTCAAAAGCATAAGTTGCACCAGCAATATGCATTGCTGGAAAGGGAAAAGCAATAATCCATTTTTCCAAATATCTTCTTCCAATCGAGACATGTTTGTTTAATCTGAAAACAACACATGATTTATTAGACGTGAACCTAAGAAACAACAGTTGGGCTAATAGAGAGTACTCCACTACTGCGTAATAGGTTGCTAATAGGCACTGCTATTGGGCCAATGCGGCAACGCTACTGTACTTACCTATTATGAGTAATGTATACTACTGCGTATATACTTGGAGGCCTACGGGAATTCAAGGCCCTGCGCCGCTGCTCAGCCTGCACGCCCCCAGGGACGGCCCTGACCCAGGTTGGTCATCAAATTTATGTACATATAATACCTCCATAAATAATCTAATCTCCAAGGGAAGAAAAATCATGTGCAATCATGATTAATCCTTGATTAAAACATGAATAAGTTTTCAGTTCCTGCATAAATGAACCTGCATCATTGGATCGAAAATTGTAACAGATGTGTTTTCAATGCAAATGATAAGCTATGTAAAGAAAATCAGTTTCAATGCAAATGAAGCTGCATCAAGGCAGGGGGCCACCTTGATGCTTTTACCTTCTTTCCACTTACTGATAATCATGGTACCGATTAATGAACATTTTATCCCTGGTTATATAACATGCACAATGCATGTAAGAAATATTAAATTTTCTTTCTCAATTTGCCTAGTGACATACATGACACATGGCCTTCTGTTGTTCAATATGTGCAGGTACTTAGTTATTATTGATGACATATGGAAAATATCAGACTGGGAAATGATAAGGTGTGCTCTGCCTTGATGGCGTGTTGAATACAGGATCATCACAACTACTCGTTTTTCACGGTCGCTGAAGAAATTGGCAGTACTTACAATATGAAGCCCCTCTCTCTGGAGAACTCTATGAAATTAATGTATGACAGAATATTTGGTAAACAAGACAAAGAGAAATTCCTAGATGACCAGCTAGAAGAAGTATCATTTAGAATCCTAGAGAAATGTGGTGGTGTTCCCTTAGCTATTATCACGATCGCTAGTTTGCTAGCTAGTAAAGGAAGAGATAGATTGGAATGGTATGATGTGTGCAACTCTATTGGTACAGGACTAGAGAATTATACTGTTATGAATATGAGAAAAGTTTTGTCACTCAGCTATTATGATATGCCGCCTCATCTAAGGACTTGCTTGTTATATTTAGGTATGTTTCGGAAGATAAAGAAATCAGCAAAGATCATTTGATATGGTTGTGGATAGCTGAAGGTTTTATCCAAATTGGAAAACAAGAAAATAGCTTATTGGTAATGGGGGAGAGTTACTTCAATGAGCTCATAAATAGAGGCATGATCATACCCATATATGACAAATATAGTGGCATGGTAAAATCTTGCTGCGTACATGATATGGTGCTTGATCTTATTTATTCCTTGTCAAGGGAACCAAACTTTGTTACTATATGGAATGACTCATTTCCATTACAAAAAGGTCGAAGGCTGTCCCTTCAAAATGGCTTGGTTGGTCATGGTAAACCGATGGCTACTATGGACATAGAACATGTGAGGTCAGTTGTTGTCTTTCCACCTGCTGTTGATCATATACCAACTCTCCAGAACTTCAGAGTTTTTGCGTGTACTGGATTTACGTGATTGTGACCTTTCACAAGGTAATAGCCTTAAATACCTTGGAAATTTGCTTCATTTGAGGTACCTTGGACTAAGAAGGACATGCATTTGTGAGCTCCCTGAAGAAATAGGAAACCTACGGTTTTTACAAATATTAGAAGCAATGGGAAACAGAATTAGTAGCTTGCCGTGGACTATTGTTCAGCTAACAAATTTGATGCGCCTACGCATAGATGAAGACATGAGGGTGCCAGAAGGGCTTGGGAGTCTGACAGCCCTTGAAGATCTTTCATCGCTCGGAATCCGCAATGACGCCAGAAACATAATAGAAGAGCTGGGCCATCTTACAGAACTGAAGGTGCTGGAGATTATCAGCTTTACCAGATGGAATAATGCCTTGGATAAATCTCTCATCAAGTGCCTAAACAAGCTGCATAAAATCCAGAGTCTACAGATTATACATTCTGGTGGATGCAACTTGGATGGTTGGGTCATCATCAACCCTCGACTTCTCCATAGATTGGTATTGCGGGGCTGCTGGTTATCTACACTGCCTGCTTGGATGAATCCCTTGCTCCTTTTGAACCTCTCCTTCCTTGACATCAGGGTGAGGAGGGTGCGGCAGGAGGATCTTGAAATCCTTGGGAGATTGCCTGCTCTCCAGTATCTAGATCTCACGGTGGACCATGAGGATCTTGGGATTCACGGGAAATTTGCTGTTGGTGATTGTTCGTTCCCATGCCTGAAATACTGCACATTTCAGGGATTTAGAGAGTCTGTTTTTTTTCATCAAGGAGCTATGCCAAGGCTCACAGAACTTCAGTTGGAACTCCTTGTTCGGCAGAACAGAGAAATCAACAATGGTTTTGACTTGGGGCTGGGTAACCTTCCTTTGCTCCAGGATGTCCGCATTTGGTTCCGATGTGGAGGGGCCAGCGCAGAGGAGGTGAAGGAAGCAAAAGCAGCAATTATGCATGCGATTGAAGTCCATCCCAATCATCCTGCACTTAGAGTTAGGGAATACTTTCTCTGATGGAACCCCCCGTGTAACATACACGGACGAAGACGTACTGCTGCTTTGCTCTGCTTGTTTGTTCCTGCTTAACTATGTTTCCCCTTTTCGTCACCATACATAAATGTCCCTTGTTTCTTCATATTCGGCTATGAATTATGGACTAACTAATAAGGTGTGCATCTTCTCTTTCCCCTGGTCTTCTGACCTAAATTTTCTATTATTTACTCCACGTATTCTGCTTTGTTCTGAACATTTTTCGCCTTTCTACTTCTTAGAGATGAATGTTTGGTGGACTGGATCAGAGGAAGTATTTTAAGCTAATGTTCATTGTCAAATAGCAGATATTAAAATGCTTGCCCATGGACATTAACCACAAGGCAACAAACCTGACACTGCAACTCTGCAAGTAGTTGAATCCTGCATGTGTTTAGGTAATGCTTGCAATATATTAAAGATGTTGTTTTTCTAATAGTGACTTTCAAATTTTATTTACCGGTTTGGCCAAGGAAATGTTGTTTTTCTATTGTTACTATAGTAGATTATATGCTATTGTTATTTAAATTTAACTAGGCCATCAACCTGTGCTAGCATTAGATATTCATGTTTATTACCTAGGACTAATAAAAATTGCTTATATTAATTTGCATGTTTTTTTTTTATTTGTTTTCTACCATATTACACATATAAGTACTCTATAACATCTATCTAGTTGCTATAAACATATCAATTGTTGATTTCTATGTTTTTTTTTTATCTTTGCATGTCCATTTTCCTCTGTGCATGGCACCTTCGTGTATCTTGGACATGCATTTAGTTGAAATCTTTGCTTATGTCATGGTGGTTCTTGCCGTATTGTCTCACGTCAGAAATCTAAATTATGATTTTTCATATTTTGATCTTACAAGCTAGTATATTTATTTTTTTATGGGAAAAAGTCTACCTATTCTACCCCATGACCTTTCCAAAACCGGTCAAATAACCCCCTCAAGCTTGAAGTGAGGTATATAATTAAACAATGTTGCTAACCTAGCATCATATTAATACAACCCCTATCAATAATGTATGGTTGATGTCTTCTTTGCCCTATCAATAACCATGCCAAATTTACTCTTCATTTGTTTATCGTTTTTTTCTTACAAAAATGTCAATTAAGAGTAGCCCTTCCGCGAAAATGAGGTCATTTTTCTTGTTTTTTTCAGGTGCTCAGCTGCCGATGATGACTACTTCCATAAATCAGTTCACTTGCCGTTCTCTGGTGAAGTCCTCAAGACTCTTCTAGGCCGATGGTCACATTTGGCGGTAGTCTCAGGAAGTGCCCATGGAGCCTGTTTCAAGCGCGTGCATAGAACGGAGACTTGTCATGTAGAATTGGTTTGGTTTTGTAACGATGAATGTACGTACGTTTGGTCGAGCCTTGCGGTCGGATTATACGAGAATTTTTAAAAGCACGTGAAAATCGGCCCTTCATACAGACCCTATTTATATTGGCCAAATAAAAACCAGGAAGAAGTTGTTGGTCGGTTAAGCGAGCTTTACATGCGCGCGAGCTGAAAACGCAGTGTTTACGAGGCCATATTCTGACCAAAAAAAAAAAAAAAAAAAAAAAATGAGCAAAACAAAAAGGTAAAAAATCGTCGACAGCAGGGTTCGAACCTGCGCGGGCGAAGCCCAACAGATTTCAAGTCTGTCTCCTTAACCACTCGGACATATCGACTTCTTGTTGAGGGTCAGGTAAATGAATCCAATTTATCTGAACATTAGAACCATGATTAAAAAAAGGGGCTAATTCACCTTCTGGAAGGCATAAGATTGAAGGAAGCTGCCCGGATCAGTATGCTTGGCAGTAGTGTTGCAACAACAGTACAGTCACATCGCACTAATAAGTCCAAGAGAAATCCAAGCTCTAGTCGGCATATTACAATGCAGGGCTATAATAGGTTTATTGACTCCTGTTTAACCTCGCAATCAGCTAGACTGTGGAGTGCGTGTCTACCTCCACGGGATAGGACAACTGCTGATGTTTGGTCGACGCTGTTCGCGGAACCACCAAGTCAAGCGGGACGGGAGGCATTGATGGAAGAAAAAAGAAGAAAAAAAAGAAACTCAACCCTGGGGATAAGACTTTCCCTGAGGCATTGATGGAAAGCTCATTTGCAGGGTCGAGAAAAGGCTATGAATCATGGCTATCAAAGACATGCCTCTAATGGCATGCGCCGACAGCCACATATCATGCTGCAACTGTCAGTGGACCGTGCATTTAATTGAAATAGCACGGTGAGTGGCCATTCTTTTTGTGAGTACGAGTTAAACTCCTGACCTGTAGCTTGCACTCATGCTTCGCTACCACTGCGGTATGTGTAAGTTCTTAGAAATAGAAATTCATAAACTGACCACTCAAATTCTTTTGAAGAGGACACTCGCATTTTTAGAAATTTTGGAAATAATTATTTGTGTTCCTCAGGAGTTTACAACATTGACTTATAGTGTCTAAATATTGCAAGCTGTCATCATAAAAACTCTTATTTGACTCTGATACTGTTTGTGTGTATGTGTGTGTATATGGGCCTAGGCCAAGTATAGCCGGCGGGTCCTCTTTTTTGGTTAGAGATATGAGGAAATCTCGGTTTGGTCCTGCTTCTATAAAACACGAGATCTCCTCAACCCTATATATATGTCTCAATCAATCCAAGCATTATTTCAGCGCAATCTCTATTGCTTTCAGATACTATTGGCAAACAAACATCTTTTTTTTTTGAAAAGCAAGAGCATGCCGGGCATATATTAGTAGAGAAGGAACTAGTAACAATAAAAATAATAATAATAAAAAAACTCAACACTCACGAAGGTGAAAACAAGACCACCACCAAAATAAAAACAACGACGAAAAACAACCACCAAACGCCACCTTGTAGGCCACAGGAAGCAAAAAGCATTGTAGCAAGGAAGGGGGAGGAGGTTTCCACGGCAATCCTTCAAATGTTGGGGTTTAGTTCCTCATCGGATATCGATGGTGGGGGGCAGTCCAACCTATCAGGCTAGTCTTTTGGTTTGAGTAAGGTCCATAGACTAATATGTTGTCAGCTCCGGTGGACCTGGACCTGTGTGGACTTATAAGATGGATAAACATGTCACTCACTGTTTGATTCATTTCATCATCATTTACTCTTGGCATAACAGGCACTTCAGGCTTCTCGTGGTGTGACCAGTGGAACATTATGGGCTCTAAAGCGGGAGGACTTCCGGGGTATTTTATTAGAGTACATTTGGTAGATAACCTGTTGCTAGCCTGCTACCATTCACTACTGGCTACAAGAGCAAGACTAGCAGTCAAGTCTTCTACTGGCTGCAAGATATTGCATAGCAACTTGCCAGCAGGTAGACTTAGACTAAAGACCTAACTGCTACAGCAGTCAAGGTCTTCTCCTTGTAATTTCTAGGAAAGCCACTATGGCTGGTTTACCCCCCAAGTCTTGTACTCTCATATATACTGGCTGAGGCCTCAATGCAATAGCATCCATCAGTTGCACCAATATTATTCTTGCTACATATTTTGATGTCAGAATTTCAAACATACCATCATTGATGTTGCTCCGATCTGTAGAACTGTTTACAAGATTTTTACAGTGCTTCAACTAAGTCAACTTGCTGAGTCGCTTGTTGAAGTATCTTTTTGCAGATGGGAACAAAATAGTAGATAAGGTACTTGGAGTTAGAAAACAGTTGCTTGATATCTCCTTTTTATATGCACTTGTTTTTTGGTTATCAGCCTGCTAATAACAAGTTTTCACTCATCTCTACCACTTTTCAGAATGATGACGTCTCTTTGCTATATGTCGTTCAAAGAGGTTATGTGAGACTTATATTGGCTACTGGTCGAATGACTTCAGATAGCTGGGACCTCATCAGTGCTCGAACAAAGCAGGCACAAAGTAGTCGGGAAAATGGTAATTATGTGGTTGAGATAGATGGAGGGCAATTCGGAGAGTGGTCTCTTATTGGTGAGACTATTGCTTTCACTGCTATTGCTATTGGTGATGTTACTTGTTCTACTATCACGAAGGAGAAATTTGATTCAATTGTTGGCCCTTTGCCTAAATTTTCACGAACTGATTCCAAGTAATGTGTCCGAAACATTTTTGTTTTGTGTAGGTAACCACCGGATGCTTGTGAATCATCAAACTTATCTTGGTTGGCTTATTTTCAGGATTAAAGAATCTCTGGTAACCAAGGAGAATATTGCAGATGGTGATTTTCCTTTTAGGAGAGTGAAGCTCTCTGATTTGGTAGGGGGTTACCCATTCTTCTCTAGCATGCTTTAGGAGATCTTGTTGGGATTCTTTTATACTGATACTCAGTTGTATATATGTTTCTCAGGAATGGAAAATGTGCATATATGCTGCTGATTGCAGTGAGATTGTCTCGTCCAAGTTAGGGGCTCTGGTAGTTAATGGATTCTGCATGATTATGATTTTTATTCAGATAATTAATTTCCCTTATAGACACACCTATTTTTTAATTTATCATGATTTGACTTTGTTTTTTGTTTTAACTAATGATGAATCCCCACATAACCATCAGAAGCAGTCTAATTTCACTTAACCCATGTATGGCCCAGTACCACCATTTGAACCTGCTCAGGCATGGTTAAGTGACTTAGCTGTGCATTGGATGTTAGAGGCCGATGGTGTATTTGTTACCTCTCCATGTTCATGGCCTGCTATAACATGTTTTTAGTTTTATTTGCATTTTATTCAATTTGGTCATAATATTTCGTGTCTTTCCTGGTGCCAGAACGGGTATGATGATGTTCAAGCCCAGATGGCAGCTGCTGGATATCAAGGTGATTGGTCAAGCTATGTGTATACAGAACAGCAGTCCAGAACAGTATGCACAGCAAAGCACCCAGGAATACGATGTATTAGCTGACCCTAGTATATCCTAGGATCCAAGGTTCATGACTCAAGCAGACAAGGATCGGGGTTTAGGTTCTGTTTTCAAACGTGATGATCAAAGGGAGCTGAGGGAAAAGATGCACTGGAGAGAGATCCAAATTTTATTTCAGATAGTTAATCAGAGTGTTACCTGGTTACCATGAGTGAGTATAATAATGAGGTTGCACGAAGCGATGATGAAGATGATTTATCGTAGATGGATATGGGTGGATGGATAAATGAAATGATTTTTGGATCTTATTACAAAAGTTCTCTTGCAAGTGCAACCCTATGCTTGTGACATGGGTTTCTGTGAAATCGCAATGGATAGACTAGGCATCACTTAGTTAATGTTTATTATATGGTGCCCTTGCTTTTGAATTGATTTGCACTGAGAACTCATTTCTGCATCATTTTCCTTCATTATGTATTTGAATATTCTGAAATCTAAGAGTGAATTGTTGTAGCTGTTTTTGTGAGATCTTTTTAGTTACCGTCCAGTGTGGTATTTGAGCATAATCCCAAGACTGTTGTTTTGATATTACTTTGTTCTGGTTGTTTAGCCTGTACATCTTCGGTTCAGTTATGATATACCAGCCATTGCTTCTGCTGCAGTTGTGGCTTTTGTTTTAAAATGGTTAAGTCAAGTACATGGTCACTTCTGTTGTAGAATTATTCAGCAGCCTTATTTATTGTGTCTTTGGACCATCTCTGTAGTGTATTCTGATATTCTATTCTTGAGCAGGCAAAAGGCCATCTTCACAGGTGGGACTTCGAGACTGAAGAGGAGTGGGCCGAGATAAACAATCGAAAAGAAGGCATGCCGAAGGCTGCCTTCCAGTTTGGGGTGAAGATGCAGGGATGACCAGGAAACGTAACAAGGACCAGAAGCTCACGAATAACCTCCACAAAATCAACAAGATCCCGGCTAGGAAGAAGGGCTAGAAAGATGGGCCGAAGATGGCGGTCACTACTCACTACGATGATGACTACCTAGCTTGATGAAACAGCGTGGTTGAAGCGCCGGTAGGGTAGGCAGGCGTAGATTTTATGGAGAGCTACACGGTGACATGTTTAACCGCAGCTTTGTAGCATGCTTACCTTTGTTGGTGGTTGGTAGGAAATATGTTGATGCTTTGAGCTGAAAAAATGGATGAAATATGGCTGTATATGTACTGGTTATCAATTGATCGGTGAAAACGATTCAGTATACTCATTCTAGTTGACCTAAAACCCCGTGCTGAAATTGGTGTTAGTCTTTGCTTTCTCGACAGGAGAGCCTTTGCAAAACTGAATGAGATTTGTTTTAGTTCATTGACCGTTGCATATAGCTGGGAATTTGGATTGTTCTTCAAGCTATTGGCATGCGAAAAACTTCTACATCACTGAATCGATATTTTGCCAGAATGTGTTTCATGGAGACAAATTTCTTTGAGTTTTGGTTGTATGCAAAATGTAAATCATCTATATGAAATTTGAAACAAGTTGCAGGGATTACCGGCAACCGGTGATTTGCACTAACTGACTGCACAAATTACACTAAAAGATGTCATACATCGGACATTCGGATCACAAGTCAAAGATGGTCCAAAAGCTCCAATGACAAAAAGAGTTTCAAAGATCCTTCCACAACAAATCTGATCATGGACTTGGGTAAACCATTTTATAGTTTTACTTAAAGAAACAATCCCAACAGGTTGGCTACTTCATCACAAGCGAATACCGAGAAAAGAACATCTATACATGAACCGATAAGCAATCGAATACAATAAATGTCATCAAGGCAAAAAGTTATGGGACGAACAGTAGATGAGAAAGACATGACTTAGTCCGGATGGATCACACTAATACGACATCCTATTGAGGCTCGTGGGCATCCCTCCATTTCTTTGCAGCCTCATCGGCAAATGCAATAAACAAGTGTGCCGGCTCTAATAGGACTTCCGCTAGCTTCCCGCTATATTGAGTATACCGGTAATCACCGCAACCTCTACTCCTTCAGCTCGAATTCCTCCACCGTCGGGGGACCGCAAACACCTTGGCACGTAGGATAGAGACTCAATTGCAAAAGTAGAGTCATCATACTCTTGGTCTCAGAAATATTAAAAAAAATTAGTATGTCATCATAGCACTTTGGGTCTGCGTAGCTAGGATGGATGAGTGTAGGATGTGGATGTGGTGAACATACAAGTAAGATAAGATGGGTGTGCCCCGGCATTCGCTTTAGTAAGGCGAGGAGACCACCTCTCTGCTGACCATTCCCCATCCGAATGCCAAGTCCAAAGCTTTTTGACCTGTGGTAAAGCAACCATGCCCCCGCGTGATAAACAAGGTCTCAATGTATTAGAATTTGCCTCCCATTAGACAACGTAAGAGAAAACAAAGGAGGTGGTTACCTCAATGACTGGTGCACTCCCGATAGTCAGATCATGGAAGGGTAGCATCAGATATCTGATTTCAGTCAAGGCTTGGACATTGTTCACATATATCATCACAGACTGTAGTCCTTCTTTTGGTCTAATTCCTATGCCAAGTCTGAGCAGCTTAGCGCATACTGAATCGCAAAGGACGAAGATGTGCAATTCCAGACTTAACTGACATGAGACTCTGCGAAGTGATGCTAATGTCTTCTTGGGAGCATCCAAGTACCAAATTCCTCAAACCTGTACAGTGAGCTACCAAAGATTCTAATCCTTTGCTGGAGTAGGTGCATCGAGTGAGTTAAGCATGTCTAGCATAGAATAGTTGAAACCTCCAAAGCTAAGCCTGGGTATATCCATGAAAGCAATACAAAGAGAAGTTAGGCCAGGACCTGCAGCCTATTGACATGAAAGATGTAGTGGTGGATAGCAATTGGTTGACAACTATAAGTTCCTCAACTTTGTGTGCGGACAAGGTCTGCAGCCATTACTCTAATCTTTCAGAACCTCTCCAACTACATGAGTCAAGTCTGAAACAAGATATTGGCCCACGATGTCTGTCGAGGACTGAAGTGATCTCGTTAGTCAAATCAGAACTGAAACCGCTCTTCCTAAGATTGGGAGCTAGGTTGAGAATTGTTGTAGATGTCGAGAGCATGTTTTGTGAACTCTTGAATATATGCTAGCATCTCCAAGAGTTTCTAAAATCCACTTAATCAGTTTGATGGAATTGTTTTCTCCTATTATTGGGTCTCAAGTAGATGGGTTTTTTGGATGAAAAGAAGAATGAGAGGAAAGGAGAGTGAGAGAAAGAGAGATAAGTGAGTGAGGGGGCAATGATCCTCTCCATCTTCCCTCTCTGTTCCATTTTATAGGGGAGGTAGTAGGAGGCATTTTCATTCTTTCCCCCTAGTGGGGCTTAATGTCATCAAGGCAAATAGTTTTGGGGCTCAACAGTAGAGGAAAAAGATTTTCTCACACTAATACTACATCATGTTGAGGCTCGCTGGTACTGATCCAATTTCTTTCTAGCCTCATTAGTAGCTGCAGCTATACCTGAGCATTTTTCAGGTTGGGTTGGGTTCGGGCCGGGCCAAAAAAAGCCTAGTTATTTCGGGCCGAAAAAATCCTGCCCATGGCATCCCACTAGGCAAGTCGGGCCTAGCTTTTTTGGGCCGGGATCGGGCCCAGCCCGAGCTTGAACAGGCCACCCGCGCATTTTACAAGATAAATAGCTAAAAATGTATTTCGGGCCAGGTTTGGGCTAAGAAAAATTTTACCAGCTTCAAAATCTCTACCCAGGCCCTATCCAAAGAAGATTCGTGGGCGGGCCAAAACCCGTCGGGCTCGGACCAGGGCTCACGAGCCAAGTTGGGTTGGGACGGTTTGCTCACGTATAGTTGCGACTCAATTTCTTTGCAACCTCATTAGCAAAATGTAGCTGCAATGAACAACCGAAGCTCGTGGTTAGCGCGGTGCTCGCTGCCATCTGGTTGAACCCTAGTAGCTCTCATGTGATATATAGCTATAACGTTGTAACTAGATTTTAGTGGCAGGGGTGAACTCGCAGAGCCTCAAGTATTCTCATGAGTTCATTTCAATGGTTGTAGGCACCTCATAAAAGTGTTTTAAGGGCACCATTTTATATGCTTGCTTATATGTATCCGTTATGGAATTGCAACAAAATTTAGTACAAATGTCGTTGGCGCAGCTTCAATATTGTAGTGGCACGATCGAATGGTGTGGTGGCGCCTTGACCCGGCCAGGTAGGGGCGCCTCCACCAAGGCTCGGGGGCGAGAGGAGGTGGATGTGGGGCTGCTGAGCCCGGCAGCGGCAGCCACGCCAAGGGCTTCCCTAGTGGCGTCGGCACCCTCGACCATGGGGTGGGTGTCGGGTTTTTTTTTCATTTTTTGATAGTGGGTGAAGGCAACACTGAAGGGAAAGTTTGTCTTTTTCGCGTATTTGACAATGGTCAAACTAACCAATAACCCTAGCAGAGTAGACGAAATGCCATAGAGCTAAGCAAAACTCGTTTCAAGGTACGTAGAGCTAAGTTTGAAAAAAAGGACCATATACCTAAGAGCCATTTTTTCCAAGGTCATAAAGATAATTCTCCCTTACATGAGTTGTTAGCTGAAAAGCTATGATTTTTTTCTAAAATTTGTTGAGTTTTGCATTAACTGAATCGCCTAATTCTATATCAAAATTGGCAAACCGTATATTTATAAATAGGGGTGAAAACCCAAAAAAGCACACAAAACGGGGTAAAATTATATGTGAATTTGTTTTTCAAAGTAAACACTGTGAGGGGCTTTTTTATAAACATATCTCGTATTTCAAGTAACGAAGACAAAGTACAAATACTGATTACGCATAATAATCTGAGAGAGGACTGTAGCAACCATACATCACAAAGACCCCTTAAAAAAGAAGGAAAAATGACAAAGTGCCCCCGAATCTTCGTGATCCACCTTGTGCTGCCCTCCTCGTCGCCGTCCACCACCACCGCTTCGAAGAAGACAGACAAAGTGCCATGAGCCGGAAGCATACCATCGCATGCTAGCTTTGAATGGAGTCGAGCTTGACACTCGCCGCAGAGGGGGGAGATGAAGCCAACAACGAAACCGCATCAACCGAGCTAGATTTGGATTCGCGCCGATGAACACCGCCACGGACAAAAACCGAGCCGATTTGGCCAACCAAGAAACCACATCACCCACGTACATCTCCGCGATCCAAAACGAGGTCCGAGACACCATCACCGGCGAAGACAATGAAGCACCGGCCTCAAACTCCTGGATAGACTTCGCCAACCTCGCCGAAGATGTCGGAGGAATGCACCATCGATGGAGAGGTCGCGAAAGATTATTCCGTGGCGTCGTCGATGCCTTCATCTCGCTGACGTCGTCCGAACAAGCACACCGTAGAAGAGCAACTCCCCGGTGAAACCTAGCTTCGCCATCCATCGATGGCAAGCAAACCCTAAACCTAGGTGGAATCCTACCTAATCTATACACAACCGCACGGCGATTCCTCACCCCATCTCCATCTCCGACGACACTTCACCGTCGAAGAGAAGAAGAGCGGCAAAATCTCCGCCGAAATGTGAATCGGCTTTCTTTCACCCTAGGCAACCGTAGGAGGGGAAGAACACGAAGAGGGTTTAGGCGGGCTATCGTCCCCGCCGCAGGGGGACTACCGGGCCGAAAAGGCATAGGAACATGACCCCACCCCGAACAAGGGAGTCGGGATCGGAAGCACACGAGAGAGATCGGGATTGATCGCCGCCGCATAGCCGTCTCGCCTCCCTCCTTCCGGCGGCAAAGAACAACAACATCGCAATGGTTCACGGCTTCGCCGGCGTGGTGGACTATAATGGCCGGAGGTACAGGTTCATGAGGCCGGCACGGCGTCCCACGGACCCGAGAGACGGCGAGGTCAAAAAACTGTTGGAATTGGACAAGGTAAATTGGTTCTCAAAGACACACCTTGGTCTCTAGGCCTTATTCCATTATATAGAAAAGTTCAACTTGGAGTACAAGAAGCTCACTAGAGCATATTCTTAGATGCTAAAGCATAAAGGTAAAGATAACTTGGCTGGTAATAAGGAGCATATTCTTAGATGCTAAAGCATAAAGGTAAAGATAACTTGGCTGGTAATAAGGTTACTTTCTAATCATCCTTTGGATAGCTCTAAACTGAATTAGAGAAAAGCTAATGAAAAGGTAACATGAAGCTAGGCTTAACTCCTTCGAAAACTAGAATGGCCACCGCGCCGCCTACGAGTACGTTCTTCGAGCCCCCAAGCCATTTCGGCGTCGGCGCCGCCTCCACCGAGGCGGCTATCCGGCGCCGCCGCGAGAGGTGAGGGCGGGCGACGCGTCGCACGGAGTGCGCCGTGTGCCTCGCAGGACTACGCCGCGGAGGAGACGGTCGTGGCGATGCCGGTGTGCGCCCACGCCTTCCACCACCACTGCATCTCCGAGTGGCTTAGCCGCAAGGCCGCCTGCCCTATCTGCCGCCACGAGCCGCCGCCCATGCAGGAGGAGCAGAATTGGGTTAGAGTTCCAATTTCAGCAGAATCTGCTTGGCGCAACTGGTGACAGAGTGATTAGCCAAAATTATTTATTATTAGCAGTCAGCAGTTTGGTCAGCCATTGGCGGTATAATGTAATTGTAAGACTGTTTGTTACAGTACTTGTTGTCTTATTATTATTATCTCGTCGTCGTCGATATAGATTACTTGCCTTTTCGATGCATATATAAGCTTTGAGGCAGAGAAAGAAGGGTTTTCTGAGTTTCAGAATACCCAAGTTTCAGACCAAATCAGTGCACTGCACGCATGTTATGGACGTGGTTGGGCCGAGGGAATTGTGAGGGAGGAAGAGAGGCGACTGAGGGCTGCTATGCTACAGGACCTCGCTGCTACAGTGCCGCGGTTACTGTTCACATGGTGAGAGAGACAGGAGAGCTAGCAGCGGCTAGGGTTTGGGAGCACTAGGAATGCCGGCCGCGGGGCTCTGCCCATGGCCAGCAAGAGAGAAGGGATTTCCTTCTAATCTCTTGCTTGATTTAGATTGATACATCACTACTACCTAATTCATTTTCCGTGGCGGTTTTCATAACCGCCACGAACGAAGGGTCACGGTAAATCATAGATTTTCCGTGGCGGTTTTTCGGTGGCCTAAAAACCGCCACCATTAATAAAAACAAAAAAAAATCAAAATACCCGGATCCGAGCCCAAACGGACCCGAGATCTGGTCGGCGGCCGCCGCCCGCGCCGGTGCCGTCGTCGGGTCCTCCCGCCGCCGGTCGTCCCCGCCCGCCCCCTGTCGAGTCCTCGATCCGCCGCCGCCGCTGCCGTCCCAGACCCGGCCAGCGAATCCGCCCGGCGCGCCCGCCCGTGGAGGGCGCGAGATCCGCCCGCCGCCGCCCAGCGAGATCCGCCGGCCCGCTGCCGGCGCGCGCGAGATCCGCCGCCGGCCGGGAGATCCGCCGCCGCCGCCTCCCCGTCAGTGAGATCCGCCGCCGGCCGTGGAGGGAGCTGCCGTCGGGAGGCCGCGCTGCCGTGGACGCCCCCGCGCGAGAGGAGGGAGACGGGACGAGAGAAGGAGAGAGTGAGTTGAGAGATTGAGTGAGTGTGTCTGGTGTCTAGTTTGAGGCCGAAACCCTAAGACTCCCCCTCTCCATATATATACGAGCCCAATTTCGGATTGGTTTTGGGCTTTTTTCTGGGCTCTTTGGGCTGGCTTGTTAGGCGTCATTTACCATGGCGGTTTTTTTTCACGGCTAATAAAAAAATAACCGCCACGGTTAATAGAGACATTAACCGTGGCGGTTTTTTAAATACCCGCCACGGAAAATAAAATTTTAACACCACGCAAAATCAATCCTGTAGTAGTGCATGTCTTCTCATTATATAGAGAGGGTTGACTTGACCCCTAAGCAAGCTACTAATTAACCCTAATGGGCTAAGACCCAATAGCCCAGTGACTCCTCTAACATTAGTAAACTAGCAATAGCAATACTAGAAATTTGAGTTTCATGTGGCAAATATCAAACAAAACAGTTTTTTGAAACTGTCAACGGGGTGATGATCTCCCTTGTTTCTATGATCAGGTGGGCACTTGGAGTTTTGATCTATTTCATGCTTCGGTCAGACATGTCATTTGGGTCCTGGAGGGAGAGCGAGCTGGAACCTATTACAAAAATTTGCAAAGGTCGCACTACAACTTTCATATGGCACATGCCTCCGTTTCAGTGGTGTTTTAGAAATTCAAAGTTTGTTTGAATATTTGGACCCCTAGGCGGTCTAAATTAAAAAGATGCCAACTATACAGAGTTTTAGATTTTTTTAAGCGTTCTACAATTTTGGATGAAAAAAGCAAGACTTCTTTCATCCTTTCCTCTTCTTCCTTTTTTTTTTTCCTTTCTATATACTCCATTCTCTCCATTGATCTCTGCAAGTTGCCTGCTCTCTTATGTGTCTCTCCTATGGATTATCTCTAGCGCCGCGAGTAGTAAGGATCTACAATAATACAAATATTTCATGTACTCCCTCTGTTTTAAATTGTAAGTCGTTTTGACTTTTTTGCTACATCCATTCTCGCTACGCATCTAGATATAATAATTTGTATACATGGCAAATTAGATGAACCAAAAAAATCAAAGCGACTTATGATTTGGAACCGAGTAAGTATCAAACATTTTTTGTCATAAGTTTATTTATTTATTTACGCACCAAAAAGATATATGTGTAACAATATGTGTGTTCAGATTTCATAAAAAAGTTGATATATGTGTAACAATATGTGTGTTCAGATTTCATAAAAAAATGTGTTCAGATTGTTAAAGACACCTGATTTGTGATCCGACTCAAATTGGTTGTCTCTTTCATACTCGGGTGTCACCCGACTTAGGCTCTGCGTTTAAAGGCCCAACTTCTCTCCAAAATTTCTTGCGTTCTCATCGATCGAAGCATTAAATATACCAAAAGATGTATGTCCTGAGTATGAAATGTAGGTAAAAAAAAACTAATTGCACAGTTTAGATGTACTTTTTGAGGCGATTGTTTTAAACCTAGTTACCACATGGTAGGATAATATTTATCATAAACAACGAAACGTCTTCTGGTGCTTTTCAATCCGCTGATTGCCAAATTCGCCAAATTTAGCACCAAATTTTGACCTCTAAACACAGCCGAATAGGTGAACAGATACACATTCACACTCCACATGAATAACTTGCTACTAGTATTGTTTAGTTGTTTCGTCTTATTCGTCTCCCATCTACTCTGTTTTCTCTGTGGACCTTAAGCATGTAGCCTCTCGTCTGAAGACTAGGACACTAGGTTGATTGGATGGATCTCGTGGCATGAATGTTTTAATTTCTCAAGCAGTACTTTTGTTTGTTTCGTTTGGATGACGTGGCCGGGGAGAACAAGCGTGCAGTGGGTATGGGCATGAGATCGAGCGATCAATAGAGAATACACGTTGATCAGTGAATACATGTTGCTCCACTCTACGTACAAGGCGGGGCAGAGGATCGGAAAAAGAGCCCAGACATTAGTTTCCTCATCTCCATTCATCTTGATAGGCGCTCGCCACTCATCCTCTCAAACCGAAAACCTGAAAACTTTGTGAAACCCACCAATTAATCTCTAAACAATACCTTAGTTGTACTCACTACTATAGAATTGATTTTGCTATCTATTGATGTGCTTCATCCTCTCTCTCTCTACTATTGTTTTGGCTACTATAATTCCACATCAAGTTTGCTATCTATTGATGTATAAACATATGCTTGTTCATGTTGTATCATGTCACCTCATTTTACCTTACTTGGGCGGCTACCTACCTATGTCCAACGTCGAAGTGCTAGACGTGCTCTTCCTCGACGGTGGAAAGAGCACGTCTAGGCAGCCGTAAAGACGCAAGGCCGCCTCCTAGGTTGCATCACTGCGTTGTTTTTGTTGTGAAATAGAAACCTTTCTAAGCTAAGAAAGCAAACTAGTAGATGAAGACATTTCCACATCCCCATCTCCACTCCATAGTCGCTCCTCCTCTGAACCGTAGACCTGGAACTTTGTTTTTTAAGAAAAAGAAAAACCCGCAGATTAACTCATGACCATTCATCATCAACTAGGAAACCTCAGCATGCGCAGCCTTAATTTGGCACGTTGCAAACTCTAGTAGCGCACGGCGCACGCGACCCAAAAACGACGTACGACGCGGTGGGACGCACGCACGCACGCACGCTTGATTCACCTTGTTGCAGCTGCACTGGAACAACTGGTTGCACCTTGAACGCCACGCACGGGAGCGAGCGATCTCCTGAAGTGGAGGTGGAGGGCATTTTCTTTTTTGGGGGTTTGCTGGTTGGAGAATGCGATTTGTGAAGAGCAAGTGGTGTGGCCGATGCAAAAATATTGCGCTTGCTCCACATGACACGTGAACCAAACCTGACGGCCCCGGCGCCGCGCCGCAATTGTTTTGTTTCCACACCGACCGACCGGGTTGGGGTGTTTGGATTGGCGTGCTGGGCCATGCCAGCGGTGGTGGTGGGCGAGAACCAGACGCCCACGCAAGCAGCGCCATCCAGATAAGAATATATATTATCTCCCATCATCAGTAGATCTACAAATAGGTAGAGTAGCGATTAATCTCAATCTCAGCGCCCTGCCCATTTCACAAAAAAAAAAAAAAAAAAAAATCCTCTGCCGTGCTCTCCAAACGGCTCGAAAAAGCGTCGGAAACCCAAAGGGAAATCCATGCCACGCCACCGTAACCGGAAATTCTAGGCGTCCATCCATCCATCCATCATCCCCACGGAGCTTGTGACATTTCTGCTTCTGCCTGCTTGGGCTTGCGGCTCTCCCCTTCATTTCGTTTCGTTGCCCTCCACTCCACGCAATCCAACCAATAGCAGCAAGGATAGTTAGTCAAATCCACCGTCTCACTTGCTCCAGCGCCCCGAGTCCTCCAAATCCCCACCCCACCATTCGAGACCAGAGGGAGAGCCGCCACAGCCATCTGCCCGTCGCACGCACGCCCGCCGCGGCAACCAAATCCCCACCGCCGAGCAACCAACCTCGTCAGTCGGCGCAATGGAGGACGCCACCACCGCCCACCTCCAGCCCCCGCCGCTCACAGGGGCCGGGGCTGCGGCGGCCTCGCCGTCAACCCCACCGCCGCCGAGTACGTCCACGGTGCGTCACTCTGCCTCCCTTCCCCGCCGCCTGCTGTTTTGTTGTCGGCGGAGCCGTCCCCAGCTTCTTCCTCTCAACGATTCACAACGGAGAGAGAGAGAGAGAGTCCAATACAATACATATACAACCTGGTCGGTCGGTGCTTTCGCGCTGAGTGGAATGATTGATTGAATCGGCTGTTGCTAGCTCGGGGATAGATACAAAGATGGATAGATAGATAGATACTAGATGTCAAGGCTGATTGCAGCATGATGACTTTTTTTTTTTTTTTTTTTTTTTTTTTGACAACAACAGCATGATGACTTTGTTTAACTACTCCATCCAGTATGCAGTGCTAGTATTATGTCTGTCAGCGTCAGGATCCACTCAACTCTTGTTAAATATTAATTAATTAAATAAAGGCAGTCTTGGGGAGGGCAAGTTTAGTTTTAGTTGTGCATCCTACCCATCCATCCCTGTTCACTTACAGTAATGGTACAGCGAGTGAACGCATTTATTTAATCCTATCGAGAAAGAGGATTTTCTATGTAAATTCAACTGTTTATAAACCAGTAGAGAGAAAAAAAAAGTGCACATGCTTTTTGAAAGCAAGGCCACTAGTAGTCTATAATAACCAGAGTTCAAGTACCAATTAAGGATACATGTACTGCTGCTACCTGTTCCATACATACACACGTTCATTCCCCGTGCCCACCCCTGTCTATCTCTGCTGAATTTCAACTGCGCTTGTTTGGGTTGACGATGCACATATGGAGCTAGCATTGTGCCACCATCACATATAACTTCCAGTTTCAAAAACTTAAATGTCCTCAGAAACACAACTGACCACTCTACGAAATCTTTTCAGCGCAGGGCTACAGTGTTGTTCTCCCTGAGAAATTGCAAACTGGCAAGTGGAACGTGTACAGGTACCTACTTTGATTACCATAAGCTACAGAGTTGTTCTGTGGCGGTTCGTGATTCCTGTTGCCGTCTTGCAGGTCCGCGCGGTCACCTCTAAGGCTGATAAGTAGATATCCTGACAACCCAGACATTGGAACACTGCATGACAATTTCACGTAAGAAGCCAGGATTGCCTCTCTTCAATCTGACCTTTTATCTCTTTATTTTCCATCCAACTTTTGTAACTTGTAGTCTTGTTACCAACATCATGATCGATTTACTGTTGCTATATGTTTGCAAACCCATTTGTATGAAATGGTGTTGCAGGTATGCAGTTGAGACATTTACAGACTGTAGATACCTGGGAACAAGAATCAGAACAGATGGAACAATTGGAGAGTAAGGATTACCTATCTAATACACGCCTTATTATTACCTGCAGTGTCATTTTTATCCAGACTGATTCATGCAAGTGTCAAATCATGTTGTAGCTACAAATGGATGACGTCACGGAGACGCTAGCACGAGCAGGACTGCAATAGGTTCTGGCCTTATCTATCATGGAATTAGTGAAGTGAGTCATCATGATCTGAACAAGCACTTGTCATTTTGTTCTTGGAAAAACAGATATGTGGCGACTATATTTGAGCTTATGCCAAACACATTTCTATTTGGAATCAGGGTGCATGCATTGGTCTGTATTTTATAAACAGACCCGAGTGGATGATAGTTGACCATGCTTGTTCTGCATATTCATATGTATCTGTGCCACTTTATGACACTCTTGGTATGTTCACAACACAGAATGACTATACTATAGGTCTCTTGGTCGTTCATGATTTGTCTAGTGACAGCTTTTCTTCATTGTACGTTTCTACTTTCAGGCCCCGATGCTGTTCAATTCATTGTGAACCATGCAGCGGTGGAAGCTATATTCTGTGTGCCTCAAACTCTAGGCAACGTGAGCTATAATCACTTCTCTCTTTCAACCTTCGATAATTACTAGTTCCTACAATAAAATTTGCAAATGAAGCCTATGATGAGGCTGCATGTCAGAAGTCATCTTAGTTCTAAACTGCTCCAGGGATTCGGGCCATTTTTTGTTTGTACTGGCATAACTCTGGTAACAGGTTTCTCTAGCATAAAAAATATCGTATAGTATGGTAAAAGTGGCAGCCATGACAACCTTTTTGTGGGCCCATATAGATGGAAGATATGGTTAATCTTGTGGATACTGTGGCCTGATATTTAAATAGTTAAATTTTTATTCTTATTTTGAAAAAGCTATTGATGCCATTTAGCTTTAGATTTCACATTATTATAGTATTATTATGGCTTCTACATTTAAAAATACGTACACTGAAATTGCGACTATTACTTGACTGATGGTAATCTATTTTCTATTGATTGCAGCTGTTAAGTTTTATAGCTCAAATGCCATGTGTCCGGCTTATAGTGGTAAGTCTGGACTGCTTACTGTTGGCACACACAATGTGACAGTCATGATTATTGAAGGACCTTTCCTCCTTAATTTTCCTAGTTTCTTTTGTCTAGGTAGTTGGTGGAGACGATGCAAATATGCCATCAACGCCAGTTACTACTGGAGTGGAAATCATAACTTACTCCAGGCTGCTCATCCAGGTGCTCATGATTTTTTTGCTCATCCTTGGGTTTGCTCATGATAATTTTTTTTTAACTATTTCAAACACTACATAAAGGCTACGATGGTATAAGCTTCTTCTCATGAACTGCATGATTTTACTGAAGTGCATACCCACATGGCAGCCATTTTCATTGTCATTAATCTGGAATGGCCTAAGTCAGATTTGTAGATGCACTCAAATATAAGAGTATCCTATGTCCTTTTGGTACCCTGTTTTTTTTTCCTTGCCTATGTGCTTCAAGAGTTTGGCCCTTAAAAATTGATGTGATTTAACACCTAAGCCGCACATATGTACTTATATGTTATATATTATGTCTCTAGATTTTATACATGGGATGCCATTATTTCTTTTCTATCCTTTGTTGGGTGGAGGTTAGATTTATCTAGAATCTTAAACTGGACCTTCCAGTTCTGATTAACCTGACATGGGGCGATGTTTGTATCTGCATCCTGTATGGCTGTATTCAAAGGTCAGTTGTTTTTATTTTACCTTTTTAGGAGAATTTTATTTTACTTGTTGTATGCAAAGTACACATGAGATCATGAGATCCCAAATCAAATGTTCTCTTTGATCAACTCAGTTTTTCAAGCTTCATAGCTGTATGTACATGCATTTGATTGTTATAGGCATACATAGCATGCTAATGCTGGGAATTTGAATATTATATACATAAATGTGAATGTGCTGCCATATTAATTCGTTTATTTATGGAATTTGAATGTTTTAGGTTGTTAATACATTGTCATTAGTGTTTTAATTTTGAATAAAGAAGGGCACATCACCTTGTGTTTTCCACTTGCTCCTATGTATTGTGTGCATCTGTTTTCTGTAATCCTTCAATTCTTCAACTCAGGGAAAGGCTAGTCCTCAACATTTTCGTCCTCCGAAACCGAAGATATTGCCACTATCTGTTACACTAGTGGCACTACTGGCACGCCAAAGGTAAATCAGCCATCCTTCTGATTATTCTTCGCTTCATCAGCAAAGTTCTATTACTTGAACAATTGTACATTTCAGATCTATGATGCTGGATATTTTTTTTCCTCAGGGAGTTGTTCTTTCTCATGAGAACTTAATTGCAAATGTAGCAGGATCAAGCCTGAACATTAAGTTTTACCCCTCCGATGTGTAAGTATTTTGAATATACACTCAAATAAAATTCTTTTTGCTTGAGCAACTTATCCAATTCACACCAGCTCTTAACATTTGTGTCAGTAACTTTGTGGATCACTTTCCTCAGGTATATCTCATATCTACCTTTGGCTCACATTTACGAGAGGGGTTAACCAGATTGCAGCACTGCATTGTGGTGTTGCCATTGGATTCTACCAAGGGGTATGCAGATTCAACTTTATTTGGAATGGTAGCTATATAACTATATAACTACATAACTACAGAAAAAAATTGATGTGCATTCTGATAACTCATTACCACTAAACTACTAAAGGTTTGTCTATAAGTTGGTGCCTAAAGCTGTAGGAATATGATCATCTATTGCAAATATGGATTGTGCACTTGAATTGCTCTTAGTTTTGATGACGTTTTTTAAAAAAGCTTTGGACAATTCAGAGATAAGCTGTAGACCAGTGTGAAGGATCTTTCATCGTCAATATAATATCTTATCAATTTAAATTCACCTGTAGCAGTTGTCATGCCCCTCTGTTGGTCACTGTAATCCTCCCCCACCATCCAAATCTAAATACTTTTCCTTCTATAGACTTCTTGTGTGCCTGTGTCTCCAGTTAACTATACCCATGCATGGTTATCTCCAGTTTGTTTGCTGGTCTGTATGAAGCAAACATTTTATGTGGCATTTTTGAGTTATGTGTCTGTACTTGCATCCCGTAATTTTTTACCTACAAATTTACAATTATGACTCTTTGTCATCTTTACTTACTATGTTAACATTCCAGGATAATTTGAAGCTCATGGATGATCTAGCTGCTTTGAGACCAACAGTATTCGCAAGTGTTCCCCGGTTATATAACAGAATTTATACAGCGTAACAAACTATACCACTAACTTCTATGTTCAGTATAAGTGATACGTTCTGTTCATACTACTAACTACTAGTTGCTTATTCGATGTGTAGAATTACAAATGCTGTGAAGGAGTCTGGTGGGCTGAAAGAAAAATTGTTTTATACTGCATACAATGCCAAGAGGCAAGCAATCCTTAAAGGTTAGAATAGTATGCAGTTCATTGAAATTAGGTGCCCTTATATTTTTAGGGTAACAGTTAATAAGAATTCTTCTGCATTCATAGTGAAGCATAGGACCGATACAGCCAATAAGCCTTACATGGATAATTGGATACTTGCACAACTTACTAACTTAG
Organism: Hyparrhenia diplandra; assembly: GCA_015847255.1. NCBI lineage: Eukaryota > Viridiplantae > Streptophyta > Magnoliopsida > Poales > Poaceae > Hyparrhenia > Hyparrhenia diplandra. The sequence goes on along the minus strand of JADLZK010009314.1, from coordinate 186,910 downwards.
TAAAATAATAAATAGTAAGGAGATCTCCTGAGTCCTGAGTAGAAAGGAATAGGTGAGCAAGGTCTCAACCGACCCCTCCTCCTCCCCCATCTATTTCCTGGATAGAAAGGAGATATCCTGGGTAGCTAGGTTTCTTTTCCTTTTTTTAATTGCACAGAAACTTGACATGTATCACTTTTTTTTCTCCGAAAGGGCGGCAAGAGCATCGACAAAATCTGTATGGAATAAAATGGTCGATGTTCCAGTAGCTTCTACTAAGATACTTCTAGTGGAGTTAGAGTGGTTGTTTGTAAGGGACCATTTTCTTCTCTCTTTAATATAAGATACACAACTCTCCTGCATGTTTAAGAAAAAAGTAAGATACTTCCTCTGTTTTCAAATAATTGTCAGTTTGTCACTGTAGATTACTGTCGAAACTTGACCACTTAATAACTTCCAAATGACTTGGTAAATTTGATACAGATAATATAGTATTATTATATATTTATAAGAATTTAAATGTGGACTAACTACAAGAATGCTGGTCAAATTTACAATAGCAAAAGTCAACAATGACAAGTATATAAACACAGTGGGAAGTAATATGCCTTTTTGTTTGTTCATGTTTGTCTTTTGCATTATCCAGTTTGGCATATTCCTTATGGAAAATGGAATACTTTGTGCAATCCTTTCTTTTGTTTCCATGTATAGTTTTGAAGCAAGAATATGGTGCAGCCGACCATTTGGGTTTTGCTGCAAATGATGTTCACCTAAGATTGGTGGCCACTCATAGAATGGAAAGGGCTTTTGTTTTTTCTTCAGGACTTCATTATATAGCACATAGTCATAACTTGTGTTTCTTAAACTTAAGTTAGTAATCTTCTTGGTTTGTTTATTTCTGTTGATTAGAAAAAAAAAGTGAATCAGTCTAATTTTACATTTTGATGCCATCTTAATCCAGTTTTCATCGCATGTATGCACAATGAAAGTCATTTCTATACTTTATGCTATCAGGGAAAAAATCCATCCCGGTGTGGGATAAGTTGGTATTTAACAAAATTAAAGCTAGGCTTGGTGGGCGAAAGTGAGACTTATGAGTTCAGGTGCTTCTCCGCTATCGGCAGATGTTATGGAATTCCTTAGGATGTAAGTTATCTTCTTCTGAGCTCTCTTTTGGATAATTTTTGGAATTTGATTTTGTGACAATTACTGTTTAAATTTCTATAGATGCTTTGGTGGTGAAATTCTTGAAGGCTATGGAATGACGGAGACATCCTGTATCATATCTGCAATGGATGTTGGTGACAAATCAATTGGTCATGTTGGATCCCCAATTGCATCTTGTGGTAAGCTCTTGTGTCTCAATTTCAAGAATATAATAAATTCACTTGGGTAGCACTTGCACTTGTGTGAAAATATTTTTCATGAATTCAACTTATAATATATTAATATGCATAGATAAGCCATGCTAAAGCTAGGAGGCCTTTATTTGTTTTAATCTTTTTGGATATTGCTTATCTTATATTGATGATGCCCTGATGGTGGTACTTTGGAAATCCAATAAATGACCACTGAAATTCATTGCATTGAACAAACTTATCCTAAATTATTGTTTCTATGCCTTACACCCAATTTTTGCAAGGGTTATTTTTAAGTTTTAAGTCTAACGTGCTTGAGGTCATCCAGTTAGCAAGGTCCTGTAGTCACCATGTTGAATGGGTGATGTTTCTGGAATAAAACTAGCCTGTTTCTTGCAAAAGATGTCAATATTCTTTACCATGACACTAGTCAAATGACATCCATATATCCGAAATAATTGGGTATGCCTTTGTGCTTGTGCATTGTTCTCATAGTTTTGTAATGTTGATCTTTCTCTTTATATCTTCAGAGGTGAAACTTGTGGATGTCCCAGAAATGAATTATACGTCCTGACGATGAACCTTATCCTCGTGGAGAAATTTGTGTTAGAGGACCTACAATATTCCGTGGTTACTATAAAGATGAAGTCCAAACGTAAATTTCTATAGTTCATTTAAATTTACCTTTGTACTGAATGAGCTTCAACTGCAATAGATCAATAAATAAATTTAAAAACCACAGAAAAAAAGTCGTTGATGAAGATGGTTGGTTGCACACTGGAGACATAGGTCTGTGGCTACCTGGAGGGCGTTTAAAGATTATTGATAGGTAAAAAAATTGCACTGTTTTATATTCTTGCTTTTCTTTTGGAATTAAGATAATAAGATTACAATGTTTTGCTCTCATTAAGCCACGATATTTTGCAATTTATATTTTTAGTTCACTTGGACTCTTGACGATCTATCTATTAAAATCATCATTAAACAATCTCTAGAGCCTTTTTGAATCTAGGGCTAGAATAGACCTCCTATCTGGTGTGATGCTCCAAGTTTGAACTAGTTCTTCGTAAGGGAGAAAATTTTATTAGACAAGTTCGACTCAACAAACCGAAGATTCCTTCATTTTGCTCCTCAGATTTCAACCGAATGACCAAGGAATCAAAACCTCATTATCCATTCATAACTTATGTTCTTGCAGAACACTTTTTATAGGCTACATTTTCCCTAGGCGTGTTTGATCTCACTATTTTTCTAACTATATTACTGCCTTACATTTTCTCCTGGATTCTAGGAAAAAGAACATCTTCAAGTTAGCTCAAGGAGAATACATAGCTCCAGAGAAGATTGAAAATGTTTATGCCAAATGCAAGTTCATTGCCCAGTGTTTTATATATGGTAATATTTATGATTCTATATTGGCCATGTGACCATTAGTTATAGTCAGGCATGTTCTAAATCTCTTCTTTTGGATGCAGGTGATAGTTTAAACTCTTCCTTAGTTGGTATTGTTGCAGTTGAACCAGAGGTTTTGAAGGCTTGGGCTGCATCTGAAGGGATCCAGGTAAAAGATTTTAACCATAACATTTGCCATCTATTTATTTCATCCTTCAAAAAATGTCTGTAAGTAGTCTGACACTGATCCAATTTCTAATTATGAAAGCTGGCATTCATTTTCCATGTTATTCTTTGGTTGAATCATATATTGGATGGAACTGTCAGTCTCTTCCACTCCATCCATAGCATGGCTGGTTAACGCTGAACCCTCTGTGTTCAGCTTTGTCCTGTGGTCCAAAGGAAGTGTAGATCAGGTGGAATTTTTATTAGTTGTCATCTTAAAGAGCCAGTTTACTTTTCAATTATTTTGCCGCCCAGTAGATTGCACTAGATAAAATATTATCCAACTTTACCGTGTTATTGTCACTTGCACATTCCTTAAATGTTTCGTACCTACAACCTGTCTCTCTTCGATTTGGTGTCCACTGTGCATCACAGTAAAATTCAGCACAGATAGATCTTCAACCAAGTCTTTAACATTTGCACAGGTTTTTTTATGCTCTAAACTGTCCTTTCTAACATGTAGTGCGAAGACTTGAGACAGCTTTGTGCTGATCCTAGAGCAAGAGCTGCTGTCCTAGCTGATATGGATTCTGTTGGGAAGGAAGCGCAGGTTTCTCTCTTCAGTTCTGACCTAGCAAATTCTTATGCTCAATCCCTGTGAACTGTCGATTGTTTATTGATTTTCTGTGCCATGTTATACCAGCTAAGAGGTTTTGAGTTTGCTAAAGCTGTTCGGCTCGTTGCTGAACCATTCACAGTGGAGAATGGTCTCCTCACCCCAACATTCAAGGTAGGCCTCACTGGTGAATCTAGAGGACAATTCTTACAAGCCGATGAAATGCTGAGTCAAAAGATTTACACTCCCATCGCAATACTTTTGCAGGTCAAACGACCGCAAGCTAAGACGTACTTCGCCAAGGAAATTTCAGATATGTATGCAGAGTTGCGGGAGGCGGAGGCACCCAGGTCGAAGTTGTAATCGCCCGTGTAATAATGGTCAGAAGGAGAAGTGATATATACAGGCTCACACTGATATCATGTATAGAATAACTTATCGTTTACTGGGGCGCAGCAAATAATTGTTCCTGAAATGATAAGGAAGAATGAGGACTTTTGTGCCAGACGGAGGCAGTGCTTGGACTGCAAGAATGAAATTGATGGTCCTCGTACAACTGAATGCCGACTTGCCCAGTACTACATGATTTTTTTGCCCTTTTCCAGCGTGCCACGATAGCCTCAATGGAAGATACGTCATAGGGGGCAAAAAAAAAAAAAAAAATATCTGCAAATGTAAACAGTAAACAGTTCGTTGCGAACTGTAAGAATGTCTCTCGGTTGTATAGCGAGTTCGGTATTTTCTTTTTCCTATATGTCGACACACAGTAGTTCAAACATCACGGTGTGGTGTTCATGTTGCATAGCAAGTCGATTGATCGGAATGGAAAGGAAAAAGTCCACATTCCCTCCCCCCAACTATCGCGAGAGTTCACTTTTCCTCCCTCAACTTCAAAACCGGACAAAACCGCCTCCCTCAACTTTTTCAAACCATGCGTTTTTCCTCCCTCGAGCGGTTTTGAGGGTGGTTTTGCTACAATAACCGCGGGTTTGGTACAGTGAACATGGTTTGCTAAAGTACCATCACCTTTGCCTTTTCTTTTTTATAAAAATTTTGGTTGAATCTTTGAAAAAAACATAGTAAATCATAGAAAAATCATAAAATAAAAAAATCCGATTTTGTTGGACTCCACATGAGTAGATCTACACAGTGAATATATAATATGATATGCTTTAGTACAAAGTTTTTGCTATGAAAGTTTTGTCTTTTTTCTTTTTCATTTATTTGGTTGAATCTTTGAAAAATCATAGAAAATCATAAAAAAATCATAAAATAGAAAATCCAATTTTGTTAAACTCCACATGAATAGATCTACACAGTGAATATTTAATATGATATGCTTTAGTACAAGGTTCTACACGGTGAATATATAATTAATTAAAATAATTAGTAGTCTGCAGCTTCTATAATTATTTTGTTGAACTAAAGTATACCATATTATATGTTCACTGTGTAGATCTACTCATGTGGAGTCTAACAAAATTAGATTTTCTATTTTTTAATTTTTCTGTGATTTACTATGATTTTTTAAAGATTCAGTCGGATTTTTTTAAAAAAGGAAAAGGCAAAGGTGATGGCACTGTAAGCAAACCATGGTTTACTGTACCAAACCCGCGGTTACTGTAGAAAACCGCCGTCAAAACCGCTCGAGGAGGAAAAATGCATGGTTTGAAAAGTCGAGGGGCGCGATTTGTCCGGCTTTAGCTGAAATGGAAGAAAAGTGAACTTCGCGATAGTTGGGAGAAATGCGACTTTTTCCGAATGGAAATCTCAATTGAGTGCGGGCATGGAAATCTCCTATGGGCCTTAAAGTCCAGGAACACCTCATCGTGTCGGCCCACGCCTAATCTGGGCTGAACTTGGTTGTTGGGACCCATGAACCCATTCATAGCCCAACAATAAGCCGAGCCCGACCCGTTCGAGAGCGAGAAGGTCCGGGTAGCCAAGCTAGCCTTACACCGGCAGGCACACGAGACGCGCCGCACCACTTGCTCCCAGTTTCTCGCCTTTGCTTGCTCCTCCAAGCCTCAGCACCCCACGAGCTCGCTCGCTTGCTCGTCGCGCCTCGCGGCCACCGCCGCCGCCTCCTCCTGACGCAGGTACGCGCCGCCGCTCCTCCCCTTGGTTCTCGCCGCCGTTCCCTGCATTCGCCGCGCTTGCGCTTAACTAACTACTCCGTTTAGTGCGCAGATTCGCAAGGGTACCTGCGAATTTAAACACATTTAAATTGGTCTTATATTTATTAAACGCATTTAAACAAGAGAAACCTTCATCTCAGAGTGTCAACATACTGCTTCGTTCGTCGCACATTTTCTCGGCTTCTCCATCCAGACTCAAGTCCGGAATCGGCCGGGGGCATGGTTGCGTCGGCGACGCCGAGGCCGTCGCTGATCCTCTCGCGTGCCTCCTCGCACTCGCACTCCCAGCCCAGCGCCGTCGGCCTCACCTCCGACCGCGTCGCCGCCTCTCGCCGCCGGCGCGGCGACTTCGTTTTCGTCGTCAATCCCTCCGGTACGCTCCCGCATCCCTTACCCCTCTTCGCCTACCCTTGCGAATCTGCGCACTAAACGCCGTTCTCTTCGCGGCTACTCTGCCGCGGCGCAGGCGCCAATGGACGCACGGGAAAGCAGTGGAAGCAGCTGCTGCCGCTCCTCCGCACCCGCCTCGCTGATCAGTGCAACGTAAGCCGTCGTTTCGTCGTCCTTAACTTCCAGATCGCTGGCTGATAACTTCTCCCACACTGGGATTTGTAATTGCCATCTGAAACCCGTGCTTGGTCTCGGGCGGTCTCGCTCTCATCTCACATAATTTGTTTCCATTTGTTGGTGTTGTCTTATCAGATTTGCGAGTGCATCACTTCAGGCCCGTCCCATGCTATAGATGTCACAAGGGAGGTGCGTGCGTGTGTGTTGCCTTGTCCAATTTTTGGGTTCCACTTGGTGACGGTTTACTTTAAGCACTGATGATGGTGTAATTACTCTAGGCTATAAAGGATGGGGCTGATGCTGTCATCGCTGTTGGAGGTGATGGTACACTTCATGAGGTACTTTGTTTATTGCACAACCACAAACAGTTTGACTTTTCGGGTGATTTAGACTGGGATACAGTTACAGAGTTGAGGATGTTATGTAGGTGGTCAATGGATTCTTTTGGAAAGGAAGTCCAGTGCGTGCTCTGGATCGAGGGCCTGACCATTCGACGGCGCTTGGTGTGAGTACTCGTATTCCTTGCCCTTTTAGCTTTTAGTTTAGATATTTAAACTATAACAATAAGAACGATCTGAATTGTTTCTTCTACGTGACCTGTCCTCTAACAGCTCATTCCACTTGGAACTGGCTCAGATTTTGCTCGGACATTTGGCTGGTATATTAGTTTCCTTTCCCATGTGATCTATGTATGACTTGGTTATTTGTTAACCTTTATTCTCTGTAAATTGCAATTATTGTTTCTTTTTACCAGGACAAGTGATTCTCGTGACGCGATTGATCGAATTGTGAGAGGTTTCTTCCTTGATACTTTCTTCCTTTATTGTGTTTGATTTGAAGTGATCTGTATTCTTTATTTTTTTTCTCGAGCACACATGCCTTTTTTCCTAGTAAAGTAGCACATACTATGTTTATTGCTTTAAACAGAACAGAGTGATTCAATATTACATCTTTTGCAGTACTGATTGCTGTATTCTTAGTTTAAGAAAAATAGTAAACTTCCTTTAGATCATGGGCATTCACCTAACTTTATTAGAGAGCTTAACACAGACCAATGATCCAGTGCTATGGAGATCAGCTTACAAATTTCTGGCACGATCTAAGCAAACCGTAAGTCTAGTACATCTACTCCCTCAACTACTCAGCAAACCAAACAGAGTTCGGGCGAAGTCACTCAGAACATCTGACCGCTATCTTAAGTTAGCTATTGCAGATCTTAGCGAGCATATTTTCCACCATGTCCACCCATTTAGGCTTGAGAAGAGGGGGCACCAGTACTTTAACGGCATCATTGTCTTGTGGACAATCACCGTGGGTGAAGACAACAACTTATTGTTGAAGATGGCATCATTCTGGGTTTTCCCTATGGTTATTTGTCTTCCCCCCCCCCCGCCCCCGCCCCCCCCGTCAAACAGATCACTGCAGCAGATGGGGATCTTGTTCAACCCAGTGCTTCCACAGTAGGGCATTCGAAGAGAATATGATCACTTGTTTCTTGCCCACAAATTTTGCAATGGTCAGGGCCTGACCAATTTCTTTTTTTTAGGACCCTGACTGAATGGTGCCATCCAAAGAAAAATGTGGAGTTAAGAGGAATGTTGCAACTCCAAACTGACATCATTTTCTCATCTTTGACCCCCTCCAGTGGTCCAAAGAAAAATATTGTCTGATCAATCACATTTGAAGAGAATATGATAACTTGTTCCAATTGTATATGGGCTTTGTGGTATATTTACCTGACCGGTCAAGAGCCCATTTCGCAATCTCTCTCCCTTCAACAAATTGCTCATCGCTCAACAGGTTTTGAAGCTTGTTCCAGTCTCTAGCCCTTTGATCATCCAACATTCTTCTTAACTTTATGTTCCAAAAAATGGCCATCGCTCCAGGCAGTGGCTACATCTGCACCCGATTTGACGGTAATTTTAAAGAGCGAGCTGAAGGTGACTTTCTGGGAGTATTCTCCTAGCCACGTGTCATGCCCAAATTTTTTCTGTATACCACTTCAAACCTCAACTATCCAGCCTCTCTAATAAGTGATAAACTTTTGACCCGTCAAACAGAGGAATTATATGACTTCTGTAATCCCATGTATCTTTTTTGTCATTTGTTGTATGAAGCTTCTTTACTTGATGAACTCTACATCTGAGATCACATATGAATCCTTTTTGCAGGAGTAAAATCAAAACTAGACATAGGCGTGATGGAGGGTCCAAACAGAGAACCACACTTCTTTGTTAATGTTGCTGATATCCATTTGTAAGTTAAACATAGCAATATGAAATATTTACTTCAGTGGACAATTTGAAGAGAAGAAGAATGATGTACCTGCAGGAGTGCTAAGGCTGGTTATTTTGCTTCTATGTACAAGAGATTTGGTAACTTATGCTATGTTATTGGAGCTTTAAGAGGCTTTTTGGGGACATAATAATCAAGATATGAGAATAAAGGTGAGGTTTGACCTAGGTTTGTTTTGGAGGAGTTGCATGCTTTCACGTGTTATTTTGCTCATTCTAATTTTGCATCTGCACATGATAGGTAAATGGGGGAGAATGGAAAACTGTCCATGAAGTCACCGCCCTGTGCATAGGGAATGCCAAATACTTTGGTGGTGGTATGAAGATAACTCCAACAGCTGATCCATTTAGCGGCAACCTTGAGGTAACTACATTATCAGCATTCATTAAAAAATAATAAATCTTTTTGATATGTGTTAGGACATTGTCGTTTTTCAATCTATGTGATTCTTTACAGGTTGTTATTCTTCAAGATTTCAAATGGTACGATTTTCTTCTGAAGCTACACAGGCTCTATGGAGGCACACATCTATCAGTGAATGGTGTTTCGTCAATGAGGTAAACAACTGCATCATGAAGGTTCTTTCCTTTAAGAAGGGAGGCATAGCGAACTAAATGATCCAGTGTCTTCTTTAAGAAGCAATATGCTATCGGCAGTGCTACTTTATATGTCTTTGATTAGGTAAAGAAATTAGACATGCAAAATGGTACTGCAGGCAGCATATTGCTTTTTATGCTGCGAAGGAAGGTCCTGGCTACATAGACTTAAAAGTCCTGATTATTGTGTTCTTGAAATGCTAAGAGTCAAGAGTACAATGCCTTCTGGCTTCATGCACTAATGTCCTGGTGGTCTGAAACTTTATACCTAAGTTTATGCAACATAATATGCTGCGATCAATAGGTCAGGTCATCTGTCAAAGTTCATGGCACAATGACAATACAATCTGTTTACAGTGAAACTAGGTAGAATAATATGCTGGAGGTCTAAATTGTTGAGGGAATTGCAAGCTCAATTGTTTTTGTTTGGAATTGGGTTCTTAGTGGCTTGAACTTTGAAGCTTTTCAAAACATCCTTTAGTAGCAACCAATCCATCTTCATCTAAGCGATTACATTGCTTTTTTGCAGGGTTCAATCAATTGAAGTAGCAGAGGTGACAGCTAGCGGTGGCATCTTTGTGCAATCTGATGGAGAGCATTTCGGCTTTCTGCCGACCAAATTTTCAGTTCTTCCTGGCGCAGTTGATTTCTTCTGCTAGATCACCATGCTCTGCCTTCCTATTGGACTAACTAGCAGAAAGATGAACAATTCTGTGTCAGATCAGTGCTTTGAAATGATATGGCAATCGAGTAGCTGGATTCATCTCCTGCTGTACTACATACATGAGACAATGAGGCAAGTTCTGCCGTGCTAAGCACTCCAACATGTAAGTACAGTACTAAATGCAGCACGCAATGCATCTAAGAGAATTGCAGCACAGGTGCTGGAATCACTGCTGTTCGTAGGCAAGCCGTAAGATTTGGTGAGAAGAGGTGTACGGATGTGTTTAACCGTTGGATTATTCTGGCTGACTGCAGGCGTGTTCCATGTCCATGTGGTAGTAATACTTGTTTGCCTGTGGCCCAACAACAACAACAAAAGTACAGGACCATATGTAGTTTAAGCATAAGTTAATGCATTCCTCCCAACTTGCAGTACGGATCAAGCTGGCACAAATCGATACATTGGTCAATTCATGTTCTCTTTACTCTTTTTGTGAAGATGGACTACCTTTTCTTGTTTGAGAAACAGAGATGGTCAGTTGACGAGATACAACAACAACGAAAGGACTGGTGTTGTTTTCGTCTTCTACTCTCTTTTTCTTTCTTATACTTCTAAAACTTCTGCATGGATACTGCTATGTATTTTCGTTCTGAGTAATGCAAATGGGGAGTCCCAAGTTTAAAAAAAACAAAAAAAAAAAGTATGAGTTTTTTTTTTTTCGAGTTGTCTCTTATCTGAGTATAGTATCTTCTCATGCACACCCACACTACACACTCATACCACACACACGCCATTTGTGTACATCAGACCTATAACTACACACAGACTTGGAAGATTGCGTCGCCAGTTTTGAGATCACCGGAATCTACCGATTCCGTGGCGGCGGTGCGTCCACATCTCTTTTAAACGTACCATGTGTGAGGAGGCAAAACGCCTGGAAATAATCCGAAGCAAGACTGGAAAAAACCCTAGTGCGAGACCCACGTGAGGAGGCAAACGCTCGGAAATAATCCGAGCAAGATTGGTGTGAGACCGGAAAATCTGTCCCCTACGGGGTTGAACACCGGTCGTTGTCCGATCCTCAACCACAACTTCTTTCGTAACAGTATTCCAACTGCCGTCGTCACGGCTGCCATTTTTTTTCTTGAGCATCATCGTCACGGCTGGCATCGTGTAATCCGGGGACCAAATCGAAAAAGTCACTCCGGCTCCGGCACACCGCCGCACCAGTCCCCCCGGCCTCCCGCCTCTCTAGCCTCCCACTAATCCCCGAGCAGCGCCTCCGTGCCGTCTCCCTCCCACCGCCACCGCTCGGTTTCCCACCGGCACAGCCCGGCTCTCCTTCGCCACTCCGCTTCCCGCCGCGGCGCCGTCCGTCGCCACCGCCTTCTGTCAAGCTCCGTTGCTTTGCCTCGCTCCTTTCCATCTTCCGCCGCCGTAGGCCGTAGCTACTGTGAGGAGGTAGGTACCCTAACACCGAGTCTCCAGGCGAGTCTGTGAGCCTTCTTCGCCTATATTTTTTGCGTCGAGCTTCTAATTTGTCCCACAAATGATCGTAGGGATACAGAAGAGAGGGGGGGAGAGAAGATGTCGTCGTCGAAGAAGAACTACTACAAGGAGAAGATGATGAAGCGGAAGTAAGCGCTCCACAGTACATTCTTCTTTTATTTGTTCCGTGCCTGGTGATTGGACAGTAGAATTAGAGCTGTCTCTGTTTACAACAAGGAACCTACTGAAGTTAGTTGTTGTCAAATCGTCCCCTTGATTATAGCTGTTTCTCTGTTCATGACGCAAACAACTTTTCAATGAGGCTGGAAAGGGGACAACTTATTTGTGTTTCATATGTATGAAGCTTATTATATTATGCAGAAAAATTCATTGGTGAAACCACTTAACCACAGCTCTTGATGGTACAGTTTGTTTCTTACTGTTGTTGTAGCACGATTACATGAATGTATGTATGTATGGAGCTTAAATGCCACCCTGGCTGCTGTTGTAGCTTAACCCTGTAGTCCATCTGCTACATCACTTGGATTTACCTTCATCCTTTGGTAGTGATTCACTGTTACTTTTACTCTTCTGCAAAAAGCTCAAACCCTAAACCCTGTACTCAAAACTGCTATCAGTGAAATTCTATGTTGCGTACATGTCACAAGCTGTTGATGCAGAGGAACTGCATTAAAATGGTTGAAGTGCTAAGGCAAAGGGAGCTATGGAAACATCCAGGATCCCACAGTCAGGGACTATGGTCTTGGATAGAATCCATACGCGCTTATAGCGTTTTAGGATATGTATCAGATCCTCTAATCGTGTTAAAGTAGTAACTGTTAAACACAAATTAGATGCTAACTAGGACCCATGTTACTTACTGTAAGTAGTTTGGTGAACTTAATAAATTTCTCTCATGTTCCATTCAGAGAGGAGAAAAAAGAAGAACCGGAAACACCCAGGTATCGAGATCGTGCTAAGGAGCGTCGTGAAGATCAAAACCCAGATTATGAACCTACAGAACTTGGTTCATTTCATGCAGTGGCACCTCCTGGGACTGATTTGAGGTAATAGATCACATGTTCATTTATCTGGCGCTTCTATCTGTGCTTAGTTTGTTTTTCTATGTTTCCTGAAATCCTAATCTCTGTGATGCTTGTGTCACAGGCTGGCAGATGCCCAGAAGATTTCAATTGAGAAAAGCAAATATCTTGGAGGTTGGTTGTGATAATTTTCTGAAATCCTAATCTCTGCCAAAAAAATATATATAAAAAAATATCCTTTTTCGTAGCAAACCCCTCTTTGGAATGTCTACTTCTTCTGTTTTGTACTGCCACGTTCATAACATTTTAAGTGTATGAACAACTGGTTCTACCTGTGCACGAGCTGTCTGAATCATGACTTCTGTAAAAATGAGAGCTGTTTAACATAGTCTTTATAAATTTGGTAAATTGGTACATGCCTGATGTTCTCAGTTTCAGAACACCATTTTCTCCAAGCGAAATATAACCTAAGAAATCAGTCATTCATGAATTCTTGTAATAGAAAATAAAGTCAGAGAAGGTGACACTATATTGGCTTGTGACTCAGTCTCAGATGCTGCTCTTTGTGTTTCCTTCATATGACCTGCTCTTTGATTGACATTCCATTTCCACCTTTTGCTTTTAAGGTGACTTGGAGCATACACATCTGGTGAAGGGCTTGGACTATGCTCTACTTCACAAAGTACGGAGTGAAATTGAAAAGAAACCTGATGCAGAGGATGGGAAGGATGCAAAGTCAAGGTAATTACCAGCCTTGTGTTATGTTATCACACTTTTGGCTTTATATGATTGTAACATCGATTAGGGTTGAAAAAGTCATGTATGCAGTTTGTATTTCAAATGTTGTAGTATTAATGACCGTCATGTGCACGATATTCGGTTATTCACTTGTACAGAAAGCAAGCCAGTACAGAAAGTTTTTCCATGATGACACAATTATATGGACCGAACATTTTTCAGCTAGCTCCAAGTTTTGGACTTTGAGTTGATTTAAGAGCACCAATTTCTTTCCTCTTGAATTTTAGGAGACTCTTATTTGTGATTAATTTTTTTGTTATGTAAATTGCTTATGTAAATTAAGAAAGGGGTTGTGCCTCCTGTAATATTTTGCATTTGGTCACTTGTGGTACAAGATAACTTTGCCAGCATCCCTAAAGCCATTGTACACAACTGATTTGTTGGCATGCTAACTCAGACCTGTGTAAGGTTCTTTTTCTTTGTACAATCAATATTGTTGCATTGCATTTGGAATGTATGTAAGCAACTAAGCATTTTCCCAACCAGATATCATTTCCTTACATCATTAGCACCGCCATGTGCTACAATGTAAAATATAATACCCATTTATCTCCCAATTAGGGCTTGTTTGGATGTCCATGTATTTGCCTCAATCTACATGTGTTAGTGGATTGGAGTGTATTTGAGCTAAGTTCCACTCTAATCCACTTCAACACATGTGGTTTGAGGCAAATACATGTGCATCCAAGCAAGGCCTTAGAGAGATACTTGTTAATAGCCTCATGTTTTCACGCTGGCTGCACCTAGTGCTTTGGGATCATAACACTTATCTTTCGCTGTTGTTGTTCAGGGCAACAAAAGAAGATCAAGCAGTCTCCTTTCGCACTGCAACTGCAAAGGTATATTTCTTTTTTGAGTTATCACTTTTCAGTGAGTTTCTTTTTCCTCAATACATTAATGGTTAATACAACATGGCTATTGATTTTCATTCTTTGTTGTTGCAGTCTGTCTACCAATGGATCATAAAAGCCTCAGAGCATAATTAAAGAGAATGAATTGTTTCTTCCTGGTCGGATGTCATTTATTTACAATATGGTAATGCCCTTAAATGAATTCCTGTAGTAATATATCTACTTAATTGCATAATAGAATTCATTATAGTACATAATACATTTCACAATAATCATGCATGGTAAATCACAAGCTGCAGGCATTAAATTTTCCTATTTTTTCTCCACAGAAATTACCAGATGCATGCATTATTTTATTTTCGTCACCCATCAGTGTTCATTTATACTTACAGACATGGTATTATCCTATAATGTATAAATGTCCAAAGCATTCTGTGAAATTGAGATTATGTTTTTATGTATTGGTTTACTAGACTAGATATTCATATTTTAACTTCTTATTCTGAGAATTTGGTGTAGTTTGTTACCTTTGGCAGTATACGATAATTTTAACCTGCTTATGTTTCTTTAATTTTCTATTCCACTTTTGTTGTATCATTTCTTCTGTCTCCTTTTTATTTGGGCTTGGACTTTTTTGTTCAGAAAGCACAGTAATTTTCTTTTTATGATCCAATCAGGAGGAGGGAGTAACAAATGATATTCCAACAACTCTTCATAGGAGCAAAGCTGATTGCCCGGTTCCAGAGGTATTCTGATGATATACATATTCCATGTTGGAGTATTTTGTAACTTTTCTTGATGACCTTACTTTTGCAGGAGATGGTAACTGTCAGCGTGGATGGTTCTGTACTTGACAGGATTGCCAAAATTATGACATACCTTCGGCTTGGATCATCAGGGAAGGTCTTGAAGAAAAAGAAAAAGGATCGAGATATAAAAGGTGTGTTCATGAGAATAAATAATATACTAGTGATCTTGTTGAGTTAGAATCTGAAAACAGGAAAGCTTCCATGGTAAATACATTAGGAAATATGCTGTATGTGTTTTGTTTGGAAGAACTAACACATTTTTAGCTATATACTCCCTCCAGTCATGATAACATGACGTTAGGACAGGATAACTGAACTGAGTAAAGTTGTTAGTTTTTTTCAGGCTGCATGAATTTTGTTTCAATTGTATGGCTAGTATTCTTTTTTAGAATTATCTTCAGGTGCTTGATGGGGATTAGGTATCTTGTTAATGTATTATGTTTGCTATAATGCAGGGAAGAACAATTTGGCAAGTGGTGACTATAAGGAGTCAGTAAAACCTTCCCAAATTAATGGTTCTACTCTGAAACATCAATCAGATATGCCACCACCAGCAGCTCCACCATCTTGGAACAATAATTTCAACGGAAAGGAGAAACAACCAGTCCCTGTTGCAAGAGCAGACGATGATGACATTTTTGTTGGAGATGGAGTTGACTATTCAGTTCCTACCAAGGAAATGAGTCAGAGCCCTATTTCTGATATGGATGAATCCCCACATCACCATCAGAAGCAGTCCAATTTCACTGAACCCATGTATGGCCCAGTACCGCCATCTGAACCCATGTATGGCCCAGTACCACCATCTGAACCTGCTCAAGATTGGCAACAGCCGGTAAGCCTATAAATGTTCATTGACTTTAGGTTCTGGTGGATACCTGTAATTTTAGCTCTGCACTTTGAATGTCAGAGGCTGGCAGTGTATTTGTTATTGCTTCGTGTTCATGGCCTGCTATAACATGTTTTTAGTTTTATTTGCATTTTATTCAAATTGGTCATAACTTTTAGTGTCTTTTCTGGTGCCAGAACGGGTATGATGCTGTTCAAGCCCAGATGGCCGCTGCTGGATATCAAGGTGACTGGTCAAGCTATGTCTATGCAGGACAGCAGTTGGGTTATCCAGAACAGTATGTGCAGCAAAGCACCCAGGAATATGATGTCTTAGCTGACCCTAGTATATCCCAGGATCCAAGGTTCATGACTCAAACAGACAAGGATCGGGGTTTAGGTTCTGTTTTCAAACGTGATGATCAAAGGCTTAATCAGCTGAGGGAAAAGGATGCACGGGAGAGAGATCCAAATTTTATTTCAGACAGTTACTCAGAGTGTTATCCTGGTTACCATGAGTATAATAATGAAATTGCAGGAAGCGATGATGAAGATGATTTATCGAAGATGGATATGGGTGGACGGGTAAGTGAAATGATTTAGATGTTATGCGCAAAAAGTTCACTTGCAAATGCAAGCCTATTCTTGTGGCAAGAGTTTTTGTGAAATCGCAGTAGATAGCTAAGCATCACTTCGTGTTTATTATGTTGCATTTGCTTTTGAATTGCTTTGGACTGATAACTCATATCTGCATCATTTTTTCTTCATGTATTTGAATATTCTGAAAACCTACAGTTGTGATTTAGATTGTGACTTTTGGTTTAAAATGGTTTACTCAAGTCCATGATTACATCTTATGTGGAGTGATAGAGCAACCTTTATCATTGGCACTTTTGGACCATCTGTGTACTGTATGTATTCTGATATACGATTCTTGAGCAGGCGAAGGGCCGTCTTCACAGGTGGGACTTTGAGACTGAAGAGGAGGGGCCAAGTACAACGATCAGAAAGAAGCCATGCCGAAGGCTGCCTTCCAGTTTGGTGTGAAGATGCAGGACGGCAGGAAGACCAGGAAGCAGAACAAGGACCAGAAGCTGACGAATGACCTCCACAAGATCAACAAGATCCTGGCTAGGAAGAAGGGTGAGAAAGATGGGGCAGAAGATGGTGGTCACTATGATGATGATTTACCTAGCTCGAAGAAACAGCGTGGCTGAAGCTGCCGGTGCGGCATTCTAGCGTAGAGTTACACAGTGCTATGTTTAGCTGGCAGCTGTATCCTGCATTTCTGCTGCGATTATTTAAGTTGACTGGTAGGAAAAATGCTGATGCTATTGAGCGAAACCATGGAAGAAATATGGCTGTATATGTACTTTCTTTCTAAAAAAAGAAAAGACAGATCTTCATCATTATTATAATTAATTAACCAGCAAGTATTTAATCTGTCAAAGAAGTCAAATTGGGAGGCTTTGTGATCTGTTGAGGGCTGGGAATAGCCAGGACTGTGGCTCAGTGTTTGACCTGGGTTATGACCTATTGTTGATGAAATTGTTGCAGTGTAAATCATGATTCTTCTGCCCCATTTGGAACCTTGGGCTATTGTTCAACTACAAATGTGACCAATTCTGTAACCTGGGCTGTGCCATTTGGAACGAATCTCTCTGAATGCATATAAGGCCGTATCTACGAATTTATACATGTATTTATATCGGACACACACGTTTGGGGCTAGATTGGGCACGGTGCGGCCCAGCCCAGCCCAAGTAGAGAAAACAACTCAGTCCTCATCCCAATCCCACACTCCCAGCTCCACTTCTTTGTTTTGCTCGGCGGCCGGCGGCGAGGTGGCGAGCTACGGCCTCCGGCTCAGGCGAGAGAATCGGATGCCATGGACCTCGACACAGCTCCATCCGGCAACCGCATTCGGCCCCTTCCGGTTGCCTTTCTTGGCGAACCCAAATCCGGCCCCTCGCCGCCGTCGGGCTTCAGTTGAGAGTCCGGCAAGAATCCCTCGGTGCCGAGGCCTCCAGGCTCAGGTAAGCTCCTCTTATCGCCGTGTATTTTCCGTCCAGTACTACGTTGCCCGATCTAATATCCGTAGGACTTTTCTATTGTTTGTTAGTACTAGTCGAATACACTGTAAATTGTTCTCTGCATTGGTTTTTAATACATCATTAAAGCAAAGTACAGAGGTGTGGGAAAATAATTCCTAGACTATAGAGCATAGATAAGCAAAAACTACAATTGATCTGCATTGTTAGACATAGATGATGCTTCCGTCTCGGTGCCAAGCTCGTCGGGAATCTGATAACACAGTTGAAGTCTCATTCTCTCTCGCACTCCACTGCCAAAGTTGATGTTTCTCTCCACTGTCAAACACAGTTGATGTCCTTGTTCTCCCACTCCGATAACACAGTTGATGTTTCTCTCCACTGTCAAATGTCTTGAGTGGTGCCTCTGTCAGATAAGGCACGCATTGCTTGTTGTGGCCGTGAAGGACACGGAGGTCCGATGCATGAACGCCATATATATTGCTATGGCGGGCTCCATAGTGTTAGCAGGTGGAGCACAGAGGGCCAACAAAGCCGCCTGCATGGCGTTCAACTCCCTCAACTCCACGGCATATGTAAGCAACTTGGTGGAGTTTCACACCTTTCTGAATAGCAACTTGGTGGAGCACTGTCACTGGTAGTGCTGTTTCTGTGTTTCCATCTTTCCAAAAATGCTTTGGTCAAGTCCTTTTTGCTTTCTGGCTGTCGGCCACTCTTACTAACTTGGAACGTGAAAGTTATTCGCAGGAAACCATCCCAAAAATTTGGCTCGCCATTACTCTCGATCACATAGTGATAGTGTAGTCATTTAGAGTAGTCTGTGGCACTCTTACTCGTTCAAAGATAACCCCTCCATATCCATAGGACCATAGGTCTTTCTTTACATGGATATGGATGATAGAACATATACATCAATAATTGATAAGTTTATCAAAATTTTGTAGACACCACATATCATAGAAAATGAACAAGGAGAAAAACATACAATTAAATATAAGTAGGTTTGATTAGTCATAGGTATTAAAAATAATTTATGCTCATGTCTAAAGATTGTATAGCCTGTATAAGAGCAAGGGTTGATGGACTAGTATTATTCTTCCGATAATGAGTAGTCCGTGGCCAGAAAAGATGTTTGACCAGGTGGGGCGGTTTGTTGATAGTTTGAAGATCTAAATCTTCGCTAATTCAAGATAAGAACAACCGAGTAAAAAAAAAAAAATTCTATGCTTGTCCAGTCGTTGTCAGACTCACAATCAAATGAATTGGAGACCACCAAATGTATATAATATATATGGTACTAATTAGTTGTTCCAAGATTTTGTGTCCTTCTTCCTTGTCCAAACCACAGACCACCAAATGGTAGCTAGTAAGTAACAATGGCCACAGTTAGAGTGAGCTGCTGTTCCTTCCCCGGCCTCAACGTCGTCTCGTGCAGCAGCCTCTGCTGTTGTTTATGGATGCTACTGTCCATCCATATCCCGGGGGCTGGCTCGCTGTCCTTCAACCTCAGCTTCTCCCAACCACAAAGCCCTGCTAACCTCCATGAATTGCTTAACTGCACCGGTGATGCGACCATCGATACGGAAGTGCTTCACCTGACAAAAGACATCACGTGGAGCACCGGCCGAGTTCAATACGTGGAAGCATTGCGACTATGGGACAAAGCTAGTGGTGAGATGGCTAGCTTCACCACCACCTTCCACTTCAACATAACGCCAGTTGGCCGTGGTTTGAGTGGCGACGGGCTGGCCTTCTTCCTCGTCCCTCCCGAGTCTGGTATGCCCACCGCCGACAGCAGAGGGGGCGCCTTGGGCATCCTCCCTAGGGAATCCAAGGACTGGATCGATACCGCTGGGATCATCGCGGTGGAGTTTGACACCTTTCTGAATCCGGAATACGGCGATATAAGCGACGACCATATCGGAATCGACGTCAACTCTGTCTTCTCCACGGCATCCACCAATATCACGTTGCAAAACAATAACCTCAAGTCCAATTTCACCAAGATGGCCATCGTCAGGTACAACAATATCACCAAGTTGCTAGTAGCTAATCTCAATATCAACAACACATGGTACAACGTGAATGAAACTATTGATCTGAGAAAGTACCTGCCAGAGAATGTCGCTGTGGGCTTCTCAGCAGCGACTGGCGACTATGCCGAGCTGCATGAGATACTGTCATGGTCATTCACATCCACGCTGCCGCCTCTGACACCTGACACCAAGAAGAGATCAGTAGGAAGAAACCTGATAATTGCCTTGCTAGTGCCTCTGCTATTTCTCTTGGCATGTGCAGCGGTGCTGGTATGGCAGCAGAAGCGCAAGAGAAGAAGAAGATCTGGAGGAAGAGGAATGCCACCAAATGGAAGCAGCGACGACGACAACGATTACCAAGAACAAGACGACAGCAGGGCCGAGCTTGAGAGAGGAGTGGCTGCCAGCGGCCCCCGGCGGTACACATACCGCGACCTGGCGGCCGCCACCAACAACTTCGCCGAGGACGGCAAGCTCGGTCGCGGCGGCTTCGGAAGCGTCTACAGGGGTAAGCTCGCTGTTGCCGGTGAAGAGCGCCCAGTGGCCATCAAGATGTTATCATCGGAGTCGTCGGCGCAGGGGAGAAAGGAGTTCGAGGCGGAGGTGAGGATCATCAGCCGGCTCAAGCATCGCAACCTCGTACAGCTCCTGGGCTGGTGCGACAGCCGCCATGGCCTCCTGCTTGTCTACGAGCTGGTAGCCCAAGGAAGCCTTGACAGGCGTCTCCACACCAGCAACAGTGAGAGCTTTTTAACATGGCCAGAAAGGTAAACAACACATGTAACCATCTGTAATTAATTACCAGCATGCATATATAGATAGACTAGTAAGTAATAAATAACCTATACAAGTGCTAGAAGATTTCATGGTAAACTCAGCACATCTGGCCCCATGGTTTTCGAAGTTGTTTATATTTTGTCCGGTAATTTGTCCAGGTTTACATAAAGGACGCGTCTAACGCCTGCACATGCAGGATTTTGCGCTATAGACCGCCCACTAAAAAAAAGGATGATGGCTCACGCGCGCTTTTCTGTGCTACTTACTTTTCCCGCGGCTATTCCCGGCTATTCCCTGCCCTGCCGCGAATTTTTCTGCCAGCTTCCTGGGCTTCCTGGACAACAGCCCAGCAGTGGCCAGCCCAGTTATACAAAAAGCAAACTAGCTTCTTCCCAACTACAAAACTCTGGGCGCTGCCACCCTTCAGCCAGCCGGCGATCAGAAGAAACAATCCAGAAAAAAGAGACAGGGAAAGATCAAACAAACAAGCAAAATCAAGTATGCCATAGTATCATCGTATTCAACAACACTCAATCTAGATCTGTTCCTAGACAAAAGCAGCACGAGCTAGGGAGGTTCTGTTCAATCCACGATGACCATTGTTTTCATCACATGGTAGGGAGATTTTGTTTACAAGAAAAGTAGATCTCAAAGAAACTAAGAAGCAATTCATTTCAAATTCCTACATGGTCTGCACACTACCCTACTTAGCATGGCCTGCATGACACTCACTCATACATACTCCTCCCTTCTACAGTATTATCTGCATGAACGGATGTTCCTCTCTCTGGTGAATCATGGCCTGATTACCTGCAATGAAAATGGAAAATGCATCATCATAAAAAAAGAAATCAATTTCAAACTGCAAAAAAAACAAATACAATCGTTTTGCCCAACCAAATCAGATGTTTTGCATAAACAAATTCAGACATGGGTGTATATTGCAGCGACAAAACAAAAGTTGCATATCTGATCCAATGTTCATATAAAAAGCAATTCTATTGTTTTGTATGACATGATAGAATGGTAAGAAAAAGCAACTAAAAGGCAGGTTGCATAAATTAACTAAAAAAATTCAGTAAAACACGCTACATTGGTAGGGGGCATGCAATTTAAAAGACAAATTCACCCTACCCATTGCTTGGTAGGGGGCATGCAATTAAAACAAAATTGCACCATACACATTGCCTGGGAGGGGGCATGCAATTTAAAAGACAATTTGCCCCAAACCATTGACCGGTAGGGGCATGCAATTAAAAGACAATTGCACCATACACATTGCCGGGGAGGGGGGGCATGAATTTTAAAGACAATTGACAAATACCCAATTGCACGGTAGGGGCATGCATTTAAAAAACAATTACCACTCTACCCATCCTGGTAGGGGCATGCATTTAAAAGACAATTACCACCCTACCCATTGCCCGGTAGGGGCATTGCATTTAAAACACAATTAATAACCTAACCATTGCCCGGTAGAGGGCATTTTAAATATTAGCCAAATACAACAATTGACACCTAAACATTGCCTATTAGGGGTTTGCCCAAAAACCATTGCCTAATAGGGGGCAAGCATTTTAAATATTTCAAACTACCACAATTGCCCCACCTACACATTGCCCTAGAGGGGCAAGCATTTTAAAAGTTTCCAACTACCACAATTTTACCCTACACATTGTCCGGTAGGGGCAAGCATTTTAAAGATTTGACAAATACAACAATTACCTACCTACAAATTGCCTGGTAGGGGCATGCATTTAAAATATTTGCCAAATACAACAATTGACACCTACACATTGCCTAGTAGGGGGTTTGCCCCCCTAACCATTGCCTAATAGAGGGCAAGCATTCTAAATATTTTAAACTACCACAATTGCCCCTCTACACATTGCCCGGTAGGGGCAAGCATTTTAAAGATTTACAACTACCACAATTGTACCCTACACATTGCCTAATAGGGGCCATACAATTAAAAATTTGGACCAATGGGAAAAGGCAAAAAAAAAAGTGAAATCTAAGCTAGAAATGACCATGAGTGTTCCAAAATGGGTTCCCTCCTCTGCTTTTGCTCGACCAGTTGGATTTAGCATAGGTTAAGCAATTTAATATCGTTTTGTTAAGCAACTTAACATCATTAGTCATGCAAGTTATTTGTAATACGGTAGCAATTATGTGTCCAACTCCAAAAATGTGCCTCTAACCTATGTTAGATCCAAACTTGTACATGCTCATTATAGCATGCAGTAGCATTTTTAGTTCAAACTAAGCATTTTTTAGTTCAAACTAAGCAGTTTATTGATTACAGCCTAGCAATTTAGTAATCTGATGTAGGCAAATAAAAGATGTACTCGATTAGACAGTAACACAATTTTATGCAGCAACCATTTAAACAAATGAAACATAGGTTCTGGATTTTGTGCAGTAATAAGTATGAACCTTCAATGATTAGTAAAGAAAGGAAACCCAACATACTTGATGTAATACCGAAGATGCGTGAATGACACCCGAAGCAACAGAAGAAATCACAGACGCGTTGTACCTGCAAAAGAAACCCACTCTTCTAATTGCCAAGGTTACACAAGTCAACTAATAACACGTCGACCTTAGAAACAATTAGGAATTTCCCAAAGTAGCGCGACAAAGCAAAATGGAGTGCTACTAATTATCAACCTAAAAAATACTAATTAACATGTGAAATAAATATCAAGCTTACTAGACAAAAAGCAAACCATAAACCTATGAAGCATAAGCCAACAAATGCAAAGAACTTAAACTTGAGCCTTGGACTATACACTTGGTTTGCTCCTATAGAGCTAAAATCTAATTTACTAAATCATCTCACTTCTAAAAAAGCATGTCCCACGGAACACAAATAGCTAAGCAAAACAACATCAGGTGCTAGAGGAAATCTAGTCTAGGAAAGCAACACTGTAACTGAAATAAGCACACAAATGGAGAGTAGTTTGCTGAAGTGAATTTTGGGAGAGTAGTTTCATAAAAAATGGAGATTACAAAAATTCCAAACTCACTAACCGAATATGAATGACAGATAGCAGTCAAAACAAGTAGCTAGCTTCGTTGCCTATTGTTGCCACTGAACAAAAACAACTGTTGTTGGTTTGCTCCTATAGTATAGTTGCTGATCTGTAAAGGAAACACAGGAAACTGCAAGCTGTGGCTGCTGCTGTTCAACTGCAAACCGAGCTGCACCTGCATATTGAAGTTCCCACAAAAAATAGTTGTTGTCCCTCTACTCCTACAGATGGTTGCTAAATTGCAGTGACAAAATAACCAGAAGAAAAACACGAGCAACGGCTGCTGATTGATCTGAGAGTGTTAGAGCAAACAAGCACTGGACATCAAGCACATGCTTGACAGAGATGGACACAAATCTAAGTTGAAAATAGCACCTGCGCAGTATCCGGTGTGCATCCAACAACACACTGATGAATAGCCAATTCATGTACGATAATAACAGGAACCAAGGTTGCATAAATTGCAATTAAATTGTTCAAATGTACTATAATAACAGGAACCATGAATCGCAAAGCAAAAGCAAAACCTAACCCTAGATCCATGATTTGCAACACCTAAACAAGACATACACAGATCCATTAGAGGGAGGAGCTCACCACGGGATGCATGCGTGATTTGGAAACTGCGGTGCTCGGTAGCAAGGGGAAGGGGGCAGTGCAGACAACATCTCCGTACGACCAGGGGCACGGCTAGTAGCACCCGGCGGCGGCGGAGGCCGTGCAGCTCAGTCCGCCCAGTCAAAGCTTCAACGCGGCGCCCAGCCAGCCCGGCCTGGGCAGCAGCGCTGCAGCTAGTCAGCCCGGCCTGCGGAGCGACGCTGCTCCTCGTCTGCTTGGCTGGGGAGAAGCTTCATAGCTCTCAGGGTGAGTGGAGCAGGGGCGCAGAGCACCGGCTTGGGGAGGAGCAGGGGCCATCGCAGAGAGGAACTCGCGCAGGCCCGCGCGCCCAGATCCAGCCGCCGCAGCCACCCACTCGCCCGGAGCCAGAAGGAGTTCGCCGGGGAAGAGGAAGGCTACCTCGTTGGCGCTGCTGCCGGGGAGAGGGAGGAACTCGCCGGTGCGCGTGGGGACACGGTCGTGGGGATCGCCGCCGGAGAGAGAAGAGTTGTGCAGTGGGGAGGAGGAACGAAGAAGGAGTGCAGGCGTGGGTGGATGAGGTGTGTGCGTGTGTGCATTGGGCTAAAAGACAAGAAGCAAACCGGTCGTTGGATTGAGGGATCGACGGTGGACCAGTGTGCAGACCGTAAGACAAATGGCTGCACACCCAGAAATAAGACAATACCTTACATAAATACAGTACATCTTTCTTAATTTTTGTCTTGTTGTAATAATTTATTGTTACCAAAGTTACTCTATATTGAAGTATTTTAAGAAAATTTTCTGTACTATATTTTTAGGGGTGGTTAATTTTTAATAATTTTAGATGTTTCTTATATTCTTTTTCCATATAATAGCATAAATTGTTACTTTTATATATGGATGGATGATTCTGATTGTTGTGAGAATATTTAGGCTAGCATTATCTCTCTTTACCAATGCAAGCACTGATTGATTTTTTAAGGTACATACACATAGGTACCAGATCATCATTGGCTTGGGATCCGCGTTGCGGTATTTCCATCAGGAGTGGGAGCAGTGTGTGGTCCACGGCGACATCAAGCCAAGCAACATCATGCTGGATGAGTCCCTCAGCACCAAGCTCGGCGACTTTGGCCTGGCGAGGCTCGGTGACCATGGCACAAGTTGGCACACCACCGGGCTGTGATGGGCACGGCAGGGGTACATCGACCCGAGTTCGTCAACACGCGCCACCCGAGCACCTACTCCGATGTCTATAGCCGGCATCGTCCTCCTCGAGATCGTCTCTGGCCGGTGCCCCGTCATCCTACTGGAAGGAGGCACACACTTCATCCTGCTGAAATGGGTCTGGGGTCTGTACGGCCGGAATGCGATCCTCGATGTGGCGGACATGCGGCTGAGGGGCTGCAGGTGGCGATGCCAATGACAGTGCATGGAGAGGGTGCTCATCGTCGGGCTATGGTGTTCCCACCACCCGAAGCGAGAGCGAACGCCCGTCCCATCGCTCAGGCCATGAACGTCTTGCGGTCGGAGGACGCCAAGCTTCCGGAGCTCACGACGCAGATATGTACAGGGCGGTGTCGGAGTTTGCTGTCACTGGACGTGCTACCGGCGCCTTGTCCGTTCAGAGCTCCTCTTCCACGACCGCGACAACCGGCAGCCATTCCAAGGTTTCTTCCAAGTCGGAGTCCTTGGCCTTGCTCTGGGATTCAAAGGAGTTGGCATGATTTAGATTTACATTCATCACTGTTGTTGGGCGCTGCCTCTGGTCTATGTGCAGTTGTTTGTATTATATATTGACTGTAAAATTACTTTTTTTTTCACATCATCAGAAGGATGGGGCAGAAGGTGGCGGTCACCATGATGATGATTTACCTAGCTCGAAGAAACAGTGTGGCTGAAGCTGCAGGTACGACATTCTAGCGCAGAGTTACACAGTGCTATGTTTAGCTGGCAGCTGTATTCTGCATTCCTGCTGCGATTGTTTAAGGTGGTCGGTAGGAAAGATGTTGATGCTATTGAGCTGAAACCATGGAAGAAATATGGCTGTATATGTATGTTCCAAGAAAAGAAAAGAGATCTTCGTTGTTATGGTTAATCAGCAAGTATTTGATCTGTCAAAGAAGTCATGTTGGGAGGCTTTTGTGATCTGGTTAGAGTTGATAATAGCCAGGACTGGCTTAGCGTTTAACCTGGGCTGTGACCTGATGGAATTCTTGCAGTGTAAATCATGATTCTTCCGCCCCATTTGGAACCTGGGCTATCGTTGTTTGACTACAAATGTAACCGATTGTTTACAACAAATCTCTCTGAATACAGTATACTCTGATCAGTGACAGGAATAGAGTATACTCATTCTGGTTGTTAGAAAGCCCCCGTGGCCCGTGTTGCCAGACTTGCTTTCTGACAGGAGAGCCTTTGCAAAACTGAATGGGATTTGTTTTTGTTCCTTGACTTTATGTGTCACCATGCATCTAAATTGGTCTTTAATTATCCAAGTTTGTTGGATTCCTTGACTTCATTTATACTACTTACTTTTATTAGTTTATATACTGTACTGGAGATGGTGGTTCTTAAATGGGTCAGTCGGTGGTGACAGTGACACCATCAACATAATATAAAATCCGAAAAAATGCGCGTGGAAAAAGAAATTTTCTTGATGCTTTTTTGACCTGGTCCGTGCGTGGAATTGGGGAAGTGCTCGACAATTGGCCAGATCTACGATACATCTCAGATACAAATACAGGCAACATCTATACACTGGATAGTCGAACCAAATACGCTTGGGGCTAGATTGGTTACGGCCCAAGTAGAGAAAACAGCCCAAGTAAACAACTCAGTCCTCATCCCCAATCCCACTTCCCCGTGCACCGCTCTCTTGTTTTGCCCGGCGGCCGGCGGCGAGGTGGCGAGCTACGGCCTCCGGCTCCGGCTCCGGCTCCGGTAAGAGAATCGGATAACAAGGACCTCGACACAGCTCCGTTCTGCATCCACATTCGGCCCCTTCCGGCTGCCTTTCTTGGCACCCAAATCCGGCCCCTCGCCGCCGTCGTGCTTCAGTTGAGACTCCGGTAGCAAGAATCCCTCGATGCCGAGGCCTCCAGGCTCAGGTAAGCTCCTCTCATCGCCGTTTAACTTCCGTCCAGTACTACGTTGCCCGATCTAATATCCCTACTTTTCTAACATTTTTTCTCAGCATTGTTTTTTTTAACATTTTTTAGGACAACAGCTTTTAATAAATCATTAAAGCACATTACAGCATGGTGGAAAAATAATTACTAGACTGTAGAGCATAGATAAGCAAAAACTACTATTGATCTGTTTGGTTAATTAGACATAAATGATGCTTCCGTCTCGGTGGGAAGCTCGTTGGGGGATACAGGGCCCACGAGAAGTGGCCACGATATAGAGAGTCCTCATTCTCACACTCTGATAACACAGTTGAAGTCTCTTCTCGCACTCCAATGTCAAAGTTGATGTTTCTCTCCACTGTCAAACACAGTTGAAGTCCTCGTTCTCCCACATCGATAACACAGTTGATTTTTCTCTCCACTGTCAAAATGTCTTCAGTCGTAGATAGATGTACTGAATTTGACAGAGAGACCCGGCGTCTGTGTCAGATAAGGCACGCGTCGCTTGTTGTGGCCGTGAAGGACACGGAGGTCCGATGCATGAACGCCATATTGCTATGGCGGGCTCCACGGTGGAGCACAGAGGGCCAGTAGAGCCGCGTGCATGGCGTTCAATTCCCTCAACTCCACGGCGTTCGTAAGCAACTTGGTGGAGTTTGACACCTTTCTGAATAGCAACTTGGTGGAGCACTGTCACTGTAGTGCTGTTTCTGTGTTTCCATCTTTCCGAGAATGCTTTAGTCAAGTCCTTTTTGCTTTCTGGCTGTCTCGATCGGCCACTCTTACTAAAACCATCCTAAAAATTCGGCTTGCCATTACTCTCGATCATATAGTGATAGTGTAGTCATTTAGAGTAGTCTGTGGCATGTACTCTTACTCGTTCAAAGATAACCCCTCCATATCCATAGGACCATAGGTCTTTCTTTACATGGATATGGATTTATCAAAATTTGGTAGACACTACATATCATAGAAAATGAACAAGCAAAAAACAATACAATTAAATATAAGTAGGGTTTATTAGTCATAGGTATTAAACAATAGTTTACGCTCATGTCTCTAAAGATTATATAGCCTGTATAAGAAAGGGTTGATGGACTATTATTGTTCCGATAATGGGCAGTTCGTGGTCAGAAAAGATGTTTGACCACGGGGACGACTAGTTGATAGTTTGAAGATCCAAGTCTTCGCTAAGTCAAGCAAGAATCGATTCGAAATAAGTATGTTAGAAATAAGCCAATTGGAAGTTGTGTTAAAAACCAACAGACTCGCATTTTTGGAAAGGTTTAATGAATGTGAAAGATTGCTTTTTGGACCTTGGCCGTTTTAACATTAAGGATGGATCCCAAACTAGATTACGGTTTGATATCCGGTTGGGAAATAAACCCCTAAAAGATAAATTTCCTTCCCTGTTTAATATTGTGCGATCAAAACAAGATTCGGTTGCCCAAGTACTAAGTACCGTGCCGCTAAATATTTCGTTTAGGAGACATTTAAAGCGGTGCAAACTTAGCTGCCTGCAACGCGAGATTGTTGCTTCGATACAAGATATTGATTTAACGGAGGAAAGAGATACTTTTTTGGGGGCTAAATGCATCCGGTTGTTTTACGATCAAATCCATGTACGCTGCGTTAATTAACAATGGTATTCGAGTGTCACAGGATATTTGGCGTATTAAAGTACCAATAAAAATAAAAATTTTTCTTTGGTATCCGAAAAAGGGTGTTATTTTAACTAAAGATAATTTAGTTAGACGAAACTGGAATGGTGATAAGATTTGTTTTTTGTCATTTACGAAAAACAATTCAACACCTATTTTTTTATTGTTTTTACGCTAAATTTACGTGGCGAGTTTGTACATTTACTGTTTGGATTATCACCACCGACAAACTTGGGCGACCTGTTTGGGCGATGGACCAAAATTGCAAACGAGAAAATTAAATTGTTGTTATTAACTGCAGCTTCAGCACTACTTTGGGCAATTTGGATAACGAGGAATGAAGTGGTTTTTGAAAATGTAGACCAAAATCTTTCTTGCGGGTGCTATTCGAGGGAACGCACTTGACTACGTCGCCAGGCAAGTCTCTGGCCTGGCCGAGGATCAGCATGACCAGCTCATACAGGGCTGGACGGTATCTTGAAACTTCGGGCGCATTTTTTTTTTAGTTCCGTGGGATGGCTTTCTTCAAGATTTATTGGTCATGTTTAGATCAAACATTCCTTTGTTCTTAGTTTTATCCAAACTTTGGCTGGCTGGTTGTTCAGCTGCAGCTTTTGGAGTCCGAATTTTGGTTGTAATAATTGGCTGATTCTATCTGGCGATAGATGAAGCGGGATTCTATAATCCATTATCTAAAAAAAAAAAGAGAGAAGAACAACCGAGTCAAAAAAAAAAAAGTCTACCTTCTGGGTCAAGAAAAGTCTACGCTTTTGCAGTCGTTGTCACAGACTCACAATCAAACGAATTGGAGACCACCAAATGTATATAATATATATGATACTAATTAGTTGTTCCAAGATTTTGTGTCCTTCCTTGTCCAAACCACAGACCACCAAATGGTAGCTAGTAAGTAACAATGGCCACAGTGAGAGTGAGCTGCCGTTCCTTCTCCGGCCTCAACGTCGTCTCGTGTAGCAGCCTCTACTGCTGTTTATGGATGCTACTGTCCATCCATGTCCTGGGGCTGGCTCGCTGTCCTTCAACCTCAGCTTCTCCCAACCACAAAGCCCTGCTAACCTCCATGAATTGCTCATCTGCACCAGCGATGCGGCTATCGATACGGAAGGGCTTCACTTGACTGAAGACATCGCGTGGACCGGCGGCCGGGCCCAATACGTGGAAGCAAAGCGGCTATGGGACAGAGCTAGTGGCGAGATGGCCAGCTTCACCACCACCTTCCACTTCAACATAACGGCGGTTGGCAGTGGCTTGAGCGGCGACGGGCTGGTCTTTTTCCTCGCCCCTCCCGAGTCCGGTATGCCCACCGCCGACAGCAGAGGGGGCACCTTGGGCATCCTCCCTAGGGACTCAAACTCTGGAACCATTCTGCCGGGATCATCGCGGTGGAGTTTGACACCTTTACTACGAATCCGAATACGCCGATATAAGTGACGGCCATATGGGAATCAACGTCAACTCCCTCAACTCCACGGCATCCACCAACATCATGTCGCAGAACAAAAACATGCTCAAGTCCAATTTCACCAAGATGGCCATCGTCAGGTACAACAATGTCACCAAGTTGTTAGTTGCTGATCTCAACATCAACAACACATGGTACAACGTCACCAAAACTATCGATCCGAGAAAGTACCGCGAGAGAATGTTGCCGTGGGCTTCTCAGGGCGACCGCACCTATGCCGAGCTGCATGAGATACTGTCATGGTCATTCACATCCACCCCGCGGGAACCACCAAAGCACCGGCACACACCGACACCGCTGCCGCCGCCTCGACACGGCAAAGATCCGTAATCCCACGAAGAGATCAGCGGGAAGAAACCTCGATAATCGCCGTGCTAGTGCCTCTGCTATTTCTCTTGGCATGTGCGGCCGTGATGGTATGGCGGCGAAGCGCAAGAGAAGAAGATCCGGAGGAAGAGGAATGCCACCACCAAATGGAAGCAGCGGCGGCGGCGACAACGATTACAAAGAACAAGACGACAGCGGGGCCGAGCTCGAGAGAGGAGTGGCTGTCGGTGGCCCCGGCGGTACACGCGTGCGCGAGCTAGCTGCTGCCACCAACAACTTCGGCGAGGATGACAAGCTCGGTCCGCGGTGGCTTCGGAAGCGTCTACAAGGGTAAGCTCACCGTTCTTTGGCGAAGAGCGCCCGGTGGCCATCAAGATGTTATCATCGGAGTCGTCGGCGCGAGGGTAGAAAGGAGTTCGAGGCGGAGGTGAGGATCATCGGCCGGCTCAAGCACCGCAACCTCGTGCAACTCCTAGGCTGGTGCGACGGCCGCCATGGCCTTCTCGCTTGTCTACGAGCCGGTGGCCCAAGGCAGCCTCGACAGGCATCTCCACCGCAGCGACGGCGAAAGTTTTTAGACATGGCGAGAAGGTAAACAACATCCTGGCGATGTTTGCGATTGTTGTGAGAATATTTAGGCTACCTTTATCTATTTTTACCAATGCAAGCATTGATTGATTTTTAACGTACATACACATAGGTACGGATCATCCTCGGCTTGGGCTCCGTGCTGCGGTATCTCCATGAGGAGTGGGAGCGGTGCGTGGTGCACGGTGACATCAAGCCAAGCAACATCATCTTTGGATGAGTCCCTCGGCACCGGGCTCGGTGACTTTGGCACGGCCCGGCTCGGCGATCATGGCGCCGCGGTGGCACACCACCGGGGCCGTGATGGGCACGCGGCCGGGTACATCGACCCGAGTTAGATCAACAGCGCCACCCGAGCATCTACTCCGGCGTCTACGGCCGGCATCATCCTCCTTGAGGTCGTCTCCGGCCCGATGCCCCGTGATCCTGGCCGGAAGGCGGCGCACACTTCATCCTTGTCAAATGGATGTGGGGTGCGTATAGCCGGAACACGGTCCTTGATGCGGCGGATGAGCGGCTGAGGATGGCGGCGAGGCCGATGACAGTGCATGGAGAGGGTGCTCGTCGTTGGGGCTGTGGTGTGCTCACCACGACCCGGAGCGAACGCCCGTCCATTGAGCGGGCCATGCACGCCCCGGTCGGAGGATGTCGGCCTTCCGGTGCTCACGCCCCGCAGATGTACAGGGCGGTGTCGGAGTTTGCCGTCACTGGGCGTGCTATCGGCGCCCTGTCCGTTCGAGCTCCTCTTCCACGACCACAACGGCGACAACCGGTGGCCATTCCAAGGTCTCTTCGAGTCAGCGGCCTCAGCCTTGCTCCGAATTCGAAAGAGTTGGCATGATTTACATTCACTGTTGTTGGGTTGTCTCTGGTCTATGGGCAGTTGTATGTATTATATATTGACTGTAAAATTACTTTTTTTCACATCATTATTGTTATACTTCTTCACTTACAAAAACAATCATTTGTTGTATCTCTTCACTTAAAACAACCATCTTTTTTTTACATTCAGAGCTTTTCTAGGTCTGCATCATTTTTCTTCATGTATTTGAATATTACGAAAACTTACGGTGAAGTTTCTAGCTGTTTTTGTGAGATCTTTTTATTTACTATTCTGTGCGGTATTTTAGCACAATCCCAAGACCATTTCCTGATGTTACTTTCTTACGGTTGTTTAGCCTGTACATCTTCCATTGTTCAGTTGTGATTTAGATTGTAACTTTTGGTTTAAAATGGTTTATTCAAGTCCATGATTACATCTGTTGTGGAGTGATAGAGCAACCTTTATCATTGGCACTTTTGGACCATCTGTGTATTGTATGTATTCTCGATATACGATTCTTGAGCAGGGCGAAGGGCCTGTCTTCTTCCGCAGTGGGACTTTGAGACCAAGAGGAGTGGGCCAAGTACAACGATCGAAAAGAAGCCATGCCAAAGGCTGCCTTCCGGTTGGTGTGAAGATGCGGGACGGCGGGAAGACCGGGGAAGCGTAACAAGGACCGGAAGGCGACGAATGACCTCCACAAGATCAACAAGATCCCGGCTAGGAAGAAAGGCGAAAAAGATGGGGAGGAAGATGGCGGTCACTATGATGATGAATTACCTAGCTCGAAGAAACAACGTGGGTCGAAGCCGTGTCTTTTCTCGCTTTCTCGTGCACATTCTAGCTTAAGTGTTACACAGTGCTATGTTTAGGCAGTACCGTATCCCGCATTCCCCGCCGCGATTGTTTAAGGGTGGCGGTAGGCAACATGTTGGTGCTATTGAGTCTGAAACCATGGAAGAAATATGTTTGTATATGTAATTTTCTTCTAAGAAAAGAGAAGGAAGATCTTTATTATTATAAATGATCTGCAAGTATTTGATTTGTCGAGAAAAAGTCATTTTGCCGAGTAGTGTATCTTGTAGTGGAGACGGTGGTTGTTAAGGGGCGTGTTTGGTGCCCCTGGATCAACCCGGCCCGGCACCGCATGGGTCGAGCCAGCCAACTTTGGCCGGGCCGGATGCATGCAACGAGCCATTGTTTGGTTGCTGCATGAGCACAACCAAAGCCAGTTGCGGTGGTGTTTGGTTGCTTGCATTTGCATGAGATTCAAAATAAGTGCATGCGGGGGAAGGTGTTTGGTTGCTTTGCATACAACTCAATTGCATCACATTCGAATAAGGGGTTGTAGAAGGGGGATCCACCGGCTGTCCGTGAGTAAGACCCCAGGTTGCACATTATAACCGATCAAAAGCCTCAACAAGTTCATGAGTAAGAGTTTAAAGTTGCCTCGGACAAATGGTTTCATCACAATTCATGTTTAGGCTTGGAGCATAAGGATCAAAGCATTACTCTTGTTGCAAATACAACATCATTTAGGGCATGAAATCATCAAAAGCTTATAGCCTCAAGCATGAAGAAAGCCGAGGCATGTAAGTTTCGACGATTTGATGAACTAAATGACAACAAAACCCATTTCTACATCACCTTTTCAGTTCCTCACAAGCCCAACATGATCACCACAATGTCCAAATTTCGGTCCTCACCACAATGTCATCATCGGCAATAGGGTTTTAGCAAAGCAAAAGGCCTCGAAAGAACCGGATTTGGTTTGCAAATATCATCATCGGTGGCATGAGCAAAGCCAACTTTCTAGCTCATAGTAGGCATGGAGCCGTGGCTACATCCACTCCCGACCATCGAAATGGCATAGGCCATTCGGTTGCTTGGGAATGGACGTGAGCCACGCCTTGATGACTACCATGACTTCAACAAAAACTATCATAGCCACCTCAGACAAGTGCAATAAGCATCATAGGCATATTTGTTAACTCTAAAAATGAAAATGAGCCGGATAACTAAGACCAACGGGATAACAAATGAACTGAACACAAAAAGCAACCAGAACCAGGCCTGCTGCACCGAAGAGAGGGGCATGATCAGCTCGAGCAACCAGGGGAGGAGCATTGTCCAACAAAGGGACATGCTCAGCAACGAAGAACGAAGAATCGGGGAGGTGCATTGTCCAACAGGGGGACATGGTCGGCTCCACTGTACTCCAAGTAGGATGCCTCTGCTTCTTCTCTTGTTGGAAAACTTTGATGCAAGTTATTTGGGAATCCACTTTGTTTTGAGTTGCACACATTGCCCAAGAGCTGGTCACACCAACCCTCTTGCCTCTGTAAACCACATACCAAGCCATGCCAGGCTTCCAACAAAACCAAACACAAACCATCAGTATGACAGATGCAAGCCATGACAGGTGATTAAAGAAAAGAAACAGGTCGATTTAGAAATAAGTGGCCTCAGCATTTTGATGGAATCAATAAATCAAACCCAGGGTGCGGTATCATCAGCCCATGGGCCATCAACATATCAGATGGAATGAACAAATCAAACTTCTTGTTGTATCATTACCCTATGGACCATCAACCTATATAGGAATCATCAATAAATCAAACACATCTAGGCGCATCACGGGCCACAAAACATATTTTGCAAACCGGGTTGAATCAAAAACATCACGGGCATATATGCATGTGCTCGGTTCAATGAAACATCACGGGCAATAGGCATGTGCTCGGGTTGAATCGAGAAAACATCACGAGGCATACAAGGCATGTGCTCAGGTAGTAGAAACAACATCACAGGCAATAGGACATGTGCTCAGAAATAAGAGTAACATCACAGGCAATAGGACATGTGCTCAGAAATAAGAGTAACATCACAGGCACAAGGCCATGTGCTCAGAGTAGCATAAATAAAGACCAGGCTTGCTGGTCAGATTGTTTGTACAACTTCCAAACTATCTCATCAACTGCAATAGGAGGCAACAGGCCCAAGCGGCAACAACCATCAACGAGAGTGGATCGGGGGGTTAAGACCAACAACTACACTAACTATATGTTAGTGTTAGTAAGGAATGCAGGATCACATCAACTGCACAAAAGAATAACCAGCCCAAGCAGTCAGGTATGCACAAAAGAAGGCACCACTGCACACCATCAGACACTGCACAAAAGAAGTCCACCAATGCACACCCTCCAGGACTGATCTCACACATAGTAGTGCTTGGCCAAGTGTGTCCTCAGCCACAGCACACGATGGGGGTTAGTCATCTTCACAAATGTAGTCCCCAGGGCCTTGTTGTCCAAATAGATGACCATAAGCACACATTAGTGCTTCTTCGATTGAAACCGGGAACAAACATCACAAAGACCATACGGTCGGGGTGGGCCCTCCACCATAGTGGAGTGAATAGCATTTGCAACATCCTTCACGGCCCTCGGCCATGCCGGTGAACAACACCACATCCTCCTTAGCCGGGAGGGACCTCTTCCTCTTATTCCCACAAAGAGGATCAGGCTTGGCCACATCACTCTCAGTCTTACCACTCCCATCAATCTTCTCATTTGCCTCAGCCTTCAAATTGCTCTCAGCAAAGTCAGAAGCACTGCCAAGAGGTTCATTGGACCCCAAGGCATATTTGCTAGTTGCCTAGCCATTCCCAAAGATCACAGCCATATGCTTGTAGTGCTGGATGGGCTTGTTGAGGTGCTCTGCATCCTTGGGATGTTGCTGCACAAAACAAAGAATGTTGTTAGCACATGGACAATCAAATAGTATATAGCACATTGACATGAAAAGTTGGGAAGTGAGAAGAGGTCTATGCATACCTTAGTGTGGCCATTGTAGTGCTCCTCCTCAAGGACTATCATGCATGCATCTTCATCCCAGAGTGCACCACTGAGCTCCCTCGGTTTGCTCACTCTAACCCACCTCTGCCTCCACTTCCTCAAGTGGTTGTAAACTTGGGTACCAGTGACATCAGCTCCATAGAACTCACTTAGTGCCTTAGCAACCTAGTTCAGGTGACATTCCTTGAAGCCCTTATCAGTTCTAACCCCAAGTGATCACCGGCACATATGCCTCGGACAAAGGCGGACATAGGGTCATCCACCTCAAAGCACCTCTTTGTTTCTGGGGCGGCTGAAAGCAGCTAGGATAAACCCAGGCTCAAGACCACCACCAGCCCTAGCGGTTGCACCACCAACCCCAAAGACACCGACCCCCCCCGAAGACCACCAACAGCCCGGCACGGCACCAACGACCCGCGGCGAAGACTAGGCTCCAAGAAGACCGACTAAGACGGCAGACCGGCCCGGCCCGGAAACTCATACCCATACTCAGCCCCAAATACAAGGTCATCATCGGGGCATCTGTCCAGCCATCCTAATTATGTGGGACAACTCATCATTGCACATGCCCTATTGCCTCGATTA
Source organism: Hyparrhenia diplandra (assembly GCA_015847255.1). Taxonomy (NCBI): domain Eukaryota; kingdom Viridiplantae; phylum Streptophyta; class Magnoliopsida; order Poales; family Poaceae; genus Hyparrhenia; species Hyparrhenia diplandra. Next base: position 150,390 of record JADLZK010009314.1, on the reverse strand, counting down.
AAATTTTAATACAAAACTAAATCATCACAAAGACAAGCCCTATTGCCTCGAAAGAAGAAAGAGTAAGGAAAACAATTCATCACAGCACATGCCCAACAACCTCGGTAAGAAAAAGAGTTTGAAAAACAATTCATCATTGCATATGTCCAAAGATCTCGGATATAAATGAATCATCATTGCATATGTCCATAATCTCGGGTAATAAAAAACATCACAAAGATATGTCCATAGTCTCGGATTATTACAGTGAAATGAATCAACATGAGACAACATGACTAAATATGGCAATTACCCCTATTAGCCCACATGTGAGTTGCCCATTCATCCCTCCTCAGGGCCCAAGCAGCATTGTCATTCATATCGGGCAAGTGAGGTAGGTTGTTGTTGTTTGGGACCCAAGAAAACTCATCCGGAATGACCTCATCAACCCCAAAGGAAAGAATCCGGTTATGCAAAGATACAACAAGCTTGGACTAACTTCACCGAGTTTTATATGGATGGAAAGGTTTGTTGTCATGAATTCTAAACCGCCCCTTCAAACTACCAAAGGCACGCTCTCTCTTGTGACTCTCAAACTAACTTTGTGCCTCGGACTACGAGAATACTCTTTGAGGTGGTATCTAGTTCCTCGATAAGGTGGTAGGAATCACAGTGCGACAAGCATACCCAACATCTACTAAATATAATTTCCCTAAAAAAACAATGTTTGTGCATTAGGGTCTTGGTTGTGTACTAAGATGGCCATAGTTATGAAACTAATGGACTAAGTTACACAGTGCCACCCTCAAACCATCCTGCCTCTCTAGTGCATCAGCTAGGATAGTTGCATCATAGGCTGATCCCTCCCAGCCAGCCAACACATAGGTAAACTTCAAGTCAAAAGAAACAGCAGCCAAAACATTTTGGGTAGGATAGGGCTTCCTACCCCTAAAGGCTGCTGCAATCTTGGCTGGAACCTTAGCATAGACATGAGTCCCATCTATTGCCCCAATGCAGTCCTACATACAATCCAATTTGACATTGTAAATTAATTGAAACCCATGCAACAACACCCTAAAATCTATATGCCAAGTGTTTACCTTAAAGTAAGGATACCATCTGTGGCTGTTGCTAATTTTAGGTGGAGTTTCATTTGATGGAGGCCTTATCATGTCATGCCTCAGTTCTCCAGCAGCAAACAACACTTGTTTGAAATGGCGGTGGACAGTTTCTAAACACCTTCTCCAGGTTTGCCTCACTACTCTAAACCTCTGATTATGACCAACAATGTGCAAAAACATGGCAACTTGTTCTTCTACACAACTGTTTAGCTTGTCCTCTAGCAAATGCCTTTCTCTACACAAGTTACACAAAGAAAAAAAAGGGGCTCTTCTCATGCGCAATATGCTCACACACTCAATGTCATTGTAGTTGTATATCATATTTAGGTTGTGTTGGCGCTCCCCGCTCCCATCTGCTCGAGAGGTCCATAGCAAATCCAGGCCTTGAGCCCTCTAATGCCCTAAGCCTAGCTAAGAGCAGTGCATACATAGCAGAGATGAGGGCAGCTGCACGAGCAAATAGCATACGCCTCTTTTGTTGCACATCCATCTAGAATAATCACAATATTCAGGACAACACTTTCGGACAAATGAACAATCATCATTGACTAGGACATATGCTCGTTTTAAACAAAATCATCACGAGACTAGGACATATGCTCGGTTTTAATCATGCATCATCACAGACTAGGACATATGCTCGGAATAAATGAGTAAGGAATCACAGATTAGACATAAGCTGTATACCAACAAACAAGCTGTATACCAACAAAGATCGGAATAAATGAGTAAGGAAAACATCATAGATTAGGACATAAGCTGTATACCAACAGCAAGCTGTATACCAACAGCATCAGAATAAATGAGCAAGGAAAACAAATCATCATTGCACATGGCTGTATACCAACAGCCTCAGATTAAAGAGGGGAGAAAGAGGGAAAATTGGATGAATGCAGCTCAAATCCAACAGCAACGATCACCACGGCAGATTGAGAGAGGGGGAGACCTCCAAACCAACCCTGCAGACAAATCAAAAGGATGCATATGTAATCCCAGGCTAGGGTTTGCAAGAACAAGGAGAGAGGAGAAGAAATCACCTGAGAGAGGAGAGGGCTCAGATCCGCTGCTACAACACAAGAGAGAGAGAGAGGCCTCAGATCCACGATTCACAAACCAAGAACAAATCGAGGCACGGAGAGGGGAGAGGAAAACCTACCGGTGGCAAAGAACTTCGAGCGGCGGGAAAGAGCAGGAGGAGGGAGCAAGGGGCATATATAGGCGGAGATTGGCGCGAAGGGAGGAGGAAACCCTAGCGAGTTCGCGCCATCTCCAGGCGGCCAAAATCGCCGAGCGCGCGCGCACGAGGGAGCACCGAGCAAGCCTGGCCGGGCAGGAACGCTCGATTCGGCCGTTCCTTTCGAGCCTGGCCGGGGAGCACTTTTTGCACGAAGGGAGCCTGGCTCTGGGATGAGAGCAGGTAACCAAACACCCAGATACTGCACGACGGGAGCCTGGCTAGGGGCATATCCAGGGCACCAAACATGCCCTAAGTGCGTCAGTCGGTTCGTGCATTTTGAAAAAAGTAGTTTAACAAACATGTCAAAGAAGTCATTTTGTCAACATAATATAAAATCCGAATGCATGCGCGTGGAAAAAGAAAATTTCTTCGTGCTTTTTGACCTGGTCGGTGCGTGGAATTGGCAAGTCCTCGACAACTGGCCAGATCATCTTCACGTATAGTATAGGTTAAATAATGCGCGGATATGGATATAGATGAATAATAATACACCTTCAAATACATTTCAGATACCTTATACAGGCAGTATCTATACACGTATTGGACCGGATACTCGAACCAGATACGCTTGGGGCTAGATTGGGTACGGCCCAAGTACAGAAAACAGCCCATGTAAAGAACTGAGTCCTCATCCCACCAATCCCACTTCCCCGTGCACCGCTCTCTTGTTTTGCCCCCTAGGCCTAGCTAGAGCTGGCGGCGAGCTCCGGCCTCCGGCTCCGGCGAGAGAATCGGATGACATGGACCTCGACACAGCCCCGTTCGGCATCCGCATTCGGCTCCTCCAGGCCGCCAATACTATGCGCCGACCAGTCGGCGCGAAACGTCGCGCCGACCAGGGCGTGGTGGGCCGGCCCAGCCCAAGGCCTGCTCGGGTCGCCGTCTTGAGGTCGTCGTCTTCGTCCCGTCGTCACCTCGCCGGACGAGCTGCCGTGGATTTAGGGTTCCGGCGAGTCACCATCGGTTTAGGGTTCGCCCGGCCCGCCGCCTTTAGGGTCCGTCGACCTCCCTCCCCCCCTCCATTCCTCGCCCGCCATAGAAAGAGCCCGGCGGCCTGGCCGCCGCGCCGCCGACACGGGCGGCGGCGCAGGCGGCTCGGCCGGCGATGGGCGCCGCCGAGCTCCGGGCCAGGGGAGAGACCCATCCGGCGGGTATGGGTCGGCGGGCGGGGAGCGAAGGTAGTTCATGGCGGCGGCGGCGGGATTCGAGCTCTAGGGGAGGAGAAGAAGAAGAAGGAAGGGGGGGGGGAAGGGAGGGCCGCCGGAGGCGGGGGCGGAGCGGCGGGCGGGGCGGGAGGATGGAGGTTGACGACGACGCGGTTGACAACGGCGCTTTAGGCGGCCACCGGGCGGGCCACTAGGTGGGCCGGCCTGCTGGGCTGCCCTGGTCGGCGCGCCCGACCGGTCCGGCGTCAAACACGCCCCCTCCAGGCTGCCTTTCTCGATCGGCGAACCCAAATCCGGCCCTCGCCGCCGTCGAGCTTCAGTTGAGACTCCGATCCGGCAAGAATCCCTCGGTGTCGAGGCCTCCAAGCTCAGGTAACCTCCTCTCATCGCCTTGCATTTTCCGTTCAGTACTACATTGCCCGATCTAATATCCCTACTTTTCTATTGTTTGTTAGTAGTAGTCGTCGAATACACTGTAATTTGTTCTCTGCATTATTCTTTTAACTTTTTTTTTATGACAACAGCTTTTAATAAATCATTAAAGCACAGTACAGCAGTGTGGAAAAACAATTCCTAGATTATAGAGCATAGATAAGCAAAAACTACTATTGATCTGTTTGGTTAATTAGACATAGATGATGCTTCCGTCTCGGTGGCAAGCTCGTTGGGGATACAGGGCCCACGAGAAGTGGCCACGATATAGAGAGTCCTCATTCTCACACTCTGATAACACAGTTGAAGTCTCTTCTCGCACTCCAATGTCAAAGTTGATGTGTCTCTCCACTGTCAAACACAGTTGAAGTCCTCGTTCTCGCACTCCGATGACACAGTTGATGTTTCTCTCCACTGTGTCAAAATGTCTTGAGTCGTAGATAGATGTATTGAATTTGACACAGACCCGGCGTCTCTGTCAGATAAGGCACGCGTTGCTTGTTGTGGCCGTGAAGGACACACAGGTCCGATGCATGAACGGCATATTGCTATGGCGGGCTCCACAGTGGAGCACAGAGGTCCAGCAGAGCCGCGTGCATGGCGATCAACTCCCTCAACTCCACGGCGTATGTAAGCAACTTGGTGGAGTTTGGCACCTTTCTGAATAGCAACTTGGTGGAGCACTGTCACTGGTAGTGCTGTTTCTGTGTTTCCATCTTTCCCAGAATGCTTTGGTCAAGTCCTTTTTGCTTTCTGGCTGTCTGGATCGGCCACTCTTGCTAACTATGAAGGTGAAAGTTATTCGCAGGAAACCATCCCAAAAATTCGGCTTGCCATTACTCTCGATCATATAGTGATAGTGTAGTCATTTAGAGTAGTCTGTGGCATGTGCTCTTACTCGTTCAAAGATACCCCCTCTATATCCATAGGACCATAGGTCTTTCTTTACATGGATATGGATGATAGAACATATACATCAATAATTGATAAGTTTATCAAAATTTCGTAGACACCACATATCATAGAAAGTGAACAAGGAGAAAAACATACAATTAAATATAAGTAGGGTTTATTAGTCATAGGTATCAAACAATAATTTATGCTCATGTTTCTAAAGATTGTATAGCCTGTATAAGAGCAAGGGTTGATGGACTAGTATTATTGTTCCGATAATGGGCAGTCCGTGGCCAGAAAAGATATTTGACCACTTGGGACGACTAGTTGATCGTTTGAAGATCCAAGTCTTCGCTAAGTCAAGATAAGAACAACCGAGTAAAAAAAAAGTCTACGTTCCGAGTCAAGAAATGTCTACGTCGTTGTCACAGACTCGCAATCAAACAAATTGGAGACCACCAAATATATATAATATATATGATACTAATTAGCTGTTCCAAGATTTGTGCCCTTCTTCCTTGTCCAAACCACAGGCCACAGTGAGAGTGAGCTTCCGTTCCTTCTCCGGCCTCAACGTCGTCTCGTGTAGCAGCCTCTACTGTTGTTTATGGATGCTACTGTCCATCCATGTCCCGGGGGCTGGCTCGCTGTCCTTCAACCTCAGCTTCTCCCAACCACAAAGCCCTGCTAACCTCCATGAATTGCTCAACTGCACCGGCGATGCGACTATCGATACGGAAGGGCTTCACCTGACAGAAGACATCGCGTGGAGCACCGGCCGAGTCCAATACGTGGAAGCATTGCGACTATGGGACAGAGCTAGTGGCGAGGTGGCTAGCTTCAGCACCACCTTCCACTTCAACATAACGCCAGTTGGCCGTGGTTTGAGTGGCGACGGGCTGGCCTTCTTCCTCGTCCCTCCCGAGTCTGGTATGCCTGCCGCCGACAGCAGAGGGGGCACCTTGGGCATCCTCCCTAGGGAATCCAAGGACTGGATCGATACCGATGGGATCATCGCGGTGGAGTTTGACACCTTTCTGAATCCGGAATACGGCGATATAAGCGACGACCATATTGGAATTGACGTCAACTCAGTCTACTCCACGGCATCCACCAATATCACGTTGCAAAACAATAACCTCAAGTCCAATTTCACCAAGATGGCCATCGTCAGGTACAACAATATCACCAAGTTGCTAGTAGCTGATCTCAATATCAACAACACTTGGTACAACGTCAATGAAACTATTGATCTGAGGAAGTACCGCCAGAGAATGTCGCTGTGGGCTTCTCAGCAGCGACTGGCGCCGACGCTGAGCTGCATGAGATCTTGTCATGGTCATTCACATCCACCCTGCAGGAACCACCAGCACCAGCACCAGCACCGGCGACGCCTCGACACTGACAAAGATCCGTAATCCCACGAAGAGATCGGTGGGAAGAAACCTGATAATCGTCGTGCTAGTGCCTCTCATTATTTCTCTTGGCATGTGCAGCCATGCTTGTATGGCAGCAGAAGCGCAAGAGAAGAAGGTTCGAGGAACAGGAATGCCACTAACAAATGGAAGCAGTGACGACGACAACGATAACCAAGAACAAGACGACAGCAGGGCCGAGCTCAAGAGAGGAGTGGCTGCCAGCGGCCCCAGGCGATACACATACCGTGAGCTAGCTGCCGCCACCAACAACTTCGCTGAGGATGACAAGCTCGGTCGCGGTGGCTTCGGAAGCGTCTACAGGGGTAAGCTCACCATTGCTGGCGAAGAGCGCCCAGTGGCCATCAAGATGTTATCATCGAGTCTTCGGCGCAGGGGAGAAAGGAATTCGAGGCGGAGGTGAGGATAATCTGCCGGCTCAAGCATCGCAACCTCGTGCAGCTCCTGGGCTGGTGCGACAGCCGCCATGGCCTCCTGCTTGTCTACGAGCTGGTGGCCCAAGGCAGCCTCGACAGGCATCTTCACGGAAGCAACGGTGAAAGTTTTTTGACGTGGCCAGAAAGGTAAACAACATCGTGCTGATGATTGTGATTGTTGTGAGAATATTTAGGCTACTATATATTATCTCTTTTTACCAGTGCAAGCACTGATTAATTTTAAGGTACATACACAGGTACCAGATTATCCTTGGCTTGGGATCGGCACTGCGGTATCTCCATCAGGAGTGGGAGCGGTGCGTGGTGCATGGCGACATCAAGCCAAGCAACATCATGCTGGGCGAGTCCCTCGGCACCAAGCTCGGCGACTTGGCCTCGCCCGGCTCGGCGATCACGGGCGCACATTGGCACACCACTTTCGGGCCGTCATGGGCACGGCGGGGTACATCGACCCGAGTTCGTCAACACGCACCACCCGAGCACCTACTCCGGCGTCTACAGCCGGCATCGTCCTCCTCGAGATCGTCTCCGCCCGGTGCCCGTCATCCTTCTTGAAGGCGGCGCACACGCCGTCCCCGGTCAAGTGGATGTGGGGCCTGTACGGCCGGAATGCGATCCTTGATGCGGCGGACGAGCGGCTGAGGGCTGGAGGTGACGATGCCGATGACACGTGCATGGAGAGGGTGCTCATCGTCGGGCTATGGTGTGCCCATCCTGACCAGAGTGAACGCCCGTCCATCGCGCAGGCCATGAACGTCTTGCAGTCGGAGGATGCCAGGCTTCCGGAGCTCATGCCACAGATGTACAGGACGATGTCGGAGTTTGCTGTCACTGGACGTGCTACCGGCGCCTTGTCCGTTCAGAGCTCTTCTTCCACGACCACGACAACCGGCAGCCATTCGAAGGTTTCTTCCGAGTCAGTGGCCTCAGCCTTGCTCCGGGATTCAAAAGAGTTGCCATGATTTACATTCACCACTGTTGTTGGGCTGCCTCTGGTCCTGTGGGCAGTTTTGTGTATTATATATTGACTGTAAAATTACTTTTTTTTTCACATCATCAGAAGGATGGGGTAGAAGATGGCGGTCACTATGATGATGATTTACCTAGCTCGAAGAAAGAGTGTGGCTGAAGCTATCGGTACGACATTCTAGTGCAGAGTTACACAGTGCTATGTTTAGCTGGCAGTTGTATTCTGCATTCCTGCTGCGATTGTTTAAGGTGGTCTGTAGGAGACATGGTGATGCTATTGAGCTGAAACCGTGGAAGAAATATGGCTGGTATATGTACTTTATTTCAAAGAAAAGAAAAGACAGGTCTTCATCATTATAAATGTAACTGATTGTTTACAAGAAATCTCTCTGAATACAGTATACTTTGATCAGTGACAGGAATAGAGTATACTCATTCTGGTTGTTAGGAAAGCCCCGTGGCCCGTGTTTAGAAGATTGGTGCCAAACTTGCTTTCTGACAGGAGAGCCTTTGCAAAACTGAATGGGATTTGTTTTTGTTCCTTGACTTTATGTGTCGCGTGTGTCACCATCTAAATTGGTCTTTAATTATCCATATTTGTTGGATGCCTTGACTTCATTTATATTACTTACTTATTAGTTTACATACTGTACTGGAGATGGTGGTTGTTAAGTGCGTCAGTCGGTGGTGACAGTGACACCATCAACATAATATAAAATCCGAAAGCATGCGCGTGGAAAGAGAATTTTTCTTGATGCTTTTTGACCTGGTCCGTGCGTGGAATTGGCAAGTCCTCGACAATTGGTCAGATACATCTCAGATACAAATACAGGCAGTATCTATACACGTATTGGACCGAATACTCGAACCAGATACGCTTGGGGCTAGATTGGTTACGGCCCAAGTAGAGAAAATAGCCCAAGTAAACAACTTGAGTCCTCATCCCAATCCCACTTCCCCGTGCACCGCTCTCTTGTTTTGCCCCCTAGCTAGAGCCGGTGGCCGGTGGCCGGCGGCCGGCGGCGAGCTACGGCCTCCGTCTCCGGCGAAAGAATCGGATGACATGGACCTCGACAAAGCTCTGTTAGGCATTCGCATGAATCCCTCCTGGCTGCCTTTCTGGGCGAACCCTAAATCTGGTCCCTCACCACCGTCGAGCTTCAGTTGATCTCCGGCAAGAATCCCTCGGTGTCGAGGCCTCCAAGCTCAGGTAAGCTTTTCTCATCGCTGTGTATTTTCCGTGTAGTACTACGTTGCCCGATCTAATATCCCTACTTTTCTATTGTTTGTTAATAGTAGTCGTCGAATACACTGTAATTTGTTCTCAACATTATTCTTTTAACATTTTTTTTTATGACAACAACTTTTAATAAATCATTAAAGCACAGTACAGCAGTGTGGGAAAATAATTCCTAGACTATAGAGCATAGATAAGCAAAAACTACAATTGATCTGCTTCGTTAGACATAGATGATGCTTCCGTCTCAGTGCGAAGCTCGTCAGGGATAACCAGAATGTAGAGCATAGATAAGCAAAAACGATATAGAGTCCTCGTTCTCGCACTCTGATAACACAGTTGAAGTCTCCTTCTCGATCTCCACTGTCAAAGTTGATGTTTCTCTCCACTGTCAAACACAGTTGAAGTCCTCGTTCTCCCACATCGATAACACAGTTGATTTTTCTCTCCACTGTCAAAATGTCCTCAGTCGTAGATAGATGTACTGAATTTGACAGAGAGACCCGGCGCCTCTGTCAGATAAGGCACGCGTCGCTTGTTGTGGCCGTGAAGGACACGGAGGTCCGATGCATGAACGCCATATTGCTATGGCGGGCTCCATGGTGGAGCACAGAGGGGCCAGCAGAGCCGCGTGCATGGCGTTCAACTCCCTCAACTCCACGGCATATGTAAGCATCTTGGTGGAGTTTGACACCTTTCTGAATAGCAACTTGGTGGAGCACTGTCACTGGTAGTGCTGTTTCTGTGTTTCCATCTTTCCGAGAATGCTTTGGTCAAGTCTTTTTTGCTTTCTCGCTGTCTCCACTCTGACTAACTAGGAAGGTGAAGGTTCTTTGCAGGAAACTATCCAAAAATTTGGCTCGATCATATAGTGATAATGTAGTCATGTAGAGTAGTCTGTGGTATGTACTCTTATTCGTTCAAAGATACTCCCTCGATTTCTAATTGTAAGTTCTTTGCTAGATACATAGTTTATGCTTTGTATCTAAATACTCCCTCCGGGTTGGTATTAGAAGTCATTTTGGACAAGGTTTGGGTCAAACATCGGGAATATAAATCATCAATAACTTTTAAGTTGTTCAGTTTATATATGTAAAAATTATATGAGTAGATTTGTCTTAAAAATACTTTGATAAAAGTATACATATATCACATCTTCATAAATATTTTTATACTAATAAGAGGTCAAAGTTGTGTTTTGGAGACCGTGTCGCTGTCCTAAACGACTTCTAATACCATCCCGGAGGAGTATACATTATGTCTACATATATAGTAGAAAAAGCTGTCTCTAAAAAAAAGGCAGAACAATTTTCAATTTGGAATAGGAGTACACAATCATCTTTCTTCCCAAAGCACATCACATCCAAATAACATAATCATGGGCACAGTGACAATGAGCTCTCGCCCCTCCTTCCCCGTCTTTTTATGCTGACCCGAAAATACAACAGAGGAGGCCCCCACTGTAAGAGCTCCTCGTCTTGTCATTATGCCTCCACTACTGCTTCTTGATCCCAGCCATCCATTTCCATCGCGGTAGCTCGCTCTCCTTTCAGCCTTGGCTTCATCCCACCCAAAAGCCCTGCTAATTCATGAACTGATTAATCATTAATATCACCGACAGTGTGCCCCTTGATGACAACTCGCTTTGGCTAATGCTAAACAGAAATGGTGAATCAACCACAAAGCGCAATACATGACCAGGTGAACATTTAGATTCATGAAGATATGGGCTGCAACAAGAGACGACACCATAGTTTAGTCATAAGTTTTAACTAAAATGTACCGTAGATACACAAAGATGTCATGAAAAGAAAAACCTATGGATATGGATGAAAGAGCATATAGATCAGTAATGATTGATAATTTTATCACAATTATTTTTCTTTTAGCATTCAACGGTGGGGATTCTCCCCACCAGATTTATTCTGGGGCGCCAAGCCATTACATCTAGACCGCAGGCTTGAAAAATCTGCCTTAGTGATAGGAAATCGTTTCTGAAGATGGCTGCATTCCGCCTTTTCCAAAGCTGCCAGTCTTGAATTGAGTGGTCATCAGTGTGACCGGTAAGCCTAGCTTGCTCCAGAAAGATCTCGCAAAGGTGCAGTGGAGTAAGATATGATTAGAACGATTCTTCGGTATTGCCACATATTTCACATGCAGGGCTGTCCATAATCTTCTTACAATAGAGGTTCTTGCGGCATTGAGTTCTATCCTGGGCCACAAGCCACATGAAGAACTGAACTCTTGGAGGAGCTGCATTTTTCCATACAAATTCAGAGGTTGGATCCACCAGGTGCTGTCAAGCCTTGAGAAGCTTGTATATAGCAGAGGAGTCCAGCCTTCCATGCCCCAGGTCAAAGACCGATCTCCTTCTGAGAGTAGTCGAGCTGATAATTTCTTTGACGTGCTCCAACTCTTCAGCAGCCTGGTTCGAGAGTCTAGGTACAAATGATGTGACAAATTGTGAGATCACCACCTCCCTGACCGAGTCCTCCTTTCTAGACTGAATAATGCTGGGAAACGGTCAGCGAGGGCCTCATCGAGATGCCAGACATCGTTCCAGAAGGATGTAGCTGATCCATCATTGCTGTCCACCGTTGTTAGGGCCTGATAAAGAGGCAGGAGACATCTAGCATATCCCAATGTTGACCCACCAGGTCGCCCTTGAGTGAAACCAGGCATGCATGATTGCGGACCCAATTTCCCCATGCTGAATTCTATTCTCGGAACAGTGTAGTCTGTGATTTAGTTTCAGAAGCAAGCAGATAGTTTGAATTGCAAAGTCCTTGATGCTAAATCACCCCCATCCGCCCAACCCCCCCCCCCTCCCCCAAGCTCCTTCATTATGCAGCAGTTCTCCCAAGCCACAAGACATTTTGCCGCTGATGTTTGTGCCTGCCCTGCCCACATGAAGGCTCTTCTTCTTTGTCTATATCTTTGATCACAGTTGCCCGGATGCTGATAGAAGACATCACAAAGACTAGCTGGGTATCGATCACTGAATTCACCAGCACAACTCTTCCCATAGTGTTGTGTAATGAAGCCTGCCAGGTTGAAAGGAAGGATTCCGTCCTGTCAATGTAGGTTCTGAAGATCGAGTTGGGCAGCTTGGAGGCTGACAGTGTATGCCAAGGTAATTCTGAGGGAATGCTTCCAGCCGGCAGCCGAGCGCACTGACACACTGAACCATGGAGCTCTAGATCGATTTCCTGAAGCTGCCGGTCTAACAATGAACTTTATCACAATTGTGTAGACACCACAACATATCTTAGAAAATGAACAAAAAGGATGAACAACATACAATTTAATATAAGATTGTGTATAGTTTGTACAAGAGCAAGGGTTGGACTAGTATTACTGACTACATGTCCTTGTTCCAATAGTGGGCAGTCCGTGGTCAGAAAAGATGTTTGACCTCACATGGGATGACTAGTTGATGGCTTGAATTCAGATCCAAGCCTAGGCTAAGTCAAGAAAAAGTCTACGCTCTGAGTCAAGAAAAGTCTTCGCAGGCCCAGTCGAGTCCTTGTCACAGACTCACAATCAAACGAATTGGAGACTGCGTAGTAGCTTCGCTGTGACTGATAAAACAACAGCCAGATGGGGCTCTCATAGATATCATCAGACCACATATATATGGTACTAATTAGTTGTTCCAAGATTTTGTGTCCTTCCTTGTCTAAACCACAAACCAAATGCTAGCTAGTAGTAATGAGTAACAATGGCCACAGTGAGAGTGAGCTGCCGTCGTTCCTCCTCCTGCCTCAACAACGTCATCTCGTGCAGCAGCCTCTGCTGCTGTTTATGGATGCTACTGTCCATCCATGTTCCGGGGGCTGGCTCGCTGTCCTTCAACCTCAGCTTCTCCCAACCACATAACCTGCTAACCTCCATCAATTGCTCAACTGCACCGGCGATGCGACCATCGATACGGAAGGGCTTCACCTGACAAAAGGCATCACATAGAGCGTCGGCCGGGCCCAATACCTGCAAGCAATGCGGCTATGGGACAGAGGTAGTGGCGAGATGGCCAGCTTCACCACCACCTTCCACTTCAACATAACGCTGGTTGGCGGTGGTTTCAGCGGCGACGGGCTGGCCTTCTTCCTCGTCCCTCCCGAGTCTTGCCTTCTTCCTCGTCCCTCCCGAGTCCATCCTCCCTAGGGACTCCAAGTACTGGTGCGAGACCGCCGGGATCGTCGCGGTGGAGTTTGACACTTTTCAGAATCCGAATACGCTGATATAAGCGATGACCATATCGGAATCGACGTTAACTCCCTCAACTCCACAGCATCCACTGACACCACGTCGCAAAACAATAACCTCAAGTCCAATTTCACCAAGATGGCCATCGTCAGGTACAACAATATCACCAAGTTGCTAGTAGCTGCTCTTAACATCAACCACACATGGTACAACGTCAACAAAACTATCGATCCGAGCAAGTACCTGCGAGGAGAATGTCGCCCTTGGGCTTCTCGGACGGCGACCGGCACCTACGCTTGAGATGCACGAGATACTGTCATGGTCATTCACATCCACACTGCAGGGAACCACCAGGCACCAAAGACCGGCACCAGGCGCCGCCGCCGCCTCCGACACCGACAACATCCGTAATCCCAAGAAGAGATCGGTAGGAAGAAATCCGATAATCGGCGTGCTAGTGCCTCTCGCTTTTTCTCTTGGCATGTGCAGTCGTGCTAGCTGGTATGGCCGCAGAGCGCAAGAGAAGAAGATCCGGAGGAAGAGGAATGCCACCACCAACAATTACCAAGAACAAGATGACAGCGGGGCTGAGCTTGAGAGAGAGTAGCCGCCCGCCCCCCTACGGGTACACGACCGCGACACGGCGGCCGCCACCAACAACCGCCGAGGACGGCAAGCTCGGGCCGCGCGGCTTCGAAGCGTCTACAGGGGTAAGCTCGCCGTTGCCGGCGAAGAGCGCCCAAAGTGGCCATCAAGATGTTATCATCGGAGTCGCGGTGCGGGGGAGAAAGGAGTTCGAGGCGGAGGTGAGGATCATCGGCCGGCTAAAAGCACCGCAACCTTGTTCAACTCAAGGGCTGGTGCGACGGCCGCCATGGCCTCTTGCTCGTGTACGAGCTGGTGGCCCAAGACAGCCTCGACATGGCGACATCAAGCCAAGCAACATCATGCTGGATGAGTCCCTCGAAGACCCTCCTCGACTTTGGCTTGGCGGGCCCGATGACCACCCGCGCGATGGCAAACCACCGGGTCGTGATGGGCACGACGGGGTACATCGACCCGCAGTTCGTCAACACGCACCACCCGAGCACCTACTCCGGCGTCTACGGCCGGCATCGTCCCTCCCCTCGAGATCGTCTCGGGCGGTGCCCGGTCATCCTCCCGGTCAAGTGGATGTGGGGCCTTTATGGGCCGAATACAATCCTCGGCGCGGGCGGACAAGCGGCGAGGACCGGCGATGAGGCCGATGGCGAGTGCATGGAGAGGGTGCTCGTCGTTGGGCTGTGGTGCGGCGCACCGACCCGGACGCGAACGCCCATCCATCGGCGAGGGGCATCCACGCCCCGCGGTCGGGAGGACGTCGGGCTTCCGGTGCTCACGCCCGCGGATGTACGAGGATGGTGTCGAGTTCGCCATCAGCGGGCGTGCTATCGGCGCCACGCCGGTTCAGGGCTCCTCTTCTAGGGCGACAACGACAACAACCGGTGGCCATTCCAAGGTCTCTTCTGAATCAGCGTCCTCAGCCTTGCTCGGGATTCGAAAGAGTTAGCTTGATTTACATTCATCATTGTTGTATGGGCTAACTCTGATCTATTGGTGTCTGCGTGTGTATTATATATTGACTGTAAAATTAGTTTTTTCACATTCATTACTTTTGTACTTGTCCACTTAGTAACAGTATCTGTTGTAGTTCTTCACTTAATGCATGGATGAAGGACCCAAAAGCCTTGACAAAATTCTTTTTCGAATTCGCGACCTTGTAGCTCTCACAACCCCTAAAAGCAAATCAAACAACGCCGCGGTATAATCACGACCTTGGATACAAGGTGGATGACTGAGGGATTGCCCTAGAGTCACAACGGATCAACCGTAAACACCACAAAGCAATCGAGCAACGATCCGGACAAAATCAGCACAAGCCTTTAATACCGGACATGTCTGGTATGGTATGCATACCGGACGCGTCTGGTATGAACTGAGAAATAAATCAGCGCTGCCTGTTAATACGGACGCGTGCGGTATGCATACCGGACTCATCTGGTATGAACAGAAAAATCTCACTTGAGAGAGAAAAGCCAAATCTTGCGCAAACGGAGTTCAAAACACTTCAAACTTTCATAGCAAGACTAGGTACCTTAGAGAAACACCTTTGTCAAAAGAACGCTCAAAAACGTTGAGGTCGAAAATACCGGGGCGTGTGCGGTATGAACAGACACAGAAAAAAACTGCTCGACTCCAAAACTCGCCTCAACTCAAAAACCAACCGATCTCCTTCAATACTTGGTCTTAGGTCACGATTTTCAAGCCATAGAATCACGACATGTAGGTGACAAGATTCCCCAAGAATTTTGGCAAAAGATCGAGTAAAACACCGGGAATTTCAGATCACGTGACGAATGACGAACCACGAAGAACACGAGCACGAACACAAAAGTGCTTCGATCTACCGATTCGTGTGGATTCAAACGAATTCCTTCGGTGAATCTCTTCGGTACACGAGGTAGAACAAATCACAGCAAAAAGAATCGAACCAAACGATCCACAAATGACGAATCGAGCTCTAGAATAGGGAGGAGAAAAGCACCGCGAAAATAGAACACAAGAACGAAAAATCGCAGCACACAAAGAGACAATCGACCCCCAAAAAGCCCGGAGGGCACGCGCTCACTTAGGGAGCGCTTCCCTCTGGCAACTGAGACACAAAATAGTTGTCTGGACCTCTCCCACTCAGAACAACTACAGACTGGGAAACCCTAATGAAAATGGAAACTAAAGAGGCAAGTCTGGGGGAAGGGACTGCCTTGACATTTATAGCCCAAGTCCTAGTGACTGTGCTATTACTACTCTACCCCTATGGATACAATTTCCGAAACCACTTAGCTAGGGGCTGTAATGGTCGGACTTGGATATCTTCTGATCCGACGGCCACCGCGCCTCCTCATCAGTAGCATCGCTCCACACAATCTCCCGGATGCCGCCACGTGCGTCCTTTCATCTACGGGACGTCCACCCTGGGTTTTGAGGCCCAAACCCGAGAAACCCGCCGATGGTTTTGAGGCCCAAACCACCAAACCAGCGCCCGTGGTTTTGAGGCCCAAACCATGAAAAACCAGCGCCGATGGTTTTGAGGGGAAACCACCAAACCTCCTCGGCATGTGTCATCGCCGTCTTGACCGCTCGAGCGCCAAGTCATCCGAGCTCCCCGCTCTGCCGCACCGCTTCGCCGTCTTGACCCGATCGACACGGTCCGCCACGTTCTCTTGCATTCGTCGTTGTCCCGGATGTCGGCAACCATGGCTAGCCACCCGGCGATCTGGTCCCTCGGTCCAAGCCTCACGTCCGTCCTTCACCTCCACGGTCCGTCGTCCGACGCCCGTCCTCCTTGGCCCCTTCACCTCGCCGTCAGCTACCATCTCCGAGCTCCACACCTGTACAACACGAACCAAGAGATACGTCTTCGACACACTCCACGTGTGCCGATGAACATAGCCGAAGCATAAAAGGTAAATGAAAATAGAAGTAAAATGTTATTTGTTGACAATCACTCAATCACAAAACTAAATACATATGACCTAAATCAACCATGTGTTCGCAATGGAACCATCTTTGTAAATTGCGTTCTTACATTCAAAACTCAGTGTCACCGGGGTATTGTTTGGAAAGGCTTAAATTCTAGGGAAAGTCAGCTTTTCTCTAGATACCCACAATAGCTGCTTGGCAGAGAAGTTTGATCCAGGAGAAGCTCACATCAGCTTTTCCTTGACCCATAACAGATCAGAGCAAACTTTCATGGCCGGGATGGCCGGATCTTGGCAATGAAAATGGCCAGACCCTAGGGCACCCTAGCTTTGCACTACCGGAAAGCTGCTATTTGCCGAGTGTAGTTTGCCGAGTGATCTATTGGGCACTCGCAGAAATCCACTTTGTTGAGTGCATCTAGAACACTCGGCAAAACAAAAGCACGCGGCAAATCCACTTTGCCGAGTGCCGCTAGCACTTGGCAAATTAGCTGAATCCGGTAGTGTTGAGAGCTTGGAGACCGAGAAGATAAACAGGGGAGGAAGGCGGACACACGCAAAGGATGCATGTCATCGGGTGTTGCATCCACTACTTGCATTAATTTTATTCTGTGAAAATTAATTTTTTTAAAAATCCCCTGAATAGGTTTTCTACTTTCAAAATGTTTATTTAACAAAACTAGTTGTTTCAGGATATGGTTTCAATAGTTTTCAAATTGTCTTGACAAGTTTGACAACTTAAATGGTTTTAAATTAGTCTTAAAATTTTCATAACCCCACCTGCCCTATTTCTGTTTGGTTCGGAACCTTTCAAAATCCAAGAGGCACCATCCGATCCATTTCCCCTCCTTTCCATTTTCTCTAAATTTTCATCTGGGCGCACCCATTTTCCTTTTGCTGGCAGTTAGCCCGATCTTCTGTATCACGAAAAGATGGGTGGATTTCTCGCACGTGAGCGCCAAGTTGCTGTTTTCCTCGGCCGTTGGATCGTCCGGACGGCCGCCCAAGATCTAGCTAGCCCTGGTCATTTTGTAAAAAACCCTAAATTTTATCAAAATCAACCCGCAGTTAGGTCTTTTAATTGGCTGGCTTGCCACCTACTCCGTGGGCCTTAGTAGGCCAGATTTGCAAACCTTTTAATTTTTTAGCAGCGCATGCCTTTTAATGGGCTGGCTTACCACACACTCCGTGGGCCTTAGTGGGCTAAATTCGGCCCAGTGTTGGTTTCCATTATCTATTAATCTTTTTCTTTTACAAATAAATTTACTACAGTTTTGAATTTGTGCAGAAAATCACAGAAAAATTGTTAAATAGAAAATCAAATTGATTCAGAATCCTCATGAATAGATCTAAGCAGTGGATCAAAAATATAACATGCTTTAGTAGAAAGTTTTACCTATACATTGCTGCCTATGTTTTTAAGATGTAAATATGAAAAACAAATAGAAAAAATTAAACAAAAAATACTTCTAAAATCAAATCTATAAATTCATACTCCTTTTCATAAACTTTTGTTTCCTAATTCTTTTACTAAATGCTAACCCATTTGCTGATAAATTTAGGAGTTTCATATCTCATCCATCCCAACTCCAAATCACATAATTCTTTCACCACAAAAACTTCTAAAATAAAACCCTACATATTAAAATCATTCCTTCTAATTTTTGGCGATACCCCTTCTAAATAGTGAAAAAAATCAAAATAAATAAAGGTACCATTTATTCCCTTCTTATTTTCAAATTCCTTACATTCGTGTTTTGTCAATAAACTTCTTCTTTCCACAAATAAATTAAGTTTTAATCAAATCTCTGCTTTCCCACCTTAACAAATAGTTACAACCATTCTTTAGCCACGACAAACATCACCCAATAAAGTATAATACATATATCTCAATGCTAAAAGAAAAAAAAAGGATAACACATCCTTCTAAAATATAGAGACCACAAAATGATAAATCCACACTTGACATATATAACGATGGGTCAAATTTCATAGAGTGCACAAATATCATGACATTTGTCAAATTTCATGATTTTTGGACCCGTTCACTTTTTATAGAATTTTAAAACCACTTGGGCACGGTTTATTGATCGTGTTTCTTTAACAAGACGTTCGAAATTTCTTTTCATTTCATAGGTATGGACTCAATGTGGGTTGAATAACATGAATATCAATTTTATACTCTATTTTTTTTATACATTTCAATCACTTGCAGTTCAAACTTGGCTTGATTCAAAAAATTGCCCCAAAAAGAGATCAATTAACTAAATATAGCAAACAAACTCAAAAAAAACCCCAAACTTGAACATGGAGTACAATATGAAGTATGTGGAGAGCAGAAAAAGTTTTGAGATAAAAAGAGTTTTTTTTTTTTTTTTTTTTTTTTTTTTTTTTTGCAACCCGACAACACTTTCGAGTGTCAATGGCGACACTCAGCAAAAGGCTGACGGGCCGGGAAGCCCCCGATGGCAGGTTCATTACCGAGTCTTTGGGTTGACGACACTCGTCAAATATGGCATTTCGCCGGTGTCGAGCCTTTGACGCAGTGCCCGGCACTCGGCAAGTCTTTGGCCTCTTTGCCGAGCATCGCGCCTCCAACACTTCGAGAAGCGATGCCTTTGCCGAAGTGCCCGATAGAATGTGCTTTCAAAGCAAAGGCGTAGGCACTCGGGAAAGGTGCCTATTCGGGTAGTGACTACTACTCTTATAAATTTATATGCAACAGTTCCATTAAATGATTATAGATAGACATATGTGACACATGATATGGCATCCATATACCAATTTTAAAGCATGCTATGCCGTTCCCCTTCCCCATCAATTCGCTCGTCTCCACTGCCGACACCATTAGCCTATTGGACGACCTTACGTGAACGGCGGTGGACGCGGCAGCTGTCTTCCTTTTTTTAACTTCCATTGAAAGCCACCGACATGACCATCTCTTATTGGAAGCTTCATGCAACTGCTTCAAGATAACGCTGCTGGTGATCAAATCAAAAATATAAAAGGAAACAAAAACTAGCCGAGCGCTACCTCTTCTTCATTTTCCTTGCTTACCGGTTCTTGAATGGTTTCCACTCCCATTTGCCCTAGCTAGTTGCAGCCATTCATGGTGATGCGGGTCCCATGTGTCTAGAAGCATCGATGTAAACAAGGTACTGCAACTTGGAATAGTTCTTGGGTATGAGGTAGCGTACAGTTTTTCTTTTTCAATATGTTAACGTTGTGGGTAGTCTAAGCCTCTAAGGCAGCGACGGTTAGTAGTTGCAACTTGCAGGAGGGACACTAAAACAAGGCTTTTCGGCTGAGTAGTTGGTAGTGAGTTTACGTCTCTTTTTTTTTTTTGATGCCTCTCATCTCTGGTACAGTTGTAGTATCTGTTCATACACACACACGCACACCACTTGTGTACAAACAGTCCTATAGCTACACACAGACTTGGAAGTCGCGTCCTTGAAGGGGCAACGAAGCTCGTCGCAATATTCGTTGAACGTCCATACGCGGAGAGGCAGGCCCGGAAATAATCCGGGCAAGGCTACTGTATGCTGTACAGTACCGGGTGGGAAATCATGTGCTCGAGCAGACTCGAGCTCATGACCGGTGGCCTCCCAACCGGGAGTGCTCACCAACTGAGCTGTGCTCAGTTCCCGAAGTTTACATCTCATCTATGTTTTAGTCTCCAAACCTCGGAGCCTTAGGATGCGTTCCTGATATTTCGTCATGTTCAAAATAACTATATCAATTTGGTGAAATGCATGCAACACACCAATATGGCTTTAGATCACAAAGATCCAAGAACACAGTAACCTTGGCGCTGTGTCTCCTCTGTTATCAGTCATGTCATAATCTAGTTGACCTCGTTGAGAAGCCTATTCGATCCCTACTGTCAAATCCCTACTGCCAATTGAATAACACAAGCAAGAACAAGATAAAATGCAACTCAAAAAAAGTGACAATTAATTTCGTATATATAATTAAACTCTTGAAATTAGGGTTTCACAACGATCGTTAAAAGACAGATCATTGATCTAAGCAGACTCTAATTATGGACATATTTATTATATATGTAGTCTAAAGGACATATATTCATGTCCCTGAGAAGCCCGACACATTACAAGACCCAAATGGCCCAAAAGACGAGGTCGCAACCCTCAATATAGCTCCGGGCCGTCATTTGTTGTTCCATATAATTCCTGAGGCTACGCCTTATTTCACTCTCCATCAGGGTGATCATTTGCTACAAGAACAAACTGTGGGATGGCACAACTTCTCTTTACAGACCGAAATCATCATGGCCTTTCATATATAGTTTTGCGATTGGTAGCCACTCGGGCTTCCCACCACTTACAAACCTAGCAGTGAGTTGTTTGCATGGATGGGGTTAAAATCAATAGTCAAGAAATTTGTTGTTGGCTGCCACATCTACAAACAAGACAACCCTGATGAGGGTGTCCCGCCACCCTGTCTTACTTCAAACACTTCTTATTCCTACCCAAACATGGCACATGTCATCCCTCGATTTCGTTAAGGGGCCTCCTAGGTCTAGAGGAAAAGATTGCATTATTGTTGTGGCTGCCAAATTCTCTAAGTATAGTCATTTTGTGCCACTCAGTCATCCTTACACTGCCTTTAGTGTTGCCAATATGAAGTGTTGCTAATAAACTCTATGTGTGCAGCCCATATACATTTTTTAGATAAAGGATAGAAAGCTACCCGGCTTCATCTATCTGAAGATAGACCCAGGCCAACCATAGACTAGTCAAATAATAGAAAGAAAAGATCCAACTTGACAACAAGGCAAAAAGGATAAACAAAGAAGACAAATAATATTTTGACTAAGAAAGGCCTAAAAATCTTGTTGATAACATCCATTAGAACCGAAGAAGAGCAAAGTTGATGTCTCCAGATGATGCCCAACTACTATCAACACTGGTCCCGTCGTAGATCATCAAACCGCTGCAACTTGGCCCACTGTCTCAGCCAGTGAGTCCCTCTGAATAGTACCTGCAAGAAACATTTTGGTTTACATTTGTCAAAAAATCATCTCGTTCCTTGTTATCCAAACCGCCCAACAAAGAGCTGTTGCTGCTATTAATAACAATGCATTTTGTTTTTTATTACCCTTCTTAGACCATGTACAGAAAAAGATCCTCTATATTACGTGGAGGCGCTAAACTGAACAGTAAATGTACTGCGTGCCACAAGAACTTAGCATACACAGAGTCCAGAAAGACGTGGTGAATGGTTTCTGTTCAAGAACAGAAACAACAATTCATATCCCCATGCCAATTACGCCTAACAAGGTTATCCTTAGTTAGAGTTACCCCCTTACCACAAAAATACTTTTATTTTTTTGAAGGTATTTTTAATACGCCATATGTTAAGTCCTGAGTCCTGACTGGTGTATCCGAAGCTCCAGGGTTATGTTAAGTCCTGAGTCCTGACGATCCTGACATCCTCCCCAAGCTCTGACCAGAAATTGCATTGGCCCTTCGATTGTTTAATTGGTCCTTTTTCAGGTTCTAAGCAAGTTGTGCAGTACACACGAGATCAAGCTAATGGTGAGTACCAGCCGTGAGACGGCAGCCGTGTAACGTCTGGTGATTGTCGCTCTGAATGGAATCTAGGTCGTCTCGGAGAAATGTCCAAATCATGGGCCGGTTGGTACTAATATAGTACTATGTAGCCAGTATTTGTATACGTACATCCATCTCGCATATGCTTACAGTACTCGCGAGATCATTTATGGCGAGCTGCCGTGCTCCCCTCTTCGCCTTGTGCAGCCTCTGCTGTCTTTTGGTGCTGTCCACCCATGTCCCTCGCGTTGGCTCCCTCTCCTTCAACCTCAGTTTCTCTAAACGGCAAAGCCCAGCTGATCTCGATCAGCTGATAAACCGCACCGGCGACGCCTACCTCACTGCAGACTTGCTTGAGCTCGCGCACAACAGGCACAGCAGCGGCCAGGTCACGTACTGGCAGCCGGTGCGACTATGGGACACAGCTACCGGCGAGATGGCCAGCTTCACCACTACCTTCGACTTCCGAATCATCCTGGACGACCCGAGCACTCCTGGAGATGGGTTGGCTGGGCATGTCGGTTCAGGTTTACCCTCCCAGAGCTACGGGGGAAGCTTGGGTCTCCTGCCTTACAACACCAACGGCAGCGGCGCGACACCACCATGGTCGCAGTCGAGTTTGACACCTATCGGAACGACCTATACAGCGACATCAACAGCAACCATGTCGGCATCGACGTCAACTCCTCAACTCCACGGCGGTCACGGACACCACCACCTCGCCGACCAGGAACCTCACGCCCGGTTACAAGATGACGGCAACCGTGAGGTACGTGAATGTCACCAAGTTTCTTGCCGTCGAGCTCAACATCAACGACGACACGTCCTACTACGTCAACGCGACTGTTGATCTGAAGAGCTACCTTCCAGACCACGTCGCCGTCGGCTTCTCAGCGGCGAATGGCGATGCTGGTGAGGAGCACGAGCAGATACTTTCGTGGTCATTCATGTCCACTCTGCAGGAACAGGAAGTACCAGCACCGCCGCCGCCTCAGTCATCTGAAATCCAGCATCCCAAGAAGAGGTCAGTAGTAGCGGCTGTTGTGGCTGTGCTGGGAGTATTTCTCTTGGCATGTGCAGCTGGGCTTGTATGGCGGCAGAAACACAAGAGAAGAAGATCGGGAGCAACACCACTAAATGAAACCAGTGACAGCGACTGTGAAGCACAACAACACGCCAGCAGGGTCGAGCTCGAGAGAGGGGTGGCAGCTAGCGGCCCTAGACGATATGCGTACCGCGAGCTGGCGGCCGCCACCAACAACTTCGCCGACGACAACAAGCTCGGTTGCGGTGGCTTTGGAAGCGTCTACAGGGGTAGGCTCGCCGTTGCCGGCGAAGATCGCCCAGTGGCCATCAAGATGTTGTCATCGAGTCGTCGGCGCAGGGTAGGAAAGAGTTTGAGGCGGAGGTGAGGATCATCAGCCGGCTCAAGCATCGCAACCTCGTGCAGCTCCTGGGCTGGTGCGCGACAGCCGTCCACGGCCTCCTGCTAGTCTACGAGCTGGTGGCCCAAGGAAGCCTGGACAGGCATCTCCACAGCAGCGACAGCGAGAGCTTTTTGACGTGGCCAGAAAGGTAAACGACATCCTGCTGATGATTATGATTGTGATTTGTTGTGAGAATATTTAGTCTAGTTTTATCTCTTTGTACCAAGCACTGATTTTTTAAGGCACATACACATAGGTACCAGATCATCCTTGGTTTGGGATCCGCACTGCGGTATCTCCATCAGGAGTGGGAGCAGTGCGTGGTGCACGGCGACATCAAGCCAAGAAACTTCATGCTGGACGAGTTCCTCAATACCAGGCTCGGCGACTTTGGCCTGGCCAGGCTGGGTGACCACAGCGCGCGGTGGCAAACCACCAGGGCCGTGATGGGCACCGCGGGATACATCGACCCAGAGTTTGTCAACACGGCCCACCCGAGCACCCATGCCGACGTCTATAGCTTCGGCATCGTCCTCCTTGAGATCGTCTCCGGTCGGTGCCCTGTGATCCTTCTGGAAGGTGGCACACATTTCATCCTGGTCAAGTGGATGTGGAGTCTGTATGGCCGGAACGCGATCCTCGACGCGGCAGACGAGCGGTTGAGGCCTGGCAATGAGGCCGAGGACAGGTGCATGGAGAGGGTGCTCGTCGTTGGACTATGGTGCGCTCATCCTGACCAGAGCGAGCGGCCATCCATTGCGCATGCCATGAACGTCTTGCAGTCGGAGGATGCCAGGCTTCCAGAGCTCAGACCGCGGATATACGGGGACGGTGTCGAGTTCGCCGTCACTGGGCGTGCTATCGGCGCCCTGTCCATTCAGAGCTCCTCTTCTACCACAACGACAACCGGCAGCCATTCCAAGGTCGCTTCTGAGTCGGCATCCTCTTCCTTGCTCCGGGATTCAAAAGAGTTGGTTTGATTTACAATCATAGCTGTTGTATAGGCTGGACAGAAGTCATACTGCGACTTAGCTTTATCATAGCCCCTCAAAATTAGACAAATTATAGTAAACGAAGGATGTAATTCATTCGTGCGTGAAATATTAAGGTGGGGCTTAGGGGCCTCCACATGCCCTAGAGCCCTGGGGGGTGGCACTGCCCGTTCGTTGGCTCGCGTCGCTGACTGTAAAATTACTTTTTCACATTCCAGTGATCGAGCATGACGCATATGAGGTCCATGGTCATGAGCAGAAGACGGCAATCCTCCACGGATTCTATTTGGCCCTGCTAGGCTCCACTAATGCAACAGATTAGGATTTCAATCTTTTGGACCTGTACCCCGATGGAGGCCCCCTGCTTACAGAACTTGAAGCCGACTTTGAACTAGAAGAAATTTCAGCAGCCTACCTACAGACACATGAAAACCAATGCAAGCCCGGGCCCCGATGGGTTCAGCCCTCTTTTCTTTTTAAAAAGGCATGGCCTACCATTGCACCTGACATAAGCCTTCCATGATCAGAGTATGGACTTGGGGAGATTAAACAGATCCTACCTTGTGCTACTCCCCAAAAAAGGAAGGGGCAAGACGTCCACAAGACTACAGAGTACAGACCAATAGCTCTTCAGAACACCACTCTTAAAAGCATCTCAAGGGTGCTTATGAAGAGATTGCAACCCATCATCCCCTCTCTTATTGGCTCTAACCAATCAGGTTTCGTACAAGGTCGATGCATTGCTGATAATTTTGCTTATGCGGCAGATCTCCTGAATTGTTGTTATAAAAAGAAAATGTCCCACTATCATTCTGAAGTTAGATTTTCATAAAGCCTTTGATTGTGTCTCTTGGGACAGCCTCAATAAGATCATGCAATGCCGAGGTTTCATTGATAAATTGTGTGCTTGGATAGCTAATTTGTTGTCTACTGGCAAGACTGTTGTACTCCTCAATGGAAACCCAGGAAAATGGATCAACTGTTGCCAAGGACTAAGGCAGGGAGACCCCTTGTCTCCATATTTGTTCATCATCGTAGCTGATGTGCTACGCCGGCTGCTCCAGAGTCACCCCCTGGCTGCTGTTATTCGCCACCCAGTCCTCCCCCGATGCACCCTGTCCGGTTCTCCAATACGCCGGATGATACCCTCATCTTCTTGCGTTGTACCCCTGCTGCCGTTGATGCCACCAAGCAAATTCTCCAACTTTTTGAGAAGGCCACCGGCCTAGCCTTAAACTACCACAAAACCACCTTCCTGCCCGTTGCTGTTAGCAACGATGAAGCTAATGCTCTTGCCTCCATTTTTGGCACCTCCACCTCCTCCTTCCAACAGAAGTACCTCGGTTTACCCCTGTCACCCTACAAAATTTCATTAGCTGACTGTCTCCCCCTCATCTCCTCTTGCAACAAATACTTATCAGGTTGGAAAGCCCCCTTCTGAACCATGCTGGACGGTTAACCCTCTGCACTTCGGTCCTAGCTCCTTCCCTCTCCATTATATGTCCGCTCTTTGCATCCCAAAAACCATCATCAAGGCGATCGACAAACGGAGGCGAGCCTTCTTTTGGACGGGTGAGGACACTTGTCATGGCTCCAAATGCTTGGTTGCATGGGATGCAGTCCAAGATACTAAAGACAGAGGAGATCTAGGAGTGAAAGATCTAGAACTCAAACTAGGTGCTTGTTAATGAAGTTCATCGACAAGATCTTTAACCATGACCAGCCTTGTTGGAAAGAGTGGTTACTGCAGTCCTCCTCTCCCCTTGACCCTCCTAGCAGAGGCTCCTCTGGCTTTCTTTGGCATATTGTTAATGAGGAACTCAACACTTACCGGTCTATTACTTTTTGTCAAACTAAACAATGGTGCTGCTACTTCGTTCTGGTTTGATCATTGGCTACCTGATGGACCTATTTGCTCCACCCATGCTGCCCACTTTTCCCACACGACCTCGCCTAACATATCGGTGCAGCATGTCTTTCATAACGGTTTTGATTTGTGTCTGCGGCCACGGCTCACTAACGCTGCTAGCCAACAGCTAGACGGCTTAGTTTCTACCTTGCAGGACATAACACTCAATGATCGCCCTGACGTTCGCCTCCTGAAGCTCATCGGTCGTCCCTACACGACTAGGGACGCTTATAATGTGCTCGACTGTGCAGGTGAAGCCGATGATGCCCATGGCTGACGCATTTGGCGACAAGACTGCCGAAGAAAGTTAAAATATTTGCTTGGTTATATTTCAAAAACCAGCTGAGCACAAAGGATAACTTACATGCCAAGAATGTCGTTGACAGCGACCAATGCAAACGCTAATTCGCAACACGCGGAGGATAGGGATCATATCTTCTTTGGGTGTGGCCAAAGCATCAAGATCTGGACTGCCATCGGCATGGAGTCTGTGATGCAAATGATGGATGACAACGTCTGGACAGCGAATACTCCCCTGGCCTGTCTTCATCACTATGGCCTTTTGTTTTCCTCTCTATCCTTTGGAGGACTTGGGATGCCCGTAATGGCCATGTGTTTACGAATGAAAATTTCTGTCATAGGATAGTTCTGTCCGAGTTTGTGATGATCTAATAGATTGGCGCAAGCTCCTAAGACCTGAGCTTGTAAACGGCCTTCGGGCTGGTGTGCTCATCTTCGAAGTTGTAATACTCTCTGACCATGTAAACTCGTCCTTGCGCCTTCCGTGGGTGCAAGTGTTTTGAAATGAAAAGGTGGGGAACCTCTCCTCCACCGCCCCCACCGCCCCGTTTAATTTCAAAAAGAATAACATTTTTCACATTCATCACTAATGTACTTCTTCAATTAAAACAATCGTATGTCGTAGTTCTCCACATAAAGCAACCATCTTTGCAAATTGTGTTTTTTACATTCAACATGAAGTATGATTAAGGTGCATGCTTAAATTTTAGGAAAAGACATTTTTTTTTCCCGGCTACCGACAAGGCAACAACATCTGCTTGGAAGAGAAGTTTGAGCCAAAAGAAGCTTTACCGTTTGGTACATCAGCTTTTCCGTACCTCCCAACGGAGACGGAGGTTTCCATGGCCGGATTGGCTGGATCTCGGCAATGAGGGTGTGTTTGGATGGTGCCTAATTAAACCGTGGTAAACATGTTATTAAGAAATAGTCCTATTTTAGAGCCCTAAAGTTAAAAGTGGACTATCTTGATTATTTTTCTTTTTGGAACGCATATATTTTATTTATTCAACATTGAGTTAGTTTAGGTGCATTTGGTTGGGCTGTGGCTTTTGGAAAAGTTGCTGTGGGCTGTAGCTATTGGAAAAACAGCTGTGAGAAAGCAGCTGTAGGATAAGCAGAAGTCCGTTTAGTTGAACATAGTTGGTTTTTGGAAAAAACAGTTGTCAATGGTCCCCATCTCATCTATGACCCACATGTCATCCACTCCATGTATATTGAGTATTTTTTTTTGTCTCCTTCTTCCTGGAACTGTACAGACAGCA
This sequence comes from Hyparrhenia diplandra, assembly GCA_015847255.1. Lineage (NCBI taxonomy): Eukaryota > Viridiplantae > Streptophyta > Magnoliopsida > Poales > Poaceae > Hyparrhenia > Hyparrhenia diplandra. The sequence goes on along the minus strand of JADLZK010009314.1, from coordinate 122,292 downwards.
GGGGAGCACCCTCGCGTTGCCGGACTTGCCGCCAGAGATGGACAGTAGGGGAACCAGCGGCCCAGCGCCGACAAGGGAGGTCGTGTCCGGATCTCGCAGACCTCGCCGCCGGAGCGTGGAGGAGCCCGCGCCCCAAAGGGGGAGGTCCCACCACGGCCTCCAGCGAGCCGAGCAGCAGCTCCCTCGTGCAGCCATGTGAAGGGGCAGCGATGCTCCCGCGGTAAGCTGCGGTGAGCTATGGATGCGGACTGGTCCCCGGTGGGAAGGCGGCCGGTGAAGGATGCCTCGGCCCGGGCCATGGAGGTCCGGATCTCGCAGCCGTAGGGAGGGAAGTCTGGATCTCGCCGTCGGATTGGGGCTCTACTTGGCGCCACCAGGGGAATGGAGCTCGCGGCGGCGACGGAGCAGGGGAGCGCCCATCGGTAAGGGATGAGCCAGCCTCCGACGGATCGGCGGCCGGGATGGGGCTAGCCTGCCATGGTGCAGCAGCGGGATGGGGAAGGGGCGACCGGACGGGAGAACGTAATGTCGAAACGTTATTCGCCCCCATCATAACCGCGATGGCGATGGGTAATTTTCTCCAACTTGTCCATCCAAAAGCCAGCAAAAGCAGGGTCCGAGGTGCTTTTGCATTTACACTAGGATGAAAGCTGCTTTTGCTAAAAGCTGCTGTTGGCTTTTGACCCCTTTGGTTGGGCTTGTGACAGGTGTTTTTCTTTTCATCTACGAAGTCTTTTGTCTCCTTTACTTTCATCCTTGTTATCTACCTTACGATAAATCATTGGTAGACCCAAATGTCAAAAGTGGGAAGTGCCTGGCCACCACATCATACAGCTTCATCAATTTGTCAACGGATGACATGATACATTAGTTGTTTTACGAAGGCATGCCCTTTTGCAAATCAGTGTTGGGATTTGATTAACATTCAGACAAATCAACACTCCGATCCTTTTCAGAACCAAGCAGAGAGCTTTAAAGATGAGTTTTTTTTCAAAACCGGGCACGCCTTTGCATTAAGAGAAGTGGGAATGCTTTTTACAGCCTTGTGAGATCCCTAGCGAGATGTAGGGAGCCCACAAGACGGGCACAAGAAACACAAGGCACCGGCTTGAACGATGGAGCGTCGGTAGGTGTTTCTAAAGGAAAACTAACTTTGTGACTAAAGGTTATAGCCTAGACCGCTAGCCTACACAGAGGCGCGTGCAGCACTAGAGCCAAACCCCGGAAGCCTGCCACCACCCGTGATTGAGCCTCGTCGTTCACCAAACCGAGGAGCGCATTGGGGGAGGCGGCAACGGCGCTGCCAAAGGTCCACCTGTTCCTCTCCTTCCATAGCGTCCAAGAGACGAGGAGGACCAGTGGAGTCGAATGGCCATCGAAGATCTTACGGCGCGAGGACCCGGACTCAGAGCCACCAAATCCGCGAGCATGGAGTCCGCCCCGTGGCCCAAGGTGGTCAATGTGGAACCTAGAGAGGATAGAGTGCCAAACCTGCCCGGAGTAGACACAGGAGGCTAGCTGGTGATCAATGGACTCGTCACCTTGGCTGCACAGGACGCAGGTGGCTGAGGCCTGGAGTCCATGGCGGAAGCGTCGCTCGGCAGTCCACGGCCTACCATGTAGTGCGAGCCAAAGGAAGAACTTGACCTTGGGCGGCGCCGAGGCACCCCAAACCTCCCCCACCCCTACCAAAGTGAGGTACGGCCGACGAAGAAAGCTTCATAGGAAGAAGAAGTGGAGAATTGGCCGTTTGAGGAACATCGCTAGACGAATCGATCCGGCGTATCATGCTGCAGGTGCACGTTTTGTAGCCGTTCCGACAGAGAAAGGGTCTCGTCGATGACGGCCGCCATTTGCACGCCCACAATGTCACACGTCCACTGGAAGTCGTGCAGGGCCTCCCGGATGGTCCTCCCCACCCCGAAAGTGCCCGATCGCTGAAGAGGTTGGGCGCTAGGTCGCAAATGGCACCCTCGGTAACCAGTCGTCTGTCCGTAAGGGTGCACGACCGCTGTCCCCCTAGCTATACGGTGACAAAAGCCTTGAACATGTGTTCCACCGAGCGCTCAGTTCTGGAAGGAGCCCCACCCATGGGAGGTCCGGCTGCTCACGCCGTTGCCACCCCAAAGGCAGCGTAGGGCGAATCCTTGGAACCTCAGGTCCGGCAGCCCTAGGGCCGCCCGGATCCCTCGGTCTTACCACGCAGGCCAAGCCACCATACACTTGCCCACCGTGACCGACTTAGAGCCGGCCCACAAGAAGGCACGCTAGCGCTTGTCGATCTCCTCAATGGCCCGGGGGAAAGTGCACAGCAGATGGAGACGTGCACCGGGATTGCTGAGAGCGTAGACTGAGTGAGCGCTCTCCTACCCGCCTTGGTCAGCAGGTTTCCCTTCCAAGTCAGAATCCGAGCGGCCACCTTGTCCACGATGCGTTGCTCGATGTCGCACCCTAGCTTCTTCACCGCAAGTGGTGCCCCCAAGTAAGTGACCGGAAGTCCCGGCGACGACAAGGGAACTCCTCTTGCACTTTGCCGAGATGGACTCCTCGGTGCATCCGATCGGCGTGATGACACACTTGTCGAGGTTGGTCGCAAGGCCAAAGGCCCCCGCGAAAAGTTCCAACAGCTGTCGATGCAAACAAAGTCGGCTGATGAGGGCAATAAGAGGATGACGATGTCGTCGGCGTAGATGGACGTCCTGCAGTGGCCGACCCGCTGCGGCAGTGGCATGAGCATACCCCCTCTATCCGCCTCTTTATGGAAGTTATTAGTGCCTTTCTTTATGGAAGTTATTATCTTAATGGCTTAGACCATTTGCAGATCAAAAAATGATTTAAATTTTTCGACAAGTAAATCCAAGTGTCGTCCATCTAGCCAGGTAGAATTTCAAAGTTAGGAACATGCTCTGAAGTCGTACATAAAAGATGTGCCGCTGCCAAGAAGCGTGAAGTTGATAGTCCATCAGATGAGGCCCGCCAGGACGTTTTATGCCATCCGCTCAAGAAAGGGTGGCTCTCAAGGATTTTCAAAAGTCACTTTTAGGATTGATCGAATGTGACTGACCCATTTGATTTATCCCAAAAGGTCGTATCAAATGACATTAGTCTAGTTCCATCTTTCTCTTACTATTGACTTATAGCTTGGTATGCGTACGCTTGTCATTCCAAACTTACCCCCACCCAAAATCATATAGAGTGTGCAGTGTAGTTTGTCAACTCATCCTTTCCTGGCTTCATTTCCCATTGTCATTGAAAACATAACATGAAAGTCTGCCGCCAAGACAGAGGACTCAAGGAGTAGCAAGGAGAAGTAAGGAAGTATTTCATCAAAAAAGAAGTAAGGAAGTAGACGCCGCTGCAGCTATTGCGCCAAATACAATGTCAGAAAGAAGTCATGCCGAAGGCTTCCAATTTGGGGTGAAGATGCAGGACGAGCTGCCACGTAGGATCCATGTAGGATATTTTTTCGTCATGGATTCAAATCGCCACGTATGTGCCATGTGTTTGCCAAGGTGGACGCTGACATGGTGTTTTGTGGCTCAATTCGCGTTTCCAAGATCTTTCAGCCCATTTATGACCAGCTAGATCTTTTATTGTTTGGGGCTGATTTGTTTTTTGTGGGGTGTTTTTTCAGCCTTTTAGTCGTCATTCAGCCCAGTTGAAATTGGGCTACTAGATTTAAGCTCAGCTAAAACTAGGCTGCTGCCAAATTTCGCAAAATATAAATATTTCATCCAGAATTTTAGCAAAGTTAATTACCAATCATCAATTAACATTCTCTCATCATCAGTAACAAAATAAAATGGTTACAGATCAGCACATAAATATTCTGAAAACACAATACAACCTTCACATCTCATACAAGATAATTAAAACTTGTTCAAAAGCGCGTGCCAATACTGAACAGCCACCGAAGCAGATCGATGGCGGTCACCAGGATTATAGATGTGCATCATGCCGCGGCACAAAGACGCCGCCGTGCAGCGCCATGCCATCGTGCCGCCGTGCACGGCCATGGACGTACTCCGTGCTGAGGTAGCGGCCCAAAACACGCCCAGCGGGCCAAAAAACCATGCCGTGCCGCCCGGTGAGCACAGATTTTGACGCCGTGCTGTGCCGGCCCGTGGCCCATGATAAATTCACAGATTCACACAGAAATCACAGATTCACACAGAGATCACAGATTCACAGAACGTGATAAATTGATCATCAAAAAGAGCTGTTTTGTGCAATGCTGCCTCATTAAAAACCTTTCTAGGTAAAACTCACTTTTGTGAGAAACCCTAGAAAGGGAAAAAGAGTGCAAACTGATTTGCCGGACTGATCTGCGTCGCCGCTGTCGGGGTCCCCTCCGAGGTTCCACCACCTCCCGAGACTCCTTGATCTTCAATGATGGCATGGACACACATACTCTAGCTTGTGTAGTTCGTCAACGTCAACTGCGCGTAGTTATACCGGCCCCGCTCTCCATGACCGCCGCTGCCTGCACCACCGCTCCCCGAGTGTCGGTCACCCATCGTGGATGACTCAAACTCGATGCACACAACCCTATGGTAAGTGATTCGGCTCCGATACCATATGTGAGGCCTATGGATCACAAGTCACCTGCCAATTTCCCAGTGGCTACCTAGAACACGATGAACGCGCGAGAACAATGAACGCAGACACAGCAAGTTCCGGCAACCGCCGAAGGACACTGCTATATTACTCTCACTGTTCCAAGCAATACAACCATGAACATTACAAGTTCTCAGGTGTTAACCACACCTTGACACATGCGCTAAACCAAACGCTAGTTACTCAGACACTTATATATGGAAGACACACAGACACACTGATACATAGTGAATAAGAAAACAACTGCCGGAGAACGTGGGCGCGCTCACTGCGCTCTGGCCAACTGTGTCCACACTGCTCGACGCTCCTCCATTTCAAACTCATGGCATCCCGCCCAGTTGATTCCATGTCACCAGACACGTCACCTAATGACACAACAACGATTAGGCCCAACATCCGGCAGATGCCCCGTGATCTTGCTGGAATTCGACGCACACTTCATCCTAGGGAGTGTTTAGTTGGTGAAATATATTGGGTTCAGCTATCAGTAGCACTTTTTCGTTTGCATTTGGTAATTATTGTCCTACCATGGACTAACTAGACTCAAAAAGATTCGCCTCGTACTTTTCAGTCAAATTGTGCAATTAGTTTCTTTATTTACCAACATTTAATACTCTATTTATGTGTCAAAAGATTTGATGTAATGGATACTATAGCACTTTTTGGGTTCACTTTTCACAAAATGAACACCCCCTAGTCAAATGGATGTGGGTCTATATGGCCAGAACGCGATCCTAGATGCGACGGACCAGCGGCCGCGGACCGGCGATGAGGCTGATGACAGGTGCATGGAGAGGGTGCTCGCTGCCGGGCTATGGTGTGCGCACCACGACCCGAAGCGGCGGACGCCCATCGTGCGCAGGCCATGAACATCTTACGGTCGGAGGACGCCAAAGCTTCCGGAGCTCACGCCGCATGTACAAGACGGTGTCGGAGTTCGTCGCCATTGGGCGTGCTATCGGAGTCCTGTCCGCTCGGATCTCCTCTTCCACGGCGGCGATGACAACCAGCAGCCATTCCAAGCACTAGTACCTAAAATCTTTTAGGTGACGGGCATTTTAGATTTTGCGTGGCGGGGCAATCGTAGCCCGTCACGCCGCTAAGGTCACGGTAAATCACGACCTTTTGCGTGGCGGGCTACGGTGCCCGTCCACGGTAAATCGATTAACCGTGGCGGGCATCCTAATGTGCCCGCCACGGTAAATGGTTCAAAAAATAAAAAAAAAAAAGCAAAAAACCACGGATAGGCCCGCCGAGCCCATCCACGGGCCCGGGCGAGCCCATCCAGGGCTGCCGCCGGGAGCTCCTCGGTGCGGATCCCGCGCCACGAACCTCCTCCCCCACGCGCCGCCCGGTAGGCCACACCGCCGTGGAGGTGGGGGGCGCCCACGCCAGATGGATCCGCACCTACGCCGTCGTGGAGGTAGGGAGGCGCGAGATCCCGCCGCCGCCGCCGCTTCCGCCGTGGATCTGCGCCCCCCACATCGTCGCCCGTCGCCCGCTGCTTTCGCCGTGGAGGTAGGCGCGAGATCCGCCCCGCTCTTGCTTCCCGTCGTGGAGGGAGCGCGAGATCCGCCGCCCGCCGGTGGTGCTGCTGAAGCGCCACCGCCGCCCGCGTGGTGTCTTTGCTGGGCCGCCGCCACCGCCGGGTGGAGGGCCGCAGCGGGTCCGCCGCCACTTTTGGCGAGTGTAGTCGACTATGTGGGGACATCATGCATGCATGCCGGGCTGAGGTTGAAATGCGCCGCTGCTCAACCACATACAAGATAATCCATGCATGCATGCATGCCGAGAGGGTGAAGGAGAGAGAGAGAGGGAGAGAGAGAGAGGGTGCGGCGCCGGAGAGAGAGAGGGAGAAGAGAGAGACCGTGGGGCTGGAGACCGCGGCGGCGCTTGGGGTAGAGAGGAGAAAGTGAGTTGGGGTGGAGCTAGGGTTTATTTCGTCTATATAGTCCACATTAGGCATTGGACCCAGAAATAATAGTGGGCTGGGCCAGATTTTAGGTGGCGGGCCATGTAATGCGCCCGCCCCGGAAAATTGATTAACCGTGGCGGGCACCTTAGAATGCCCGCCACGGTTAATGTTTATTTTCCGTGGTGAGCGTTTTAAGGTACCCGCCACGGAAAATGAATTTTCCGCGGACGGGCAGTCATGAGGGTGGCTGACCGGCATTAACCGCCACGGAAAAGATTTTGCAGTGTCACGCAAAATCATTTCCTTACTAGTGAAGGTTTCTTCCGAGTCAGCGTCCTCGTTCTTGCTCCAGGATTCAAGAGATTTGGCTTGATTTACATTCATCACTGTTGTATGGGCTGCCTCTAGTCTATGGACAGCTTTGTGTGTATTATACATTGACTGTAAAATTACTTTTTTTTTCACATTCATTACTGTTGTAATTGTTCAATTAGTAACAGTATCTGTTGTAGTTCTGTACTTAATGTAACCATCTTTGTAAATTGTGTTCTTACATTCAAAATACAGAGGGTCACCGAGGCATTGTTTGGAAAGGCTTAAATTCTAGGAAAGGTCAGCTATTTTTTCTAGCTACCCACAATAGCTGTTTGGCAGTGAAGTTTGAGCCAGGAGAAGCTCACATCATCTTTTCCTTGACCTCCCACGGATCGGAGACTTTCACGGTGTAGGAAGGCGGTCACACCCAACGGATGTTGTGTCATACCTTAAAAGTTTTATTTTAGATTTTAAATAGAAACACACTAAATAAAATAAACGATTTTAGTAATTTTTCATGGTTTAGTTGGTTTATTGTTGATTGAGTTAAATAAAGAATGCTTTATTAAATTTCTAAACTGATTTTCTTAGCCTCCTAGGGGTGTTGCATCACTACTTGCATTAATTTTATTCTGTGAAAATGAATTTAAAAAATCCATTTAAGCCATGAATAGATTTTCTATTTTCAAATGTTTATTTAACAAAACTAGTTGTTTCAAAAACATAGTTTCAATAGTTTTCAAATTGTGTTCAAAAGTTTGACAACTTAAATGGTTTTAAATTAGTTTGAAAATTTTCATAATTAACCCCACCCGCCCTATTTCTGTTCTTGAAAATCCAACTCGAGACACCATCCGATCCATTTCCCTTTGTTGGCCGTCAGCCCAATACCATCTCATGGCCAGCCCAATCCAACCTCCTCTCCCCTATAACACCGACCTGGCATCTTTCTCCTCTTATACTTGCAACTGAGCTAAGCACGCCATGGCCGTTTCCACCATATTCTTACCATGCATTAACGCCCGTCTTGACCACTTTCTCCGCAACCCCTCCATTATTACTCCTCTTGCCACCGGGTCCTCGAAAAGAAAGCACCTATTCCTCTTCTCCGTTGCTGGGTCCTCAGTCATCAGATCGATCAAACTTGAGGTTGTCCTCTTTAAAATTCCGGCCACTGATTCATCGGTTCTTGACGATGACGACATCATCAGCGTGGCTGCGGCACAGCGTCGCACAACTTGTGGCGCCCCTGTCATCGACACATCCCACAGAGACCATTCCCTGTATCATTGTCCTTGCTGAACCGCTCCTCGATGCTTAATTTGGGACGGCGGCGAGGACGTTGCGGATGCAAAGGAAGTTTTCTAGATTTTTCTTTTGCATTTTTCTAGAGCTAAATCAAAATTTTAAAACATTATTGAGACAAATGGCTAAATAAGAAGTCTAAAAATTTTAAATAAGACATATGGTTAAACCAAAAATCTAAAAGTTGTATGTTTTCAATGGAACGAATGGAGTACAGGGCAGCCATGGACATTATTTGCACGGATTTATTAACCATACACTATCATCCAACAGACCAACACACATGTGAGAGTTGTATTTTCCCCTCCCACGCCCCATCTACTACTCTTATAAATTTATGTACATCAGTTCCATACGTTAAATGATTATACATACAGACATATATGCCACATGGCATCTGTTGAGAGAAACTGTGAATGTCGAATGAATCTCTGTATTGCATTGGTGAACAGTACAAATGTATATACAATGCTAACATGCATTTGCCTGTTGCCGAAGGGGTGCCTTGCCCCTGACGAATAACCTTCGAAGAGCACTGCTACACAGGCGACCTTTATTCGGTTCATCTGGTTCGAGAGTAAAAGGTAGACGAACCAGGAATAAAGGTAGGGGTTGGGGGTACCAACGGGGAATAAAGGTCCTACCAGTGCACGTGGCGTTTGACCATAAGCCTTTATTCCCGGTTGATACCACCAACCGAGTAAAGGGTTGTTTTTTTTTTTTTCTTTTCATTTCAATTCCTGATTTTATTTTAATTCTTAATTTCATTTTAATTCCTAATCGGTTGGGGATTAGAACTAATATATACACGTAATAATGCGCACACATATATATAATTAAGGTACACATATATTACACATTAATAATTGTTCAAGCACACATATATTAAGGTGTTCATACATGTCTCGATCTAATACATATTAGGATGTCATTACATGTCACGATTACACAGGCTCAGGATCCTTTGGCAGCCATTTGTCGCCGCGGTTGAAGTAGAACTCGCCAGAAGGCTCTAGGATCTGGGTATTAATAAATCCGGCAATGCTCTCTTGCATGGCTTCAAGGTGCTTGTCTTCTAATGTTTTCTCCATTAACTTCCTTGTCTTCAATTCGAGTTAAATAAAAAAGTATTAGTATATATATAAGATATGATTAGTTATATAAATAACGACGCCAATAACAACTGACTTTGGTGTATATACGTACCCTTTCATTCTCGGTGTATTTTGTACAATTTATGCCGATGTTCTCGCAACAATATAATCCACATTGACCGGTCCCCTGTGGTTTGTTGTATTCCCCACTTTAAGAGAAAAAAAGAGTAATTTGTCATATATATGAAGCAGTATAGGGAACTGAATTAATGTAACCATATATATAGTACTCACTGGAAATATGATTACACTCAGTTGCGGTTTGCGATCGGTCATATTATGTTCCTGAATCAAATTTGCCCAAACCCTGCACAATAGAACAAAAAACTTAGACTATTGATTATCTCATATGCAAAGAGAAGGAAATTTTTGACTATATATATAATTGACGAGGTTTCTGCAATTACCCCTGAATTATATCGATCATATCTTCGTACATTGATCGGGGCCACCTCAACGAGTCAAAGACTATGAGATGACCTTTTGTTGCTCGATATAAAACAATATCTAGTGCCCACTTTGCATGTATAAATGGTTAAGCTAGAAAGAAAGGTAATTACGAAGATCGTCGATGTTAGGAACACTCACTTGAATCCGTGGGGAACAATACCACCCTCTTGTTGCGGTTTGTCTCAAGGAACATCTTTATATTTTTTCTCAGGTGCGCTTTCAAACCATATATTGATACTGGGTTTTTGTGCATGATATGAGGATCAATGAATCCTATATCAGTACGCCCCTTGATTCGGAAATGTTGAATCCAATATCTACATATATGGTGAGAAAGAGTATGGTATTAGACACATACATATATAATCGGGACATAGTGATGTATTAGTAAAACAGAGAAAGAATCACTTACGCATACAATAGATCTTTGAGGATGGTTTTGTCGAGGGAGGTCCTGTGGAATAGTTGGTGCAATTCAGAAAAAAATCAACCCACATCATGTCATCGCCCGTTCCCCATTGGTCTCTTAGTCCGACGCGGAATCCTTCTTTTCCTCGATCACACGCCTCGAGGTACTTCTTATTTAGCTCATACATTTGAGTACCTAGGGCACCACATCTCTCGGGATCCCATAGACTCGGCCCCACCGATATTTCCTAAATTTGTCATCAATTACATTTGCGGTTTCAAAGACCACTGCTCATGTCGACACCACTCTTAACAAAGTAATCTAAAAGCTCCTCGGTATTAACTGATGCACCAAAGAAAAAACTTTAGGTAATGCTTGTGTGTTTGAACCGCCTTGATCGAACACTAGATCGGGAAGTGGTCGCAATGTTTCTCCAAGTTGTGGAACACTTTGACTCTTCCTTTTCCTATTTCGATCAACTTCCTTGGCTAGAGTGCGGTCATAGTCTGAAAGTGGCAAGGGCTTGTCTGAGATCATATCTTTTTTTCTTGGCTTCTATTTTCTGTCTTAGCTCACGTGGAGCTAGATAGAAGGGCTTGGCAGCTTTTCGCCGCGGCCTCCGTTGCCGCCTTCTTGAACTTACACACTTGATGAGAAGAATTTGTTGTTAAGTTCTTTGATCGAAGCGTCCAATTCTTCGTCCGATCATTTCATACGGCAATTTTTTTGGGAATGGGCCTTGGTTTACTGGACACAAAGTTTCTTCGACGGGCGGGGGCCGATGACTTGTATGTTTGTCTTGAGGTCCCCTTCGGTTAGTTGCCTTTGTCATGGGAGGAGCCATTGTAGACCTTACGGAGGCGGTGACTCTACCTTTGGCGGGGAGGAGGCGGCCGACACCCGGTGGCGGTGGTGGCGGCCCCGGAGGTGGTGGTGGTGGTGGCGGCCGTGGCGACTGCCTTGGAGATGTTGTGGGTGTCGTGGTGTCTTGTACCCCATCGTCATAACCACCGCCCGGAGAACTAGGATCCTCACGGGGAGCCGACCTTTCAACCGGGCTTCGCGGTAACTCGGTGGGCTCGCTGCGAAGATCGGCATCCCAGAATAACAATGTATCGCTTACGCCATGCAATGAATTGCTTCTCAACATCTCCTAGTTTTGTATCCCCGTCACCTCCTAGAATGTCAAGATCCACGCCGGGCGTAACCTTTGACAACTTTATCAACCAAGACGGCAGCATATCCCGGTGGTATTACTACGCCGTGGAGTCTTGGTGTCGCGGGTGCGGTCAATCGGACTAACAACAGCAATAGCCACCTTCACTGTATTGCCACCCTCCTTTGGGATGTGCAGCTCGCATGGTGTCAATTTTTCAGTGATGTCATCCACGGGGAAGCGCAGGTCCGTGTCACCAAGACTTGGCTGCTACGTGGAAGCACAACTGCTTCTCACTTGATCAGAGTGGCTTCCCGGCTGGTGTAATCGGAAGCCCCAAGGAACTCAAGTGTATCTGAACTTGCCTTTTAATTTCTTCTTGCATTTTCACTTCCATTTCCTCCTTTTGCTTCACTGCGTTAACGGCATATTCCTGCAACATGTGGATATGCTCTGCCTCAAGTTCCTTCCTTCTCTGGTGGGTCCTACAGGTACCGATGTCGTCCGGGAAACCAACTTTCCACGGAACGGCCCCTTTGCCTCTTGTTCGACCAGTGTGCTCAGCTGTCCCAATGACATATGAAAGTTCATCTCTCTCTCTATTGGGCCTGAACAAGCCACTAGCTTTGAGTTGAAGAATTTGCATCAATCCTTTTGTTGCCTCCTAGAGTTTTTCGCCATGAATTACCTTGCCGGTCTCTAGGCACAATCGTCCCCCATGACCTAAAAGCCACTGCTTAGTGCGTTCGGGCCAGTTGAGTGTTTCTGGTGTGATCCCCTTGCTGACAAGGTCTGCTTCCATTTTTTTCCACTTGGGAATGGAACTTGCGTAGCCACCAGACCCCAAGCGATGGTGGTACTCCATTTTACTAGCATTTAGTTGGTTCTTTCTTGAAATTTCCATTGCCTCCTCTGAAGTCTTGTACTTGCACAAATTCCTCCCAATAAGGCCTCTGCTTCGCAATTGGAGCTTGAACAAACCAATTTGGAGTCAAGTTCTTCTTGATGTATTTATTGTACAACTCCTTCTTCCAGGACATGAATTGGGTGGCCATCTGCAACATAGTCCAGTTATAAACTTTAGCCACCAAATCTTAATGGGTGATGACATCGTGATAGTTCTCTATTTCAAACGTGAATTTCAATTCAATCTCTTGCCAAAGTATACTTTGTCAACATTAGAGACGTAACTAATATGATCAACACTCTTCCTCTTCTTCCATAAACGATAGTTGATCGGGATCCTTTCCCTCACAAGGTACCCACAGTGGTACGTATATTTCGATGCATGTTCTCCTAGTGGTCTCTCTGTAGCTGGATTGAACTCTGAGATGATATAGTGGCCTTCCAATGGCTTTGTGGGCCCTCGAATATTCTTACTCTTGGAAGTTGTTGACGTCGATCCAGAGGGCTAAGCTCGCATAGAAACACGAAGACATTATAATCAAAAAGGTTATATATTAATTAATGTGAACAAATAATAATAAATTATACATAATCAACACATAAAATAGTAAGGCAATAAATATATGTATACCTCCTCAGTATCATCATTAGTAGCTGGGTGGTTCTCCACAAAATCCATTAAGTATTGGAGTTCTTCTGCATCATTATCATCGATAGGTTGTTGATTGGCACCATGGATAATATTCATCATTATTTCATCATCATCCATGGCGTTTTCGCTAGGTACAAAATGACTGATTTTGTAGCCAGGCCACCGGCGCACCAGGCGCGCACCTGGCCAAGCCTGTTTGCCATGCATGCAGCACTAGCCCGTGCGTAATTAAAGCAGGTGTCCACCGGCATCCTGCCAAACCCAATTTGCATGCGTGGGTCAATTATTAGCTCGCACTATCTGGCCTTCCAATCCAGCGGCCAGCGCTGGCCCATTAATCACCGCCCTAAACCTCGCTAAGCGCCGTTGTTTATCTTGACCACAAAACCACGCCGTGCCATTTTATTCGCTTCATCCTCCGCCCGGCAGATCCCGTCCGATGGAGCGAGCGTACGAGCGGTGTACCTACTTGGCTGCCTCTGGACAGGAAGCTAGCGTGCGCCGTCGGCAATGGCAGGATGGTCGTGGACTGCACCGACGTTCCCAGCATGGCCTTCGTCAAGGCCGGCAGCGCAGGAATCGGCACCATGGACATCGCCGCCTCGCCGGCGACGCGTACGAGCGGTGTACCTACTTGGCTGCCTCTGGACAGGAAGCTAGCGTGCGCCGTCGGCAATGGCAGGATGGTCGTGGACTGCACCGACGTTCCCAGCATGGCCTTCGTCAAGGCCGGCAGCGCAGGAATCGGCACCATGGACATCGCCGCCTCGCCGGCGACGAGGCGCACGTACGGCATCTCCCAGTCGATCGGCTCCTTCTCCGGCGACAGCGGTGAGCCCTTCCACCTCGAGCAGCTCCTTTTCATGCGGACGGCAGTGAGACTTCCACCTCGAGCAGCTCCTTTTCCGGCGGACGGCGGCCTCGGCGGTGATGGGATCTCGCCTCGCGGAGGTTGCGGTGGCCTTCCCCAGCTTGTTCGCCGATGGATACGGGCAGCCGATCCGTCATCGAGCCATCGCGAGGAAGGTGGTGGAGGCTCCTTTTGCGGTGGCGCAATGCTGCAGGCCTCCGTCGTCGCCAAGCGTAGCCAGCCCGAGCTACAGTCGATGGGCTGGGATCAAATTCCAGTGACATATATTATAGTAATTCACATGTGTGCATGTGTGTACGCTATGTCGTGTATTGTCGTAACTATTTGTTCCCTGTCTTGCATGCGCACACGCACGAAAGATCCGAAATCACAGTGATTAATTCATGTATTCTTCATTGTGTTATGTTGTGTTTTGGATTAACGATGACCGAGATGTTCGTATTTGATTTTGTTATTTTTCTCTGGTTATACTGTTGGAAAGCACCAAATTGTGCATGATTAACGCAAAGATTTCTTAGAGCAGATTCTCGTAACCAAAGTATGAATTCTCGTAAATATTAGTATCAGTGCAAATTCTCGTAAATATTAAGATTCTCGTAAATATTATTAGTGCAGAACTCTCGTAAACTTAGTGTACAGAATTCTCGTAACTACTTATAGTATAGATAGTCTTAAATTCTCGTAAACATATAAACCGTTTAGAATTCTCTTAAATATGAAACTCTTGTGCTAATTATTTGCGTGCTAATTATAGTAACCAAAATACTTTTTTTATGGGTAGTAACAAAATACTACTATGTGCAAATTGTCGTAACAAGATCATTTGCATGCGTCTAATTATAGTAACTATTTTTTCATTATCGTAACAAGAATATTTGCTTGCGCCTAGACAAAATTAAAGCCCATAATCTATTCTCGTACCTGGTCCTTGCATGCAAGTCGTTGGGTTTCAAATTTCCCAAATTGATGGGACCAAATTAATTGAACGTACAGGAAGGTTGCTGCATGTCCGCATGCAACAGTAAATGCCCAATCGATCAGCCAAGGTGGTGGTGCGGTGGAACAGCCTGGCTACAGAATATGAAATTCTGTAGCTAGCTACGTACTATACTCTCTCTCTCTCTATATATATACATGCCTAAAAACAAAAACCACAATTGTACGTAAGGCGTTTGACATTAAAATTACGGGAACCCTCGTCAAAAAAACGTTGCATATATAGAGGTAGATTGATCGGAAAAACATTTCACGTCGTCGAAGCCCTAACATTCGTTAGAACTTGTTTTCTTCAACCTCGTCAGAAAACATTACCCTAACATTCGTTAGAACTTGTTTTCTTCAACCTTGTCGAGAAAACATTAACATTGGTCGAAAAAAAGGTTGCATACATAGAGGTAGATCGATCGGAAATATACATTCCACTCGTACAAAAATTGAGGTACACCGAAAAAACGCTTCACGTCGTCGCAAAACCCTAATTAACATTCGGTCCGGATAATGTTTTTATGTTGTCGTAAACCCTAACACATTCATCGATAACTTGATTTTTTTTACATTCAACTCATAGGAAATTAAAGGTACATCGGGCAAACGCGTTTCACGTCGTCGTCCGAAACCCCGACATATTCGCTTAAATTAAAACTTGGTTAATTGAGATTTACATACACCTCATCGGAAACCCTAGGGCTAACGGTCACTTTGTCGAAATCAATCGTTGGAAATTTCTCATACAAAAACACCCACGGTACCATAACACTAATTCTTTTTTTTCAACAATTCTATGATTTTATTTTATATTTTGCTGCAATATCAGATTTTTTTCAACCTTTGCAAAGCAGCTTCGGGCGGCGGTCGGCGGCCGGTGTGGGAGGCCGGCGGGCGGCGTTGTCGAGGCCGGTGGCTGCGGTGCTTTGTTGAGGGCTGTGGAGGCGGCTGTGGAGGCCGGTGGAGGTGGTCGGCTCCCACCACGGGCGCCGCGGGCGTGGCGGGGAGCGCCAGGAGATATACGGCCGGGCGGGCGGCGTAGAAGGGCAGCGCACGGACGGGCGCTGGGGAGGCGCGAGCCGACATCTCGGGAGGGAGCTTGACGGAGGAGCGCGGCCGTCGGCCGAGAGGACACGCTGTGGACGGAGATCTTGCCGGGCGGCGCCGGGTGCGGCTTGAGGGCGCCGGACGGCGCGCTGGCGAGTGTAGCCTCTACAAGCATGCCGTCAGGCGATTTGAGGGGCGCCGACGGCCGACGAGCGCAGGGGTCGAGGTCACGGGCGGCGGCGCCGATGAAGATCGAGGAAGGGGAGGAAGAGGAAGGGGTGCTGTAGCACTTATGCCGCACACTTTACTCCCGGGCCCAATCGACGACCGGAATAGAAAGCCTTTACTCCCCGGCCACTGTGAGCAACCGAATAGAGGTCTAAGCCTTTATTCCGGTCATGCCCCGCCCGAGTAAAGGTCATTTTGGCGTCGGGCAACACGACCCACCTTTACTCCCAGCCGTAAGCGCCAACCGAATAAAGGTAAAATTTTTCATCTTCCCCGCCATTCCCTGTGGGCATGTTTTATTTTATTTTAAATTTTATTTCATTTAATGTCTAAATACAAGTTATTTGCTTAGTAAAATTTATAGCAGTCATATTTTTTTAAAAAAAAAATTTTGAGTTTATTTTTCTTTATTCCACACAAGAAAAAAATATGTAACCTGAAATATTTTATTTTTTCTTTTGACTAGCAAATATAATGTTGTTAATAATTAGTAACTCATTAATGCAAAATTGTTGCTATTAACTAAAATAAATAAATATAATGTTTGTCGAATGACAAAATTGTTTTCACATCATCCGAACGTAAAATTTTCGGTGGGTGGACTCATTTCAACGTATAATTCAAAAGGCGAATTAGTCTACTCGGAAAATCAATTAAATTGAAAAATATAAAAAGGATAAAAAATGTAAAAAATGTCCAATACATAGGATGTAGATCTTGAATAGTTAAATAAACTTGGTATTCAAGACTTTTCTATTTGAAGCCACCTAGGGGTCCAAAAAGTAGCTAGAAGTGTCTTCACTTTAAAATTAAAAAAAAATTGACTTGGTCAAACCTGGTCAAACGGAGCACGAAATGACCTCGATCGAAAAAACTTTTTTGAATACAAACGTGTTAGCACCCATCATGACCTAAAATGTTTATATATGATATTTTTTGTTTGAGAAAGTGTTTGAAAACACTAGTCACAAAATCGGGAATCTAAGAGAGAGTTAATGAAACTACTGAGACAATCGTCAATTTACAACTATACTTTCCAAACACTTTCTCAAATGCAAAAATGACCTAAATAAACTTTGTAGATCTCGATGAGTTATGAATTTTTTGGTATTCGTGACTTTTTATTTTAAAAACATTTAGGGTTCAAAAAACTGAAAATTCTTTAAATTTTTTGGAAATTCAAAATTTCAATGGTTTAAAATCCGGCCAAATCCAAAAATGTCCAATATATATAAATGTAGATCTTGAAGAGTTAAACAAACGTGGTATTCAAGACTTTTTGATTTGAAGCCACCTAGGGGTCCAAAAAGTAGCTCGAAAGCCGTCTTCACTTTAAAATTAAAAAATTTGACTTGGTCAAACCTCGGTCAAACGGAGCACCTAAAGGACCTCGTTCAAAACTTTTGAATACAAACGTGTTAGCACTCATCAAGATCTAAAATGTTTATATAGGACATTTTACGTTTGAGAAAGTGTTTGGAAACACTAGTCACAAAAAATCAGAATCTAAGAGAGAGTTAATGAAACTACTAGAGACAATCATCAATTTACAACTATATTTTCCAAACACTTTCTCAAATGCAAAAATTACCTAAATAAACTTTGTAGATCTAGATGAGTTATGAATTTTTTGGTATTTGTGACTTTTATTTAAAAACATTTAGGGTTCGAAAAACTAAAAATTCTTTTAAATTTTTAGAAATTCAAAATTTCAATGGTTCAAAATCTATCAAATCCAAAAATGTCCAATATACGAGTGTAGATCTTGAAGAGCTAAACAAACGTGGTATTCAAGACTTTTCGATTTGAAGCCACCTAGGGGTCCAAAAAAGTAGCTCGAAGCTACGATTTCCAATCAAGTACGATTTCCATAGTTGAAAACGTAATCCTTGATTACTCTAAGGTTGGATTGAGAACATTAAAAATCATCGAGGTGGTTTCTATAAAATGAAGATTGAAGGGTGTGAACGAAAAATGCCCTAAAGACTTCTATTCCCGGTTTTGCAACACCAACCGGAAGTAAATCTCAACTTTTTACTCCCGGTTGTAGTTGCCAACCCGGGAGTAGAGCTTTATTCCCGGTTTGGGTGAAGAACGGGAGTAAAGGTCTAGCTTTATTCCGCTCGGCCTTTTACTCCGGCTGGGGATTCAACCGGGAATAAAAGTACCTTGGGTCAAGAAGAGAAGTCGTCTGTGTAGTAGTGGAGGGTCCACCGGAGCAGATGCCATTAATTAATACTAATTAATCCTAACAGCATCTATACCAATTTTAAAGCATCCCCTTCCCCATCAATACGCTCCTCTCCGCTGCCGACGTCGTTAGCGTATTGGACGACGACGTTACGTGAACTGCGGTGGACGTCAGCTCACATCTTATTGAAAGCTTCATGCAACTTCAAGATAACGCTGGTGATCAAATCAAAAATATAAAAGGAAACAAAAACTAGCCGAGCGCTACCACTTCTTCATCTTCCTTGCTCACCGGTTCTTGAATGGTTCCACTTCCGTTTGCCCTAGCTAGTTGCAGCCCTTCATGGTGATGCGGGTCCCATGTGTCTAGAAGCATCGATGTAAACAAGCTAATGCAACTTTGAACAGTTCTTGGGTATGAGGTAGCGTACAGTTTTTTTTTTTTTTTTTTTTTTTCAATATGGTAACGTTGTGGGTAGTCTAAGCCTCTAAGGCAGCGAAGGTCAGTCGTTGCAACTTGCAGGACAGAAACTCAAACAATATATATAAGGCTCCTTTGCCTGCTGAGTAGTTGGTAGTGAGTCTACATCTCATCTATGATATAGTCTCCAAACCCCGAGCCTTAGGACGCGTTCCTGATCTTTCGTCATGTTCAAAATAACTATATTGATTTGGTGAAATGCAACAGACCAATATGGCTTTAAATCACGAAGACCCAAACTCTGCAACTTTAGCACCATGTCTTCTCTCATTATCAGTCATGTAACAATATGGTTGACCTCGCCGAGATGTTGCTGTCAATCAAAGAACAAAAACAAGAACAAGATAAAATACAACTCAAATAAAGTGACAATTGCGGATATATAATTAAGCTCTCGATTTTGGGGCTTCAAAGCGACGTTAGAAAGACAGATTGATCTAAGCAAACTCTAATTGTGAATATATTTGTTATGTAGTCTAAGGGGCATCCAAGTACCCCTATTCACGTCACTGAGAAGCCCGACATTTATAAGACCCAAACGGCCCAAAGGACGAGGACACAACCCTCAATATAGCTCCGGGTGAAGAACAAACTATGGGATGGCACGACTTTGTCTTTACATACCAAAATCATCATGGCCTTTCATAGTTCTGCGATTGGTAGCCACTTGGGCTTCCCCACCACTTACAAACCTAGCAGTGTGAGTTGTTTGCATGGATGGGGTTAAAATCAACAGTCAAGAAATTTGATGTTGGCTGCCACATCTACCAACAAGCCAAACCTGAGGGTGTCCACTACCCTGTCTTACTTCAAACTCTTCTTAATCCTACCCCAAGCATGGCACATGGCATCCCTCGATTTCGTTGAGGGGCTTCCTAGGTCTGGAGGAAAAGATTACATTATTGTTGTGGTTGACAAATTCTAAGTAGTCATTTTGTGCCACTCAGTCATCCTTACACTGCCTAAGGAACTGTTGCTAAGCTCTACGTGCAGTACATATACATACTCCGTAGTATATATGCCTCATTCCATTATTGTCTACCAGGATCTCTTATCATATTTTCTGGTGTGTCCCTTCTTGGTATGCCTTTTGCTTACCATGGAAACATTCTTGCAGTGTTTTGTCAGTGCATGTCCTTTTTAAGTGGATTGACTGAAATTATTTGGCCGAAGATTTTTGGTACAACACGAGTTGGCACTTTGTTCTGGGATAGTCACCATTCTTCTATATATGGCCATTAGCGTCATCATTTTGGTTTGGAATTGATGGCTACAGGCCTACAGCAGAAGGCTTCGATCACTCCTCTCATTCACCAACATTTTGGCTCGGGCACAACACCGTGTTGAAGGGCCTGTTTGGTAGAGCTTATGGAACAACTTTGTGAAGCTGAAGATACTAGATTCTACTAGCCTTTTCACGGCTATCGACCTAGAGAAGTTGTTTTACCAAATGTTTATGAAAACACCTTTGCTACTTTATGGAGCTAAAGCTAAAACAAATGATTCGCTAGTGAAAGTGGTCTGTATCAAACTAGCCCGAAGACTTAGGCTCGCAAGACACACACCATTTTTTTTTTCAAATGTCGACTAGTGTATCCGAACCTCCAGGGTTATGTTATGTCCAGACATCCTTGGTCCCATGATCTAACAAGAAATTGCATTGGCCCTTCGATTCTTTTAATTGGTCCTTTTCAGGTTCTTAGCAAGTTGTGCTGTACCGTAACGCCGATCTGGTGGTCGAGGTCGCCGCAGTGTCGTCTCAGAGAAAAATCCAAATCATGGGTTTGGTACTAGCACTACCGGAGCCGGCCTCGCTGCCGAAGCGCCGCATCTGTTGCCGGCGCCCGCCGAAACTCGGCGCCGGGTAACGCCTCCTTCCCCGACGGCCGCTGGCGAACAACGGCGCCGGCAAAGATGGGGCTTTTGTCGAAAGCCGACACTCGGTGACGACAACTCCTTGCCGGCGCCCGGCTCTCGGGGACTCTTGCTCTCGGCAAAGGCCGATGGAGGGAAACGGTCGCTCCTGGCTGTCGACTTTGCCGAGCGCTCCTCCGTCTTGCTCTCGGCAAAGTTCAGGCACTTTGCCGAAGCGGTCGGGTTTTGCCGAGTGCCCTTGCCGGTGGTCGGTAAATGTTTCTTTTTAGTTTTTGCTCCCAAAATTTATCTGTGGCTTTACTACAGTACTGTTCACAACATATTGAAATTTGGGATTTTTCGGTACTTTTGCTATATTTTAAAATTATATCTTATTTTTTTTGAATTTTTTCGAAGGCAAATTTGAACTACAAGTCATTTGAATAAGTGGAAAAGGTGAATGGAAAAATGATATTCTTGTTAGTGAGTGTAATGTGAGGCCTCATGCAAGGATGAACATGAAATATCGAAGGTGGAGTTCACGAAACACGACGGTTTAGTTGCGGGTGGATTGTTTTAAGATTCCAAAAAAAAAAAAAAAAAAAACAAACCAAGTCCAGAAATTTCAAAACTTGTCCAGTTGTCGGATATGGTATGAGTAACCTATGAAAATAATTTGAGAAGGTTTACATCGACGTTTCAGTTAACGATTGCTGAAACATGGGCGGATGTGGATTGCCAACAGCGTCATCAACAATTCCGATCTCTCACTCACCCGGATCCGAGTAGGTAGCGCCGCCACCGACCCACCCATACGTCCACAGGTGAGCTCTTCACAGCAGCAAGTTGACACACTCCAGGTTAGTTCATGGTTATACTGCCCCCATTGATCTTTACACCTTAGTTACGTTTGGAAAACTAAAACTTTGCACTATATGTTGTAGGCCGAGCTAGAAAATGAGAAGAAACAGCGTGAGGAGATAGACGCGAAGCTTCTGGCCACAAGTGCGACGTTGGAGGCCCAGAATACGACACTGTTTATGCAGCAAACGCGGTTGGAGGAACTAACGAAGTTCCTAGCAGCTGTTGGCCAGAAATCCGGTTTGAGCCTGCCACCTGAGCTCCTCGCTCCCCTCCCTTTGCCTCCGCCTGTTCTACTTACTCCTGTGAGTAGGAAAAATCGATTGTTTTCGCTTCTTTGTGCGAATCCTTTCTAACACATGCAAGCGGCTCTTTTCTTTTTGCAGCAACCATCGGCGGGTTCGAATCCTACTCCTGCAGCAGGTGGAGAAGGTGTACCCTCACTAGTCGTTCAGTATCCACCAGGCGTACCCCCATCGTCTTGAGATGCACTGTTAGGGCTTATTGGACTTGTGTTGTGAACTTGTGATGCACTGGAGACAATTATGCACTTTGTGAAAGTTCAGATGAACTTTTAGCACTTGTGGATATGAGCTTGTGATGCACTTGTCATATTTATGCTATATATATTGTGCTTGTCGTGGTAAATGTGCGGATGTGGTATGTATGTGTTTGTTATGATATATATATATATATGAGTTATATGTGAGTTCGATTGCTTGTCAAGGTGGAATGAAAAAAATAAGAAAGATTGTTTTCTGTCCCTTTGCCGAGTGCAATTGACCATTACACTTTCGACAAAGGGGTCTTTGCCGGCGCCATGGTCATGGCGCCGGCAAAAACTCATGGCGCCGGCAAAACGGGAAACAAGCACCGCAAAACCCTATTTCCTAGCTTTGCCGAAAGTCGTGACCATGGCGCCGCCAAAGATTTGGGATTCGCCCGGCGTGATGGCAATCGGGCGCCGACAAAGCTCTCGGGGTTTGCCGAGCTCTCTGTTCCCAGCGCCGCAAACTACCGAGGAGGCGCCGAGTGTTTTTTTGCGCCGGTAAAGTAAAACGCCGAGCTCAGGGAAAAACCAAAAAATAATAATAAGAAAGAACCTTTGCTAAGCGCGGTTTGCCGCCAGCAAAGTTGCTTACCGTGACGCCACCGGTATCGTTAGGCGCGGCCGACCGCGGACGGTGAGTATACTTTGCCGAAGCGCTGGTTGGCGCCGCAAAGTAGGTGCCGAGCGAGGGGCCAAAAGGAGCTTGGTGAAAGTCCTTTGCCGTCGAACTTTTTGCCGAGCTCCGTTCGCCGAAGCACGGCGCCGGCTCCCATCACTGGCGCAATCCGGGCTTCACCGAGCGCCTCGGGTGCTTTCGGCGACGAGGCTGTGTCCCGTAGTGTAGTATAGTATATATGTAGCTAGTATTACAACCATCTCGTATATGCATATGCTTACAGTACTCGCGAGATCATTTATGGCGAGCTGCCATGCCTCCCTCCTCGCCTTGTGCGGCCTCTGCTGTCTTACGGTGCTGTCCACCCATGTCCCTCGCGTTGGCTCCTTCTCCTTCAACCTCAGCTTCTCTCAACCGCAAAGCCCTGATCTCGATCGGCTGATAAACCGCAAGGGCGACGCGTACCTCACTGACACGCTTGAGCTCACGCGGAACAGGCATGACCAGAGCAGCACGAACAGCAGCGGCCGGGCCACGTACGCGCAGCCAGTGCGGCTATGGGACGCAGCTACCGGCGAGACGGCCAGCTTCACCACTACCTTCGACTTCCAAATCACCCTGGACCCGAGCCCGGGCGTGGTTCCCGGTGATGGGATCGCCTTCTTCCTCGGGCATGTCGGGTCAGATATACCGCCCAACAGCTCCGGGGGCAGCTTAGGTCTCCTCCCTCACGCCACCAACGGCACCGGCAACACCACCATGGTCGCGGTCGAGTTTGACACCTATAATAACAACCAGCCGGGATACAACGACATCAGCAGCAACCATGTGGCCATCGACGTCAACTCCCTCAAGTCCACGGCATCCACGGACACCAGCTCGACGACAAGGAATCTCACGTCCGGTTACACGATGATGGCAACTGTGAGGTACGAGAATGTAACCAAGTTTCTGGCCGTCGAGCTCAACATGAACGACAACACATCCTACTACGTCAACGCAACTGTTGATCTGAAGAGCTACCTTCCCGAGCATGTCGCCGTCGGCTTCTCAGCGGCGACTGAAGTTGCTGCTGAGCAGCACAAGATACTGTCATGGTCATTCATATCCACTCTGCAGGAAGCACCAGCTCCCAAGAAGAGGTCAGTACGAAGACTACGAACCCAGATAATTATCGCCGTGCTAGCGGCTGTGCTAGGAGTATTTCTCTTGGCTTGTGCAGCCGTGTTTGTATGGCGGCACAGACGACACAAGAGAAGAAGATCTGGAGGAACATCACCAAATAATGAAACCAGTGACAGCGCCTGTGAAGCAGAACAACACGCCAGCGGGCCGAGCTCGAGGGAGGGGTAGCTGCTAGCGGCCCCAGGCGTCTGCTGTACCGCGAGCTGGCGGCCGCCACCAACAACTTTGCCGGCGACAAGAAGCTCGGTCATGGTGGCTTCGAAGCGTCTACAGGGGTAAGCTCGCTGTTGCCGGTGAACAGCGCCCAGTGGCCATCAAGATGTTATCATCGGAGTCGTCGGCGCAGGGGAGAAAGGAGTTTGAGGCGGAGGTGAGGATCATCAGCTGTCTCAAGCATCGCAACCTCGTGCAGCTGCTAGGTTGGTGCGACAGCCGCCACGGCCTCCTGCTTGTCTACGAGCTGGTGGCCCAAGGAAGCCTCGACAGGCATCTCCACAGCAGCGACAGCGAGAGCTTTTTGACGTGGCCAGAAAGGTAGACAACACATGTAACCATTCCTAATTAATTACCATGCATATATAGACTAGTAATAATAAATGACATATATGAGCGTATGAGTGCTAAATGATTTCATGGAAACTCACATCTGGCCCGGCCCCATGGTTATCAAAGTTGTTTAAATTTGGTCCTGTATTTTTTTTTTTTTTTTTTTCGAGGGGCTCCCCATTTCCATTACCAAGATAACGGAAATACAAGGTTTAACAGAGAATTAGATGACAGATAGAAACAGGGCAGAACCGGAAAACCGAAAGCAACCAAGCCTAAAGCTTGTTACAGACCCATCGAAAGAAACAGTACGACTACCAACCAGGACAACAGACCGAATGAGAATCACAACTACCGTGAGATCGACTTCATCACATATTATAGAACAGAAGCAAAAGGATGAGTATGTAGGACACTTTGACGACCAGATATCTGAACGACATCAGAACCGGTCCTCATCATCGCGCTTGATCCACTCTCTGATCATGCATCCGTCTTGTCTTCGTTTTCTCCTTCGATTGTCAGCAATGTAAACGATATGGCAACCGTGACTGCCTATCTTGGCTTGTCACGTCTTCGTGTTAAGTATTTATACACGCATACAAACTTGACTTACAAGACATGGCATTCGGTTGGCTAGATATCAATCTCAACTAACTAGCGCTAACCAGCCTAGATCTTATCTCAACCGAATGCCTAACTTGATGTGTACGCAGCCAGGTCCTTTGCCTTGGCACACGAGCGTTACACAATACATGTTTATCAAGTTATGTTACATTCTAACACCCCCACTCAATCTATACCTGTCCTTTCTGTAAGGTTTAGATTGTTCTTAAATTCTTCAAACTTGTGATATGGCAACGCCTTGGTGAATCCATCTGCAAGCTGATCTAGGGTCGATACAAACCTCACTTCTAACTGTTTTTTTCTTGCAACACGCTCTCGCACAAAATGAAAATCAATTTCTATGTGCTTGGCTCGGCGTGAAATACTAGATTAGCGTACAAGTATGTAGCACCCAAATTGTCACACCGTAGTCGAGGTTTAACCTTTGTCTTAACTCCTAGTTCTCCAAGCAACTGTTCTACCCATATCATTTCAGCTGTAGTATTTGCCATGGACTTATACTCAGCTTAAGTGCTTGATCTTGACACCGTGGGCTGTTTACGAGCACTCCAAGAGACCACGTTTGACCCCAGGAACACCACAAATCCACCGGTAGATCTTTGATCATCTCTCGGATCCCGCCCAATCGGCATCCGAGAACCCATTGATCACTAGTGGAGAATGCTTGCGGATGAGGAGTCCAGTATTCTCTGAAAACTTCAAGTACCGATAATCCTCTTAATCGCTGTCTAGTGCACCGTCGTTGGCTCATGCAAATATTGACAAACCCGGTTAACAGCAAATGCCAAATCAGGTCGAGTAAGAGTAATATACTTTAACGCACCAACCACCACATACGTACACGGTACTATCTCCATGTCCGAGAGGATCACCATCTTGTTTTGACATCTTTTCTATAGACGACAATGGAGTAGTAACAGGCTTGCAATTTTTCATGCCAACTCTTGACAGTATATCACCAGATACTTTTTTCGAGTTAACAACAAATCACCATTTGACCTTTTCTCAACCTCAATACCGAGGAAGTAGTGTAGGTCACCAAGATCAAAAGTCGGTCCCGAGCGCGCGCAACAAAACCTTTTTACAGCAGCTTCCGATATGAACTTGTCACAATTATATCATCGACATATATTAGCATATATATTTCCACACCCCCTGTTCCTATAAATGAACAAAGAGGTATCGGACTTGGGCGGCACAAAACCTAGACTGATTAGTTTTGTACTCAACCTGGAATACCAGGCCCTTGGGGCTTGTTTCAAACCATATATAGCCTTTTTAAGCTTACAAACAAATGCAGGATACCTTGAGCCCTCAAAACCTGGTGGCTGCCTCATATAAACTTCCTCTTCCAGAACACCATGAAGGAACGCGTTCTGAACATCTAATTGCTTCAAACACCATCCCCTTGTTACTGCCAAAGACAACACAAGCCGTACTGTAGCTATCTTAACAACTGGACTAAAGGTGTCTTCATAATCAATGCCGTATCTCTGTTTAAACCCTTTAGCAACTAATCTTGCTTTATACCGATCAATCTGACTTGTATACCCATTTGCAATCAATAAGGTTTCTGCCCCTAGCAGGTGGTACTAAGGTCCACATACCATTTCTTTGTAGAGCATCAAATTCATCTTGCATTGCATGCTTCCACTCCTTCGACTTGAGTGCCTCTTGTACAGAACTTGGCTCGCCTGGTGCACAGAGGTTAGCATAACGAACCGTACCATCTGTATATACCTTGGGCGTGACAATGCCACTCTGAGAACGTGTGTGCGGCCATGAGATCGGCAGTGGATCAAGAGCTGCATCAGCGGAAGACTCAGGATCAGTAGAACTCGGTGCAGCCACACCAGATCCCGTCGGCGCCGCAGAAGATCCAGATGAAGCCGCGCGTGTAGGAGCGGACGCGGGATCAACGTCGATCCTGCCCACCCACGCGGCACGCTCCGAGAGGCCGCGACATCCCTGGACGCCCGCTCCGCGCCGGGGCGGCGGCGCGGTCGGGCGATCACCTCCGGGATTTGCACTCAGATCGGTTGAGGCCGCCGGATCCATAGCCTCTCTAGTGGATATTTCATGCACAAGCTGGACATCTCCTTCTTCTCCCTGTATTTCCTGAACATTGTTGGACAAATTTGGATTAGTAGCATTAGGTACATGACAATCTACATCCCCCGGTGCAAAAGGAGTGAGGTGCTCGGGAAGAAGAGAAATTTCGTGCCTAAGCCTTGCACCGGCATTGGGATGGAGTGAGGAGAAAGGGAAGACATTCTCATCGAACACCACATCTCTGGAAATATAGACCCTTCCTATACTAGGTTCTAGACACTTGAATCCTTTATGAAGAGAGCTATAACCAAGGAAGGCACATTGTGTCGATCGGAACGACAGTTTTCTTGTGTTATAGGGTCTCAAATTAGGCCAACACGCACACCCAAACACCCGAAGAGATTTATAGGCTGGTTTTTCTTGTAACAGGAGTTTGACTGGTGTTTTATTGTCTAGGACCTTGGATGGAAGCATATTGATGAGATATGTGGCGGTAAGAAAAGCTTGGTCCCAATATTTGAGGGCATAGTTGCATGGGCTAACAGAGAGAGCCCAACCTCGACTATGTGCCGATGTTTGCGCTCAGCTCTACCATTCTGTTGATGTGTATGGGGACACGATACTCTACGCTAGACTCCCAACTGTTGGAAGAAGGAATTCAATCTTTCATACTCTCCTCCCCAATCAGTTTGCATGCAAACAATCTTGCAGTTGAACTTTCGTTCAACGAAGTTTTTTTTTTCAAGTTCTTGAAGACTTGAAAGACTTGATTTGTGTTTAAGAAGATATATCCAAGTGTATCTACTGTAATCATCAATGAAAGAAACATAATATTCGTAGTTGCCAACAGAACTAGATGCAGGACCCCACACATCAGAATGAATCATTTCAAGAGGAGCACAACTTTTATTATTCGAGCTAGAATAGGGAAATTGATGACTCTTTGCTCTTTGGCAAGAGTCACACACCGACTCATGATTATAATCAAACAAGCAAGGATGGGAATTGTTTCTAATGACTCTTTCAACTAAAGGGAAAGATGCATGACCCAAACGACTATGCCATCTCCATGTGGATGGATGACTAACATGACACACTTGGCGTTGTGCTCCTGGGTCCTTGAGGCCTCAAAGGATAGAGACCCCATTCACATGTGCCTCGATGAAGAATTCTCTTCGTGGGGCCGATCCTTTATAAGAAAATGATGAGGATGAAATTCAACAGATGTGTTATTATCAGATGTAAGACGATGTATGGAGACAAGGCTTTTACTTGCACTAGGAACATGAAGGATATTATTAAGGTGGAGAGATGCATTCGGGTATGTAAAATTGCATGACCAATGTTACTAATTGGCATACCGAGCCACTAGGCGTGTGGACTTGATCAGCCCCTTGTACTTGTCTTTGATGGACAACTTCTCCAACTTCGGATGTGATGTGATCGGTGGCGCCGCTATCCACATACCAATTGGTGTCAACACCATAGTTGGTTTGAATAGCGCCCGGCGTTCTTGGTGTAGGGCTGGTACTCTTCTTCAAAGCGATGCCGGCAGACGCCGGCCTCATGGCCCTTCTTCTTGCACACTTGATGAGTTGGTTTCTCACCCGCCCGGCCTCCCTCGAGTGCGGCCGTGGTGACGGGTTGCCACGACCACTCAAGCCATGACCGGCCACCATGGCTACGGCCCCGGCCACAAGGACCTAGAACGCCCGGCTTGAAACACCACCGGGGGCTACCCTCAACACATATATACTAGGATTAAATCAATTAACAACCTCCACTTAACTATTACAAACCGCAAATCGCTATGCAAAAGATTGAGCATTTGTAAACAAAAAGTGAGTACTTGTGATGATGGTGCTACTCCCAGTTCCCATGCAAGTCGTGATGGTTTAGCACCTAAAACCAAATGAACACAAGGGTGAGTGAAAACACTCGGCAAGTACATTAAGAACCGAAAGAACAATCAACTCATGAGAATTCATGAATGATACTTTGAACTCCAACTAAATAGTAGTTTCCGTCCTAAAAGCGGACAAAGACTTGAATACTCCTTAGCATTTACCGGTAAAGCCGAGCAAGTGGGGCCAGCACTTACTCACAGTGCACCTGAATATAAGAACCAAATTGCACTTCGGATAAACCGGCACTTGAATATAATGTAAATGAAACCTTGAAACTTGAATCTCATGAACAAGAAACTTGAACTTGAACCGTAAATATAATACTTGAACATTGGAAAGCAAAGAAAAAACTCGTATAATAGGCATAAAGCCGAAGCAAAGATTCATCATGCACTTGCCTTAATTTCGACGAGATCAAAGCATCACCCACTTGGCACTTGCAGCTTCCAACCCTTCTCTTTTTTCGTTTACTACACGTAATACATGATGCATTGCTTAACATAACGGAATGCATGCCACGATGCATGATGAAAAGCATACAAGTGCATAAAAGAACTTTAAACAACTTATGAAAGTTGAGTACCACTTTTCCTTCTAATACAACTAGGGTTCCGTTTCATAAAGTATTCTAATTATTTGATCAAGAACTCCATCACGTGGTTATCAAGAAAAGCAATACTCATCACATTATACTAGCCATGCAAGACAAGGTTCATGGGACATGCCAACAGCTATAAACATAGATGGCACCTATTTTCTATTTTAACATCTTAACTACTTTAAACCTATTAAATAAGCATATAACAAGATGAATTAATAACTCAAGAAATAAGCATCCCTTATACATGAAACTTATACCACAGCACATGCACATCAACATAAGCTTACTGTAAAATTTTGCTACATTTGGACTAAGAAAACGTGCCCTATTAAAATAACACATAAAGACTAGATTAAACATGCGTCAACAATTTATACTAAAAGCACATGATATTATGTATCTAGTGCATAGAGGTACTCACAAGGATTCTAAAACATCTTCATTTGCTATTTTACGACTTTTCTATGAATTGCTACGATTTTCTAAAGTTTCAGCCTGTTTCTTGAAAAGAAAAAGGAAAACACTATGCAGCACTATTCACCTGAGTCTATGCTATGCAGTTAGGCCCCTGCCTTGGGTCGAATTCCTGCGCGAAGTCCTTGGCGCGAATTTGAAGCAGAGGAGCTCGAGAAATCGTCGATTCCAGCCACCATAGCGCTTGCCGGTGGCGAGGAAGAGGCGTGGGAGCATCCCCAAGCTCAGGCGCACTCCATGGTGGTCACAGGTGAGCTCGAGATGGACCGTGGAGGTCTGGCCACGTGAGGACGGCGGCGCTGCTCATGGTGCTGCACTGCTGCTCACGCTGCTGTTCGACTCAGCGATGAAGAAGCAAGGAGGAGGGGTGGCTTGGCTTTGCCGCGGTTGGCTGCTTGCTCGGCCACGGCCTACCAGCACCTGCTGCGGCCTGCCTGCTGCGGCCACGATGGCCCGGCCATAGTTCACCACTGCAGCCGCTGCTGTTACTTTGTAGGAAGGAAAAGAAAAGGGTGGCCGGCTGCTGCTGCTCTTGGAGGAATGGAGAGGGAGGAAGAAGGGCGCCGGCAGCAAGGAAAGGAGAAGGAAGGGTGGCTGCTGCTGCCTCTGCTCCCCTTGGCTGCTGCTTGATCTGTCCCTGCCCTTTTCCAAACGAGAGACACAGAGAGGGAAGAGCTGAGAACAGAGAGAAGGGAGAGCCACAACGAAGAAATTTGACTTTTCCACTCAATTCAAGCAAAGCATGCCACATGGAGGGAGAGGTGGCATGTAGAAGCATGGAGAAGGAGGAGGCGCTGGCACTACTCTCTGCTGCTGCTCCACGAAACAGAGAAAGGACAAACAGAGAGATAGGGAGGAAAAGGAGAAAGTTCAAGAAAAAGAGAAGAAATTCAATTATTGTTATTTGTTTTTTTTTTACTTCATACAACTCAATGAGATATACCATTTCAAAACACAATCTTTGTAGCAACTTATGAAATAGACTTTTGCACAAGTCATATTAATATTTCCTCCCAACACAATTCAAAATTGAACTTCAACTCAACCAACATATGCAATATATTCATGACATATACGAAACATGAAACACATTATGCCATGATGCTTGATAATCACACATGATAATGATCATATTTAAATTTTTAATTACTTTTTAATATCTGGGATGTTACAGACCCCCACGACCACGTGAAGTTGTGGCCGGCAGTGTGGTTGTCATGAAGCATCTGGAGACGAGCGTCATATGCGAGGAGCTGGGCATACTGATCTCCCAATGAGAAAAAGATTGGATCTGCACGTCCCAGACAGCAGAGACGAGAGGATTGTAGTCGGTCGAGTCCCACGAGGATGAAGGTGACCAGCTCGCCGTCGCACACCAGCTTCCCGACAGCAGCAAGTTCATCGCCAAGGGCTTTTACCTTGGCATAATAGACCGCAACAGTCTGGTTACCCTTCTTGCAGGCTGCCGGTTGCATGCGAGAGGTTAGTTCACGCGGGCTTGAGTCTGCGCCGAGTAGCTCTCAACGAGCATAGCCCAGACCGACGCCGAGGTCTTCTTTGACACCACCTGCGCCAGAACTTCCCTTGATAGGGAGTTGTTGAGATGTCCCAGCAGCTGCTGATCATCCTTGAGCCATCTTGTGTACTCAGGATTGGGGACGGTCATCTTGGTCTTGTCATCCTTCACAGCCTCGAGAGTCTTCTCTGGTGGAACCGTGGTTCCATCCAGATAGCCCTCGAATTGCGCCGCCCTGATGCCCGGTAGGATTTGGCGCCGCCCATAGCTGGAAGTTGTCCCTCGTCAGCTTCTCGGAGATAGGAAGACATGGTTTAGATGTTTTGTGGAAGAGTTGCTCTGATTACCATGTAAACGATATGGCAACCGTGACTGCCTATCTTGGCTTGTCACGTCTTCGTGTTAAGTATTTATACACGCATACAAACTTGACTTACAAGACATGGCATTCGGTTGGATAGATATCAATCTCAACTAACTAGCGCTAACCAGCCTAGATCTTATCTCAACCGAATGCCTAACTTGATGTGTACGCAGCCAGGTCCTTTGCCTTGGCACACAAGCCTTACACAATACATGTTTATCAAGTTATGTTACATTCTAACAAGCAACCCACCAGCTCTCTTTTTCTGCTTCTTTTTCACCAAGTCAGCAGCAATCCTCATGACCGTATTGATGCCCTCGATCAGCGCTTCCTTATCTCCTCCTATGTATAAGTCTGCCCAATAATTCATGAACGTGCAAGCATAGCATACGACATATGCAGGATCACGAACAATAGTACCATTAAAACATGCTTTATTACGGGTTTTCCACAATGCCTAATATGGCAGCAATGCCTAGAGTGTGAAAAGCCCCCCCCTGGGTAACCATCATTGACACCACGGCCAACATTGTTCTATGGACTTGGGGATATCAGTAGCCCCTAAACAGATAGCTACAATGGCCCAAGTTGCTTTAGCAGTGCTACACTGGAAGAAGAGGTGATTGGCAGTTTCAGAGGCAAAGCAGAAAAAAACATGTTGGATCACCACCCCAATTTCTCTTAATCATGTTGTCTTTTGTCGTAACAGCATTGTTCATTAATAGCCACAAGAAAATTTTTGATCTTGGGGGCACCTTACTCTTCCATATTTTCTTATGGTAGATACCAACATTATTAGAAGTTAAAGCATTATATACAATTTTTTTTTTTGCGAAAAAGGAAGATATATTAAGCATCAGCACAGTACATTCTCCCCTATTACAAACTGAACTCCGAAGAAAAAGAAAATTACAATTGAGTCCTCGGGAACCAATCTCATCTTCCTCGTCTCCCCATCTCCAGTTAAGCCATCAACTCCACCATGACGATCCATGTCCACATTTGCTTCCGCCAAGGAACACCAAGCATTGGAAAAGCCGCATCATCCATTGCCCGGATCACCAAGCGAATCGATTCCGTTGAAAGAAAATCAGCCAGCCCCTTGGCAAAAGGAAAGGGAAAAGAAAATCCGCGTCGCCGATCCGAGGATCGACGACCGAAAAAAACATCCACCGCCCGACCAAAATCCAGCGGCGAGGAAGAACCACAAACCCATGAGGATTACCGAAGAGCTCACATACCGACACCGGTCGCGGTCTTTGAAGAAACACCGCCGCCAATCGGCAAAGGAGCAGTTTATTTGCCGCACGTGGCTCGCAACATCCGCCATCACCGAGTGGTAACGAGGTAGCCGAGGCTCGCCCGGTACCCAAGAACTTTATTTGCCGTGGTGGTGGCGCGCCACCGCCAAGACCCAAAACTCCATCGCCGACGCGGCGATGAGCAACCCTAACCTACTAGACTCCACACCCTAGCAGCCTACAACGAGTCCGGGACGTCGATCCGCCCCGCCCCCCCACCCGCACCGGCGCCCGAAGAGGCCGTCGGAGGGAGGGGCCGGGTCAGATCGATGCCGGCGGCGGTGATGCCCCGATAAGCCCTCTAGTAGGTGGCGGCCGGGTCAAGGGACTTATTTTTTTATAGCATTATATACGATTTGACAAGAAAGCATCCTTTTGAACCAAATTTCCGGAGAATTAGGTCCTCTCCCCGACATAACTGAATATCATCTATTTTATCAAGAATCACATTCCAATCTCTAGCCCATCTCAAGGACCGGAAAGGCGACTAGAGGGGGGTGTGAATAGGAGCCTCAAATTTTCTTTTCGAAAACTTTGGTCCTCGGCTCTCACCCAAACCTCAAAAACGTGATCTCATGCCACACGATCAAAATACGCGTAACACATGAGCTAACTAGTAGCTAGATGTCACACGCGGCGAAGTATTAGGCACTCACAAGATCAACCGGAGAAAGAACGACTCAAGACCGAGCAAGAACGAACACAAACAAAGATCGATCGATAATCGCCGACTGTCCGGTTCAATGAATGCGGACTGTCCGCAAGCTGAAAACAGAGAAAATGCACTAACACAACAGTCACTCGAACTTGCTGAAACAACTACGGGCGGACTGTCCGCGACTCTTACCCCGGACTGTCCGCAAAGTCACCAAAAAACAGAGAGGCGGAAGGTCCGACAAAGCAGGCTGCTACAAAGATCGGACTGTTCGGGTGTATGGCGGACTGTCCGCAGCCTATAAGCGGACTGTCCGCAGGCTGAAACAGAAAAAACACACTATCGAAACAGCTGCTGGAACATGATGAAACACCAATGGCGGACTGTCCGCACCCCTACCCCGGACTGTCCGCGGGTAGGAAACCGAAACATGAACTTTTGGACAAAGCTGCTGGACCTTCACAAATCCGATGGCCGGACTGTCCGCACCTAGTGGTCCGGACTGTCCGCAGGTCGTGAACCAGCACGCCCGAAAATCACCTCGAAATCCAATTGACCAAAACTTGATCAAATCAAAAACACTTGCCACCAAATTTGAGCCAGGGCATACTGAGGCGGTGCAAGAGCTAATCCCGAGAAGATCAACTCGATTGACCAAGAGAATCGAGAGAAATTTCAAATCACGCGAAAAACAAGCTCTCTTGACACAAGAACACGAATCTTGCCCGATCTGCAATCTCGTGGAAATGCTCCTCTCACGTCATGGATCGAATCGGTGCAAGAAAAACAGACTCAAACGATCAAGAAACGAAGAAATCACACCGGGACCGAGAAGGGAGAAGATGAACTCGCGAAGAACACAAAATGAACTCATCAATCCATCATGAAACGAAAACCACAGAGGGCATGCACACACTAAGGGGTGTGCTTCCTACGACGAACACTACAAAATTGCAGTGGATCTCTCACAAAGATGGAACAAGCTAAAGGAAGAAAACCTAAAGGAAAAATGGTAAAATGAGAGATAGGGAGAAGGGAGGGGGTTGCCCTCTATTCATAGTCTGAATACACATCCCTAAACTACCCCTAGCTGCTAAATGAGCCTAACTACATCACCGGGGGCAATATAGTCAGACTCGGGATAAATATGATCCGACGGCCACCGCGCCTTCTCACCGGTAGCTTCGCTTCGACACGGACTCCCCGATGCCGCCACGTGCCGCCCTTACGGCATCGGAACCTCCGCCTGGGTTTTGAGGCCCAAACCCGTGAAACCCGCCTCCGATGGTCTTGAGGCCCAAACCACCAAACCGGGCGCGAGTAGCGCATCGCATACGTGTCCCCCGGACGTCGACATGTGTCACCGCCATCCTCAACCGCCCGGGCGCCAAGTCTTCCAGAGCCTCCTGCTTGACTTGCACGTCCGCCATCTTGACCCGGTCGACACGGTCACTCCACGCGTCCTTGCACTTGTCGATGTCCCAAGTGTCAGCCACTATGGCTGGCCACCCGGCGATCCAGTCCCTCGGTCCAAGCCTCACGTCCGCCCTTCACCGCTCCCGGTCCGTCGGCACGACACGTCCTCCTTGGCCTTCACCTCGCCATCGACCACCGTCTCCGAGCTCGGCACCTGCACAACACAAGTCAAGAAACATGTCGCACGACACACCTCGTGTGCCAGGTTAGAAATAGCCGAAGCAAAAGGAAAAGAAAAATAGAAGGAAAATGTTGACATGTTGACAATCACTCATCACAAAACTAAACACAAATGGTTATAATCAACCATGTGTTCGCAATCTCCCCTTGATGAGTGCATTGTCAACACCAACACAAAGACATGAGAAGGAAGAAGAGAACTCACTCAAATGAACAAAAGCCAAAGAAAAGCCAAACGGGTCATTTGAAGTGAGCAAAGCAAGAGCAAAAACTTGGTCCCCAATAAGACATGGGCAACGGCTCGACGCAACCAAGCAAACCACAACTAGCCCTCAAGAAGAGGCAAACGGGCTCAACACCGCTAGCAAAGCTCAACAATGCCCGGAACACAATCAAGAGACTCAACTCCCCACGAAAAATACAATCTCTCAAATGAATGCATACACACTGTCTTTGTGGATCACTCTCCCCCTTGTTGGCATATGCACTTGTCAAGTTCATTAAGTTAGAGCACATGGATTGCAATTCTTCCCCTTAAAATATGCTATGAATGCTCAAATATACAATGCATAAGCTTCAAGGTTATAGCAATTGGAATGAAAAGATGCTCTAACTAGTATCATAGCAACAAGGTAGAAGTGCTAGCAAATGCTCAAATTGATCAAGTGAGATGAAATATGGCATTTTAAGAATTTTGATCAAGTTTGAGTAATTTCAAAGAAGTGTCCACCACTAAAATAGCACATAGCACATATAAGTAGAAGATCAACCTAGTGCTAACACAAGTATACAAGGTGAACTACCCCATACAGCGTTCATACATCATGCAAAAGACAAGCCCAACACTTGTGTTTTCATCAATTTTAGATATATCGGAGTTTGCAGCATGTCACAAGTATTAGGAACAGCATGTATGTATAAGTGGGTAACCACAACTGGCAGCCTTAATCAACCATGTCTAGCCTATGCATGTGAGCAATCAGAAGCTAAAGACAATGGTTTTGGTCATCCACCACAAGGACCAAGTTCAACCATGTAAAAGGAAGCAGTCTCGAGACCTTGATGGTGGGACCGCATGGACCCTTCTCACATTTTCAACACATAGCTTAGATTTCAAATTTTTAGCACAAGAGCATCAAGGTGATCTAAGCAAGTGTATAACTCAAGGGATGAGACATAGCAACCTAGTATACACATGAAAGCATAAAGGGATCTCACACACCCTACACATGCTAGTTGCCATCTCAATGGTGAATGATTTTCATGTTTCATCAATTAAGGTCAAGTTCACATAAGAAAACAAACTTAGCTCATAACATATATCAAGTGAGCAAGATGAGCCTAAGCCACAAGCACCATCATATAGATCATACTAAATAGAGCATAGTCTCATTCTAATCAATATAATAATGAAGCTCAAGATGATCCAATATACATTATGAGATGATATGCAATATGATACAAAAAGCTAAAAAGATAAAGAGCACAAACTAATATACAAGAGATACAAAATCCCACTCAAAAGGGATAACAAACACCCAACTCCCCTCGCAGCAAATTGGGTTTGATCCAAAGGCTTGGTGAAAATGTCCGCAAGTCGGTGTTTGGTGACTACATGTCTCAAGTCTATGTCTCCTTTCTCTTGATGGTCATGCAGAAGTGAAAGCGCACCTCTATATGTTTGGTTTTGGAATGGAGAACGGGGTTCTTAGCTATGCTTATGGCACTAGTGCTATCACAAAGCAAAGGCACTCGAGTGAAGTGTAGGCCAAAATCTTTCAAAGTAGCTATCATCCAAAGCATTTGTGGAGCGTAAAGCGCCAGCGGCAACATACTCGCCTTCGGTGGTGGATTGAGCTACGCTAGACGCTATGCGAGAGGACAAAGACACAAGAGAAGTCCCAAAGAAATAGACAAGTCCCGTAAGTGGACTTCCAAACCACACGACACCCCGCATAATCGGCATCAGAATAACCGAGGAGGGACAGAGAAGAAGAAGCCGAATACCAAAGACCAAACTCGAGGGAGGAACCGGAGGTACTGGAAGATCCTCTTCACCGCTGGGCGATGAGAGGTGCGCTGGTGAAGCCTGAAATCACGCACAAAGGTAGGCTATGAACTGGATGTCCGGCCTTGTCGCCGTCGAGTACAAAGAATGACCTGATCATGCTACGGTACTCCTTCTGATCTACGGCCTCTCCATCCTCGTCGGCGTCGAGTGCTGTCGTGGTCGACATGGGCATCGAAAGAGGCTTCGCCTCGCCCATATCGAACTTCTTCAGGACGTCCTTGGTGTACTTCCCTTGATGCATGAACGTCCCTTTCTTAGATTGCTTGATTTGCAACCCAAGAAAGAAGGCCAACTCTCCCATCATGCTCATCTCAAATTCCCTGCTCATTATCTCTGAAAACTTGGAAAGAAGCGCATGAGAAGAACCACCAAAGATGATATCATCCACGTATATCTGAACAAAGAGAGTGTCATTGCCTTGCTTGAGGAGAAACAAAGTTTTATCAACTGAACCCATCACAAACCCCTTAGCAATCAAGAAGGACTTCAACCTATCATACCAGGCTCTAGGGGCTTGCTTCAGACCATACAAGGCTTTGTGGAGTTTGAAGACATGGTCTGGGTACTTGGGATTTTCAAAGCCAGGGGGTTGCCTCAAATAGACCTCTTCCTCTATATACCCGTTCAGAAAGGCACTCTTGACATCCATCTGATACAGCTTGAACCCCTTCGAAGCTACAAAGGCTAAAAGGATCCTAATGGCCTCTAAACGAGCTACAGGTGCAAAGGTCTCCTCATAGTCTATTCCCTCTTTCTGACAATACCCCTGAGCTACCAATCTAGCCTTGTTCCTCACTACCACTCCATCCTCACCCTGTTTGTTTTTGAAAACCCACTTGATTCCTATGGGATGACAGTTAGGTGGTGGAGGTACTAAGACCTAGATTTGGTTTCTCTCAAAGTTCTCAAGCTCCTCATGCATGGCATTAACCCAATCCGGATCAGATAAAGCATGTCCAACATCCCGGGGTTCAAAAGAAGCAACGAATGCAGAGTGAGCAAAGTGGGGAATCTGATAGGACCTGGACCGCGTGACCCGCTGGTCAAGCTCGCCGATCATCATCTGCGGAGGATGACGACGCTGGATGTGCCGAGGTGCTTCCCTTAAAGAGGTAGCCTGCCCCTCGACAGCAGCAGGGGCCTCCTCAGGAATGGCCGGCTCGGGCTAAAGGAGCTGCTCGATTGGCCCCCAAGTCATAGACATGGAAGTGTCGAGGCCATGAGCTAAAGTAGACGTCGCAGGGTCGACGGGGGCAGCCAGTGGAGTTGGCTCGGGATCACCCCAGCCGAAGTCATCCTGCTCCTCCTCCACAAAAATGCTCTCTCCAAGCTCCTCATTCATTCAAAGGCAGAAGAGATACATGGCATGGTTTCGTCGAAGGTAACTTCACAAGTTTCCATCACACGGTTAGTCTCTAGGTTAAGCACCCTATATGCATGTGAGTGTAATGCATAACCAAGGAATATACCGTCTGAGGATCTAGACTCGAATTTGTCTAAGTTACCTTTCTTGAGAATGAAACACTTACATCCAAAGACTCGAAAGTGGCTCACCTTGGGTGTACGACCAAATCACAAATCATATGATGTTTTCTTGGTAAAAGCACGAAGAAAGATATGATTTGAAACATGACACGTGGTGTTGATCACCTCGGCCCAATATTTTCTAGGAGTCCTATGCTCATCGAGCATCGTCCTGATCATCTCAACTAGGGTCCGATTCTTGCGCTCAACAATGCCATTTTGTTGTGGGACATAAGGAGAAGTGAATTGGTGCTCAAGACCCAAAGAAGCGCAAAAGGTTTCAAAATGAGTGTTCTTAAATTTGGTCCCATTGTCACTACGGATAGCCCGCATGACGCTTTGGCAAACTCATTTTTCAACCTTAAGATCAAATCTCTTGCATGCAAAAACGCTTCATCCTTTCCTTCCATGAAGAACACCCAAGAATATCTCGAGAAATCATCCACAATCACAAGAACATACCACTTCCCACCCAATGACCTCACCCTAGCCGGACCAACTGTGTCCATATGCAAAAGCTCACCGGGTTCCTTGGTCATGATTTGATTCACGGGTGGGTCAGAAGCAGCCACCATTTTCCCATGCCGACAAGGATGGCATACCAAGTCCTTCTCGTACTTGAGCTTGGGCAAGCCTCTAATTAGATCAAGAGAGCTCAATCTAGCGAGTAGATCAAAACTCAAGTGACCTAACCACCTATGCCACTTCCAGCTCTGAGGAAGAACCTGGCTACCAAACACCGAAAGATCCAAATGAGCGAGAGAAATCAGCTCAAAACACACACGGCCAAAGGGAATGATCCAACACACAAGATCACCTTGAGAATCGAGAACACGAGAGCAATTCGCCTTGAAACGCACCTCAAAACCGTCCCCAAGAAGTTGCAAAACCGAGAGAAGATTGAAATGCAAAGAAGACACCAAAGCAACATCTTTGAGGACAAAACTCTCATTAAAAAGGCGAACCCGACCCCGTGAAATAACTTTACCTTTGCTATTGTCACCGAAGGTGATGTACTCCTTGTGCTTCATGGGGTCAAGGCTGGAGAACCACTTAGAAACTCTAGTCATGTGGCGTGAACACCCGGAGTCAATGAGCCACATGTCCTCCAACCTCACATCCTGCATCAATAGTAGAACATGGGATAAGCAAATGGCGCAACACTCAAGTTAGTGAACTTAGGAGAAAACCCAAAGTGTTGGGTCATTTGCCCTGGAAAAGCGTTAGGAAAAACATTCATCCCATGTCTCTTTTAAGGAAGGTGAACACCATGAAAGGGAAAACGTGGGTCGCCCAAACCGTGAGACGGAAAGCCACCGCCACGAGGTCCAAAGTCATATGGCTCATGACTCACACCTGCAGTTTGCTTGCCCGTGAAAATCCGGGTGCGTGATTGCACCAAATGGCTAAGCCAAGAGAGGATCCCCATGGTGAAGGTCCTATAAAATAAATGGGCACTCCTCACTTGTAACACACACCACACAATGTAGCCTCTCTCTTCTTCTTCTTCTTCTTCCTCTCCCACTCTTCTTCTTCTTCTTTCTTCTTCTTCTTCTTCTTCTTCTCCTTTCTTCTTCTTCTTTTTTCTTCTTCTTCTTCCTTCTTCTTCTTCTTCCTCTTTCTTCTTCTTTTTTAGTTTGTACTTAGGAGGAGTTGGGCAAAAGAAATAAAGGGAGACAAGACATTTTGGAGCTGTTCTATGAGCAATTTAGAGTTCTTTCATCTTGTTCTTGTTTCTCTACTTTATCAATATAGTCATGTTCTTGAATTAGGAGCAAAAGTTCTTGTGATATAATCTTGGTTGAAGAACTTAGTCTATAGTTCTATATCATGATCTTGTCTTATAGAACTTCATTAGTTAGTCTATTATATATACATGTTTAAGTAGACCAAAAGAGCTAGATCGATATGTTGAGTTCTACCTAGAGTTAGCCTTTGGCTGATGTTGCTGCGGGATTGATAGTCGCTCCTTCTGGGCTGCTCGTAGAAGGACTTCGTGACTGCGAAAGCCTTGTTAACACGCTTAGAGTAATAATCACTAGTGTAGACGCTGGTGTCCGGGCTAGGTTGCCTATCTTTTTGTGGCGCATCCTTACCTGCTGATGGGGTAGGCGCTTGGTCGTGACAAGCCTTGTTCGCCCCTTGAAATCCCCCACGCTCGCGCCAAGCAGTGCTAATTGCCTGACTACATCGTTTCTTGGGCTATGGGCCGTGTCCCCAAGTAATTCTAAGCGAGACCTTGGCTATCTTGACGCTAGTAATCTCTAACAGCTGAACATGTGTGTATCCCGCTATCTTCGACATGACTATCTGTGATATGCCCTGCCCATATTAGATTTATTCTTTTTATTCATTCTTTTATATTTATCCTTGAGATTGGCTCGAGTGTGTGTGTCAAGTTATCCTACTACCTATTTTATTTTACCCTATTATGAGTCATTGGTCTATTATACATTCGCGTCATCTTGACCATGTCCACTAGGAGACTTTTTACATCATGCCTTCCTTTTGGGAAAAATATAAATAAGCTATACCCTCAATACTGCGTGAAATGCTACAATGATAGATCCCGCGGCGCTATGAATGAATATCTGCTTTGGCAAGGTCTATCCTCGCTGACGCTCCCATTCTGGCCCATCACCCATGGTGGTTTTACTTTGGATCGTCAATCCGCCAAGCATTTCGGGCGCCAAGTATTAGAGATGGGTTCTAAAACTCGTTTGTCTAGTGATTGCGCTTAAGAAATGCAACAAGCATTTCTGCGACCGCTGTCGGGAAGGCGCTTGGTTAAAGGGATGACCTATTAGGACATGTTCTTGATTTTTATGCATGTGTAGTGATCTTTTTGTTCATCTTAGGCTTATCTAAAAGATCTCTTTTATATTTATATATACTCTTATAAAAAAAGATCTTATAAATAAAAAGCAAGGACT
The DNA here is from genome assembly GCA_015847255.1 of Hyparrhenia diplandra. Taxonomy (NCBI): domain Eukaryota; kingdom Viridiplantae; phylum Streptophyta; class Magnoliopsida; order Poales; family Poaceae; genus Hyparrhenia; species Hyparrhenia diplandra. The sequence continues at coordinate 80,319 of JADLZK010009314.1, read as the reverse complement.
TGTTATCAAGTTAGTATGCACCTTCTAGTATTCTCTTGTCACTAACCATTTCAGGTGGAGACTAAGAAGAACAAAGGGCACGCGACGCTGAAAACATGGGGGCTAAGCATCAAGAAAAATGTTGATGCTCTCTGGGGTGGAGGAACACACCTCAAAAAGGAGACTCCTCGACTTTTTCACACTTGACTTTTTCAATGCAAAAAGTCCAAGTGTGAGAGGGAGGACGGTGATAATATCAAGTTCCACGCAAGGGGACTCATAGAGAAGTGAGAGAGAGAGATAAATAAGAGATTAGCCTCCCCTTAGCTATAAAAAGAAAAAGAGGAGTTGAAAGAGATATAGAGAGAGAAGTGTTATTTGACCATACATGGTTGTTAAAACAAGAGTATATATATAAAGAAGAGCTTAAAAAGAAATAAGAGGAGAGAGGAGCAGTTGGGCATATGGCGGTCAAAATAAACAATGAAGGCACCTGACTCCACCCAAGACATTGCTTCCATATAAGAAGCAAGAAGGGATCTTTCTCTCCCAAGGCCTTTGTCACGCCTCACTCGAGTGAGTTTGGTCATGCCTCCCTCCGCTCGCGGAAGTCATAACCAAACCAAGATCATCATGCTACCGACGCAGCATGCGCTCAACCCCATCCTCAAGCCGGGCCAAGTAAACTCAGAAATGCAAGGGTCCTATAAAAAGAGAAAAAGAAAAGAAAAGAGTAGCTGGTGAAAGAAAGGGCGAACATCCTCCTTATACCTTTTCGTGACCACTAAGGCCCACGTGGTCTATATACACTACATGTGTGTATCACCTAAGCCTTGTGGCCCGGCCTCGTAGATGGATCATCAAGCTACCAACTGCTGGAGTCTCTTAACGCTCTTTTCCTTCACATGCACTAAAGTTGTACACACACACTCGAAAAGTACAAAGCTGCATGAGCCTCACCAAATGCTCTATACTTATCTCCATACAAATCGCGTTTTCGTTTTGTTGATGAAATATGACGCGTGGGTTTTGGATGTGTTTTGCAATGCTCGCCTAAGCGACAGCATCCCATAGGTCTCAAATGCAACCAAGCATGCTTGTTGTAAGAAATGGTCTCTTTAATCAAAATGCCTGACATGGGTGTCGGTTATTTTGGGATAATCGAAACCTGAGAGCTTCATCGCCAAAGTAAATATTTGAGTGAGTTTCATGTTTTCGGAGATGCAAAACAAGCCGCTAGACTCGGCATTGCATCTTTTATCTGTTAGCCTCGTTTGAGTGATGAAAGTCGTGAAAGCTTTCTTTATAAGTTCTCCTCCTTTGATAACAAAGTCCCAAAATAAAAATCTCGTTTAGAAAGATGTACAATAAGTCAGCCGCTTGCTCCCTCTTTCCGTATTATGCTCTAAATTTCAGGTGCATCTCCACGGCGATGGTGTAAATCCCCAAATTCCACTTGTATTGGAGAATTACTACCTTGCAGGATTTATAGCCAAAACAAGTGAAAAACTATCGAAAATACGCCATCCGGAAAACGTTACATCAACACAACATCCAACCAATGGCAAAAAGGCCCAACACATGACAAACTTGGATGGCAAAACGGAGAACATCATTGCGTAGAGCTCATCGCGCTGATCGAACGGATATATTACTTGCTATCTTTGGACTCCGGAGTGAAAAGATATTGACAAGAAAATCGCATGAAATGATGGATCCACGCAAAACCACGCGGCCATGCATACCAATCAAAGACGGACACGCGGCGGCCTGGCACCAGCAGCAGCAGCTGCCTCCCACGCCGCTTACACATGGGCCCCGCGACGCCGCGCTGTCCCCATTGTGGGCGCTGGCGACCGCCAGCCCGCGGAGGCGAAAATACACGGGCACCGCTGCCCCTCGCACGGAGCGCGCGTCCAAGGACGCGCCGTCCGCTTGAGCCGCGGGCCAACGGTCCGACAACACTGGGTCCGTGGGGCCCACCTCACGCGGGCGGGAGCGCCGCACGCCGCCAAGACGCCGCAGCGACGCGTTTTCCCTCCCGCCGACACGCGGTCGCCCCCTCGGCTGGTGCCCCGCATGGCGGTTCCAGCGGTCGCGCCGTTCGCCTTCGGCCGGGCGGCTCGGGCCGGTTTTCTCCCTGGTTCAGCCGGCCGGCGCGCCCGGATTTCCGCCCAAGAAATGCCGACAAATACCGAATCCATCGGTTCACCTCCTGTTCGCAGCCCTATACTCCGGTTCTTCTCCGGTTTTCAACGCAGCTCGAATGGAAAGTAGGATACCGACATTCCCAAGTCGGTTGCATGGCCTGGAGGCGGTAGGAAACATTTCCTTGTATAGAGATGGCCCTCTCCTCCCCTCTCCTATAAATAGAGGCCATTCTCTTCATTGTAAATACACACCACACAATAGAGCCTCTCTCCCTTTCTTCTTCTTCTTCTTCTTCTTCCTCTTCTTCTTAGTTTGTACATAGGAGGAGTTTGGCAAGAATTATAAAAGAGAGCAAGACATTTTGGAGCTATTTGGTATGAGCAATTTAGAGTTCTTCATCTTGTTCTTGTTCTCTACTTATCAATATAGTCATGTTCTTGAATTAGAGCAAAGATCTTGTGATATAATCTTGGTTGATGAACTAGTCTATAGTTCCTATATCATGATCTTGTCTTATAGAACATCGTGCTTAATCTATCATACATACATGTTTAGATCAAAGAGCTAGATCGATATGATGAGTTCTATCTAGAGTTAGACTTGGTTGATGTTGGGTTGCGGGATTGATAGTCGTTCCTTCGGGGCGGTGCTCTGGTAGAAGGACCCCGGGGACGGGTAAGCCTTGTTAACACGCCAGAGTAATAATCACTAGTGTAGACGTGGTGTCTGGGCTAGGGGTTGCCTATCTTTTGTGGCGCATCCCATGGTTGAGGGGGTAGGCGGCTGGGTTGTGACAGCCTTGTCCGTCCCTTGTAATCCCCCCACGTTCGGGTGTGGCGCAGTGCAATTGCCGGTCTCCATCCCAGTTTGGGCGATTGCCGGTGCCCGAAGTAATTCAGCAGAGACCTTAGCTATGTTGACTTAGAATCTCTAACAGTAAACATGTGTGTATCTGCTATCTTGACATGACTATCTAGGATATGCCTGCTCCATATTAGACTTATTCTTTTATTCATTCTTTTACCTTTATCCTTGAGATTGGCTTGAGTGTGTGTGTCAAGTTATCCTACTACCTATCTTGTTTTATCCCTATTATGAGCATTGGTCTATTATACATCTGTGTTATCTTGTTCATGTCTCTACTAGATCCTTTTCCACCATGCCTTCCTTTGGGAAAATATAAATAACGATACCCTGAATATCTTCGAGTGAAATGCTTCAATGATAGATCCGTGCGCTTGCGGATGAATAAATTATTTGGCAAGATCCATCACCGTTGATGTACCTAGTGTTATCACCGACACGGTGGTTTCACTTAGGAATGTCAACGGCGCATTTCTGGCGCCGTTATTAGAGATGGGTTCTAAACCTGTTTCTAGTGATTGCGCTTAAGAAATGCAACACCATCTTATTTACTAACCGCCTTGTTAAGTGTTGTTTGTAGAATTTTTAATAGGCTATTCACCCCCCTAGCCATTAGGACCTTTCAAGTGGTATCAAAGCCGAGGCACCGTTTTTAGAGGGCTTAACAACCTACGGTGACAAAATGGCGTTGAGTTTTCATGTCAACAACACCAAGAAGGCGCCACCTTTCGATGGCACCAACTTTGCCTATTGGAAGGTGAAGATGACCGCACACCTCAAGTCAATCAATAGAGAAGTGTGGGTTGTGACCGAGAAGAAATTTGAGGTAGCAAAGGAAGATGCACCAACACCGGTTGAAGAAAAGAAACTTTATGCAAATGATATTGCCGTGAGCGCTTTTCATGAGGCATTCAATGACCGGGTGTTTGAGCAAGTCAAGGCACTCACCATTGCTCATGACATATGGAAGAAGCTAGAAGAGTGCTATGAGGGCACCGAAGGCGTCAAGCAAGCAAAGGCCTATATCAAGCCTGAGCAATTCAATAGCTTCAAGATGGAAGAAGATGAAAGTGTGTCGGAGATGTTTCACCGTATGCAAGTATTGGTGAATGATCTCAACTCACTTGGAGAAGAGATCAAGGACAAGACCTTCAACATGAAGTTCTTGAGGTGTTTGTCGGAGCGGTTTGGGATGTTCATCACCGTGCTTGTGAGGACAAATTTGAAGCATTTGACTCCCAACCAATTGCTTGATGAGGTCATGACCGATGACTCATATAGAGATGACAAGAAGAAGCAAGAGCTCATCAACAAGGCAAACAAGAAGAAGGACAAGGATGATGATGACAAGAAGGATGACAAGAAGAGTTTGGCACTCAAAGCAAGTTCATCATCCAAGGGCAAGAGCAAGAAGAAGGAGGAGTCAAGTGATGAGGAAGAAGGCACTTCTAGTAGTGGAAGTGAAATTGATGAACACGTGGCTCTCTTTGTGAAGAAATTAGGCAAATATGTCAAGAAGAGCTATATCTCCAAGAAGAAGAAGAAGCAATCATCCAAGAGGAAGGGTGGCAAGAATGAAGGCAACATGAAGTGTTTTAGATGCCATGATGATTGCCATCTAATTGCCGAGTGCCCATATGATAGTGAAGATGAGAAGGGCATCAAGAAGGCAAGAAAGAAGAATGACAACAAGAATGAGAACAATGACAAGCCGAAGAAGAAGAATGAATCTCATGTTGCTACATGGGATAGTGATGGCTCATCCTCTTCAAGTGATGAAGAAGAGGACAAGAAGAGCAAGAAGAAGGGACAAGCTCATGTTGCTATGCATGAGAGGATTTCTCTATTTGATACACCTTCTTCATGCTTCATGGCTAAGGCCACTAAGGTACAACCTATCACTCAAAATGATGATGATGCTAGTAGTGATAGTGATAGTGATGATGAGGAGCCAACTCACACCAAGGAGGAGTTGCAAATTATGCTTGATGATTGTATTGACATGTACAAGGAAAGTAGGAAGGAATGCAAGGGCTTGAATAAGGAAAAGAAAAGCCTTAAGCAAGAACTTGATGAGCTTCGGGCATCTTATGAGAGTCTAAAGGTAGACCATAAGAAGCTTGAGAAGTCTCACTCCAAGCTTGAGAAAGCTCATTCCTCTCTACTCAAAGAGCATGAGTTGTCTTTGATTGATAGCAAGGTTGTTACTTGTGATGCTAGCATATCTTGTGATATACTTGTTGATCCTTTGCCTAGTACTTCACTTGTTGCTCCTACATTTGTTGCACCTTCATGTGTTGCATCATCTAGTACTACATCTAGCACATCTATTCCTAGTGATGTTGTTTGTGGTGCCATGCTTGTCAATGAGAATGCTAATCTTAAGAGTGAGGTGAAAAAGCTCAATCACACCCTAGCTAAGGCTTATGGTGGTGAGGACCGCTTGCTTATGTGCTTGGGTAGCCAAAGAGCATCTCTCTACAAAGAGGGATTGGGCTATATCCCCAAGAAAGGCAAGGCCACCTTTGTTAGTCACAAAACTCGTTTTGTGAAGAGCAATGGTAGCTATTGCAAAGCTTGCAAGTAAGTGGGTCATGTAGAGCAAAAGTGCATGAACAAGAAGACCAATGTTTCTTCCATTAAGCTAGATAATTCTTATATGCTTGTGAAGAAAGCTAATGGTGTTCATGCTAAGTTCATTGGTACACCATGGATGGGCTCAAGGAAGAAAGCCATTTGGGTACCAAAGGCCTTGGTGACTAACCTTGAAGGACCCAAGCAAGTTTGGGTACCTAAGAAGAATTGATCTCTTTTTGTAGGTCAATTACCATGCCGGAGGAGAACATTGGATAATGGATAGTGGGTGCACTCAACACATGACCGGGGATTCTCATATGTTCAAGTCTATTAGCATCAAGGGCCTTGATGAGTATGAATCAATCACTTTTGGCAATGACAAGAAAGAGAATGTCTTGGGGCTAGGAAAGATTGCAATTACACAAGAGAAGAGTCTATCCAAAGTGTTGCTAGTTGACAATCTTGATTACAACCTCTTGTCGGTCTCTCAACTTTGTGATCTTGGCTACAAATGTATATTCACTAGTCAAGAAGTTGAAGTGGTTAGTGGTGATGGTGCAAACATGATCTTCAAGGGATTTAGATATGGTGATCTCTATCTAGTTGATTTCAAATCAAAAGAAGTCAAGTTGACAACATGTTTACTCTCAAAGGCTAGTAAGGGTTGGTTGTGGCATAGAAGGCTTGGTCATGTTGGGATGAAGCAATTGAACAAGTTAGTGAAGCATGACTTGGTTAGAGGCTTGAGTGATGTCAAGTTTGAGAAGGACAAACCTTGTGGAGCATGTCAAGCCGGCAAACAACATGGCAATGCACATCCGTCCAAGAGCACAATGAGTACAAGCAAAGCATTTGAGTTGTTACACATGGACTTGTTTGGGCCAACAACATACACTAGCATTGGTGGCAACAAGTATAGTTTTGTCATAGTTGATGACTACACTAGATACACTTGGGTGTTCTTTCTTCATGACAAAAGTGATGTATTTGAGTTATTCAAGACCTTTGTCAAGAGATGCCAAAATGAGTTTGAAAACATCCATCAAGAAGATTAGAAGTGACAATGAGAGTGAGTTCAAGAACATAAGAATTGAAGAGTTGTGTGATGAGCTTGGAATTGGACATCAATTCTCACCAACCTACACTCCTCAATCCAATGGTGTAGTTGAGAGGAAGAATAGAACCTTGATTGAAATGGCAAGATCAATGCTTAGTGAATACAATGTTAGCCATTCCTTTTGGGCCGAAGCAATCAACACGGCTTGCTATTGTAGCAACCGTCTCTATTGCCATGGAATGCTTGGCAAGACACCATATGAATTATTGAATGGAAGGAAGCCCAACATTGGTTACTTTAGAGTCTTTGGATGCAAATGCTATATTCTTAAGAAAGGCACAAGATTGGGCAAGTTTGACAAGAAATGTGATGAAGGTTTTCTAGTTGGATATTCAACCACAAGCAAAGCATATAGAGTATGGAACTTGGGTAGTGGTCAACTTGAAGAAGTTCATGATGTTGAATTTGATGAAACCCAAGGCTCTCAAAGTGAAGTTGAAAATCATGATGATGTTAGTGGTTCCAACTTAGAGAATGCAATGAGGAATATGGACATTGGAGACATTAGACCAAGACAAGTTGAAGATGATGATGATACTCCATTGCTTACCACTACGGTTGAGATTGAAGCAAATGAAGCAAGCACTAGTGGTTCTCATGATGAAGATCAAGATCAATAAGCTAGTACACCATCTCATCCTAGTCATCAAGTGCAAGTGATGCAACCTTCAACCATTGCAAGAAATCATCCACTAGATCAAATTGTCAGTGACATCAATAGTGGAGTGATTACTAGAGGAAGATTAGCCTTATTTTATGCTCACCATGCCTTTGTATCTCAAGAAGAGCCAAAGAATATTGAGAAGGCATTAGAGAAGAAAGATTGGATCAATGCTATGCATGAAGAGCTCAATAACTTCAAGAGGAATGATGTTTGGGAGCTAGTAGAAAGACCAAAGGACTATAATATGATTGGAACCAAGTGGGTCTTCAAGAACAAGCAAGATCAAGATGGAATTGTGATTAAAAACAAGGCAAGACTACTGGCACAAGGGTACACACAAGTAGAGGGTCTTGACTTTGGAGAAACCTATGCACCGATTGCTAGATTGGAAGCAATTAGAATCTTGCTAGCTTATGCATGTGCTCATGATATCAAGTTATATCAAATGGATGTGAAGAGTGCATTCTTAAATGGCTTCATCAATGAATTGGTATATGTTGAACAACCACCGGGCTTTGAAGATGACAAGTTTCCCAACCATGTCTACAAGTTGAAGAAGGCTTTGTATGGTTTGAAACAAGCACCTAGAGCATGGTATGAGAGGTTGAGAGATTTTCTCATCTCTAAAGGATTCAAGATGGGCAAGGTGGACACCACTCTCTTCACCAAAAAGATAGGACAAGACTTGTTTGTGTTGCAAATCTATGTTGATGACATTATCTTTGGGTCAACCAATCAAGAGTTTTGTGAAGAGTTTGCTAAGATGATGGCCAATGAGTTTGAAATGTCAATGCTTGGAGAACTCACATTCTTTCTTGGACTTCAAATCAAGCAATTGAAGAATGGCACATTTGTTAGTCAAGGCAAGTACATCAAGGATATGATCAAGAAGTTTGATCTACAAGATGCCAAGTCAATATCCACACCAATGGGAACCAATAGAAGCTTAGACCCCGACCCTAGTGGCAATATGGTTGAACAAAAGAAATATCGGTCAATGATTGGAAGCTTACTCTATGCAACCGCTTCAAGACCGGATATTGCTTTTAGTGTGGGCATGTGTGCAAGATATCAATCATCTCCTAGAGAGAGTCACCTCAAGGCAACAAAGAGAATTTTGAGGTATTTGAAGGGCACACAAGATATTGGACTTTGGTATCCAAAGGGATCCAAATTTGAGCTAATTGGATATTCGGATTCCGATTATGGAGGATGCAAGATAAATAGAATGAGCACAAGTGGCACATGTCAATTCCTTAGAAGGTCACTAGTATCATGGTCTTCAAAAAAGCAAAATAGTGTTGCTCTCTCTACCGCCGAAGCCGAATACATTAGTGTGGGAAGTTGTTGCACTCAATTGCTTTGGGTGAGGTCTACATTGAGGGATTTTGGATTCAAATTTGATAAAGTACCATTGTTTTGTGACAATGAAAGTGCTAGAAAGATGACACAAAATCCGGTTCAACATCCAAGAATAAAGCACACTGACATAAGACATCACTTCATTAGAGATCATCAACAAAAGGGTGACATTTGTATCAAGGGCATTGGCACCGAAGATCAACTAGCCGACATATTCACCAAGCCACTTGATGAGAAGAGGTTTTGTATACTAAAGAGAGAATTGAACATTATTGACTTCTCCAACTTAAGTTGATGCACCCCCCACATATATGACATGCCTCTCCTTCGACAAACACAAGGTAAAAGTTGTTTGACATGGCATTCATATTATGCTAAGGACTTGTTTAGTGCATCTAGTCATCATACATTTTAATAGGCTCATTCATGAAAAAAAAACAAATGATTTTAATGTATGTGTGGCACCACTATTGCTTTCTATGCTTTTATGATCTGGTGGTGGCATATGACATGTTTGTGGGCTTGCAATCCTAGTGTTGACTCTAGAAAATGCGCTCATGATGTGTATTCTAACATGGTGCAAGATAACCCTTATTTATTTGAGGTGTGAACAAGCTTGTCCTTGGTTCAAACTTGAATACATGTTAAGGCAAGTGATCTAGATGAGACCACTTTTGATCCTTTGATTGACTTGATTTCTCTCATTTACACCTTTTTGGTGATTGTTGACAAAGGGGGAGAAATAAGTCACAAAGATGTTAACAAGGGATCACACAAATAGGGGGAGCAAGCTCATAGACTATTTGTGCATTTGTATGTGCATGATCATGATGAAATGTTGCATTGCAATCTAAATTCAATATACATGATTGCTTGGTATATGCTAGTTTTCGAAAATTGATTGGTGTATTGACCAACTAGCATGCATAGGATGTATCTAAACATTGCTCACATTTATGCCTATAATATTGATCTCATGGGGTATGTTGAGTTTTTGATGAATGTCTAGTTACCAAGATGCTAAGGACTCCGATTGGTTTCACGCTTCAAAGGTCCGAATTTCTAAACCTTAGCATCTCTTTTGGTAATAGTATCTCTCCCCAAATTTCTATCCATACATATGTGCCAAATTGATCTAAACACATGGAAGCACATATGTAGGGGGAGCTACTACTACCAAAACCGAACCTTGAAATGTTTGTCCAAACTTTTATTCATGACCAAAATGCTATGGACAAGCAATTCAAGTTCAAATTGAATTTATTTCATATCTTTGTGAATTTGGTTGTCATCAATTACCAAAAAGGGGGAGATTGAAATCTCATGTTTGGTTTTGGAAATTGATGACACTTTGTTATGTTAATCCTTTGCTCTAAGTGTGACTTGAGAGATAGGATTGCATGAACGTTGTGGAGCATGATGATCATGAACATGGATGATGATGATGGACATGATGGATCGTCAAGCTCGGTTGTCGGTTTGGAAGGAACCCGGAGATCAAGGCAAAGGTATAACTTGATAGGGTTTTCTTTCGGTGATCAAGACACTATAGAGAGTGTGATCACATTATAGGATAGATGGCCGACTATCAAGAGGGGATGCCACGGCTAATCCAATGACAAGTGCCTCTAGGTCCAATTGACTTGCATATTGCATTTAGGATATGAGAGCACTAACTTCGTTCTTGCCTAATCGATCGCGACATGCTAACATACATGATATTGAGATCATCTTCGATGTGTTGGCAACTTGTGGCAAGAGGAGAAGCAAGGTTGAAGCAAAGGCGACAACAAGAGGCTGAATTTCACAGGAAATGGCGACCGGACCCGTCGACCGGACGCTGGACCGAACGCTGGCCTTTTGACCGGTAGGTCCGGTCGAGCGAGTCCGGTCGATAACAGAGAGCATGTTTTTGGACCCAACTTTGAGCATCGACCGGACGCATGGATGGAGGTTCCGGTCGTGACCGGACGCATCGACCGGAAGCATGAAGATAGCTGTCACCGTGGGGCCGGGGGCTCTGCTTTTTATCGACCGGACGGCCTTCGGTCGGGTCACGCGACGGACGCTGGGACGGACCGCTGGTGCGTCCGGTCAGCGAGTCCGGTCAGTGCGCAGAAACCCCCCAACGGCTATGTTTTTGAGTGGGCTCTATATATACTTGGTTGGCCAGGTCTTTGAGCCCCCTCTTGCATATTTTAACACTCCTACACACTTATGAGCTTGTGAGACTCCACTCCACTCATCTCTTCATCCAAACTTCGAATCTTTGGTGAGATTGAGAGAGATAGAAGTGTATTTGCTTGATTGCTTGCATCTAGAGGCATTTCATCCTTGGAGGAGCTGCGGGATTCATTTTCTCTTGGGAATTTGCTAGGTTCCCTAGCGGCTTGGAGGTTGAGGCGGTGTTGAGCTCGATTGGAGCTTGTTCGAGGCCACACCGGTGGATTTGTGAGGGGTCATTCCTTACCCCGCGGGAGATTCACGAAAGAAGCACTAGTGGATTGCTCGTGGCTTGTGAATCCTCTCTTGTGATCGGTGTGCTTGAGCTCCCACCGGGGATTTGGCACCGTGCCATTAAGCTTAGCAACCGTCAAGTGAGTGTATCGCCACAACGGGGACTAGCGTGCTGGCAAGCACATGAACCTCGGTGAAAAATCATCGTGTCAATCTTGTTCTTGCTCGTTGGAGATTTCATATTGATCACGGTGATTGGCTTCCACCTCTACACGTTGACGTCGGTATATCGATGACTCCTTCTCTAGCATTTATACTTGATATACTTGTGTAGCTTTGCTTAGGTTGTTTAGTTGACTAGAAAAGTTTAGCTCCTAGTGGTAGAATTAGTTAGCTCATCTTGTCCACCTAGGAGTAATCTAGCAACCTAGCACTTGTGTGAACCTAGAGATATTAGAATTGCTATATTTGACTTGTGGCTTGCATAGCTAGTTTGTAGCACCGCTATATTTGCTTCGCCATCTGTTGACGGTCACTAACGACATATTTTTACCGTCAACTTTCTACCAGAAAGGGGGAAAACTATATATTACTACACACATATACTTTTACTATTAACCAAATTCCACTTGTATTGGAGAATTACTACCTTGCAGGATTTATAGCCAAAACAAGTGAAAAACTATCAGAAATACGCCATCCGGGAAAACGTACATCAACACAACATCCAACCAATGGCAAAAAGGCCCAACACATGACAAACTTGGATGGCAAAACGGAGAACATCATTGCGTAGAGCTCATCGCGCTGATCAGAACGGATATATTACTTGCTATCTTTGGACTCCGGAGTGAAAAGATATTGGACAAGGAAAATCTGCATGAAATGATGGATCCACGTGTACCACAGTGCCATGCATACCAATCAAAGACGGACACGTGGCGACCACACCAGCAGCAGCAGCTGCCTCCCCACGCGAAGCTTACATGGGCCCCCGCGTCGCCGTCCCCCCCATTGTGGGCGCTGGCGACCGGCCAGCCCGTGAGGCGAGGCCACGCGTGGCACCGCTGCCCCCTCGCAGCGGGAGCCATCAGGGACGCTGCCGCCCGTTTGAGCCGGGCCAACGCCCGACAACAGCTGGTCCAGGGGCCCACCACGCGGGCGGGGCGCGTGCGCGCGCGACGCTGCAGCGGCGACGCCCTCCCTCCGGCCGGACACGTGGTCGCCTGGTTGGTGCCCCGCATGGCGGTTCCGCGGGTCGTGCCCAGCGCGGTTCTACCCGGCGGTCGGGCCGGTTTCTCCCTGGCCAGCTGGCGGCGCCTGATTTCCGCCCAGTAAATGCTGACAGCGCCTGAATCCATCGGTTCACCTCCGGTCATGCTCTATACTCCGGTTCTTCTCCGGTTTTCAACGCACTGAATGGAAAGTAGGATACCGACATTCCCAAGTCGATTTGCATGGCACGAGGCGGTAGGAAACATTTCCTTGTATAGAGATGGCCCTCTCCTCCCCTCTCCTATAAATAGAGGCCATTCTCTTCATTGTAAATACACACCACACAATAGAGCCTCTCTCCTTTCTTCTTCTTCTTCTTCTTCTTCCTCTTCTTCTTAGTTTGTACATAGGAGGAGTTTGGCAAGAATTATAAAAGAGAGCAAGACATTTTGGAGCTATTTGGTATGAGCAATTTAGAGTTCTTCATCTTGTTCTTGTTCTCTACTTATCAATATAGTCATGTTCTTGAATTAGAGCAAAGATCTTGTGATATAATCTTGGTTGATGAACTAGTCTATAGTTCCTATATCATGATCTTGTCTTATAGAACATCGTGCTTAATCTATCATACATACATGTTTAGATCAAAGAGCTAGATCGATATGATGAGTTCTATCTAGAGTTAGACTTGGTTGATGTTGGGTTGCGGGATTGATAGTCGTTCCTTCCGGGCGGTGCTGCAGTAGAAGGACCCCGGGGGCGGGTAAGCCTTGTTAACACGCTTGAGTAATAATCACTAGTGTAGACGTGGTGTGCGGGCTAGGGGTTGCCTATCTTTTGTGGCGCATCCCATGGTTGAGGGGGTAGGCGGTGGGTTGTGGCGGCCTTGTCCGTCCCTGTAATCCCCCCACGTTCGGGTGTGGCGCTTGGTGCAATTGCCGGTCTCCATCCCGTTTGGGCGATTGCCGGTGCCCGAAGTAATTCAGCAGAGACCTTAGCTATGTTGACTTAGAATCTCTAACAGTAAAACATGTGTGTATCCGCTATCTTGACATGACTATCTAGGATATGCCTGCTCCATATTAGACTTATTCTTTTATTCATTATTTTACCTTTATCCTTGAGATTGGCTTGAGTGTGTGTGTCAAGTTATCCTACTACCTATCTTATTTTATCCCTATTATGAGCATTGGTCTATTATACATTCATGTCATCTTGACCATGTCTCTACTAGAGACTTTTACACCATGCCTTCCTTTGGGAAAATATAAATAACGATACCCCAATATCTTCGGTGAAATGCTTCAATGATAGATCCGCGGCGCTGCGGATGAATATCTTATCTGCAAGGTCTATCACCGTTGATGTACCTAGTGTAAACATCGACGACACGGTGGTTTCACTTTAGGAATGTCAACGGCGCATTTAAAGCCGTTATTAGAGATGGGTTCTAAACTTGTTTCTAGTGATTGCGCTTTAAGAAATGCAACAGATGCTTTGAGAGGGGGTGTGCCCCTCTATTTATACAAGGGGAAACGGTGCTTGTGGCGGGAGATTTGGCGCCAACTCCCGAAAAGCACCCCATGCAACGCCTCTACCTCCACCTGGGCGAAGTTTGGGAGACAAGGCGTGGCGGGATCGAGCCGACTTGCGGTGGCGCCTGCCGCCCCCCACTTTAATGGGTCCTAATCACACGTGTTTGCGCCAGATCACGCCACAAGCACGTCTATTAGTTATAGATAATGGTATACAGAAGTAATAGTAACTGAGCTTTTTACATATAGGATAGAAAGGGGCTTACAGCGGCAAAAAGGGGTCACCAGTCAGGGAGAGTTAGCCAACCGAGAAGCGGTGGATTAACCTTGACACTGCCCCATACTCCACAGGCAATCTTGAGCATGGAAACTCTGGGCTTCAACGTCCTTCTCCTAAGCAACATCTTGCGATCTCCTATGAATGTTGGATCTCTACCTTGACGACGAACTTACCTCCCGATGTGCCGATGTGTTCGTAAAAAAGAGGAGGGATGAGTACAAACGTATTTCAGCAAGTCCAAACCAGGGGTGGTTATGATTTTTATGGGTTTCGGCCCTAGCAGAGTCTCAAAACTGCTCTCACTAGTTCCCGGGATTGGATCTCATCTTCAACAGCACAAGTCACAAACAGGTTAGTTAACATTAGTGTGAATCTAATCATAGATGTTCCGGCCTAGCATCTGCCCATTCCAAGGACGTGGCTATTCAAATAGATTTAATACGCTCTACAGAGGTTGTACACTTTCCCCACACGATGGGCACTGTCCTCACCATGCGCGCTTGGCTCAGACAGACCCAACGAGATTCCGTACCCGCTTGGGTGCTACCCTAGGTTTCGGTATGATCCTACCACGACTTCTCAGGGGTTGGCGGGATGATGCATCATCCTCGACGTAGCTTGAATACACACTACGTCAAACGTGGCTTCAATACACACCACGCTCGCACACAACAATCATAATCATCATATATATATATATATATATATATATATATATATACATATATATATATATTAGAGTGCATTTTCTTACAGCCATGTTTTCTACATCCCCACGATAGATAGCTGTATACCTGCACCGATTTGCGCCACATGGCAGTTCGGATGGCTGGATCATTGCAATGACCAAAGTGGTAAAAGGAACAAGAAAGAACCCGTGCCTGGCCATTTCGGGCGCTTATAGGACCACTTTTTTTTTTTTTTGGAGGCCGGCGGGCAGGCTGGGTGAAGCACGGTAGGAAAGATGTCCCTGACAATGAGTTCGTGAGCGGCCCATTCCAGAAAGATGGAAGCAAAAACATGTTCGGTAGTATCGGGCCTAAAAATGGGCCTGTACATATACAAAGGCCGGTGGGATATGTTTTTATAAAAACGTTGATGATTTCAAGTTTTTTTTTGTCTAAGCGGAACCGAGACAGCTAGAGGTCTATAAATACCATAGTGGTTGGTTTCATTTTTGCGCGGGCTTTGGTGGCTAGCATGTCTGTCAAGCGCTATGGAGGCCAGGGCTGGCGTGTTGCTGTTCGTTTTGGTATTACAAGCGTCGTCTTGCTTGTAAAACGGTCTGTACTACTTGCATGCTTGCTGTAACGTTCATGTAAGGAGCAAGGCCGTTTGGCTCGTTGTAATCTTTTTCTGTAGTTGCACAATAGCGATTTCATTAGGTCTGTCAGTACTTAGTGGGTTTACAAATTTGTTGGCAAATGGTGTTTTGTTGTACGCGTTTGTGTCGTTGCAACTATCACTGTATATTTTGGCCTTACTAGTGGCGTCGACGTTTGCAAGACGGAGCCGGTTTTACCTGTATGAATCAATAGATGGTGAAAAAATCATTTCTTTATAACACAAATTGGATGATGGAACCAAAGCAATATTCGATGGCATCTCGCCGGCAAAAACTTTAGTATGGACCCTGTGTGATGTCGGTTTAACTACCGTGCTCTAAACATTATATGTCCGAAAAGAAAACAACAGCAGGACATGTTCTTTGTACTCTAGTTGTTACCAGCTAATATGTCCGAAGTAAACCGGCCCAGAAGTGGAACGGATTGTGGTCGTATTTTCCCTGCTATTTTTCTACTTTCACCGCCATGGTTCCCCTGTTGCGGCTCGTATAGCGCCATCAGCCGGTATCAGCTAAGAAGTAGTACTTTTTCCTATACATCATCCCTAGCAGGTGACGTATCACCAAAAATTTTGGTTCCTATGGCAGTGAAAAATTAAACTGCATCCGTTTCCAACGGATGGCTTTATTTATAGCAGGCGCGTTGGTACTCGAGTAGACTTGTTGCAAAACTTGTTTGAGCTTCCCATCGTGGCTGGTTTGGGGAAAGTGCAGTTACAACGAGGCTTAGATGGAACCTTCATTGGATGAACCCAGGTTTTCCCCACTTCCTAACGCCAACCACCCCTCAACAATTGTATATTATATCTTACCGAATATGGTTACTATGGCCAGTGCGTTGACATATTGTTTGTCTTGTTAAACCACAACAGGGTGTGGGCCATGCCGACGGTGGGTAACTACGGTGCTATCGAGGAAGCAATCAGAGAAGCTGAAGAAAGAGAGCCCGGACAACAGATTTTCAGGCTGGAGGTTGGCAAGGTATTTGGATCGTCTAACGAAGGCTACGAGTTCTACAACATGCATTCTTGGGAGTGTGGTTTCGGGATTAGGTTCGGCAGGTACCGTGAAAAAAAAAGCAAGGTCGGCGTTCAAAACAAGACATAGTTTGCGCCTGCGAGGTAGTCTTGTACTTTTTCCAGTTTTTTGTAAATACAGTTTTTTTTTTAGGTAAATTAATATTGTTTTTGTTTGATACACTGAAGGGGAAGGACCCGTCGGACAAAAGTCGTTCGGTACGCTCAGGTTGCCCGGCTATGATCCGACTACTATGGGGCCAAGGAGAATCGTGGTACATAAGTAAGATTGTCGCGGAACACAACCACCCCTTGTCTGCATCTACGGCCGAGCGTAGACAGTGGAATTCTCATAATCGTATTGACGATATGACCAAAAATTTGATACGGAATCTAAGGTCGAACAACATACAAGTTTCACGAGTTTGTTCAGTGGTTGGGACGATTAGAGGTGCTAGGAATTACGTTCCATTCCGTAGGCAGTCGGTATGATCCTTGTGTGGCCGATTAGCCCAGGAGTCTATAGAGGGTGATATGGACAAAACTGTCAGCCTGTTTGCAGAGATGATGAAGGCTGTTCCCAACTTGAAACTCTGTGTTGACATAGACAAAGATAAACATGTTAGGTCGTTACTCTGGTGCCACGATTCCGGACGTGATAGTTATAGTGCTTTTGGTGACGCAGTTACATTCGACACCACTTACAGAACCAACCTCTACAACCTTCCATTTGGCATTTTTGTTGGTGTAAACAATCATTTTTAGTCTGTTGTTTTCGGAGCTGTTCTGCTGACCGAAGAGACAACGAGTGCTTTCCAATGGGCATTCAGGTCGTTTGTTGAAACCATGGGCCGCCATCCGCAAACGATGCTGACGGGTAAGTAGTGTAACATGCTCCTAGCTCATTTTACGTGTGCCCAAATGTAGATCTGTTTATATTTTATATAACTAATTTTGGGTACTTGCAGACCAGTGCCAGGCCATGTGCGCAGCTATTGCGGCTGAATTGCCGAACACGTGACATAGGTGGTGCAAGTGGCATGTGTTGCGCCGGGCCAAAGAATCCCTGGGCCCGGTGTACTCCAAGAACAGTGCGTTCAAAAAGGTGTTGCATGAACTTCTAGATGAAGTTGTGTCTTCGACAAAGTTTGAAACAAGGTGGGGGGAGATGATTGATAGGTACGGATTGGAGGGTAATGCTTTCCTGCGTAGAGTCTACTTCAACCGAGCAATGTGGGCAAAACCGTACTTGACCGACACCTTCTGTGCTGGTATGACTAGCACGCAGCGTAGTGAGAGCGCGAATCACATGCTGAAAACATACATATCGCGCTCAGCTCCGATGCACATGTTTGTCAAACAATACAACAGGATGATATTGGACAGGGAGGCTGACGAGGCCCTTGAAGAGCACGCTACAAAACATATATTCTCTCCCGGTGTGCACTTATCGCGTGTTCATAATCGTTCGCTTTGGTTCGGTCGCGTTAATCATAGATTTAGATAACTATTTTTCTTTGTTGCATGATGTTGTTGACGGTAACCAACTACATATTTTTAAGCGTCAACATTCTACTAAAAAGGAGTAAAAAATAATCTTTACCATGCTCATATACATTTATCACTAATAAAATTCCACTTGTAGTGTCTAGTATTTTATTTTGCAGGTTTATAATAAAAGCAAGTGGAAAATCGGGCCAAAATACGCCATCCGGAAAGCGCATTATTGCAAAACACAAGCCTGGAGCAAATCACCCAAAACATCAAAATTGGGTCGAGCAAAGCCCGCCCCACAACTTTTCAAAAACGAAGGGCGCCCCCCCCCGAGACTAGGGCGGTAGCCGGCCTGGGTGCGCGCGACGCAAGGTGCTGTGCGGCCACACCCTCCCCGAGGCGGTTTAGCCCCAGCCGGGGGAGGCGGTTCATTAACCCGCCTTAGGGGTTACCGACGTGGGATGGTCGGTTTGGTCTAATTAGGAAGGCGCACAAAGTCGGTTTTGGTGTAATTTAGCACTTAGGCCCCTCCTCCAAGTGTATAAGTAGTCCCCCTCTCTTCCTCTCTCAACACACACCACTTGGAGTCCAGGAACCAGCATTCTTCCTCTCTCTACCACCTCTACCTCTCTCTCTTCTTCTACTTCTTCTTCTTCTTAGTTCTCGGTTAGCACTTGGAGTAGAAGAGCTACAAGGAGTGCTTGTCTCCTAGAAGAAAGTGCCTTGGTAATATATCTTCTCAATGGAGCATTCTTCTATTTGCAAGTCTTATATCTATGTTCTTGGCCTAACTTATGAACTAGAGTATAGTTTTGTTCATGTTCTTGTGTTGGTATATGAACTAGCATATAGTTTACATATCATAATCTTGACATGTTCATATCAGTTCATCATCGATCATCATATGCCTAACTTGATTAGAGGTGGGATATTGGTTCGTTGTTCCTTCGGGTTTGCTCTTTGTTCTAGTCCGTCCATTCGACGAGTGGGGATCCCGGGGACAAGAGTAGTGCTTTCGATATGCGGGCATGGTGCCCGGGGTATTACGACACTGCGAATATGAGAGCATGCCACGGTTGAGGGGGTAGGCGGCCGGGTCGTGACAAGCCTTGACCGTCCCTTGTAATCCCCACGTTAGTATGTGATGTAGGAATTAAGTAAATGCCTTGGTGGGAAGCGGACTTCCGGTGGGGTCTCCCCGGTATCCTAGACTTAACCATGCTTAAATCATGTTTGCATATGATCCTAACTATTCATTTGTATGGCCATGACTAGATACATTAAGATTACTCCATTAGGTTATTGATTTATTCTTTATCTATTTTCTTTATCCTTTGCTGGTGGATTCTTAAGTGTGTGTCACACTATCTATAAACCGTTATTGCTTACCCCTGTTATGAACAAATTGGTCCGAGCAAACATGTGTTCCTCTATTCATGCCATGCTAGCTTAATAAACACATGCCTTCCTTTGGGAAAAATATAAATAACGATACCCTGAATACTTCCGGTGAAATGCTACAATGATAGATCCGCGCGCTTTGCGGATGAAATATCTAAGATGGCAAGATCTATCCCGTTGACGTTCTCGTTCGGATCACCGACATGGTGGTTTCACTTGGGGATGTCGGTGGCGCATTTCATTGCGCCGTTATTGGGGATGGTTTTTAACTTTGTCTCTAGTGATTGCGCTAAGAAACGCCAACAAGCATTTAAAGCGCTGTTGCCGGGGAAGGCATTGTGAAAAAAACAATAAACTAGTCGGGCTATGAATATGAACGTGTGCATGGCTACCATTTACTCATACAAGGCTAATCTTTTTGTTTTCACCGTTGTGGGATGAAAACAAGATAGTGTATGTCGGGTTTCCAACTGCGGAAAAACTTCATCTCTCGATCCGAGAGGCACTCCTAAGGAAGAACAGTCTCGTGCCTTCTTCTTTCACTGGAACCCCGACGGTCGAGACCGACATCCCCGCACCAACCGAACCGCAAGCTATGGCCCAAGAGTCGCCGCTAGGCGATTTCTCTACTCCCGCTGCCGCCAACGTGCCCACTAGGCCGGTGGTTAATGTGGCGAATGCAAGAACTTTGAACGTACCTTTGGGCTAATCACCATGGTGCGGGCCGGTCCATTACGTGGGATCGCCTAACGAGGACGCCAACGCCATCTCCAAGGCACTTCCTTGAGCTCGTAGGCGACACCATCGTCATCAAGGGCGCCGAGCCCGATGTCATCAGCTCCGCTTTGTTCCCTTTCTCCCTCGTGGGGGAAGGCGCGGCTTGATGGTTCTACAAAAGGACAAGGAAGCCGCCAACACGTGGGCCAAGTGCTCCACCGCGCGTTCGGTGTTGACGTTTCTTAACGTATGCGTAAGAATCCGCAAGCGCCGCGGAATTGTCGTTATAGCATTTCACCCTAAGTATTCAGGGGTATCGCTTTTTCACGAGGAACGGTTGTGTGACTTCTCTCTAAATAGAGTCACCCTAGGATAACTATGGGTGGTGAGGTATCTTTATGGGCTCAAACTCTCTAGCAGGGGATCACTTGGTCACATTATGTCCTCACGGGCACCGCAAACGTCGCCCAAACCGGGATGGAGACCGCATTTAGCATCGCGCCACACCCGAACGCGGGGGATTACAAAGGATCTTCGACAAGGTCGGGTCACCACCCGGCCCCCCTACGCCCTCAACCGTGGGATGCGCCACAAAAGATAGAAAACCCTTAGTCTAGACACCACGTCTACACTAGTGATTATTACTCACGGCGTGTTAACAAAGGCTTACCCGTCCCACGGGTCCTTCTACGAGCACCGCCCGTAGGAATCGACTATCAATCCCGCAATTCTATAACAGCTAGATAATATGCTTAAGAGTAATAAGCGAAGAGAGGGACACAACCATTCTTACCCAAATGATTAGAAGGTCAGAGGTACAAGCGTGGCCCGTGCCGACAAGTCCCGGCACTCAGACCACCCGAGATCCGCAATGCAACGGAGGCACACCGGGACTCCATGGAGAAGAAGGCCAAGCCCTCTTCTAGCCTTCCCTCTCTCACTCTCCATTAGAACTAAGAAGCAGGAAGAAGAAGAATAAGAGTGGAGTGGGAGCTTCTTCCTCTCTCTTCTACATTGTGGCTCTTCCTTGTGTTGTGTATGGATTGGTGTGTTTGAGGAAGAGGGAGAGGGCCTCCTTTATAGGTAGAGGAGAGGGGCTTGTTGGAAAATGTCCCTCCCATATGGAAGGATCCAAACCGACCAACCAACGTCGGCAACACACTTTTTGGAAGGTAATGCACCGCCTCGAGAAAGTTGGGCCCGAACCGCCTCCATAGGGGTGCGCTAGCGCACCCAAAAGGTGCGGGCGCACCAAGATCAAGCCCATTTTGGCTGAAACTTTGTAGGAGTGCGTGGGCCTCGGGTAAGCTTCGCTTTGACCGGTGGATCACCGAAATCCGATTTCGTATGAGAAAAGTTATGCCCAAAACATTGAACCCATGTCCCGCGCGCCCTATGATTTCATGTTAGATTTGGGCCTCGACTTGGGCTTGTTTTATGGATTTCTTCATCGGCCACACATTGAACTGTACTCCTATGCACTTAATGTACCACCTGCCAAGGTTGGGCGGTTTGGCACCAAAGTGGGTGCTTGGCGCACCTTAGGGTGCCGCCAAGCACCCCCCCGCCTCTACTGGCTCGAGCTTTGGCGGTGGGCTTTGTTGAGTCTCAAAAGTCGTGCCACGTCATTTGCTCGGTTTGGTTTTGCGTCGTGTTGGGCTCATTTCCATTGGGGTGAAGGATGTTCTGAAGTGCGCTTTCCCGTAAGGCGCATTTTGGTGCCTTTTCTCCTTGTTTATCCTTGCTTCGCATTGGGTCATTTTTATCTTGTATATTTTCCTTTGCTTTTGGCCCAATATATATATATATTCAACATTGCCCCTCGCAAAACAAGTGAAGTACCAAAACTTGTGGAAAAGGTTAGCTCAAAGCCCTATCACTATTGTGTTTTGGTAGTTTTATACTAATGTTGACGGTATAAAATATGTAGTTAACGACCGTCAACAAACTCCCCGACACTTAGTCCTTTGCTCGTCCTCGAGTGAAGGCTTAGGGACTAAAAGTGGTTCAATCTTCAAGATGTAGACCTGCATACAAGTTATTCCGTGGCTTCACCGCTTTGTGAGCATTCAAAAGTGGCTACCAAGTTATCTTGAACGATTGACCAATGGAACGACATGAATTCCTATCTCCTTGCTACTACTCATGTGCAAAGACTTGGTTGATTTTTTTTTTTTTTTTTTGAAGATAAAATAGCAATGCTCCATGGTTGATTCTCACATAGTCACTCATTTGTGTTTCCTTGCCAAAGCACTCTTCGCTCTCACTCATCCTATCTTTTTGCGGGGTTTTGTGGATCTTTGGAGTGGAGTGTTGCATACGTACCTCCAGTATGTTTTGTCGGGTCAAACTCGGATCGTTGGAAAGAGGTGCCATACTCTTAGATCAAAATGTGCAAAAGTGTGTGGAAAATATTTGTGGTATATATATATTTTTTTTTTGTGGTTACTCCTTGACCCATGATCTCTCTTTTTCTTTTTTTGTATGCTTTTGGAGAGATACAGGCTACTTTTTTCTTCTCTATCTCTTTTTTTTTTTTTTTTTTGAGATGTGGGCTCTACTCGCCCTGGACACGTGTCCATTTTTTCATCTCTTTTTCTTTTTTTTTTTTCAGTAGCCTTGTATCTTCTTTCTCGCATGGTACTTTTCTCGATAACAGAGATGATCATGGCGTAACTTGGATGGAGTATTTATTTTCTTAATCGGATGCCGAAGATGCATGTTGTGCGCAATTCTCATTGTGAGAATCGGCATATAAATGTGGGTGTACGTGTTTTTTTGATCTTGGGAGTATGAGTCTCTCTCAACGCTTGAGATCAACGAGAGCCCGACAAAACTCAATACAATAGGGAAGTAGCTATAGTGGATATTCATGTCATTATTCAAAGCTTTGGTAGGATTTGTCTAAATCAAACCAGGGGCATGCTTTATTTGAATTTTTGAAATAAAACCAAGTCTCATTGCATAAGAGAGCAAGCATCAAGTCATTCTACCATATCCCAAAGCTCAATTGTTTAGATGAACATGGGGTCCCTAACAGGTAGTTGCTCATCGAGTATGGTTTTTTTTGGCGAGGAATAAAGTGTATGCATGCCATGAATCAATTGGTAGACCAGAGATGGAGTTTTTTTCAAGAAGTTTTGTCTTTTTGATTTGTTCAATTTCAGACCTCAAAACTTTATGGAGGATGTGAGAGGGAGTTGCACAAACCGCCGTTTGAAGAGGAAGGAGTTAATGGTAGTCGCTCGTCTCGTCCTCCTCCATCATGAATTGCTTTCGGTGCTCGTGCATTTGTCTTTGGAGATCTCGGATGGATGTAATTGAATGCTTGAGAGGTCTCCCCACACTTATTCTTTTACCTGTTTTTTTTTAAAACAAAGAAAACAAAAACAAAACAAAACAAAGCAAACACACATGGTTCTACCCTGGGTTTGAACACCATGGAACCTTTATTGCAAGAACTTTATTTTATTTTATTATTATTATTTTTTATTTGTTCACCTCATCATCACTCCAGCAAGGCTAACATAAAGAAGCAATGGATAACATAGCCTTTATTTATCTCCAACATAAGATACCCCCATAGATCATGACAACAAAGTTCTAAGTTCATTAATCAAGATCCAACACCATGTCGAATTTTGATTAAAGGAGATCTTTTTAACCTAAGCACCATGCTCAATTTAAAAGATCTATGGATGCATTACGCGTGTAAATGTACCCAAACCCAAAGCATATGTCATAACAAAGGAAGCATGAAATTGTATGTTCGAACTATGGAGACAAATATGAGTAAGAGTGTTTGGTGAACATTTATTTCCTTTGCATACCGATATACTTACCGGCAAAGATCTATGGATGAAGCGTCCGGTTGTTGCTGCGGTTTGCATGATGACTCTGCCCAGGTGCACCTCAAGGCTAGGCCACACACACGTTGTATGGGCCATGGGTCTTGATGGTAGCGAAGAAAGGATGAGAGACAAACCCTTCTTGCTTGTGGAAGCAATGATGGGTGGAGTCAGCAAAGACTTTGGTATGTTTCTTGACCATGCGGGGCCGACCTGCTCCTCTCCTCTCTTATTATTATTATTTTTTTAATTATATATATATATATATTTTACAACTTTTCTTTTCTCTTTTTTTTTTTTTCTTCTCTCACTTTTTTTCTCTCTCTCTCTCTTTTTTTTCACTTTCTCTCTTCTTTTTTTTGTAATTCTTTTATCTCCATCTTTTTTTCAATTCTTTTTTTTTTTTTTTTTTAGGCAGGGCTGACATTATCTTCTATTTACCCTCATTTTTTTTTTGTATGATCCCTTGGTGGATGAAACTTAGGATTGTCACCATCTTCCCCACACTTAGACTTTTGTATAAAAGTCAGGTGTGCAAGGTCCTGTCTCCTCTTGAGCATGTTCCATCACCCATGAACATCATAACTTTTTTTTTTTGATGTAGCCCTCATGTTCTCGGCGCCGCATGCCTCTTTGTTCTTCTTAATCGATCTCCACCTGAAATGGTTAGCGACAAGAATACCCGAAGGTGCATACTAACTTGATAACATGTTCTTGCTTTTATTAACAAGAAGAGAGAAAGACTTTTTTTTGTTTGTTTTTTTTATGATAGTCCAGGTATCTCCTCGGCGGTGCTTTTTTTATGGTCGTAAGCTTGACCGTGGGAAAACATCCTCAGTAGCGATGGTGGTGAAGTTCCCGTTTCACCACTAAGAATTTAGCATTACGCTCAAGCCGCAAGGTTAGCGTCATCATGCTACTACGAGGCTTGCAACCATTCTTAAAAAGGTTTACAAAGAGAACCAAGAGATGGTTGTAATTTTTGTGGAAGCACTTTCGGCTTGAAGCAAGACAAACTCAAGAAGACCCAAAGGTGAGCATGTAAGAAGTCTCAAGTGACAACTTGTTATGCTCGAAAACAGATTTCCACTTGGTCTCAAGAGTTGTCGCTTCGTGCATGTCCATGGCACATGAGGTTTTATCCTCAAAAGATGTGACATGAAGGGGCGGACATTGAATCTTGACCATTGTCAAGAACAATGTTTTATTGGCCGGAGGGACATGACTTGTGTTCGTGTGAGGGCGACAGTGTTTCGTTTCACTAAGATGTGGAAACAACTTGGGTGAAACGAGTAGAGTTGTAAACTTCACCTCCTCAAACGGGTTTTGGTTGGGAAGATGCTTCGCCTTTGGGATATCTTGATGAGAGGCGGAAGCTATCTTTCCCAACTTCTCATCATGGCTCCCCTCTATAGGTTTTTTTTGTGGTTTTTTTTTTCTAGAGGGTAGCTCGTGAGAAGATTGAAGTCAAGGATGAGATAGATATGGAAGTCTTAGCATACCTCGGCTTTAGAGGTTTTGTCATCATCCTTGAATTCAATCATGAACTCCGAAGGACGAAGCATTCCTTCCTTCGGTGTTCATGGTTCGGGAGAGGGCTCAACAGTCGGTTCCAATGGCGGTACAGGGAATGGCTCGACTGATGGGGGCTCCTCAAAGCTTGACATGCCCTTAATGTGGAGGGGAATAGGTTCTACAACGGGAGAAGCAAGCTTCTCTAGGATGTGTTCAAGGGTTTTCCTATGTTCCATTGTAGGTTTACGAGCAAACGACCCTCCAACGGTCATGTCAAGGCATAGGGCAAAATCTATGTCAATACCGAACAAAAGATTTGCAAAAGCACACTATCGGGGGTAATGACAAGTCTAGGCCAACATGTATAAACATTATAAACCAGTGCCTAGGCTGC
Source organism: Hyparrhenia diplandra (assembly GCA_015847255.1). Classification (NCBI taxonomy): domain Eukaryota; kingdom Viridiplantae; phylum Streptophyta; class Magnoliopsida; order Poales; family Poaceae; genus Hyparrhenia; species Hyparrhenia diplandra. The sequence continues at coordinate 54,388 of JADLZK010009314.1, read as the reverse complement.
ACCTATGGACTCCTTCTCATCCTATTTGAAATCGAGGATTGTCCTTGGTAGGCATTGATGGGGAAGAATGCTAGACAAAAATTGTCTTTGAGCTCTTCTCAATCCCCATCCAAACTTCCTACGACAATAGTGTACTATTGTTTTGCTTTCCCGAAGAGGTAGAGTAGAAACAAATTCCACATGTGAATTTGAATCATGCCAGGAATGCTAAGGCATGATCATAATTCCTCGAAATCTCGTAGGTGGCAACATAAATTTTCAAAATGGTCACCGGAGATGGAGTGCCCGAACCAAAAGTTTTTTTTTTAAATTTAGGGTGGAGTTCATGGCCTAATGAAAATTTTGATTTTGAAAAAGATTTTGGCCCCGTGAACTCCCCCTTTAGAGAAGCGTAAAGATTTTAAAATTTGGAGAAGGCTTCATTTTGAAAATGAAAAATCAATAACTATTTTTTTTTTTTTTTTTTGGATACAACACACGGGTGCTCTAGGCTCGAGAGAATTATGACTACCGTCCCCGCAACGGCGCCGAAATGCTTGTTGACGTTTCTTAACGTTATCTTGTAAGAATCCCCAAAGCCGCGACGGAATTGTCGTTATAGCATTTCACCCGAAGTATTCAGGGGTATCGTTTTCCACGAGGAACGGTTGTGTGACTTCTCTCTAAATAGAGTCACCCTAGGATAACTATGGGTGGTGAGGTATCTTTATGGGCTCAAACTCTCTAGTAGGGATCACTTGGTCGTTATGTCCTCACTTCGAGCACCTAATCGCCCAACCGGGATGGAGACAGGCATTTAGCATCTGCGCCACACCCGAACGTCTTGGGGATTACAAAGGGACGGACAAGGTTTTGTCACAACCCGACCCGCCTACCCCCCTCAACCGTGGGATGCGCCACAAAGATAGAAAACCCTTAGTCTAGACACCACGCTCTACACTAGTGATTATTACTCCGCGTGTTAACAAGGCTTACCCGTCCCCCGGGTCCTTCTACCAGCACCGCCCCAAAGGAACGACTATCAATCCCGCAATTCTATAACAGCTAGGTAATATGCTTAAGAGTAATAAGCCGAAGAGGGACACAACCATTCTTACCCAAATGATTAGAAGGTTGTAGAGGTACAAAGCGTGGCGGGTGCCGACAAGTCCGGGCACTCCGACCACCCGAGATCCGCAATGCAGGGAGGCACACCGGGACTCCATGGAGAAGAGGCCAAGCCCTCTTCTAGCCTTCCCTCTCTCACTCTCCATTAGAACTAAGAAGGAGGAAGAAGAAGAATAAGAGTGGAGTGGGAGCTTCTTCCTCTCTTCTACATTGTGGCTCTTCCTTGTGTTGTGTATGGATTGGTGTGTTTGAGGAAGAGGGAGAGGGGCCTCCTTTTATAGGTAGAGGAGAGGGGGCTTGTTGGAAAATGTCCCTCCCCATATGGAAGGATCCAAACCGACCTTGGTACACCTTCCTAATCAGACCAAACCGACCAACCAACGTCGGCAACACACTTTTTGGAAGGTAATGCACCGCCTCGAGAAAGCTGGGCCCGAACCGCCTCCATAGGGGTGCGCAGCGCGCACCCAAAGGTGCGGGCGCACCAAGATCAAGCCCATTTTGGCTGAAACTTTGTAGGAGTGCGTGGGCCTCGGAGTAAGCTTCGTTTTGACCCCGGTGGATCACTTGAAATCCGATTTCGTATGAGAAAGTTATGCCCAAAACATTGAACCCATGTCCCCGCGGCCCGGTATGATTTCATGTTAGATTTGGGCCTCGACTTCTTGGGCTTGTTTTATGGATTTCTTCACCGCCACACATTGAACTGTACTCCTATGCACTTAATGTACCACCTCGCCAAGGTTGGGCGGTTTGGCACCAAAGTGGGTGCGGGCGCACCCGCCCCGGCTCGGCCGGGCTCGGGCTTTGGCGGTGGGCTTTGTTGAGTCTCAAAATTAGTGCCACGTCATTTGCTCGGTTTGGTTTTAAGTCGTGTTGGGCTCATTTCCATTGGGGTGAAGGATGTTCTGAAATACGCTTTCCCGTAAGGCGCATTTTGGTGCCTTTTTCTCCTTGTTTATCCTTGCTTCGCATTGGGTCATTTTATCTTGTATATTTCCCTTTGCTTTTGGCCCAATATATATATGTTTTCAACATTGCCCCGCAAAACAAGTGAAGTACCAAAACTTGTGGAAAAGGTTAGCTCAAAGCCCTATCACTATTGTGTTTTGGTAGTTTTATACTAATGTTGACGGTATAAAATATGTAGTTAACGACCGTCAACACTGGCTAAGTTCTTCCCCATGGGCAAAACCAATGCTCGAGGGGAGGATCGCCAATTTCCAGCGAGACATCAATGGAACCCATTCCGGGGCGTGGGAAATGCCGAGGAATACATTCCGGCATGCCCATATCACGGGATGGAGAATTGGCTGGTGCTCCAGAAATTCTACAATGGTCTCACGGCCATATCAAAGGGGCACCACGACGCCGCTGCTGGTGGCGCCTTCTTATCGCTCACCATCGATGAGGCAACAGCCCTCATCGACAAAATGGTGGCAAACCGGCTGGGGGGGGGAGGAGAACCCCAAATAAAACACAAAAAAGGCATGCACACCGTGAAAGGAGGCGGATTTGCTTGCCGCAAAAATAGATCTTTTCTTTGAAGAAACCGGAGGAATGCCCAGCTGACAATCAAACTCAACAGCACCCAGTTTATGCCACAAATGCTCACATGACCTGTGAGACATGTGGTGAAGTTGGCCACTCGGGGGATAATTGCCCTGAGACCCGTGAAGAAGCTGCCTTCATCAATAACAGCAATGGGTATCGCCAACCTCAGCAAGGCTGGAACAACCGATCCAGCCACCATTCCAAGGCAACCGGGGGTACAACTCCAATTATAACCCCGTCACCGTCATTGAAGGACACGTGTTGGGCCAAGCCAAGATCAACGAAAAATCTTACCAAAAAGATAAGCCAAACATATAAGATCCTAGAAGGAGTGAACAATAAGCTCGAAGGGTTGACATCACCGTGAAGAACCAGCTAAGCTTCAACAAGATGATAGAAACACAGGCTGGCCCGGATAGCCGCACAAGTACCCGGTTAACGACTTGGGGCGGGATTTGGGGCAACCCGAGACCCCGCACGAGTCGGTTAACATGATATCTCCGAGGCTCGATCAACCCGATGAGCTAAAGAAGATCCCCAATGAGCTCGCCATTCATTGCCAAGAAGGGCGACCATGGGCGTCCGCTTATCGGTTGCGCTATTGGCCCCATGCCTTCGTCAAAGCATTCTGTGACCTTGGGGCCAGTATCAATGTGATGTCCAAGGCCACCTTCAATGAGAATCCATGGAGGAACACTTACTCCCCGCCAATTTCGTCCTCCAAATGGCGGATCAATCAACAAGGTGGCCGGAGGGAATACTCGAAGACGTGCTAGTCAAAATACGACGGAGTACATCCCCACAGATTTTGTGATCCCGGATATGGGCCCATCGGAGGATACGTCTCTCCTCCCGGGGGAGACCGTTTCTCTATACGACCAAAGCCGATATCTCGCATGGGAAAAGGCTTCATAGTCTTCCACGTCGAGAGTAAGGCGGTTAAATGCCCATTTATTGGGTACAACAGCGATGCGCCCGAAAGAAAACGGTAGAGAAGCCGGTATGGTGCATCAAAGGATCGACTCCAAGACCCCCTGGAGGCGGTGCTTCCCGCCAAGAAACAAGGGAGAGTCGTGCAAGCCGACTATAAATAACTGTCCCTTTGCCAACAAAATTGGCGTTAAAAAAAATAATAATAATATATATATATAAATATTTATAAGTTTCACAAAAATAAACATATAATTATTTTCAAAAACAATAAAAATAAATTATTATAAATAAAATAAATTCTTTCATGAAAAATAAAGAAAAATATTTCCTACATAAAAATATATACAAAAATATTTTTTTAAAAAAAAATTTTTATTTAAAAAATAAATTTATATTTGAAAATTTTTGGAGAAATTCAAAAGGGGAGAAAACGGTTGAAGCGGCCGCGAGCAAACAACGACCCACGAACTTTTCGTGACCGTTGTGTACGCCGACAAAAGCCCAACGACAACGGCCTCGGGTAGGGTCTTGTGCCACCCCAAGGTGCGCCCGCACCCCTGCTGGTGCCGCGCGGGCCCCACCTTCGCCAACGGCTCCTATCCGTTGTGTGGAGCGGCCCCCGGCCGTTAGCTCGGCTATAAATAGCCTGAGCGCCGGAGTGAGAGCACACACCTCCCATTTTCACTCTTTCTCACTCTCACACTCTCTCCCACTTGCTCTCCACTCCATTTTCTCCACCAAAAACATTGTGCCAAGCAAGATCGCGGGTGTGAAAGTTCATACTTTCAACTAACCCTTGCACACCCGAGGTCTTCGCCCAAGTGTTTTTGCAGTAGCCATGAAGAAGGTCAAAGGAGTTTTCAGCGGGTTGAGGCGGTCATCAAGACATAGCTCGCGACAAACAAGCACGAGCTCATTCAACCTCGACGAGCAACAAAACTTTCCCATGCAAGAAGATCTTTGCACCGGTCGGGGAAGAAGAAGCTCAAGCTCCCCGATCCTCGACGAAGCCGACGCTCCATACCTCGACATCAGGGGAGCCAGGGAGATGCAAGCATATCTCCTCCTCAAGGATCGTGTGTTCCAACACACGCCTGGGATCGACCCCGACCTTCTCGAACAAACAGGTATGGACGATGAACTCCATACCATTTGGAAAGCAGTAGGGTGGCAGGATTATCCCCCTCTCGAGGAGGAAGGTTCTCGCCACCTAACAATCCAGTTTCTATGCACTTTGGTAGAGGATAAGCTAGGAATTTCTTTTCGCCTTTTCGGTCATTCTTATCATATCAAGTGGGCGGAACTAGCTAGTCACTTGGGCTTTAGTTACAGATGTGCATTAGATTTGGATGCTGCTTTGCCTGGCTTCGTTCGACCCCAGTTTTGGGAAGAGATTACCGGTGCACACGAGACCGGTGTCTTCAAGCCTCGCCACTCACAAATCCAGCACCCATCACTTAGATTTATTCATCGCTGGATGTCTTTGGCACTGTTTCCTAGGCATGGGGTTAGATGGGTGAATGAGACAGAACTCAAGCTTCTCTATGCCGTTGTCCATAAGGTGAAGGTAGCCCCATGGTAGAGATGTCGGGAACCTTTATCATGTTATTTCTAAAGTTGCTGTTCCAGTCACCTGCACATCGATTATCACACGCATCGCTTCTGCGATTGGGGCATTAGACAATGTGCAAATAGAGTACATTTCCACACCCCGTGAGCATTGGACTGCTGCACAACTAGTATTAGGGCACCTAGCAAAGACACTACCAACAGGAGAGCTTGCACATACTTTTCACGGCTATACAAGCGTGATTCGGTTACCTAACCCGATCTACATTTGTATAAAAGCCGATCTTTGACTTTTGAGCTCGAGGCTGGCGATGGTGTATGCGGGAGAGAGGCCCCGAGTAGTTCCACACGCGATGTCGAGGAGGGGCAGGCGGTGAAATCTCATGTTTGGTTTTGGAAATTGATGACACACTTGTGGACTAATCCTTTGCTCTAAGTGATGATTGAGATAGGATTAGAAGGATGACATGGAGCATGATGATCATGAACATGGACAATGATGGTGGACATGATGGATCGTCAAGCTCGGTGATCGGGGTTGAGAGGAACCCGGGAGATCAAGGCAAAGGTATCTTGATAGGGTTTTCCTTTCGGTGATCAAGACACGATAGAGCGTGTGATCACATTATAGGATAGATAGCCCGACTATCAAGAGGAAATGCCGCGACAATCCTTTGGTGAAGTTTTTCTAGGTCCAATTGACTTGCATATTGCATTTAGGACAATGAGAGCACTAACCGATCTTGCCTAACTTATCGACAAGCTAACATGCATGATAACGTGATCATCTTGGACGTGTTGGCGACCTATGGTAAGAGGGCGAAACAAGGTTGAAGCAAAGAGCAAAGAAAAAGATGAAGATTTGCTTGTCCGGGGGTGACCGGACGCCGCGGCGTCTCGGCCGGATGCACCGGCCGGTGGTTCCGGCCGGTCGGTCGTCGGCGAAGCCCTGCGGTAGCCAGTTTGACCGGGACGTGACGGACCGACCGGATGCATCCGGTGCTGACGGATCCCCGACCGACGCATGGAGGGAGCCAGCTGAAGTGGGCCCGAGACCTTGTCGGTAGCGACCGGAAGCGGTGACCGGACTCCGCGGCCGGACTCGCTGGTGAGTCCGGTCGGTGCGTCCCGGTCAGCCCGCCAGCAGAGAGCCCAATTTGAAGCACAATGGCTCTATCTCGTGAGTGGGGCTATATATATTGGATTGGCCGGTTCCTAGCCCTCTCTCTTGCACATTTGAAGCTTCCAACTTGCTATTGAGCTTGTGAGACTCCTCTCCACTCATCTCCCCATCACTAACTCGGATTCTTGGTGAGATTGAGAGTGATAGAAGTGCATTGCTTGCATCGGTTGCATCTAGAGGCACTTCATCCTTGGAGAAGCCGCGGGATTCTTGTTTTCTTGGGAATTTGCCCGGTTCCCTAGCGGCTTGGAGCAAGAGGCGGTGTTGAGCTCGATTGGAGCTTGTTTGAGGCCACACCGGTGGTTTTTGAGAGGGGTCGTTCCTTACCCCGCGGGAGATTCGCGAAAGGAGCACTAGTGGATTGCTCGTGGCTTGTTTGGCCCCCTCTTGTGATTGGTGTGCTTGAGCTCCCACCGGGATTTGGCACCGGCCATTAAAGCTTAGCAACCATCAAGTGGGTGTGTAAGCCACAACGGGGACTAGCGTGCCGCAAAAAGCACGTGAACCTCGGTGAAAAATCATCGTGTCTTGTGTGCTTGCTCGTTGGAGAATTCTTGTACACGGTGATTGGCTTCAACCTCGACACTACACCGGTGGTATTGTATTCTAACACTCCTTCGCATTACTTTGGTAGTATATCTTGTTAGGGTGCTTTGCTTGGTAGCTTGAGTAGCTAGTCTAGTTTGCTTAGCCTTGTTAGCTCCTAGTGGTAGTACTAGTTAGAATTGCTTGTTTCACCTAGGAGTAAAATGAGCGACATAGCCTTGTGTGGATTAGAGACAATAGATTTGAATTGTGGCTTGCATAGCTAGCGTGTAGCATCGCTTATTTAGCTTCACCATCTTATTGTCTAATCCGTTTGTTTAGTGTTGTTGCAAGAAATTTTAATAGGCTATTCACCCCCCCCTCTAGCCATTAGGACCTTTCAAGTGGTATCGGAGCCAGTTCCGTATTTGAGTGGCTTAACAACCAACGGTGACAAAAATGGCTACATTCCATGTCAACAACACCAAGAAGGCGCCACCTTTTCGATGGCAACAACTTTGCCTATTGGAAGGTGAAGATGACTGCACACCTCAAGTCAATCAATAGAGAAGTGTGGGTCGTGACCGAGAACAAGTTTGAAGTGGCAAAACCAAATGAGCCAACCACGGTCGAAGAGAAGAAAATTTATGCAAATGATCTTGCCGTGAGTGCATTCCATGAAGCATTCAATGATAGAGTGTTTGAGCAAGTCAAGTCACTCGCCATTGCTCATGAGATTTGGAAGAAGCTAGAAGAGTGCTATGAGGGCACCGAAGGCGTCAAGCAAGCAAAGGCCTATATCAAGCTTGAGCAATTCGATAGCTTCAAGATGGAAGAAGATGAGAGCGTGCGGAGATGTTCCACCGCATGCAAGTGTTGGTGAACGATCTCAATGCACTTGGTGAAGACATCAAGGACAAGACCTTCAACATGAAGTTCTTGAGGTGTTTGCTTGGGAGAGGTTTGGGATGTTCATCACCGTGCTAGTGAGGACAAACTTGAAGGATTTGACACCCAACCAATTGCTTGATGAGGTCATGACCGATGACTCCTATAGAGATGACAAGAAGAAGCAAGAGCTCATCAACAAGGCAAACAAGAATGTCAAGGAAGAAGAGAAGAAAGAGGACAAGAAGGGCTTGGCACTCAAGGCAAGCTCATCATCAAAGGGTAAGAAGAAGAAAGAAGAATCAAGTGATGATGAGAGTGGCACTTCTACTAGTGGAAGTGAAGTTGATGAACAAATGGCCCTCTTTGTGAGAAGATTGGGCAAATATGTGAAGAAGACATACATCAACAAGAAGAACAAGAAGCAATCATCCAAGAAGACCAAGGATGGCAAGAATGAAGGAAACATGAAGTGCTTTCGGTGTCATGATAATTGTCACTTGATAGCCGAATGCCCATATGAGAGTGATGATGAGAAGGGCATCAAGAAAGCAAGAAAGAAGAATGATGCCAAGAATGAGAAGGAGAAGAAGCCTAAGAAGAAGAATGAGTCACATGTGGCTACTTGGGATAGTGATGGTTCATCCTCTTCAAGTGATGAAGAAGAGGAGAAGAAGAAGAAGAAGAAGAAGGGACAAGCTCACCTTGCCATGCATGACAAGATCTCCCTCTTTGACACTCCCTCTTCGTGCTTCATGGCTAAGGCCACTAAGGTACAATCTATCACTAAAGATGATGATGATGATAGTGATAGTGATAGTGATGATGAGGAGCCAACTCACACTAGGGAGGAGTTGAAAATTATGCTTGATGATTGCATTGACATGTACAAGCAAAGTAGGAAGGAGGTCAAGGGCTTGCATAAGGAAACAAAGAGCCTTAAGCAAGAACTTGATGAGCTTCGGGCCTCTTATGAGAGTCTAAAGGTAGACCATAAGAAGCTTGAGAAATCTCATTCTAAGCTAGAGAAAGCTCACTCCTCTCTACAAGAAGAGCACAAGTTGTGCCAAGTTGTGGAAGATGTTAGTACATGCAATGCTAGCATCATGTGTGATATTCTAGTTGATGAATCATCTCCCACATGTGTAGCCTCCACTAGCCCTATCACTAGCGCATCCATCTCTAGTGAGGATAATGACAACCCTATGCTTATCCATGAGAATGCTTGTTTAAAGAGGGAAGTAAAGGAGCTCAATCAGACCTTAGCTAAGGCTTATGGTGGTGAGGACCGCTTGCTTATGTGCTTGGGTAGCCAAAGGGCATCCTTATACAAGGAGGGCTTAGGCTATATCCCCAAGAAAGGCAAGGCCGCCTATGTAACTCACAAGACTCATTTTGTGAAGAACAATGGTAGCTATTGCAAAGCTTGCAAGCAAGTTGGTCACTTAGAGTCAAAGTGCATGAACAAGAAAGCCAATGTTTCTTCTATCAAGCTTGATCGTTCTTATATGCTTGTGAAGAAGGGAAATGGTGTTCGTGCTAGGTTCATTGGTACACCATGGATGGGCTCAAAGAAGAAAGTCATTTGGGTACCAAAGGCCTTGGTGACTAACCTAGAAGGACCCAAAAAGGTTTGGGTACCTAAGAAGATTTGATCTCTTTTTGTAGGTCAATTACCGTGCCGGAGGAGAGCATTGGATAATGGATAGTGGGTGCGCTCAACACATGACCGGGGATTCTCATATGTTCAAGTCAATTAGCATCAAGGGCATTGATGAGTATGATTCAATCACATTTGGCAATGACAAGAAAGGAAATGTGTTGGGGCTAGGCAAGATTGCAATTACTCAAGAAAAGAGCTTGTCAAAGGTGTTGCTAGTTGATCATCTTGATTACAACCTATTGTCGGTTTCTCAACTTTGTGATCTTGGCTATAAATGCATATTCACAAGCCAAGAAGTTGAAGTGATTAGTGGTGATGGTGTCAACATGATATTCAAGGGATTTAGATATGGTGATCTCTACCTTGTTGATTTCAAGTCAAAAGAAGCCAAGTTGACAACATGTCTACTCTCAAAGGCTAGCAAAGGGTGGTTGTGGCATAGAAGGCTTGGTCATGTTGAGATGAAGCAATTGAACAAGTTGATGAAGCATGACTTGGTTAGAGGCTTGAATGATGTGAAGTTTGAGAAGGACAAACCTTGTGGAGCATGTCAAGCCGGCAAGCAACATGGCAATTGTTGGTACTTCTTAACATCACTACAACCAATAGGTGGAGTTAATCTCACCTAAGGCCATATGAGCCAGAGGCACTCAATGTTTCTCCATCTCATAGCTTTACCATACGCTAGGTTGTCATCCCCAGCAGTAATGCTAGAAATGTTATATGTGCTACATGTGATTGTGCTTTGATTTGCAATCTTCTCTAAAACAAATATATCTATCATTAAATTATCCGCAAGCGCCTACAGATAAAATAACATCATCACATTTCACCGGGAGGATCCAAGGTTTATCATTTATAATTCTACCACGAGAGGAATATAAGGATGGTCGATACGATTATTAGCTAGCATATTTATGAGAGATTCGGTCACTAACACTACTTTAGCGGGGGGTAAGCCAATAATGATATGATAAGTAATAAACAAAGGCAAAGTTAACACACAGAGATGTAGGTATAGACTACTCACTACTCAAACTAACGTGGACTTACGTTAAGAGACGGAATTCTTATATAGCATTAAATCTACTAAGTCAAACATCTATCCTAGGTCATATACCATCATATACAAAGATAACAACCATGAATCTATGCATCCTAAAGATTTATGAGGAGAACCAAGAACAAAACAAGATAATCCCTAAAACAACTAGTCTTATAACCGGGGATGGATTCCAAAGGACTCAACAGGGAATATCACACCCGCGATCTACCACACAACCCAGTTATAAGATGCATCCGTAGAGATAGATCATATCTAAGCACCATGCTTACATAATTATTTCTATCACCTAACCCACTCGAGATTCGAATTAGGCGCTCTCTACTTAATAGATACATGAACTCACAATTAATCATGACCATATCAAATATACTACTAGAATAAACTAAGAACATAGCAAACCAATACTTAATATTGAAATAGAATAAAGTCATGGATACAAGATAATACCGTAATGACTTGAAGATCGAGAATCCTGGGTTGGCAACACCCAAATCTATTTGAATCGACTTGCTAATCTAACTAAAGGAACTAGAGCTAGAAGAACTAGAACTAGACAAGTAGCTACCCTAATCTCTGGTGGAGAAGCTCTCTTCTACTTCTACTGCTTGAATGACTTGATAATGAATCACAATTAAATTAGGGTTTCACCCGGGGTCGGGGGTCTTGTTATATAGCCCCGGGCGATGCACGACAACCCTTGGATCAAACCGACCTTGAGCAACGGTGTAGATCTCTTCTTAATGGCGGTTGTGAACCAACCTTCGTTGGGTGAGGCTGACAGGTGGGCCCAGGCGGCGGCCGCCGCCGCTACTAAGCGGCGCCTTGGCACACCGCCGGTGGGTCCCAAATTTCTTACGTGTTGTCTCGGTGTCTTCTGGAATGTTCTTACGTGGTTCTCAAGTTGATATACGTTACGGATACGTCTTTGTGTCGTAGGGCTTCAAATCTCTGGGCTTTTCCTGTTTAATCCCTAAAAATATATAATTCACCAAAACTTGTGGAAATTGTTAGTATAAGCCCTATGTCTATGTGGATATTCATTTTATGCCCTTATTTCATGTTTAGTTGACATATAAAAGTATTCAATAAGAGATGTCAACAAGCTCCCCAAGCTTAACCTTTACTAGTCCCTAGCAAGGCCAAACTTCGACAAAGGATCGGGAGTTGCTACAATGTTTTATTCCCTCACAAATTCACATGATCATTGGTAAAAATTTCTTCTCTAAGAAAGGGTGAAACCATTCTAACCTTCCAACTCACCTATATTACCTGAAAAGTGTGGGGCTTTTATTTGCACTAAAATCTTGGGTGATTGAAAGATAGAACAAGTTAGTCAAGCACTATGTCTCAAGCTCTTTGATTCACCTCGTTGCGAGTTTTCAATATTTTCAAAATAAAACTTCGAGTTTCCATTGTATGACCCTTCCAAGTCTCTCATATGTGGTATTTTGGATCCTTACCAAGGCAATGATGTGGTGCCTTCTCTTTGAAAATGTATGGCATTTGTGGAACATGGCGCTTTTACCATGCCTTCTCTCATCTTAATTCTAAAGTTTCATATGTGGAGCTCATAGGTGGGAGACAAAGATATACATACTTGCAAAGCATATATTGTAAAGTCAAACAATGGATCCAAAAGAACAAGTCATACAATGTAGGTGTATGGGATGTATATATGTGAGGTGGATATAGGGTAAAGATGGAATGTAATCTTCCTAATTCTACTATGCTCCTTTTGAAGAAAGTGATCTCTCTTTTGGAAATTTGAGGAGACATAAAAGAAAACTTGGGCTAGCTTTTTTTTTCTTTTATTTTTTTTCTTAGGGAGAGGCGGGCATCTAAGTACCCATTGTTTTCACATCGGACACTTGTCCATTATTTTAAACTCTCTTTCTTCTTCTTTCTTTTCTTAGGGAGGTGGGCTCTCTTGTCACTTTGTGTCCATAAATGACAAGTTCCTAAGGAGAACTCTAAACCAATGCTAGGTATTTGCAAGAAAGAAAAACAATCAAATCTCCGAGAACAAGATAAATAGCTATTCATCATTTCCAAACTTAGATAGTTCTTTGTCTAGCTCTTCTTATTTATTTAAAAGCAAAATTAAAAGCAAACTTTTGTAGACACTCTTTTTTTTTATTTTATTTTTCATATTTTTTTAACTAACCTCAAACAACTAAAATATAGAAAAATAGAATAGATAGATAAATACCAGGTGGTTGAGACTTACCTGGTTGAGTGGGGGTAACCTTCCCCCAAGCTTGATCTTGATGTGGGTGTTCTAACGGCGACGTCCACGCCTGTTTCCTGTGTAGGTGTGCAGCTGGTCTGTGTGGTACCCTAGTGTTTCTTGGATGTTGGAGATGCTCTGATCAGTTCTAGCATTCCATGCTCTCTGTTCTTGGATGTGGGTGGTTTGGTCCTGCTGAATTCCTTGAACAGTGGTGTAGATCCCTTGGAGAAGTTGTGCTTCTGGTTGTCCAAAACCTGCAAAAGAGCTGCGAGCTGGTTCGTAATCACGAGGATGGCCCTCGCGGCGTGATGTACCTGCTTGGTCGTGGAAGTATCCACTTCCATGATAAGTCTCGCGACGGATACGTTCGTCTCCAGATTGGTCATGTGGGCTTTCTTGCGGGGAACGGGCCGTAATGGGCATGGGAAGGCCCCCGTTGGCCCCGATCCCGATATCCCGTGTAAGCTGCTCCTTGTGGGGTTGGATCCGCACCCATCCATACTTGGTTCATGTGCGATTGCTTGGCGTTGTGGCATGGTCCTCGATATGTTTCTTGGGTTGTGCCCGTACATTCAACAAGAAGGATTGTGCACGATAAAGGGTAAGATCCGAGGTTAGGTAACTTGGATCTCCCTAATGCCGTGGTGTTTCATATAGTAAATACTTCCTTCCCTTCTCACCATGTGTGCTTGCTTGAAATAAGGGTAGCCTATCAACGCCTACTCTTTTTTCTATAAAAGGAACGAGAGGCATCCTCCAAGATTTTAAGATGATTTGCAATTCTAGTGATAAGTGAGGTGCACTCTATTGTTCCTACCAACATGGGTATGTTGAGCCAATGTTGTGCCATGAGGGTTCTGGGGAGACTTTCCTTTGTTTAATAACAGCGTACATTAATTGCAAGTCTCCCAGTCTAACACTTCTATTGTCTTTCTTTGGGAAAAAGGTAAAACACATCCACTTGTGGAAAAAGCGGAGGGTAGGTATGTGTAAGTCATTGGCTTTGGCATCCTGGAAGGAATCTTTGTCGAAAGATCCTTCCAAACTATCAAGTGATTAAAATCGGGTAGAGCTTGATCTAGTGAAATAACGCAAACGGGTTCAAAACCAAGAGCATCGATCAGACCCTTCCAGCTAAGAAAATGTTGTTCTTTAAAGAGTCTAAATTGTATCCCTTCATTTGTAAGGCGCAAAGTGCAAAGAAATTCAAGGGTCAACGACCTAGAACCCCCTTTCATTAATTCCCCAAAAATTCTGCCACCCCATGATATTGAAGATTGTGTTAAATTCAGAAGCCATACCTATCTCATGCATGAAATCAGGGTCTAGCACCGGCGTGTGCGTGAAAGTTCGATTCTTCATGTCTTTGTACCTTGCCGGCTCTTACGCACTATGTAACCCAAGATCATTGTCGGTCATCGGGATCTTAGTTGGTGGAGCTTACTGTTCCCAAAGCTCATCCCTGATTGGGCTCTTGATGAGGAGCCATCTTTCTCTAAGCGCTTGGACTTTCGGCCAAATCCAAAGAAACTCATCCCCGCAAAAACAATCATGAAACAAAACAAAACAAAGCAAGACAAGTACTAGCAACGGGGGTTAGAAAAATAGGGGTTAGCACAAAGCAATCACAAAACAAAATAAATAATAGTAGAGAGGTTAGAAAGTAATCAGGGGTTAGCTGTCCAAAGTTAGTAGTCCAGGGTTAGTCGTCCAAAAAGATAGTACTTGATTGGTTTTATTTTGACAGAACTTCCCCTAGCAAAGTTTTTAATCTAGCTTGGCTACTAGGACAACATTTCCTCTAATTCTTCTTGCTCTCTTTCTAAAAAAAAAAAACTCTATTTCTTTTTCAAGATTTTAGCTACTACTCAAGAACTACTTCTTCTCTCTTTCTTTCTTTCTCTCCTCTCTCAACTAAGCCAAAGCTCTATGAATTGAAGAACTATGAATCTCGAAGTGGGCTGGAAGCTCGGAATGAGGAGGTGAAGAGAAACCAAGGGATATGTGGGTTTTTATAGGGGAGAGAGAGTGGCCTCGCCGCCTGATTGGTGGAGGCGGCCATACGGTGGTGGGCCCATCGCACTCTCCTCCATCCTGCATGTTACTTGCTTCGAGGTGCATCGAGTTAGGTGGATTTTTGCGGTGGAAAAGCATGCGTGGCAAGGTGAATGGAGGTAGGTGGAGGTTTGAGTGGGATATGTCTTGTCCAAGTTAGGTGAAATAAGAATTTGAGTGTATGACAAGTGGGGTCCTCCACTAGATGAAAATATTTTTGGTATTTTGATATAGAATCTTTGGAAATAAATATAGGAATAAATATTTTTGGGCCACCACAATAAATGTTTTCATGGGTTTTAACACTCCACAAAAATTATTTATATGGGGCATTTAATTTTTCCGATGTGTATAAGAAATTAAGGATAATTACCGACGTACCTTCGGCGAGGGTTCGTAGTTTAAAGTCCACGAACTAGACTCTTTAATCTTTTTAATTATCAAGTGCATTCTCTGTATTCGGAGATGGTGATGGTAAATCTTCTTTTTCAATCATATCTACCGAAGAGCGAGGTTCAGTCTTGGTTTGAAAGCAAATTTCTCTTCCTTTCTATTTAGGTTGAATGTGATTTCCCAATTTGTGACATCAATGTGTGCATTAGCCGTGCTCGAAAAAGGTCTTCCGAGAATGATCGAAACTCGTGAATCGGTTGCATATCCAAAACTACAAAGTCCACAGGTATGAAGAATCCTCTAATCTTGACCGGTATGTTCTCGGCAATTCCCGATGGATATCGATGGATTGATCTCGCTAATTGCGGAGAAATTGAAGTTGGGACTAGATCTGTGTGCCTACGAGTTTGTCAAAGATGGACTTTGGCATTACACCGACACTTGCTCCAAGGTCACAAAGTGCGTTGTCAAAATATTGGTCTCCGATAGAGCAATCAATGGTGGGGCATCCCGGATCTTTCTTCTTATTTGGTAGTTCATTGAGGATGGCCTCACTTTGCATTCTTCTCGTTAACTTGATTACCTCCATGGTGGGTAATGGTCTCTTCTTGTTCAAAATATCTCTGAGATACTTTGCATAGGTAGGGACTTGTATAGCATCGAGTAGAGGGATATTGATGTATAGCTTTTGAATTACCTCTACAAATTTTCCAAACTGCTCATCCACTTGGGGCTTACGCTGTCTTCTAGGATATGGTATGAAGGTTGTGTCATGAAAGTCTTTCATCACATGTGGGTTCTGAGGCAAAATCTCTATTTCATCATCCTTTTCTTCCTCTGTTGGTACTGGAGGTACCATTGGGGTTGCTGATGGTGCTCTCACTGGCTTTT
Organism: Hyparrhenia diplandra; assembly: GCA_015847255.1. NCBI lineage: Eukaryota > Viridiplantae > Streptophyta > Magnoliopsida > Poales > Poaceae > Hyparrhenia > Hyparrhenia diplandra. The sequence continues at coordinate 38,331 of JADLZK010009314.1, read as the reverse complement.
CTACTGTTCTTCCTGGGTATGGTGGATCACGTGTGGACTTACCACGTCTAGTTGTGACATTGTGTACCGCTCATGGTTAGCGGTAGCAGCAAACAATTTTGCTATTTGTGATTCTATCTTTTGTTGTAAGCAAACTGTTCTTTTAAAAAGCAACTAAAAAAATTATCCATCTTAAGATTTATATCTTCTAAAACCTTATCATTAGCAACAAGCTTCTTAAAAAAATCATCATTAATTCTAGCTTGCTCTTCAATTAACTCTCTTAAAGATGGTTGTTTGGGAAAATTACCTTGGTACTTACCTTGGTTATTGGATCGAGGTTGTGAATTCCATTCTTGTTTTGATTGTGTTGTACTGGAATTGTGAACGACGAGGCTTGAATCTGATGCTGAATCAATATAGTCTTGTAAAGCCTAACGATCCTTCTTGTAATTGGCCCTTTCTTCAAGCCAATTCAATAACACATCCATCTTGGTTGATACTGCATTTACTTCTTCTGGTATTTCTTTGATTTGATGGGAGTGTTGAGTGCTATCTTGGGACCAGCCTTGGTTTTCTGATATCTTTTCCATAAGTGCTTCAAATTTTCCCAAGAGTGAGTGACAAAAATGATCCTCCAAAGAAATGCATCCAAATGCTCTTGAGCTTTTCTTGATAATCCATGATAAAATCCTTGCAGGAGTAACCAATCTTCCATTCCATGATGGGGGCAATCTGATATGTATTCTTCTAGATGTTCCCATGCTTCGGATTGATTCTCCCTTCGCCGCTGAAAATTTGTGATTTTTCCTCGTAATGCATTGGTTTTGCCTATAGGGAAGAATTTTGATAAGAAGGCTTTTGAACATTTATCCCATGTCTTGATTTCATCTTTATTAGCATAGAACCATAACTTCGCTTTCCCTCAATGAGAATGGGAATAAGCGGAGTAATATGATATCTCGGGAAACGTTCTTGATTGTGAAGGTGTTGGCAATCTCCGAAAAATTCTCAAGATGAGCGCGTGCATCTTCGTATGTCCTTCCACTGAATTGAGTAGCTTGAACCATGTTGATGAAGCTAGGCTTGAGGTCAAACTCAAGATTGTTAGTTTGAAGTACCGGTCCCAAAGGCGAATGTTCTCATTGCTTGGAGTAGAGAACTCTCGTAAAGTCCTTTCACCCATAGCTTCAAAAAGCTGATTGTATGCTTCCTCTTGACCGACTTTATTCTCGATGAACGAAGTGAAGTGAATCTCAATCAATCCTTTATGATAAACCCTGTATAAAATATAAACAAAAGAAAAACAAGGGTAATCCCGCTAAAAGTAAAGTGCCTAGTTTAGATCTCATCATAAGTTTCTTTCTAATAATATCTCTAGTTAGCCATTATTTCCTCCCAAGAAACGCCGCCAAAAAATGCTTGTTGGTACTTCTTAACATCACTACAACCAATAGCTGGAGTTAATCTCACCTAAGGCCATATGAGCCGAGGCACTCGGTGTTTCTCCATCTCATAGCTTTACCATAAGCTAGGTTGTCATCCCCAAAGAAAGTAATGCTAGAAATGTTATGTGTGCTACATGTGATTGTGCTGATTTGCAATCTTCTCTAAAACAAATATATCTATCATTAAATTATCCGCAAGCGCACAGATAAATAAAATAACATCGTCACATTTCACCGGAGGATCCGGTTTTATCATTTATAATTCTACCACAGAGAAATATAAGGATGGTCGATACGATTATTAGCTAGCATACTTATGAGAGATTCGGTCACTAACACTACTTTAGCGGTGAGCCAATAATGATATGATAAGTAATAAACAAAGGCAAAGTTAACACGCAGAGATGTAGGTATAGACTACTCACTACTATAACTAACGTGGACTTACGTTAAGAGACGGAATTCTTATATAGCATTAAATCTACTAAGTCAAACATCTATCCTAGGTCATATACCATCATATACAAAGATAACAACCATGAATCTATGCATCCTGAAGATTTATGAGGAGAACCAAGAACAAAACAAGATAATCCCCAAAACCATGTTCAACTAGTCTTATAACCGAGGGATGGATTCCAAAGGACTCAACAGGAATATCACACCCGCGATCTACCACACAACCCAGTTATAAGATGCATCCGCAGATAGATCATATCTAAGCACCATGCTTACATAATTATTTCTATCACCTAACCCACTCGAGATTCGAATTAGGCGCTCTACGAATAGATACATGAACTCACAATTAATCATGACCATATCAAATATACTACTAGAATAAACTAAGAACATAGCAAACCAATACTTAATATTGAAATAGAATAAAGTCATGGATACAAGATAATACCGTAATGACTTGAAGATCGAGAATCCTGGGTTGGCAACACCCAAAATTTCTATTTGAATCGACTTGCTAATCTAACTAAAGGAACTAGAGCTAGAAGAACTAGAACTAGACAAGTAGCTACCCTAATCTCTCTCGGTGGAGAAGCTCTCTTCTACTTCTGCCTTGGCTTGAATGACTTGATAATGAATCACAATTAAATTAGGGTTTCACCCAGGGGTCGTGGGGTCTTGTTATATAGCCCCGTGCGATGCACGACAACCCTTGGATCAAACCGACCTTGAGCAACGGTGTAGATCTCTTCTTAATGGCGGTTGTGAACCAACCTTCGTTGGGTGAGGCCGACAATTGGCCCAGCGGCCGCCGCCGCTACTAAGGCGGCCGCCTTTGCACACCGCCAGTGGGTCCCAGCCTCTTCTGTGTTGTCTCCGGTGTCTTCTGGAATGTTCTTACGTGGTTCTCAAGTTGATATACGTTACGGATACGTCTTTGTGTCGTAGGGCTTCAAATCTCTAGGCTTTTCCTGTTTAATCCCTAAAAATATATAATTCACCAAAACTTGTGGAAATTGTTAGTATAAGCCCTATGTCTATGTGGATATTCATTTTATGCCCTTATTTCATGTTTAGTTGACATATAAAAGTATTCAATAAGAGATGTCAACAAGCTCCCCCAAGCTTAACCTTTACTAGTCCCTAGCAAGGCCAAACTCGACAAAGGATCAGGAGTTGCTACAATGTTTTATTCCCTCACAAATTCACATGATCATTGGTAAAAAGTTCTTCTCTAAGAAAGGGTGAAACCATTCTAACCTTCCAACTCACCTATATTACCTGAAAAGTGTGGGGCTTTTATTTGCACTAAAATCTTGGGTGATTGAAAGATAGAACAAGTTAGTCAAGCACTATGTCTCAAGCTCTTTGATTCACCTCTCGTTCGAGTTTTTCAATATTTTCAAAATAAAACTCAGAGTTTCCATTGTATGACCCTTCCAAGTCTCTCATATGTGGTATTTTTGGATCCTTACCAAGGCAATGATGTGGTGCCTTCTCTTTGAAAATGTATGGCATTTGTGGAACATGGCGCTTTTACCATGCCTTCTCTCATCTTAATTCTAAAGTTTCATATGTGGAGCTCATAGGTGGGAGACAAAGATATACATACTTGCAAAGCATATATTGTAAAGTCAAACAATGGATCCAAAAGAACAAGTCATACAATGTAGGTGTATGGGATGTATATATGTGAGGTGGATATAGGGTAAAGATGGAATGTAATCTTCCTAATTCTACTATGCTCCTTTTGAAGAAAGTGATCTCTTTTTGGAAATTTGAGGAGACATAAAAGAAAAACTTGGGCTAGCTTTTTCTTTCTTTTTTTTTTTTTCGAGAGGCGGGCATCTAAGTACCCATTGTTTTCACATCTACACTTGTCCATTATTTTAAACTCTCTTTCTTCTTCTTTCTTTTCTTAGGGAGGTGGGCTCTACAAATTGTGTCCATAAATCAGGAGAACTCTAAACCAATGCTAGGTATTTGCAAGAAAGAAAAACAGAGCAGCTATTCATCATTTCCAAAACGTATAGTTCTTTGTCTAGCTCTTCTTATTTATTTAAAGCAAAATTAAAAGCAAACTTTTGTAGACACTCTTTTTATTTTATTTTCATATTTTTTTTAACTAACCTCAAACAACTAAAATATAGAAAAATAGAATAGATAGATAAATACCAGGTGGTTGAGACTTAGCTGGTTGAGTGGGGGTAACCTTCCCCCAAGCTTGATCTTGATGTGGGTGTTCTAACGGCGGCGTCCCACGCTGTTTCTGTGTAGGTGTGCAGCTGGTCGTGTGGTACCCTAGTGTTTCTTGGATGTTGGAGATGCTCGATCGCTTCTAGCATTCCATGCTCTCTGTTCTTGGATGTGGGTGGTTTGGTCCCGCTGAATTCCTTGAACAAAGGTGTAGATCCCTTGGAGAAGTTGTGCTTCCGGGTTGTCCAAAACCCGCAAAAGAGCTGCGAGCTGGTTCGTAATCACGAGGATGGCCCTCGCGGCGTGATGTACCTGCTTGGTCGGGGAAGTATCCACTTCCATGATAAGTCTCGCGACGGATACGCTCGTCTCCGGATTGGTCATGTGGGCTTTCTTGAACCGGCCGTAATGGGCATGGGAAGGCCCCTGGTTGGCCCCATCCCGATATCCCGTGTAAAAGCTGCTCCTTGTGGGGGTTGGATCTGCACCCATCCATACTTGGTTCATGTGCAGTTGCTTGGCGTTGTGGCATGGTCCTCGATATGTTTACTGGTTGTGCCTGTACATTCAGCAAGAAGGATTGTGCACGATAAAGGGTAAGATCCAGGTTAGGTAACTGGATCTCCCTAATGCCAGGGTGTTTCATATAGTAAATACTTCCTTCCCTTCTCACCATGTGTGCTTGCTTGAAATAAGGGTAGCCTATCAACGCCTACTCTTTTTCTATAAAAGGAACAGAGGCATCCTCCAAGATTTTAAGATGATTTGCAATTCTAGTGATAAGTGAGGTGCACTCTATTGTTCCTACCAACATGGGTATGTTGAGCCAATGTTGTGCCATGAGGGTTACAGGGAGACTTTCCTTTGTTTAATAACAAATACATTAATTGCAAGTCTCCCAGTCTAACACTTCTATTGTCTTTCTTTGGGAAAAAGGTAAAACACATCCACTTGTGGAAAAAAGCGGAGGGTAGGTATGTGTAAGTCATTGGCTTTTGGCATCCTGGAAGGAATCTTTGTCGAAAAGATCCTTCCAAACTATCAAGTGATTAAAATCGTAGAGCTTGATCTAGTGAAATAACGCAAACGGGGTTCAAAACCAAGAGCATCGATCGACCCTTCCAGCTAAGAAAATGTTGTTCTTTAAAGAGTCTAAATTGTATCCCTTCATTTGTAAGGCAAAGTGCAAAGAAATTCAAGGGTCAACAGCCTAGAACCCTGCTTTCGGTAATTCCCCAAAAAATTCTGCCACCCCATGATATTGAAGATTGTGTTAAATTCGTAAGCCATACCTATCTCATGCATGAAATCAGGGGTCTAGCACCGGCTGTGTGCGTGAAAGTTCGATTCTTCATGTCTTTGTACCTTGCCAGCTCTTCTCGCACTATGTAACCCAAGATCATTGCGGTCATCGATCTTAGTTGGTGGAGCTTCTGTTCCAAAGCTCATCCCCGATTGGGCTCTTGATGAGGAGCCATCTTTCTCTAAGCGCTTGGACTTTCGGCCAAATCCAAAGAAACTCATCCCGCAAAAACAATCATGAAACAAAACAAAACAAAGCAAGACAAGTACTAGCAACAAGGGGTTAGAAAATAGGGGTTAGCACAAAGCAATCACAAAACAAAATAAATAATAGTAGAGAGGTTAGAAAGTAATCGGGGTTAGCTGTCCAAAGTTAGTAGTCCAGGGGTTAGTCGTCCAAAAAGATAGTACTTGCTTGGTTTTTTTTTTGACGAACTTCCCCTAGCAAAGTTTTTAATCTAGCTTGGCTACTAGGACAACATTTCCTCTAATTCTTCTTGCTCTCTTTCTAAAAAAACTCTCTATTTCTTTTTCAAGATTTTAGCTACTACTCAAGAACTACTTCTTCTCTCTTTCTTTCTTTCTCTCCTCTCTCAACTAAGCCAAAGCTCTATGAATTGAAGAACTATGAATCTCGAAGTGGAACTGGAAGCTCGGAATGAGGAGGTGAAGAGAGAACCAAGGGATATGTGGGTTTTTATAGGGGGAGAGAGTGGCCTCGGCCGCCTGACAGGAGGAGGCGGCGCCCGTGGTGGGCCCATCTGCACTCTCCTCCATCCCGCATGTTACTTGCTTCGAGGTGCATCGAGTTAGGTGGATTTTGCGGTGGAAAAGCATGCGTGCAAGGTGAATGGAGGTAGGTGGAGGTTTGAGGGGATATGTCTTGTCCAAGTTAGGTGAAATAAGAATTTGAGTGTATGACAAGTGGGGTCCTCCACTAGATGAAAATATTTTTGGTATTTTGATATAGAATGCTTTGGAAATAAATATAGGAATAAATATTTTTTGGGCCACCACAATAAATGTTTTCATGGGTTTTAACACTCCACAAAAATTATTTATATGGGGCATTTAATTTTTTCTGATGTGTATAAGAAATTAAGGATAATTACCGACGCGTACCTTCGGCGAGGGTTCGTAGTTTAAAGTCCACGAACTAGACTCTTTAATCTTTTAATTATCAAGTGCATTCTCTCGTATTCGGAGATGGTGATGGTAAATCTTCTTTTTCAATCATATCTACCGAAGAGGAGGTTCAGTCTTGGTTTGAAAGCAAATTTCTCTTCCTTTCTATTTAGGTTGAATGTGATTTCCCCAAATGGTGACATCAATGTGTGCATTAGCCGTGCTCGAAAAAGGTCTTCCGAGAATGATCGAAACTTCGTGAATGCGGTTGCATATCCAAAACTACAAAGTCCACAGGTATGAAGAATCCTCTAATCTTGACCGGTATGTTCTCGGCAATTCCCCGATGGATATCTGATGGATTGATCCGCTAATTGCGAGAAATTGAAGTTGGGACTAGATACGTGTGCTGAGTTTGTCAAAGATGGACTTTGGCATTACACCGACACTTGCTCCAAGGTCACAAAGTGCGTTGTCAAAATATTGGTCTCCGATAGAGCAATCAATGGTGGGGCATCCTGGATCTTTCTTCTTATTTGGTAGTTCATTGAGGATGGCCTCACACTGCATTCTTCTGTTAAACTTGATTACCTCCATGGTGGGTAATGGTCTCTTCTTGTTCAAAATATCTCGAGATACTTTGCATAGGTAGGGACTTGTATAGCATCGAGTAGAGGGATATTGATGTATAGCTTTTGAATTACCTCTACAAATTTTCCAAACTGCTCATCCACTTGGGGCTTACGCTGTCTTCTAGGATATGGTATGAAGGTTGTGTCATGAAAGTCTTTCATCACATGTGGGTTACGAGGCAAAATCTCTATTTCATCATCCTTTTCTTCCTCCGTTGGTACCTGGAGGTACCATTGGGGTTGCCGATGGTGCTCTCACCGGCTTTTCTCTTGTTCTTCCCGGGTATGGTGGATCACGTGTGGACTTACCACGTCTAGTTGTGACATTGTGTACCCTGCTCATGGTTAGCGGTAGCGACAAACAATTTTGCTATTTGTGATTCTATCTTTTTTGTTGTAAGCAAACTGTTCTTTTAAAGCAACTAAAAATTATCCATCTTAAGATTTATATCTTCTAAAACCTTATCATTAGCAACAAGCTTCTTAGAAAAATCATCATTAATTCTAGCTTGCTCTTCAATTAACTCTCTTAAAGATGGTTGTTTGGGAAAATTACCTTGGTACTTACCTTGGTTATTGGATCGAGGTTGTGAATTCCATTCTTGTTTTGATTGTGTTGTACTTGGAATTGTGAACGACGAGGCTTGAATCGATGTTTGAATCAATATAGTCTTGTAAAGCCTAACGATCCTTCTTGTAATTGGCCCTTTCTTCAAAGCCAATTCAATAACACATCCATCTTGGTTGATACTTGCATTTACTTCTTCTGGTATTTCTTTGATTTGATGGGAGTGTTGAGTGCTATCTTGGGACCAGCCTTGGTTTTCGATATCTTTTCCATAAGTGCTTCACTTTCCCAAGAGTGAGTGACAAAAATGATCCTCCAAAGAAATGCATCCAAATGCTCTTGAGCTTTTCTTGATAATCCATGATAAAATCCTTGCAGGGTAACCAATCTTCCATTCCATGATGGGGGCAATCTGATATGTATTCTTCTAGATGTTCCCATGCTTCGGGATTGATTCTCCCTTCTCTGCTGAAAATTTGTGATTTTTCCTCGTAATGCATTGGTTTTGCCTATAGGGAAGAATTTTGATAAGAAGGCTTTTGAACATTTATCCCATGTCTTGATTTCATCTTTATTAGCATAGAACCATAACCGCTTTCCCTGTCAATGAGAATGGGAATAAGCGGAGTAATATGATATCTCGGGAACGTTCTTGATTGTGAAGGTGTTGGCAATCTCGAGAAAATTCTGAAGATGAGCGCGTGCATCTTCGTATGTCCTTCCAATCGAATTGAGTAGCTTGAACCATGTTGATGAAGCTAGGCTTGAGGTCAAACTCAAGATTGTTAGTTTGAAGTACGGTCCAAGTCGAATGTTCTCATTGCTTGGAGTAGAGAACTCTCGTAAAGTCCTTTCACCCATAGCTTCAAAAGCTGATTGTATGCTTCCTCTTGACTGACTTTATTCTGATGAACGAAGTGAAGTGAATCTCAATCAATCCTTTATGATAAACCCTGTATAAAATATAAACAAAAGAAAAACAAGGGTAATCCTGCTAAAGTAAAGTGCCTAGTTTAGATCTCATCATAAGTTTCTTTCTAATAATATCTCTAGTTAGCCATTATTTCCTCCCCGGCAACGGCGCCAGAAATGCTTGTTGGTACTTCTTAACATCACTACAACCAATAGCTGGAGTTAATCTCACCTAAGGCCATATGAGCCAGAGGCACTCAGTGTTTCTCCATCTCATAGCTTTACCATAAGCTAGGTTGTCATCCCAGCCCGATAATGCTAGAAATGTTATGTGTGCTACATGTGATTGTGCTGATTTGCAATCTTCTCTAAAACAAATATATCTATCATTAAATTATCCAGCGCATAAAGATAAAAATAACATCACATTTCACCGGGAGGATCCGGGGTTTATCATTTATAATTCTACCACAGAGAGAAATATAAGGATGGGCGATCACGATTATTAGCTAGCATACTTATGAGAGATTCGGTCACTAACACTACTTTAGCAGGGGGTGAGCCAATAATGATATATGATAAGTAATAAACAAAGGCAAAGTTAACACGCAGAGATGTAGGTATAGACTACTCACTACTATAACTAACGTGGACTTACGTTAAGAGACGCGAATTCTTATATAGCATTAAATCTACTAAGTCAAACATCTATCCTAGGTCATATACCATCATATACAGATAACAACCATGAATCTATGCATCCTGAAGATTTATGAGGAGAACCAAGAACAAAACAAGATAATCCCCAAAACCATGTTCAACTAGTCTTATAACCGGGGATGGATTCCAAAGGACTCAACAGGGAATATCACACCCGCGATCTACCACACAACCCGTGATTATAAGATGCATCCGCAGATAGATCATATCTAAGCACCATGCTTACATAATTATTTCTATCACCTAACCCACTCGAGATTCGAATTAGGCGCTCTACGAATAGATACATGAACTCACAATTAATCATGACCATATCAAATATACTACTAGAATAAACTAAGAACATAGCAAACCAATACTTAATATTGAAATAGAATAAAGTCATGGATACAAGATAATACCGTAATGACTTGAAGATCGAGAATCTGGGTTGGCAACACCCAGCTCTATTTGAATCGACTTGCTAATCTAACTAAAGGAACTAGAACTAGACAAGTAGCTACCCCTAATCTCTGGTGGAGAAGCTCTCTTCTACTTCTACCTGGCTTGAATGACTTGATAATGAATCACAATTAAATTAGGGTTTCACCCCAGGGTCGGGGGTCTTGTTATATAGCCCCAGACGATGCACGACAGCCCTTGGATCAAACCGACCTTGAGCAACGGTGTAGATCTCTTCTTAATGGCGGTTTGTGAACCGACCTTCGTTAGGTGAGGCTGACAGGTGGGCCCAGGCGGCCGCCCCGCACACCGCTAGGTGGGTCCCAGCCTCTTCTGCATTGTCTCGGTGTCTTCTGGAATGTTCTTACGTGGTTCTCAAGCCGATATACGTTTCGGATACGTCATTGTGTCGTAGGGCTTCAAATCTCTGGGCTTTTCCTGTTTAATCCCTGAAAAATATATAATTCACCAAAACTTGTGGAAATTATTAGTATAAGCCCTATGTCTATGTGGATATTCATTTTATGCCCTTATTTCATGTTTAGTTGACATATAAAAGTATTCAATAAGAGATGTCAACAGCAATGCACATCCAACCAAGAGCACAATGAGCACTAGCAAGGCATTTGAGTTGCTACACATGGACTTGTTTGGGCCAACATCATACTCTAGCATTGGAGCCAACAAGTATGGTTTTGTCATAGTTGATGACTACACTAGATACACATGGGTGTTCTTCTTGCATGACAAGAATGATGTATTTGAGCTTTTCAAGACATTTGTCAAGAGGGTTCAAAATGAGTTTGAGACATCCATCAAGAAGATTAGGAGTGACAATGGAAGTGAATTCAAGAACACAAGAATTGTAGAGTTGTGTGATGAGCTTGGAATTGGACATCAATTCTCACCAACCTACACTCCTCAATCCAATGGTGTAGTTGAGAGGAAGAATAGAACCTTGATAGAAATGGCAAGATCAATGCTTAGTGAGTACAATGTTAGCCATTCCTTTTGGGCCGAAGCAATCAACACGGCTTGCTATTGTAGCAACCGACTCTATTGCCATGGTATGCTTGGCAAGACACCTTATGAGTTGCTCAATGGAAGAAAGCCCAACATTGGTTACTTTAGAGTCTTTGGATGCAAATGCTACATTGTCAAGAAAGGCACAAGATTGGGCAAGTTTGACAAGAAGTGTGATGAAGGATTCCTAGTTGGATATTCAACCACAAGCAAAGCATATAGAGTTTGGAACTTAGGTAGTGGCAAACTTGAAGAGGTTCATGATGTGGAATTTGATGAAACCCAAGGCTCTCAAAATGAAGTTGAAAATCATGATGATGTGAGTGGTTCCAACTTGGAGAATGCAATGAAAAACATGGATGTTGGTGACATTCGGCCAAGGCAAGTTGATGATGATGATGACACTCCATTGCCTACCACTACCATTGAGATTGATGCAAATGAGGCAAATGAAGCAAGCACTAGTGGTACTCATGATGAAGATCAAGAGCAACAAGCGAGTCCAACTCCTCATCCTAGTCATCAAGTGCAAGTGATGCAACCATCCAACATAGCAAGAGATCATCCAATTGATCAAATTGTCGGTGACATCAATAGTGGAGTGGTTACTAAAAGAAGATTAGCATCATTTTGTGCTCACCATGCCTTTGTAGCACAAGAAGAACCGGAGAACATTGAAAAGGCACTAAAGAAGGAAGATTGGGTTAATGCTATGCATGAAGAGTTGAACAACTTCAAGAGAAATGATGTATGGGAATTGGTGGAAAGGCCAAAGGACTACAATGTGATAGGAACCAAGTGGGTCTTCAAGAACAAGCAAGATCAAGATGGAATTGTTGTTAGAAACAAGGCAAGGCTAGTAGCTCAAGGGTACACTCAAGTAGAAGGTCTTGACTTTGGTGAGACCTATGCACCGGTTGCTAGACTTGAAGCGATTAGAATCTTGCTTGCTTATGCATGTGCTCATGATATCAAGCTCTATCAAATGGATGTGAAGAGTGCATTCTTGAATGGCTTCATCAATGAATTGGTCTATATTGAACAACCACCGGGCTTTGAACATGAAAAGTATCCCAACCATGTCTACAAGTTGAAGAAGGCTTTGTATGGCTTGAAGCAAGCACCTAGAGCATGGTATGAGAGGTTGAGAGATTTTATCCTCTCTAAAGGGTTCAAGATGGGCAAGATGGACACCACTCTCTTCAACAAGAAGATTGGAAAGGACTTGTTTGTGTTGCAAATATATATGTTGATGACATTATCTTTGGGTCAACCAATCAAGAGTTTTGTGAAGAGTTTGCTAAGATGATGGCCAATGAGTTTGAAATGTCAATGCTTGGAGAGCTCACATTCTTCCTTGGACTTCAAATCAAGCAATTGAAGAATGGCACATTCATTAGTCAAGGCAAGTACATCAAAGACATGATCAAGAAGTTTGATCTTCAAGATGCCAAGTCAATGTCCACACCAATGGCAACCAATGGAAGCTTAGACCCCGACCCTAGTGGCAACATGGTTGAACAAAAGAAGTATCGGTCCATGATTGGTAGTTTGCTCTATACATGATTGAACAAGGCTCTTTTTCAAGAGAGAAGGGCTTCGACGACGAGAAGAACTCGAAGACGGAGGAGAAGAACTCAAAGACCTTCCAGCTCTTTGTGCCAAAAAGCAAGAAGCTCGGGGGCTACACCCTATGGGTGCACTTTTTTCAAATTTGCACTCCGTAAAGATGATCTTGAAGACCATATCAAGGCCTCACCCGAGAAGAGCAAAGGCAACTCTCATGACTCGACCTTGAGATGCTCGAGGGCTTGTGGATACATGATCACCAAAGAACTCTCTTGAGTTGTGCGCGGGGTTCTATCTAGCCTGCGACCACAAACAACTCCCGAAGGCAATGGAAGCATAGCTACGGTGACTTACGTTGTAATTAGGATAGAGCAGCTAGTCGGGTTACCTTGTTTAGAGTTCGGGTGTTCGGTTCCTCTACGGACAACCCTCTCTACGTATCCGACTAGGATCGTAGCGAGTTCCTTGGCTCCTTAGACTATAAAAGGCGGCCAAGGAACACCTCGTAGAAGGAGACGCGACGCGAGCATAGCGCGATCCGGAGAACACAAGCTTGCCCGCGACCAAGCGGCTGTAAGCTTCATAGCCGATTCTCGGCTAACCCCATCAATCAAACAGGCTCACGCCCATGGGCGTAAAGGTCTTTACTCGATCCTTGATCGAGGCCCGAACAATATAAAAACCCCTCACTCTCTCACCGCGACAACAAAAACGCCCGGGGGCTGTTTTGACGACCGAGAGCCCGCTTAAGGGGTGAACCGCAGGTTTGTTCGCCCCGGAACCCGAGCCCGACGGTTGTTGTTCAGAGACATTGAGAGCGTGGTTTTTATATCGAAGCCGGATCAAGGATCGAAAGTAAAGACTTTACGCCCGCCGGCGTGGAGCCTGCTTTTGATTGATGGGGTTAGCCGAGAATCGCCGTGAAGCTTGCCAAACGCTGGTCGTGGGCCAAGCTTGTGTTCCTGTGGATCGCTATGCTGTCGCGTCTCTATACCACAGGTGTTCCTTTTGGCCACCTTTATAGTCTAAGGAGCCAAGGAACCGCTACGATCCTAGTCGAAGAGGAGGGTTGTCCGTAGAGGAACTTAACACCTAACTCTAAACAAGGTAACTCGACTCTCTATCCTAATTACAACAGAAGTCACCGGAGCTATGCTTCCATTACCTTTGAGTTGTTTGTGGTCAAGCAAAATGTAGATAGAACCCCCCTCAAGCGGTAGAGTTCTTTGGTGATCCCAGATCCACAAGCCCACATCTCCAAAAAAGAAAAAAAAAGAGAGGAAATAAAAGACAAAAGTCTAGAGGCGGCAGAGCCCACCTCTCCAAAAAAAATATATACATAGCAATAAAGCCCATACTTTCTCGAAAAACAAAATAGAACTTAAATAAATAAATCCCGGATGAGAAAGTTGATCAAAAGGATGAATGAAAAGTATTTACATTATAACCTTTCTATCCGGCAACCACCCAAGACTTTGAGACCGCTAAAAAGCCCCGCTAAGATGAAAGGTAATAAAGGGTGAGAAAAGATGTGTCATTTTATTCAAACTATAGTAGAAAATCTTATTATAAACCCGGCACTTGTGAAATATAATCGGCATAGTAGCAACTCCCGATCAACAACCAAGTAATTATCTTTTTGCTCGAGGGCGCGCAAAAAGGGTAAACTTGGGGGAGTTTGTTGACGGTAACCAACTACATATTTTTTTAGCGTCAACATTCTACCAAAAAGGGAATAAAAATAATCTTTACCATGCTCATATACATTTATCACTAATAAAATTCCACTTGTAGTGTCTAGTATTTTATTTTGCGGGTTTATAATAAAAGCAAGTGAAAATCGGCCAAAATACGCCATCCGGGAAAAGCGCATTATTGCAAAACACAAGCCCGAGAGCAAATCGACCCAAAACATCAAAATTGGGCCGAGCAAAGCCCGGCCCATAACTTTTCAAGACGAAGGGCGCCAGCCCACCGAGACTAGGGCGAGGTCGAGCCCGGGGGTGCGTCGCGCACCCCAAGGTGCGGCCATTACCCTCCGAGGCGGTTTCGCCCAACCTCGGGGGAGGCGGTTCATTAACCTACCTTCTGGGGGGGTTACCGATGTGGGATGGTCGGTTTGGTCTAATTAGGAAGGCGTACAAGGTCGGTTTTGGTGTAATTTAGCACTTAGGTCCCTCCTCCAAGTGTATAAGTAGTCCCCTCTCTTCCTCTCTCAACACACACCACTTGGAGTCCAAAGAACCAGCATTCTTCCTCTCTCTACCACCTCTACCTCTCTCTCTTCTTCTACTTCTTCTTCTTCTTAGTTCTCGGTTAGCACTTGGAGTAGAAGAGCTACAAGGAGGGCTTGTCTCCTAGAAAGAAAGTGCCTTGGTAATATATCTTCTCAATGGAGCATTCTTCTATTTACAAGTCTTATATCTATGTTCTTGGCCTAACTTATGAACTAGAGTATAGTTTTGTTCATGTTCTTGTGTTGGTATATGAACTAGCATATAGTTTACATATCATAATCTTGACATGTTCATATCGGTTCATCATCGATCATCATATGCCTAACTTGATTAGAGGTGGGATATCGGTTCGTTGTTCCTTCAGGTTTGCTCTTGTTCTAGTCCGTCCATTCGGCGAGTGGGGATCTGGGGGACAAGAGTAGTGCTCGATATGCGGGCATGGTGCCCGTATTACGACACACTGTGAATATGAGAGCATGCCACGGTTGAGGGGTAGGCGGCTGGGTCGTGACAAGCCTTGACCGTCCCCTTGTAATCCCCCACGTTCGTATGTGATGTAGGAGTTCATAAATGCCTTGGTGGGAAGCAGACTTCCTGGTGGGGTCTCCCCGGTATCCTAGACTATAGAGATGATTTACTAAGATATCTAATCCTACTCGTAGTAAACTTGCCTTCTACCGCTTCTATCTGGGGACATCACAATAGGGAGAAACACCAACAAAGGATGATTCATCTAGAGATAAATCCCACGAGTCCTACAGGCGGGATGGGGAATACAAAGGATCAATGACACCCCAACTAGTTGGTCATCCAACTAGGGGCTATCACAAATAAGATCTACCACCAATCCGGAATATAGGATGAATCTAACGAGATACCCGAGCCTAAGCACCACGCTTACACTACGAATATTACCTTAACCTAATGCCTTAGATTAAAGTACTCAAAAGAGACCCCAGATCGGAAAGAACAATATAAACAATGATGCTTACTAAAAGAAGAAGTAGATTACCGAGTAACTCCAAGTGTAGGTTAACTTCCACCGAGGTACAAGTTGTAGAGGTAGCACCGACAGTAGGTAGCACCTCCTCGGTTCCTTCCCTCTCTCTATCTCTCTTATTCTAAAGACTAGATCTAATGAGATCTAATCCCTCTTGAATACTAGCACATCTAGTTCTAGTTCTAGTTCTAGTTCTAGTTCTAGACCTAGGGAGGGCTCGGGGCCTCAACCTATTGATAATGAATGATAATGAATTAGGGTTTCACCAGGGGGCGGGGGGTCTCCTTATATAGCCCTAGGCGATGCGACAACCCTTGGATCAAACCGACCTTGAGCAACGGTGTAGATCTCTTCTTAATGGCGGTTGTGAACCGACCTTCAGCGTAGGCCGACAGGGGGCCCACGGCCGGCCAGCCGCCACAGCTCCTTTGCAGTGGGCCCTAGCTCGTGGCTCATGCCTTCTGGTGTCTTACGGAATGTTCTTACGTGGGTTTCAAGTTGGATTGCTTCACGGATATGTCTTTATGGCGTAGGGCTTGCAAACTCTTGGGCGTTTTCTGTTTAATCCCTAAAATTATATAAATCACCAAAACTCATGGAATTATGTCGGTAAAGCCCCTATACTATGTTGATATTCATTTTAAGCCCTTATTTCAGTTTTAAAACCTATATATTTTATGCTATAAGAGATGTCAACAGTACCATGAACGAAGACAAGTGGATATAAACAACGAGGGCTTCGTATCGATCTGTCGTAAAAAATGCAGCCCGGCCATCGTATGTGTCCCGCATAAAGTACACGAAGATGCTTTTTTCTTGCCGGTGGACTCGGTCGTTCGCATGCGGTAATAGCTCTGGAATTTTCCGATGCTTGGACGTCATCTTGAAATGGCGCTACTTTCTCAGCGCACGAAAAGGGGGACCGGTATTTTCGAAAAGCTAAAGCCCCACACTGGCTATATAAAGACTCCGAATTTGAAGTTCAAATGGAACAAATGTTTTGATTCAAGTTACGACAACACTTTGTTTTATCGACGTCACTGCGCGACACCTAAACAAGGAGTAAGTTTTCAACCCCTGAGTATGAACACTAAAGGCTTTCAATGCTACATGCTCATTACATTTATTTCACTCTCTGGTGCGATCTAATAACGTAGCTTTCCTTGTATTAGGTTATGAGCCGGATACCTCAAAAGGACCTTTGTTTTGGAATTGAAGCGGGAAAGCGCCTTGCGAAAACAAACGGTTCCGATGATGCTGTCCTGAATCAGAATAACATCCGTGGTTATTTGTTCGGTAATCCGGAAGCTTTCGCAATCTACTACATAACTTTGAAGTTTTGGAATCGCAAAAAGACTCAAGCAAAAGCACAGGTTTTGGTTTTTTTGCGGATTCCGAAATTAAAATAAAACTGCGACAAGGGATTTTTTGCGTGGCTTCTTAGTCGTGTAGACTGTTGTAAGTAGTGCATTAACCTAACAAGTGGGGATGTTCTTTGGATGTTTCCGGAAGATGTTGGTCGTGTGTTTGGTTTGCCAGATAAAGGATTAGTCCCGTGGCACCATAGTCTAGATAAGAGCTGGTTACCAATCGAAAAAATCCAAAAAAGTTTTGGCCTTAGTGACAACAGAGGCTCCTGTATTGATGCAACGGAATCATTCTTACGTCGGTGTCATTTTGATGGACATACGTGCGATGATGATGCATTTAGGGTGTCATACGTCGTTATCTTTGTATGGGAGTAATTGTGGGGGGATAAACCCCTATCCCCTCACGGGCTACTTTGGGTTAGGCCTTTCGGGCCGGCCCAAGGCGACGGATTGAAGCCCTGGCGTTAGAAGACGGCGATCATCGGGGATCACGGCTTAACGTGGTCGCCAAGATAGTTTCCTAGTATAGCTCTATTGTAATCACTACAAACTTTCCAATTGTAACCGATCAGGATAGATCTTGTCGGACCGGATCCGACCTGTAACCCCGCTCCCCGGACTATATAAGGAGGGCAGGGATCCCTCCCGAGGGACAGGACATTCTCAATCAATCAATACAATCTAAGCAGGACGTAGGTTTTACGCCATCAAGGCGGCTGAACCTGGGTAAAACCCGTGTGTTTTGTCCTTCGCTCGTTCTGCTTAACATCCTGTTAGTCGTCTAGCGCACCTCTACCGCTCAATCTACTAGCCGGGCATACCCCTGCTAGACTATCGTCAATAAACCGATGACAGTTGGCGCGCCAGGTAAGGGGTGTGCTCGAAGACGCCATGGCTAACAAGATGGTGATCTTCCCTGAATCCATGGTGGTCGACCCGATGGAGGACATCCAATTCGGGACGCTCGTCTGGAACAATGGCGCCGTACTCGGCATCAACAACCCTGCGCCGGCTCAGATCCAATCTGCGTCAGCATCTGCTCCTACAACGACGGCACCGGCTCCAGCTGCGGGGGCGGGGCCGCTCGGACCTCCGATCCGGCTCACCCACCTGTTCGTACCGTACACGCGGCGCTTCATCCACGACGTCGACAATCTACTTGGAGACTTCGACAAGCTCACGTTGGGTATGGGTGAGTCTTCCCCTTTGGTTGACTCGACTACGTCGCTTTTTGCCAACAGGGACAACATCGACCGCAACTCGGGCTGCCCGACGCACCTTCGAGGAGAAACAGATCTGGTCGAGGGCTATGCACCCCTCGGCCAGGGTCTGGTTGTCACCGCTACCCCCGAAGGACGGGTTGTCCGCTTCTCGCCGAGCGATGGCGGTCAGGCACCTGGGCTCTGGGACTGGTCGGACGGCCGTCCTGGACCCTATGACTTCATCGACGCGCCGACGTACCACGAAGGTGCCCCGTCATCAACACGCAACCACATCTGCATGGCCAAACTCTCCCCGATCCTCGAGGAGGGGGAGGAGGACACTGAGCTCCGCGACGGCCGCACCGCTTCCCTCTCTCCATCCGAGACCACCACCGTCCTCCAGGAGTCGGTCGAGATGGAGATCGGCTACGACCTCCCGCTGTTCGACCAGGGCACCGCTCCTTGGGAGATGTATGGCGGAGGGATCTTCGCCGTCAGCGACGACTCGGTGGCTCCCGATGGGGAAACCGACGAACAACGCATCGCTCGAGAAGAGCGCAACGCCGACCGAGCGCGTCGTCGGCAGGCGGAGCTAGATCAGGCAAATGCAGCTGCTCTCGTCAATCAGGCTTAGCCGCCGGCGGCGGCTGGGGGGTCCCGGATCGCTCGGGGCTCTCTCGAAATTTGCAGGCTCAATTTGACAGCGTTGCCGGTGTCCCGGTTCACAAGACGCCAGAACAGAACATCGCCACGGCCGCGGCTCTCCTGCTACGAGAAAACGCCACCGTGGATGATATCCGCGGGTATGTCTACGCCACACATACGGCTCAATCCCGCCTCGGGCTCGTGTCGGCACCCTCGCGCCCGATGGTCTCGTCGGCGTCGCCGCGAAGGAACCGTAACAGGAGAGAGGAAGAAGCCTCCTCCATGCCACGAGGAGGGAATTGGTCTCAACATCGCGGCGACGGTGTCCCCTCGGCCTCAAGGCACCTGCGGGACCAAGTGCGGCTCGGGGCGGCCGGCGGTTGGAGCAAGGGGTCGGGCGCGGTGCTTCGGCCGGGAGGCGCGGTGGCCAACCACCCCTGTGTCGGTCGGGATGGATACCGGCGTCCCCGACCTCCAGCACCCCGATCGACGTTGCGAGAGATCGCCTCGCTCACCGCATCACCGCTAGCTAGCAGGCTCGCGAAGACGCCAAGATCCAGCGGCGTGAGGAGTACAACATGATGTACGAAAACCCGACTGGGAACCTCACGATCACTACGATCCGGCCCTACCACCTAGATCTCCGTCGGGTCCGGTGGCCTCTGGGCTTCAAGGGCACCAACGCCCTCTCAAAGTACTCTGGCGATCAAGATCCCGCGACTTGGGTCATGCTCTACGAGATCGCGATCAGATCGGCCGGAGGTGGGGAGGATGTTATGGCGAACTACTTCCCGATCAGCCTCGACCAGGCAGCCAATCGTTGGCTCCTGGCTCTCCCGGAAGCAAGGCTGCGTACGTGGAATGACGTCAAGGAGATCTTTGTTAGCACCTATAAGTCCACATGCAAGCAGTCGGGCACAATGTACGACCTGGAAAGGCTGCGCCTCGGCCTCAATGAGCCTCTCCGGGAGTACATCCGCCGCTTCTCCGAGGTCCGCCTGACGATCCCGGACATCACCGACGAGGAGTGCGTCGGCGCGTTCACTAAGGGCCTCGTCTCCAACGGCAATTCAGCGGCCCAGGAACTGCGAAAGAAGCTCCACAGAACCAAGGTCACGACCATGTCCAAGCTGTTGGACATGGCGCAGAAGTTTGCCGGGCAAGATGAAGCTGAGTACGTTTTCCACAAGGATTATGGCTATTCGCTCGTCGGAAAGCTCCCCCCCCGACGCGACGCCCCAGCGATGATAAGTGGCGCGGCGAGCGTCCACGATAGCCACCGCCACGGCGACTCCGCGACATCCATCGCTGGGACAAAGGTCGCGGCAACTATAGCGGCGCGCCGCCCGTGATCGGAACCGCCGCGGCGGAGGCATCAACAATGTCAAAGCCGGCGGAAAGAAGAAACCGCTCAACTGGCAAGACCCGATCAAGAAGCTTCTGCACGGCAAGTGCCCCCGGCACCCGGACTTGAATCATAGTCTAGCTGAGTGTCGGCACTTTAATGCCGAGTCTGGCGCGAGAGGAAAAAAACTCAAGCTTAACGACGAGGCGGTCGAGGAAGCACCCAAGGTCGCCGGGGAATCACCAAGGCGGCGACCGGATGGCGGCGTCAATCCCAAGCACCGTTACCACACCGAGGATGGCGTCATTCATATGATCATGGGCGGCCACTACGGTTTGCGGGTAGGGTGCGATCGCAAGATCTCCTCCCGCAATGTCCCGACGGTCAAGGACTTGATGAAGGGGTTCTGACCCGATCTGGCCCGAATTCTCGAGCGGGCATCACGTTCAGCAGCGGCGACCCGGTGGTGTAATAACCCGTACCCCGGCGGTTCCCACTCCCCTGGATCCGGTGGTTGGGCGCCTGCACTTCGAGAAAGTCCTCATCGGCGGGGGGCGCCCTCAACATGCTGTTCGGAGCTCCATGAAGGCCATGGACAACATGAAGGGCGATCTCGGCGTACCACCACCTTATGGGGAATCTTGCCTAGGGAGTCATCAATTCCCTCGGGCGGGTTACTCTTCGCGGGCAGGTTCGGTGGCGCCAAGCACCACCGCATACGATACATGAACTTTGTCATCGCCGACTTTGATTCATCGTACCATGCCATCATCGGGCGGCCGGGTGCGCCCAAGCTTATGGCGGTCCCGCACTATGGCTACCTCATCCTCAAGATCCCTACGGAGAAGGGAGTCCTTACGTGCAGAGCCAACGTACACATGGCGTTCATCTGCGAGAAGGAGGGCCTCGACAAGCGGGAGTTCATCCTCCAGTCGATACGACAAGAGGAGGTCATCAAGAATGCGAAGAAGATGAATCCCTCCGACCTTGAGATACCCAAGGAGGAACGGACGAAGAAGACCACCAAGCCCTCGGACACTAAAGATGTCCAGCTGGTGGAAGGCGATGCGAGCAAGACGACCAAGATCGGGGTGCACCTTGACCCGAAATAGGAAGACGCGCTCGTCCGGTTCCTGAGGGAGAACGTGAGCATCTTCACGTGGAAACCCGCGGACATGCCCGGAGTACCTCGGACGGATCGAGCACCGCCTACGAGTCAAGCCGTCGGCCAAGCCGTGCGCTCAAAAGCTGCGTCGTTTTAATAAAATAAAATCAGCTACTATTAAGGCAGAAGTAACTAGGCTATTAGCTGCTGGTTTTATTCGAGAAGTGTATCATCCCGGCTGGATAGCTAATCCGGTCCTTGTAAAGAAAAAGAATAATGAATGGAGGATGTGCGTTGATTATACCGATCTCAATAGGGCTTGCCCTAAATACCCTTTTGGTCTCCCGCGCATCGACCAGGTTGTGGACTCTACTACAGGTTGCGAGCTCCTTAGCTTCCTGGACTGCTACTCGGGCTATCATCAGATTGCCCTCACGGTGGAGGACCAGGAGAAGACTTCTTTCATCACTCCGTTTGGCGCCTATTGCTACAATACTATGTCGTTCGGGCTGAAGAACGCTGGAGCCACCTACCAGCAGGCTATTCAAGGCTGCCTGGGAAACCTTATCCCCGACCTCGCTCGGGCTTATGTCGACGACGTTGTGGTGAAGACCAGGCGCACCTTCCTGTCGATGACCTTACAAAGGTGTTCGCCAAACTAAACGAGTATCGGTGGAAACTTTACCCGGGAAAGTATGTTTTTGGCGTCCCCTCCGGCAACTTGCTCGGCAACATTGTTAGCAGGCGTGGCATCGAGCCAAATATGGCGAAAATCAGCGCTATTATGCGGATGAAACCGCCCTAGAACGTTAAAGACGTCCAGAAGCTAACTGGATGCATGGCGGCCTTGAGTCATTTCGTCGCGCGGCTCGGTGAAAAAGGACTGCCGTTCTTTAAGCTCCTCCGCGCAGGGGAGGCTTTCAGGTGGACCAATGAGGCTCAAGAGGCCTTTGATGGCTTCAAAAAGTTCCTCACCACACCGCCAGTGTTGGTGGCCCCGAATGACGATGAGGAGATATTGCTCTACATCGCAGCGACCAACCGGGTGGTTAGCACTGCTACGGTTGTCGGCGCGTGGAAGAAGGGCATGTATACCCGTCCAGGCGGTCTACTTCGTCGGCCAGTGTTGAACGACTCCAAGCAATGATACACGCATATCCGGAAGTTGCTCTCACGAGATCCTAATCACGTCCGGAAGCTACGGCATTATTTCGACCATCACTTAATCATCGTAGTGTCGGATTACCCATTTGGCGTGTCCTCTGAAAACAAAGATGCCAATGGTCGTATTTGCAAGTGGGCAATCGAGCTCGATCTGTTCACCATCGAGTACAAAACGGAGAACCATAAAATCACAGGCGTTGGCGGATTTCATTTGTGAATGGACGGACCTTTGAGACTCCCCTCGAAGACACCAGTCGTGAGCGCTGGATGATGTACTTCGATGGTTCGCTCAACATTGACGGGCCAAGCGCCGTCTACATCATCTCACCCTCCGTGACACACACTCCCGGTATGTTACGTGGATCCACTTCCCTACTTCTAACAATGCCGCGGAGTATGAGGCTGCCCTTCACGGCCTCCGTATTGCCGTTCGGCTTTGGGGTTCTCGGATTATAGGTTTTGGGGACTCGACATTGGTGATCAAGCGAGGTCAATAAAGATTTGGATTACAAGAGCGAGAAGATGGATGCTTATGTGGCAGGCTATAAGAAAGTTGGAAGGCAAATTCTACGGGCTCGGCTTTGATCATGTGGTTCGGGATTACAACCAAAGCGCCGATGAACTTTCAAAGCTTCGGCTCCTCTCGGGTAAAGATACCGGCGGGCGTCTTCGTTGAAGATCTTTGGAAACTGACCATCAGTGATCCTGCACCAGGGCCCCCTCTCGAAACTGCTGACCACATAGTCGCTACATTATCCCGCATAGTTGATGAAGACTGGAGGGTCCCGATCATCAAATACCTGCAGGAAGCTCTCGTCCCCGAGGATAAAACGGAGCAAGAGCGTCTCATCCGGCGAAGCAAGAATTACGTCCTATACCAGCGGCGTGGCCTTTCTCATGCTGGGGACTCGACGCCATAGGGCCATTCAAAGTAGCCCCAGGCGGTTTCAAGTGGATCTTCGTCATGGTCGACAAGTTCTCCAAATGGATTGAGTACCTCCCGCTGGTCAACGCTAACCAGCATAAGGCCGTCGAGATGCTAGATGAGGTGATACATCGTTTCGGCATCCCAAATTCTATCATAACAGACCTTGGCGGCACTTTCACCGGCAGTCACTTTTGGGATTTCTGCGAAGACAAAGGCATTCGGGTCAAGTATGTATCCATCGCCCACCCTCGTGCCAACGGACAAGCTGAGCGTGCAAACGGCATGATACTCGAGGCTTTACGGAAACGTCTGTTCCGACCAGACGGGAAATACCCCGGTCGCTGGCTTAAAGAGTTGCCTGCCGTCGTTTGGGGACTCCGTACCCAGCCTAGCCGCAGCACAGGTGTTTCTCCATATTTCATGGTGTTTGGATCCGAGGCAGTCTTGCCTGGGCGATATTGCCTTTCGCTCTCCCCGGGTGGAGAACTACAATGAAGAAGCTTCGAGCGCAACTCGAGAAGATGAGCTAATCGCGCTCGAGGAAACCCGCCTGCAATGTTGCACGCGGAACGCAAAATACCTCGAGGGCGTTCGACGCTACTACAATCGTAATGTGCGCGGAAGAGCCTTTGCGGTTGGCGACCTAGTCCTCCGAAGGAAGCAGAAGAGTGTTCACAAGCTGGGTTCTCATTGGGAAGGCCCCTTCAAAGTTAAAGAGGTCACCCGGCCAGGAGCTTATCGGTTGACGACCATGGAGGATATTGACATCCCTAACTCGTGGAACATCGAGCATCTCTGACGATTTTACCCGTAACATGGGGGGACTGTAAGCGGCTTGTATCATTTTTACCTTCTGGCTGTCGCATGATTAATAAAGTTTTTGAGCTCGTTGACATGGTTATATTTTCTTTCGGCCGACGTAACAATTTATTTCCATGCTCGACCGAACTCTAAAGTCACTGGACCCCCTAGAGCCGTCCCTGTACTTGGTCGTTTCACAGTATGCGTGACTTGTGTACTCCCCGCATAGACTGACGACTGGCAGGTGGCTCCTTAGTGTAGTCGAACAGCCCAATAGCTTGCCCGAGCATCGTGTCTCCTTCTTTGCGGCTATCTTGGGCGCGTTAAGGCTAGGACGAGAGTCTACATAGGTGACATCCTTTCGTCCTACAGACCTACGATCATACTTAATCAACGACCATAATCGTATGCATGCTAAAACAATTATAACATAAAAACACAGCACTAGCTATTAATGCCACCCACATCCAGGGCGTGGCTCGGCTAAAAAGATAAGTGTTTTTTACTTGTTTTTCACCTAACCTTCCTTGCTATGGCCAAAGGAAACAAAATATTATGCACAGGGCAACTTCACCCAGGTCTTCACCTTCGTCGACTCAGAGGAGCGGGTTCATCTCATCCGCGAGCTGCGTCGCCGCCTCGTCGGCCTCTTGGCGCAGGTTCAGAGCGATGGCCTCCGTTATTCCGTGTGCGTAGCCTAGGCGGACGCGCTGAAACTCCACAACGGGATAATGGGAGCGCGCCACCGCCAGAGCATGCCGAGCAGTGTCGCGAGTGGCTTGGCGGGTGAACTCCATGAAGTTCTCCCAGGCCACCGCGCTGCGCTGCTCCACGTTCTGAGCGTCTGTTGGGGGCGCTTCCTCCGGATTGGCCCCGCCGACCGCGTAGCCATGGATGGCGTTGAGGACCGGTCCGACGCCTTGCAGGATGCTCTCAGTGCGACCCTTCCAGAGGGCACGCTCGACCTCCAGCTCCCGTATCTGCATCCTGGAGGCAGCACGCCCAGCTGAAAGTACACAAACAGTAAGTTCAACATACTTCATCCGTCTAACCTTTCAAACAGGTAATCGATCGACGACCAAAAAACCATACCGTCGCGATCGGTGGCGGTGTTTCGGAGCTCCTCGCGTTGCAGGTCCAGCTGCTTGTTCGCCAGCACAAGCTGCTGCTGCAGGGTCTCAACGGACGCCTCATACTCTACAAGGTATCATCGAAATAGAATGTAATTTGCATTATTACTCACTATTTTCGCAAGATCTCTACAGCCTATTGTTCGACCGAACGACGAAACGATGAAACTCACCAAGCACTTGATCCTGGGCTTCACGGCGCGCCCTTAGCTCCCGTACGGCGACTTCCGAACGCTCCTCCTCAAGCAGCTTGCGGTCGGCGGCCAAGCTTGCGCGCTCAAGAATCCGCGCCGGCTCCGGGCGGTGGCCGGGCGCCTCGCCTCCCAAACGGATGCGCTCGACTTCCAGCGATTCACGCTTTCGGTGGCTAGAGAGCGCTCTTTCTGCGCAAAGGCATGACGCCTAGGCCTTTGCCGTTACCAGATATGGCGGTCCCTCTCGGCCCGGAGCTCCGCTCGCTCGTGCGGCGGTCGCGCTCTGTGAGAGCTCATCAGCGCTGTCTAGCCTCACGGAGGGCCTCCCCGGCACTCCTCTAGCTCCCTCCCCCGCAGCCGCTGGGTCTCCTCAATATGCATGTGCTGCAAGGAACACGAGATTACAGAACAACAAATCACAAAGACGTGTACAACCATGCTTGCCAGTGAACTTACACGCAGACGGCTCGCTCCCTCCTCCAGTTGGCGTGCCAGGCGCGTTGGCTCGTCCTCCTCCTCGACGTCGGGCCACTCCTCTGCTGCCTGCTGCGGTGCATCCTCCGCCGCCTCGTACCAGCCCTCGGCCTCATCCATCTCCTGGTCTTCGCCCTCAACTTGGATGTAATCCAAGGGGGACTCCGGCCGAGCGAGAGGTGGGGCGACATGAGGTCTTGGCGCCCACAGTCTTCTGGAGCGTCATCAGCTGGCACTTGTCGCTCAGGTACCTCCCGAGGCTGCGGTGGTACAGCCGGCTCGCCACGCCTTCTGGGTCTGCGGTGCCCGGCAGGCTTCCGGGCGCCGTCACGGGCCCCCATATACACCTGAGTCACTCAAGCACTTCTCTGATACAATGTACATGTTCATGACCGGTAGCCGAGTATACTCACACGTCGGCGAAGCGAAGCCCACGAATGCGGCCTCCAGCACTGCCATCGCTGCGGCCACCTCCACTTCGTGGCGCCGACACGCCACCATGAGGACCGGTGGGAACGCCTGGTGTTCTCTCTTCTCCGGATTGCTGCATGAAACGCGACGTCAGTCAAACGATAGTACTGCACCCGGGGACTTGAGCACATTGGCGGACACTTACAAACGGCTGCGAGAATCAACACGGACATCTTCTTCTTCTTCATCGGGCGATTACAATTGCTCCCGCAGGCGAGCCCCCGGCTTTGTGATGACAGCGGTCGTCCCGCCGTCACCTTCCTCGGGATGAACTCCGATGCGGATGGGTTCTCAAGGGGGCGCTTGCCGCTGGTCCGGTCCTCAGCTGCCGCCCCACCCTCTGGCCTCCTCGGTGCTGCTGGTGCAGTGGCGGCGGCGTCTGGACGGGCGCGACCACGAACGTCGGCGGCCTCCTCGGGGGACAGGCTGAAGTACCGGCTGCGCGACATGCCATGGATCTGCATATGGGAAAGCCGTGAATACAGCCACAATCTACCACCGAGACTATGCATTGATCAATCAATTCGCCGAGATACAAGACTTACCAATGGCGGCGGGTTCCGGCGTTGAAAGTGGACAACTAGCGGCGGATCGTGGGGGCGCTCCGGCGTCGGCGGGATCTTGACACCCGGTTCCGCACACCTCCGCCCGGCGACGACCACCGCCCGACTTCGCGGGTACCATCGTTCGATCGATTATCTAACGAAACCTGGGATGATCCCTCCGCTTGAGTGGCTGCGTCCGGCGCTCCACGAACGTATGTGCGATGTCGATGCCGTCCACATGCAGATCGTCGATCATGGTCACTAGCTCCATCACCCGCTGCATATCGTTGGCCGGGGGCTCCTCGTTCCAGCTTGGTCGCCTCACCGGGACACGGGTCGGATCGGCCGGTATCGGCACCTCCGATTGCGGCAGGTAGAACCACCGCGTGAACCAGCGCGCCACGTTAGATGGCAGTGGCGTGGTAGGGAACTGGCCCGCCCGGTTACCGCGGAGCTTCACGTAAACACCACCAGCAATGCGTGACCCCGAATCCCCCTTCAACCCGACATAGAAGAAATACTTCCAGAGATTGAGATTGGGGAGGATGCCGAGGAAACACTCACACATCATGATGAAGATGGCGATGTCGAGGATGGCATTTGGAGGTAGGTGTCAGAGCTGGAGCCCATAGTAGGCAAGGAGCTCCAGCAAGAACGGGTGCTTGTAGATGCCGGCCGCGCGCGAAGTGGCTCTCGAACACCACTACCTCATCGGTTACGAGGCATGGGGTGCGGCTCCACCTCGGCACCCTCCGGTAAACAACGGTGACACCTCTGGCGGGGCCGGCGTCCACCAGCTCCTAGGCGGTGTCGTCCGTGGACTGCAACGCGGTCCACTCCTCGATCCATGTGGATCACGGGATCCTCCGTCGCCCGAACGGGTCCGCCCGCGCCCGCGCCCGGCGCGCCTCCGCGGCCGGCGGCGGCTCCGCCCGTCCTCCGGCGGCACCTCCGCCGCGACCTAACAACCTCCACGTGCGCGACGATCCATCTCGCCTCGATGGGCTCTCCAATCGATGAAACATTTCAAGAAGATGAACAGTGTTAAAACGAATCGAAATACTTCAAATCTAGATCCACATTGGGCATCAATCGGCGGCAAATCAATAGATCTACAAGGTACTTACCGCTTGCAGTCGGTGACGGCGCGATTGAAGGCGAGAAACGGCGGCGCGGTCACAAACCCTAGCTCTTGCTCACTGTAGCAGGATGAGGAAGAGGAGAAGAGTCGGGAAGCCGAATGGTTCACCTGGGCGAATAGAACAAGAAGGAGGTGCTTGTAGCGGTATTTATAGCCTCAACTGCGTCCCTAGGGTTGCCGCATGGGTAACCGTGCGCGCCGCGGCCCGCGACTCCCCGCATTTCGGGTTGAGTGCGTGCGGCAGGCGGCAGCATCGGTTGCCATTATTTCATGGTGTTTGGATCCGAGGCAGTCTTGCCGGCTGATATTGCCTTTCGCTCTCCCCGGGTGGAGAACTACAATGAAGAAGCTTCGAGCGCAACTCGAGAAGATGAGTGTTGACACTCAATTAATGCATGTTTTATGACCACCAAAATGAAATAAAAAGACAATATTACATGTCAAATCGAAACCAAATATTATTTATCGGGACGAGTTCCACGAGTTTTGGTGTTCAGTTGTTTTTGTAGGAAATCGTAATTTTTCACAGATAAAACTATCTAAAATGATGAAATGGAGTACACCATTGCGAAGAGCTCGTCGCGCCCGATCAAAACGGATATACTACTTGCTATATTTGGACTTGGATCAAAAAGATATGAGATGAAGAAAAATCACATGAAATGACAAGTCTACGTAAACAGCCCCATGCAGACGAACGGCGTCGCGACACGTGGCCGCTCGGGGCCCACACGCAACGCGCTCATGCGCGCAGGCAGCGTCGGCGGGAATTCAAATTCCTGGCTCGGGTGAATCGACAAGCGACACGTGGCCAGGGGAATTCCACGCGCGCGCGCGCGTTCGCGCGGGAGCAGGCGCGCGCTCGACTTTTCGGCCGGCCGGGCCACGTGGCGCGAGGGGAGCCAGGCGCGCATGCATGGCGGTGGCGCGGTTCGCGTGCATGCGCGCGACTGGACCGGCGGTTTTGCCCGGTTTTGACCAGTTGGACCACGAATTCCTTCCCGTAAATAGCAAACAGCGCAGTTCTCTCCGGTTTTGCTCCGGTTCAAACCCTTCCGGACCGGTCCCGCCGGTTTTTCGACGCAGATTCATTGGAAAATATGTTCCCGCCATCGGGAAGACGGTTGCATGCTGCAAGATGGCGGTTTGGGCTAAGAATGGGGAGAGCCCTCCATTCTCCTCCTCCCTCCACTATAAATTGAGGGGCACACTACACATTAGAACACAACACACTACACTTGAGTTCTTCACTTCCAAATTCCTTCACCATGTAGTGGTGTCCCTCTAGGTGTTCTTCACCTAGTTGTATAGATTAGAAAAGAGGAAGAGAGGTGAGGGAAGAGTGAAGAGGAGAGGGGTTTGTCGGATCCTTCTTAACCTTGTACCTCTACGAGCCGATTCCTTTGTGAGTAATATCGGGTTATCTTATGGTAATTTCTTGATTATTATTTTACTAAATTCAGTCCTTATTCTATTTTACTTACTTTGGATCTCCGTTTCGGCCGAAGGCTCTAGTTTTTACGTGAAACTAGTTTCGTACTCGCTAAGCGTAGACATGGTGTCCGGGCTAGAGTTTACCCGAGATTGTGCCCAATGCTACGGAATAGTTGTGGTAGCCCCGGGGTGACAACTCGACCACCGGCCTTTGTAGTCCACCACGTGCGTATTGGTGTTTTCGTTAGAGCTTTTGGCTGGCCTTCCCCGATTACCGTTTCCCAGTCTTTTTTTCGAATCGGAAAAGGTCGCCGCAAGTAAAGTAGGGTCTAGTAAGCCCGAACCTTGGAATTTAGTAATCTTGAGAAAACCTTAGAGAACCCCTCTCTACCTACAAAAATATTTATTCTACCTCATCTCTTGGGCGTATTTGATCCCTTCTAGTTCACTTCTTGTTCCCCCGTGGAAATCGATACCTCGAATACTCCGGTGAAAGCTACAACGGTACTTTTCCGTGCGCTTGCGGATTTATCTATGTGCGTTAAAAAATACCAACAAGCTTTCGGGCGCCGTTCTTGCGCAGAACGAACGGTAGTTGTTCTAGAATCGAACCAAGTCGTCCGTGTATCTTTTTTTTATTATTTTTTTATTTTATACACGTCACCACCATTACCATCCCTACCACATTGATTCCACTCCAATCTTTAATTTTTTTTTGGCTCCAAAGGGCGATTCATTGGAGCCTCCACCACCATTCACATCACATATTTATAAATGGCTATGAGCTTCGCCCTGCTTTTATAGCCATGGTTCGGGAGAAACCCTTCGAAAAAAAATATTAAATTAAAAAAATATAGAAGGAGACTCTATGAGCAGCCTGGGCTAGGTTCACAAATCCTAAACATTCCAGCCCAAAACTTTCTTTGCCTGACCACATCCTAGTTAATCACTTCCATTTTGGTCTTAGCAAAGAAGCTGCTCTTCAAATTGATCAATCTTTGGGGGGCTCGTTCGTGCATAAATTCGTAATGAGGGGAAATTTATTTTAGAGAAAATCCTTGAAAACACCCCTCACATCCATGACGAGTTTCCCATAGAAACAATAGAGTCAAGCCCCGAACAATGAGATGAGATACCTACAACCGAATTTGAAATTCTTTCAAATCCTTCCCATAATTTGGTTGCTGAGGACCCTCCTATTAAGGGAACATGCTATCACACTTCGTGGGATGAGGAATCCCGTCCTTTTGCATGCCCCTTCAAATTCGAGGATGAACTTTTTGTTGATGATGATTTTAGAAAATCATTAGAGCTTCCTAGATCAACATAATCATATGACTTGAATTTTTATATGAGACATCAATAACACTGACAACACATAAAGGGAGAAATTCATAGAGAAGAGAGAAAGAGACAAAGTACGGGTGTAGTTGATCCGCAAGGGTAGAACGAGGAGGAGTCCATTTGAATCCTTCTCGACTTGTACCTTGGCAGTGTAAGCTACATCGGTTACTATGGTATTTCGGCTCATTTAAAAAAAAAAAAATTCTCTCCCTCTATGCCCACACATGATGTCTCATCAAAATGTGTTCCAGACCCTAGGGTAGAGCTTATGCCAATCTCCACAATAACCATTTACTATCCTAATCTTGCGGAGAACTTGCATTGGCATATGAAAAAAAAAAAGTGCTCCCCCTAAAAATGGAAGATTTTATCAATGAGCATGGAAGTTATACCTTAAATGTCCAACCAACTCCATGCTCATGTGAAAAAAGTCTCACAAGTCGATCTGTAACTCAGCCACCACTTAAAATCTACAACCCCTATGTCCTTCCTATCCATAAAAATTTTGAAAGGGTTGTTGTAAATGCTTTTATCCATCACAAATTTTGTAAATTTCGTGGTGTCTTGGCATGAGTTCTATAGATCGACAACAAAGGTTGGTGTTGGAGGGGAAACCACATCACCAACATTGGTTTCAATTTCAAAAGGTTTCCCAAGGACAAGCTTTTGTCTTTAAACAAAAGCACTTCCGAGATAACCCAATCTTGTATAATTTCCTCTAGCAAGAAAAAAATAACATATTGTAAAACAAAAAAAAATCATCTTTTTACTTTCATAATAATTTCTCTAATAATATGACTTTTGAAAATGAGCTTAAGAACATATTCGTGCATTTGCTCCCTCGGGTATTTTTTGTCACTAACCTTTTCGGGTTTGAACAAAAAAAACGAAGAGTCAAGCACAAGGTAAAACCAATATTCATTCAACAATGAAGCACATTCGACGAGAGTGTTACCATCCAAACTTGAATTTGTATCATGCAAAATTCAAGTGTGGGGGGTGAACAACTCAAAACATCTCATGACATGCTTCATTCATTTTTGCTTTGGTTTCTCTACCTTGTTTCGCACCTATGCCATGCTCATTATTCTAAAGTCACAAAAATTATTATGATATACAAAAAAAAAGGAGAGTACCATTACGAGCCCGGGGTGCCCGATCATTCTTGCATAATCATCACCCCGCCATCGCATAGATAGGAATATATATATGTGCACACTAACTCTATGCAGATGGGAGAGAGGTCACCGTCAAAAGGAAACAAGACCATGATATGTGACGGAACGACTACATTGCATCACTCACAATTCAATCATAAATTGTGAGAGGTAAGTCGATCAAGGTAAAAGAACCAACCCAAAAATATTTATTTTATTTTCCAAATTTATTTTCACCACTGCATATTTGCTTGAATTATCATTTATCTAGTGCTTTCATTGGGTGGCTCCTAGTCTTTGAGCTGTATTAGGGCGCCATGCCTAGTCTAGGTAGATGACAATTTTATTGTTGTCTGTCTATTCGGTGCTCCTAGTCTAGCTTCGTAGTAGTCGGATGAACGGTACCATCTCGACATCATATGTTGGCTTTGCCAATCGTATGATGATTTAAACTTGATGGTCAATGCTACGAGCAAAAGCTAAAGCCTAGATTGCACACATATCGCCCATTTAACCTATTCAATTCAAAACCATGGCATGTTTGTTTAAATTCATTCATCCACCCCGTAGCACTACTTTGCATATAAAAACAAAATGGTTCTTTGATTCACCACTCAATGTTCGCACATCGGTTTGAATCAATCTCATGATTATCATTTCCATGCTACCTTTCAATTTGCTAGTATGCTTTAGTTTGGGAGCATTGGTTAGTCATGACGATCATGCTTCCATAGGCTTCTTAAATTAAGCATGGTGCTTAGGTTAAAAAAGCCTACCTAAATCAAATTGGACATGGAGTCTAGTATGATTTTTGAACTGAAACTATTGGCATAGACATTGGTTGTATATCTAGACTGACCCCTACAAGAATTTATCAAAATCCATGTGGGTAAGTCTTTGAGATGAGTTCATAATGGGAGAAATCAATGTTCATCTGGTGAACTTTGAATGAACCTTGATCACACATACACAAAAAAAAAAAGAAATAGAGAGAAGGAGGACTCTTCTCTTCTAAACCTTTACTATAATCAAAGCTTATGATCCATGCACACCATAAATGTGTGTGAGTCAAAGCCTTGATGACTTGCCTGAGTTGGATCGTGTATAACAAATCAACCATTCCAAAGAACTCTAAAAACTCCATCTACATGGTACTGGTAAAGTACAATCGTAATGCAAAGGTAATGTTCACCATCTTATTTACTCGCATTTATCTCCATAAAAAAATATCATGCTTCTCATGCTTATGTAATATATGCTCTAGTTTGAATGTTTGTCACATAGGCCTATGTGGCACATTCATAAACTTTTTGAATTAAGCGTGGTGCTTAGGTTAATATGGCCTTCTTTAATCGATTTTTGACATGGTGTTGAAGCTTGGTTAATGATCTTAGAGTAATTATTTTCATAAACAATGAGAAGTAATCAATGCTGGAGATAAGTCAAGACTATGTTTACATTGCAAACATTACCTTGGTCTTGCTTAACTTCAAATGAAAGGTTGGATGAACATATTTCAAATAAATAAATAAAAAATGGTGCCACCCTTTGGGTATTCTCTACCACTAACGTTTTACAGAACGAAGAGGTGACACAAAAGAGCTTGCACCTAGAGATAAGATCCAGATGTTCAACTCGGAGGTGAAACTCTTTGTTCAAGAGAAAAAAAAAAAACTTCGGAGTAAATCGAAAGGGCCAATCACGGTGTCGACCCTTCGTCACATGGTGCCATCACGCTCCAAGGCGATGAAGGTAATGTACTCAAGGTAAATGGCCATCATTTAGAAGTTTTCCTTGAACCATAAAATGAAATTGACTCGATTGAATTCTTGCAATTTAATGATTCAATCGGATGATCAATCTTGTCAAAAAAAAATTAATAAATAAAAATTTATATAGAATTTAGAATAATGTGTTAATGAAATAAATCTTTGGCTCTCTGGGTGTTTTTATACCAGAAAGAGTCCTTGTTATTTTCACTTGTCCATGTCTTTGAATAAAACTAGATATAGCTCCAAAGAAGTGTGGGGGAGTGCAACACTCCATTGAAGAACAGAAAGCACCGAACCACATCATGAGCGGGTGGAGGAGAATACACAAAATTCGGTTTGATCATTATCTCCCCACCTGCTCATAAGCATGCTCCTAGTTCTACAATTGTTTAAATCTGAAAATTTAGAAAGAACTAAGTCCACACTTAGATATAAAATTTGAAAGTAAATATGAATATATCTCTTTGAGTTTGGCCTACATAAATTTTGTTCCTTACATATCCTTAGTGCTTGTGGGGAAAATATCACATAGGAAAAACATATTGCCTAAGTTGTTGTGAAGTGAGATATGGCTTTGGCATAGAAATCCAACCTTTTCTATTCGAAGTACTTGGAGAATTTCAGTTTTATAAAAATGCTAAAAACCATAGTTTCACATACTCCTCAATGGTGATAAATTCCTACCAAGGCCAAATATATCATGGTACAATTTGAAAACCTTCTACATATGCTACTTGTTTTTGTATTGAGCTTTGTCAAACTCTGTTGACCCGTGTTGAGGAATTTATCATGCTCTTAAATCAAGATCACGTACACGCCACCTAATATATGCACTACTCCTACACTTGGAGTAGGCGCAAAAACATGCCTTCCACTTAGATCCATCCAAAAATATTCTACTCCTATAATGGGAGAGAACAAAAAATATTGGTTAGGTTTCTTTCAAAATAATTGCTCCAAACACTTGTTCATATCTCCCTCTCAAAAGTTTGTGAAAAAGAGACATGAGGCTATCATCACATGAAAAAAAAAAGTTGAAGAAAAAAAAAAATGAGAGAAAAAAAAGGGACAAGTGTCCGAAATAAAACAATGGGTACTTAGATGCCCGCCTCTCTATAAAAAAAAGAAGAAGAAAAGAAACAAAAGATGAGAATAAAAGATAGCCCATGTTCTCACAAATATTTTCTCTAAAGTCTCAAAGAGAGAGATATTCCAAGGAACACGGTAGAATTAGGATAGCCACGATATATCCACACACTTGCACATCTTGATTTTATTGTATGACATTTTTCTCCATGGATCCATTGTTTGACTAAGCAAAATATGCAATACAAGTATGCCCACAAAAGTTTTCCTACCTGAGCTCCACATAAGCCTTTTAGAAGTAGGAAGAGAAAGAAGGCAATGCTCGAAATGCCCGAGGAAACATACACCATTGAGTGACCGAGAGTACCATTTGAGGAGTACATGTGAACTATGCTTTATTCTAAAAAAAAAACCAAGTTACTAAGATGTGAAAATAGGATGAATTTGTTTCAAAGCCGTTCCATTCCTCAACCGCCCAAGAATATATGTTAGACACTCTACATATCCCACGGTAATGAGGTATGTCTAGGGATGATCTTTATGTCGGGTTCATAACTTAAAACTGCTATGTTTATACTTACTTTATCATTAACCTTTACTCGGGACGAGCAAAGAGCCAAGTGTGGGGGAACTTGTTGACACTCAATTAATGCATGTTTTATGACCACCAAAATGAAATAAAAAGACAATATTACATGTCAAATCAGAACCAAATATTATTTATCTAACGAGTTCCACGAGTTTTGGTGTTCCAAGTTGTTTTTGTAGGAAATAGTAATTTTTCGCAGATAAAAACTATCTAAAATGATGAAATGGAGTACACAATTGCGAAGAGCTCGTCGGCGCCGATCAAAACGGATATACTACTTGCTATATTTGGACTTGAGATCAAAAAGATATGAGATGAAGAAAAATCACATGAAATGACAAATCTACGTAAACAGCCCCATGCAGGCGAACGGCGTCGCGACACGTGGCCGCTCAGGGGCCACACGCCTGAGGCGCTCATGCTTGCGCGCAGGCAGCGTCGGCGGGGAATTCAAATTCCTGGCCCGGGTGAATCGACAAGCGACACATGGCCGGGGAATTCCCACGCGCGCGCGCGTTCAGCGCGGAGCAGGCGCGCTCGACTTTTCACCCGGCCGGGCCACGTGGCGCGAGGAGCCAGCGCGCGCATGGCGGTGGCGCGGTTCGCGTGCATGTCTTGCGCGACCCCGGACCGGCGGTTTGCCCGGTTTTTTGACCAGTTGGACCACGAATTCCTTCCCGAAATAGCAAACAGCGCAGTTCTCTCCGGTTTTGCTCGGTTCAAGCCCTTCCGGGGCGGTTCCCGCCCTGGTTTTAAGACGCAATTCATTGGAAAATATGTTCCCGCCATCGGGAAAGACGGTTGCATGCTGCAAGATGGCGGTTTGGGCTAAGAATGGGGAGAGCCCTCCATTCTCCTCCTCCCTCCACTATAAATTGAGGGGCACACTACACATTAGAACACAACACACTACACTTGAGTTCTTCACTTCCAAATTCCTTCACCATGTAGTGGTGTCCCTCTAGGGTGTTCTTCACCTAGTTATATAGATTAGAAAAAAGGAAGAGAGGAGAGGGAAGAGTGAAGAGGAGAGCCAGGTTTTGTCGGATCCTTCTTAACCTTGTACCTCTACGGGAGCCGATTCCTTTTGTGAGTAATATCCGAGGTTATCTTATGGTAATTTCTTGATTATTATTTTACTAAATTCAGTCCTTATTCTATTTTACTACTTTGGATCTCCGTTCGAATCGAAGGCTCTAGTTTTTACGTGAAACTAGTTTCAGTTTCGCTAAGCGTAGACATGGTGTCTAGGATAGAGTTTACCTGAAGTTGCGCCAATGCTACGGAATAGTTGTGGTAGCCCCGGGGGTGGCTTGGCTCGACCGGGGCCTTTGTAGTCCACCACGCGCGTATTGGTGTTTTTCGTAGAGCTTTTGGCTGGCCTTCCCGATTACCGTTTCCCCAGTCTTTTTGAGAATCGGAAGGTCGCCGCTCAGTAAGTAGGGTCTAGTAAGCCTGAACCTTGGAATTTAGTAATCTTGAGAAAACCTTAGAGAACCCCTCTCTACCTACAAAAATATTTATTCTACCTCATCTCTTGGGCGTACTTGATCCCTTCTAGTTCACTTCTCGTTCCCCCGTGGAAATCGATACCACTGAATACTCTGGGTGAAAGCTACAACGGTACTTTTCCGTGTTTTCGCGGATTTATCTGTGTGCGTTAAAAATACCAACAATGAGCTAATCGCTCGAGGAAACCCTTTGCAATGTTGCACGCGGAACGCAAAAACCTCGAGGGCGTTCGACGCTACTACAATCGTAATGTGCGCGGAAGAGCCTTTGCGGTTGGCGACCTGGTCCTCCGAAGGAAGCGAGGGAAGAGTGTTCACAAGCTGGGTTCTCATTGGGAAGGCCCCTTCAAAGTTAAAGAGGTCACCCAAAATGGGAGCTTATCGGTTGAGGACCATGGAGGATATTGGCATCCCTAACTCCCCGGAACATTGAGCATCTACGATGATTTTACCCGTAACACGGGGACTCTGTAAGCCAGCTTGTATCATTTTTTACCTTCTGTTGTCGCATGATTAATAAAGTTTTTGAGCTCGTTGACATGGTTATATTTTCTTTTCTACGATGTAACAATTTATTTCCATGCTCGACCGAACTCTAAAGTCACTGGACCCCCTAGAGCCGTCCCTGTACTTGGTCGTTTCGCAGTTATACGTGACTTGTGTACTCCCCGCATAGACCCGACGATGGCCAGGTGGCTCCTTAGTGTAGTCGAACGACCCAATAGCTTGCACGAGCATCGTGTCTCCTTGTTGCGGCTATCTTTGGCGCGTTAAGGCTAGGACAGAGTCTACATAGGTGACATCCTTTTCGTGACTTTCTTTGCTTTCGCTAAAACACCAACAAACATTTCTAGCGCCCGTTGCGAGGCGGTTATGCGTAGTTGTATTTGGACCTAGTCAGCATTATTAAGAATATCTCTATAAAACAAGCAAAACGTTTCACTTACCCATGGAGCAACCGCCATCCAAATCCTATCACGCTCCTAAGAGGCGGCTTCGTAGAACACACTCCGATCTGCGGTAATCCACGGCACCGATTATGAGCTCCATACGGCTTTATAACCATGGTTCCAGGCCGAGAGCCTTTTCGGTTTCGAATATGAAACATATCATCACCTAAAGGGAGTTTGAGAACGCTCTGTGAATGCGACTATTGCGGGCATGACACATGACTGCGTTGAGGTGGAGATTGTTTCAGTTCTCTCTCCTGTGAGAGAGGGCGACTCAATGGTAATGCGCCCATAGCGTAGGGGTGGTAAATGGAGAATGGGAAGAAGCTGAAACAGATTACATTGTAGCATTTATCCTTTAT